>CM062805.1:418116116-419351126 GCA_031772625.1 Pinus tabuliformis | reverse complement strand
CCTTTATGATTAGAAATATGCACTACAAATAACACATACCCTTTCATGCGAATGTGCTTTTCATGCATAATTGTAACCATTCTTACTGATGTAGCCTTCTTCTTACCCTACAAGATTCTCTGTTCTCCATTGTCATCCAAGCACTCAATGTCCTTGTCATAAAAATTTACTTTTGTCCTGTGAAGGTATAACCAATCCATGCCCAGAAGCATAATCTATGATCCCAATGGAAGTACATTCAGATGCATTGATGTAGGAATACCATTCAACTCAAATGCATAAGCTCTTAATCAATGGCGAACTCTCTTCTTAGTACCTATATCCAACTGCACTAACCAATACTGTGCATGCACTTCTTTTCTAAAACCACACTTATCAACCAAGTCAGGGTTATCATAACTATAATTAGACCTAGAGTCAATCAAAATAGAAACAAATTTATCACAAAGCTTACCATCCATCTTAATAATAGATGCCTGGTGATCTGCCCGCCTGTCATCCAATGCTACATAGATCTGAGGAATGCTTTGTCCAACATCCCCAACTGTTTGCGCTTCTTGTGCAATGTAGATCTGAGGCCTACCACCCTGATATGACGATAAATCCTTCTTGAGATTCTCCTTACCACTTATCAACACTACAACTGTCCCCTACTTTATCGCAACTTCAGAGAATAGTTCTACTAGCTTATTAGATACTATCTCTTTGATGTCTACAATACTGCTATATGAGGGGACCTTTCATAAGAATCTCTTTCCATGTATCCAGAGGAGACCTGTTCATAGATATGTTCAATGACTTCACCTTCTTCGAGGACTATGTCTATCCTCCTTTTCCATGCAAGGAATTTCAATGACCCAACCAACTTATAGATCTCCTTGCAAAAATGAAGTCCTTTTACCAAATTTGATTATATAATGAAAGATACTTACTTGACAAGTGAAGATGAAATCTTCAACTTGATCACTTTGATGGTGGTTGAAGAATATGCATTAGTGATCCTTTTGGATGATATTATTCCAAATTAAAAACCCTTCTTCAATAAAGGAGATTTCTCTTTTTATGATGTCAACGCCTTTAGATTTAACTTCCTTTGTTGATGGTGATTGATGAGGATGTTTTGATGCTTCTTCAGATGATCTTCTTCAAGGATAAGGAGAGGATCCTTGCTTCAATGAGAGGGAACTTTCCTTATAGATTTTGAATATGGTGACAATGCCTTCTAGCCTTTAAGATACTTCAACTTCTTCGGTGGTGAATGAGTGCATATTAGAAATGATTCTAGGGTTTCAACTTTATCTAATATGATGTGATCTTAGTCCTTGAAGTCCTTCTCTTATATGTCTATACTTTGGGCTGCCTTGCATTGTAGATCTTTTGACATGATGAGGGTCTTTGTGGTCTTTTAATGATGATTTATAGAATCCGAAACTTTTGGTGGTGTAGACTACTCTTTGATCTAGGGTTTGATTCTTCAATGTAGATCTTGAACTTTCACTTCGATACCCTTCAACTTGCTTTGATGCCTTCCTTAAAAACTTGATCCTTGAGTGCTTCTTTGATTAGTTTCCCTTCCTTGAATTTGATAGTTTAGCTTTGATACCATGTTGAGAAATCTAGGGAATTAGCATTAGGACATTTCTCTTATATTAGTGACTACTTGTGAATGCTTTTTACTTCTTTAGATTAGGATCTTCTTCTTGTTAGATTATTAGTGTTCTTCTTCATCAAATAGTAACCAATGTATGAACATAAATAGACAAGAGACATAGAATGTAGGCTATGATCCAGGGCCAAAACCTCTCATTCTTTGAGAGGAAAACCTGCACATATTATTCTTATAGAGATTCCAATTAACGAATACAAAGACCAAGACCCTCGACCTATTAGCCACTCCAAGACTAAGACCCTTGAACCTTGATCTATTCTACTGCTCTCCATGCTACGACCCATGTCCCTTCTCAACTGCATTAAACTTCTTGTAAGGAACACCATTCTCTTTCTCATCCACATCCTGAGGTCTTTTTCGCTTTGGTGGCCATTTACCTTTAGATTTGTCTTTCCATTTCCAACTCTGCTGAGACTCTGTCTTACGCTTCAATTGCTCATAAAAGTGTTTCAACTTCCCAATGACTTCTTCCAGTGACTGAGGCTCATCATACTCAATCCGATCCTTAAATGCTAATGGCAATCCACTGACAAATCTCTGAACGTTGGCTTTCTCATCCTTAATATACATTACATGCCTTAATAACTCTAGGAGCTAAGTCATGTAGTCCTCATCTGTCATCGATCCCATATTCAACTCATAGAATACCTTGGATTTACTATCATAGTACCTCTCTGACAAGTACTTCTTTATGAAAAGTCTCTATGCCAAATCAACTTGTCTATCCTAATGTCTCTGACTCACTTCACATCTTCCCACTAGATGTATGCTTTCCCTTTGAGGTTGAAAATAACTATCTTGGCCTTGATGTTCTCTATGTAGTCATGTAGCTCAAAGAATTTCTTCATCCTAAGCAGCCATGCTTCTGCATCTTCCGGCTTCTTCAGATCTCCATCAAATGTAGGTAGCTTTACTTTGTTGAACTCATCCAGAAAATATCCCCTGTCACTCCTCTTGTAAGAATGACAATTATGATGACAATGGTACTCGTCCAAACCAGAACTAGAATAGAATCCATGTTTTCTACCTCTGCTATAAGGTGTATCCAAGAATTTGTGATCTCTGATGGCGTCATCTCTATCTAACTTGTGCCCATCATGATATCTGCTACCACAGGATACATTAGTCATGTGCTCCTGTCCATGAATGATCCTAAGCGGTCTCTATCTCTGCAATTTTGACAAACTCTGAAGGATAATTACATTGACCTCTGTTTGTTTCTCTTGTGCCCTGACAAGTCTCTCTTGTGACTAAATGATTATGTCATTATCTACTTTGTAACTTCTTATTTCGGCCTTCAAACTTCTCAAAGTATCTACTATATGAGGGGGAGTACTCATCACCATGCTTCTCATCTAATGTGTAGGGAGAGTCTCGTGAACTATAATCCATCATTTTGCTAGTCACCTTTGACCCTGTTCTTCATGCAAGTATACCATGTCAGATAACCAAACATAAACATAACCAACATACCTCAGTATAGTTCAGGGGAGGATATCTCGCTTGCAAAATCAACCATATTAGCATGATAAATGTATAATCATAATCATAACAATATATTGACATGATGCATGACAATCACAACTGCATACCATGACCTCAAGCATGAAAACCATTCCCATAAAAATTCATGCATAACAACATATAGACACTGACATGCATAACAAATGCATATACAACCAACATGCATTCATGACAAACATATACCAACAATAACATCATCAACTTATACATGATACAACAACTATAACAATGACTACAACCACATTCCGCCCATCTAGTCCATGCATTGAACCATGCTTTAATACCACTTTGTAGCATTAAATATTACCCAAAGAGAGCGCAACCTGCTCTGATACCACTCTGTAATACCCTCCTCCCACACTTACCCAAGATGACTAGCCCACCAAGGTAAACATGTGACGAATCGTTACTATTATATGACTCAACCTCCTAGGTACAATTAAGGAGGTGGAATCATCCAACCAAAACTTTACTGACCACCCTCAGGAAATACAACACCCCCACGAGCTAACCAACCACTCCAGGTGCCCAACCCCTGAGTTAACTTGACGTTTTAATGATCTGGACTCCCATTCACTGCAATGACAAGGAAATCCAATAGTTTTAACCCTCCAGTCAATCCCATAAGCCTGCTTCCAAATGACTATAGACTAAAATACTAAGTTCTGTGCCAATGACCCCAAGATCTGAGCCACTTTTTAACGGCTGGGATCTATACCTCTGCCAAAAACTTGATGAAACTCTCAGAAATGATAAATGATACAAAGAAAAATCCTTTAATTCAAAACCTAATCAAAGATTTAACCTAACTCATCCCAGCCATGAGATACATTTCGTCAAACACATCATGAACATGTAAATACAGGTTATAAATGCAAATCTGAACATAAGGGTCTCATACTTATCTGAGAATTGTTAAGGTCTGATGCCATCTCAAAATAGCTGCAATATCATTTATTAGGTCTTCCATTCATTTACTAATCAAAACATGATCAGAGTCATACTAAAGTTTGTCATAAAACTATGCTCATAACCAACATATAACCATAATAATAACAATGATAGAACATCCATCAAAGCCACATAATAACAAGTATAAACTCATGAAATAAAAGGGGGAAGAGCTCTTATTAACATATGAAAAAGCCAACAAATTCAAGGACTTCCATGTACCACCTGACCATATATTGGGCTGAACCAAATCTTTATTTCATCCAATCACCCACGTGCCATATTCCAAGCATGAATGTGGGACTCACAACAAACAACCTGGGCTTCCTTAGGCTTTACTGCATATCTCACCATTACTGGTCAAGGGATTTCTAGGCCTGAAACCCTCCTCTATACAACTAGGGTTTATTGTATATCCTGTTAGTGTCGGTCTTGAGCCCTCCATCGGTGATCAACAGCTCTTTGCATATGCATATGTAGGTGTCTCATCAGCATCAGTCTTGCATCCCGTTAGGCATGCCATAACACTGATGGAGGAGCTGGTCTTGTTCCCTTCTTGGCTTTGCTGGAATCAGGTCATACCATTTGAAAAAACCTTGTGTCACACTTGTTTCATTTTTGTCTTGAAATTCCAAGTCTAGGTATAGGGTTTCGGTCAAAATCATTGCCAGGTCATGAGTCAAAAGTCTGATGGTCTTCAGCAAGCCAGAAGGAGGTTTGTAATTATGTTTTATTGATAGTTTTCATCTGCTACAGCTTATTTTTACCTTGGTTTTAAAAACTCTGTTTTTAAACCCAAGGTCATGTGAAAATGGCAACAATAAAGGAAATTTTCAAAAATCTTCAGAATGCCGGCAACAACCCTGGTTTCTTCCTCAGAATCCATCAGAGAATCAGCCTGCAAAAAGAACCAAGTGAAAACACTCAAAAGATCAATTTCAGGCAAAGTGAAACTTAAAAAACAGTGTTAAAATGAATGTCAAAACATACAACATTATAAAGTGGGTTTGATGATTTAATTTTTTCTAATGTGGACCTATAAAGATTAAAAAAGCCCTCTTCATGGCCTCATTATGCATTTGCAAACTTGCATGACACAAGAAAGAAGCAAAGAAAGGCGATTTTGCAGCGATTTTGGTCATTTCTGGAGGAGCGACTAGTCGAGTTTGAGGTGCGACTAGTTGGGCAGGTGCGACGAGTCAGAGCTGCTCTCACAGTGTAATTTTTGAACTGGAGCGACGAGTCAGAGGGGTGCGACTAGTTGAGTGGGAGGTGCGACTAGTCGAGCTGGGTTTGCCAAGAAACGTGCCAAATCACCCAAATCGCCCTCCCAAACTGCTAAATCGACCAGGTAGGCTCTAAATTCACCCATGATGGCAAGTGATGATTCAATGATGATGTGTCTAATGGTTTTCTTCTTCAAAATTTGCAAGAGAAAGGGTGAAATGTAGCTGTTGTTAATATAGGCAAATGTGCTAGGGTTTGTTTGTTTTTCAAGGTTAAATCCCTCTTATCCCATCCTTGTTTCCTTGTCAATTAAATTCACAAATGTTGCTACATGTTTATCTTATTATTTCATTTATTTCGTTTGCAAGAAATACAAAGTTCCCATCCCATATTCCTACCTTCCCAAATTCTTTCACTAAACCCTAATACCCTTCATATTCCAAACAAACCCTAAAATGCCCTTCTCCTTCCCACAGCAAGCAAATTAAATGGACCTACAGCAAGGAAATAAAACAAAAAAATATATATATATAAAAATTGATATGAAAAGAAAAATAAAAATAAAATGCCAAAATGACCCAAATATGAAAAACAAAGATATTATTGGGTATAAAAAAGAGGCAAGCTGCTGTTATGAAATTTATAAAAAGAAAAATCAAAGATTGCAGCTGTGTATATATTCATAATGGACATATTGCTGTGTTTTTGGTCTATAAAATCGTGTTGCTGTGCTGCCCAAAATAAACTCTGTTTTCCCTTTTTTATCATTCCCTTGAAGTTGTCAAATCTCCTTTTGATAAAAATACAAGTGAAGCTCTCTTTCCCTTATCACTAAATGCATATGAATCCCGTCCAGATAACAGAGTTTGCTTCATTTAAAGGACAAAAATCAAATGGACAATGTTGTCCCATACCCCTGTCATAATATATGTTCTTTCCCTTGGTCCCTATCATACATGGTTTCGTTGCAAATGATTTCTTAAAAATGATAAGATGATATGTGTTACATTTTGTGAATTTTCCCAAAATCCCTGTTTTTATTTCCCATTCCTTATTAAAAATCCCTCCCCTAACAGTTCCCTTATGATTTTTCCCCTTGAAAACAACATACTTCTCAACATTTTGCAGGCAGGGCAGCAGTCATCTTTGCCTATTTGTTCCACCTTGCTCAATAACATCATGTCAACCACTGAGACTAATGAGCAAGGTGATGACTGATCTTCATCCACGGAGGTTGAGACACAGCAGAAACCTTGTAAGGGAGGCAAAGGTGGTCATCATAAAAGAGAGGAAGGATGCATGTTTGCAAGGCTAGGATGAAAATTCTCCAACGAAAGCTGTCAGAGGCCCGGAAGAAGAAGAAAAGGACAAATCCACTCCGCATCTTGGCTGAGGCCTCTCTTACTCACCATGATACTGACTAGCCTTCTTCTAGCAGCAAAACCAAGAAATTTTGAGGATTTTGAGGCATTTTTGGCATTTTTTGGAATTTTACAGGTTTTGGCCACTCGACTCGTCTCACCCCGTACGAGACGAGTCGTCGATACAGCTCAGAACGGGGAAAACTATACATGGTTGGATTTGTCTTGTAAAATTACACTTGCCTATGGAAGGGTTTCAAATTTTGTGAAGATTTGGGCAGCCAAAAGCTCAAAATACAGCCAAATTTTGACTTTCTGCCCCTTTTTTGAGTTGCAGAAAGCAGTCTTGGGAGATTTGATTTTTGAGGGGTCAAATAAACTCCAAATTCAAAAATTCTGGTTGGGTTGGAAAGTAGACTTCCAGGCCTTTCCAACGAGCTATCCTGCACTTGATTTGGACTCCGGGAAGGCCCTCAAACAGCGCTGCCAAAAGGTGCGACTAGTCAAGCCAGAGGTGCGACCAGTCAAGCAAAATTTGCCAGTTTTTGACCAGTTCGGCCAGCTAAGCACAGTTTTCACTTGGGTTGATTATTTAGGCATGTAATTGATGGATTCTTGTGTAAATTTCATGGCATTAGATACTTTTACTCTTCTTTACCTCTTCTAGAAGCTTTTTTGATGTAAAAAGTTAATATTTAATGCATGGATAGGCTTCCTAACTTTTAGAGGCAAGTTGTTGTGCTGGCCTATTATCTAGTGACTGATTTAGAATTAGTTGTAACAGCTCCTAGGAAGCTGAGCTCGACCCCTAGAGGTGGGGGAAGAGGTTTGACCTTCTATATTATGCCTTCTCTTTCTCATTTTGATGGTTGGACTCTTGTGGGAGAAAACTTTATTGTGTATTGTACATCTATTTCTGCAATTTAAGGAAAGGAAGGCCAGGGTTTTGCAGACATCATTGTGGATTCTTGTGGATTGATGTGTTGATGGTGTGTTCTCTACATGTTCTTGTAAGTTTGTTTATGTATTCCACATCTCTCTTTTGCTTCTAATTGGACAGATGAAGTGGTAAAGTTTGAATTCATGCTTTGACATGCTCAGCTTTTTAGTTTGTTCAATATTTATGTTTTCTACTGTTTAGAGAGGATTCAAAATGGTTGTTTGCCCTCTTTAGCTCCTCCTCTATCATCCTTGATCATCCATCTCAGATTAAAGCATCAGCGCTCACTCCTACCTTGCCCCAAAGATCCCCCTGCAAAAACTGTGCTCATTCCCCGCACCCTGAATTGCACTCCCTCCAATTGCCACCAGAAACCCCAAAAATCATTAAATCAACCCCCTATCAATTTACTAGCCTAAAATCTTTATTCTTAATTGGTCAGCCTAATCATATTGAAAGATCTATCAAATCTGACCCGAGAGAGCCTTCTCATACCTCGTAGGGCTAGCTACGAGGTGAAATGGTTTGATGTAGCCTTGAGAGTTTGTCTATCTCAGCCTAGGTGAATTCCAAGCGCTAACATATCCCACCATTACCATTTAAGGGATTCCTAGGCCCAAACAAAGAAATATACTCTACCAGGCTTTACCACAATCCCACCATTACCGATCAAGGGATTACTAGGCCTAAACAAGCATGGATGCCTCAGATTTCTTCACCAATACCTTGAGGAATTTTCCTGTCTCCACTCTTAGGCTTTACCATGTATCTCACCATTATTGCTCAAGGGATTCATAGGCCCTTGGGAATTTTCTTGAGACCACATCACCCGATTCCAAAACCATCCGACAATCTAGCTCAACTGAATGAAAGAATTGCATCACACCATGGCTATCCAGAAATGATAAGGCAAGGATGAAACCACCGTCACACCTGATAAATCCCATGCCAATGATAACAAGAGAAGCAAATACACACATGGCCAAAACTAGCAAGGAAATCATACATGCAACTCGATACCTACAAAGTAATCCCGTGGTAGCCACTTGATCCAACTCTTCCTTGCTTGATATTTGCTTCCCTTTGCTTCCTTGTCCTTCCTTTGCCTTCCTTTTTTCAATACTAGAGTGCTCCAAGAATGCTCTAAGTGTGTAAGAGTATGAGAGAATAAAGAGAATAGAGAGAGATCCAAAACTGAACTGGAAATAGGTTGTGGACTGATCCTCAAAAGCCTTTTTATCAACGAGGCCTCTATTTTCTTCAATTTCCATTATTTTCCTTCAGTTTCGTCCTCACATGCAACCCGTGACTTTTCACCTCCCTTTTCTCCTATTTCCCATTATTTTCATAAATAATATGCCAATTAATGTCTCTTTGCCTTTTCAATTCCTTTTCCATTACCTTTTCCACTTTCCTTAGTCATACTAAACCAAATGAACACCCACTAGGATATTTTTCCCAACATGTATCTTGGAATAAGTGTCCCATGACCTTGGTCTTATTTTTCTTTTATTAAGTTTATTACATGAACTTTTGACCTAGTGCTGTTACATATGTGCTAAGTTAGTGTTCGGGGCTTGTCCCCGTGTATGTGCCAAGTTGGGGGTTGGGGCTCATCCCCATGTATGCACCTAGTTGGAGGTCAAGGCCTTCCCCGTGTATCACACCTTGACCGAGGGCAGAATCTGACCTCAAATGGATAATAGGGATTTCTTCTCGAAATGGACGCTAGTGGCTAATAATGCGACCCCCCTATGACGTCAATGGGGGGGGGGGGGGGGGTTCACTATTGAATGCTAGAAATTGGATGTGTTGAAGGGCATAGGATTGCCGAATTATATCCATGAACTGTGAAGTATAATTAAGATAACGTGACACCCCCCCTTGTGATGTTAACAGGGGGGGTAGCGCTATTGGATGATAGTCGTTGATATGTTCGTGTGATTTGGGTCGTCAGATGGTCAAAGGCCCATATATACCACCATTATGGGTCGCGCATGGTGGAGATTCATTCACATTCGAGAGTAATAGAGGGTGGCAGGTCCCGCTAGCCGCTGGATTAAATGAATGAAAGTGGGTTGTCGGATCTCCATGGGGAAGCACCATGGATGCTAGTCGTTGCTTGTGTTGGTTGATTGGGTCCATTGAATGGTGGAGGGCCACAAATACATATGTACACACACACACACACACACACACACACACACACACACATATAGATATATAAACCCATATGCGCTGGTGGGGAGTAAAATAGATATATGGTATCAAGACACGCCACGTGGCAGAAAAATAGAGATGATACCTTTAAATTAATAAACTTTGAGGACCATAATTTGAAATCCTAGAGTCCAAATTGGATAAAAATTATATCACTGGAAAAGTCTCACTGAGACAAATAATATGATGGCATCCAATTTGGGTTTTGGAAGCTCGAAAGAAAGACAAAATAATTTATTATTATTATTATTACCCCATTTCTTTAACTGTACCAGGGAAGTTGGTACTATGTTCCAGAGATAGAATGGAAAAGGGTTTTCATATTAAATTTTTAGAAAACATATAAAACAAATGTTTAGGTGTTAAAAGCCAGTATGTGATTGATCATTGTGTGAGCTAAAAATTTGTGTGAATGATATATGTTGACGATTGTCCATGCATATCTACTAATGCTAGTGACTTGATGCTTGGTTGATATTAATGTGCTAACATGACTTGTTGTTTCATCTAACCCTACCATAACAGCTCCACTAAAGCAAGTTCAAGGTCATGATTTTTTCCATTTATTTATACTATGATGTATCTAATAATGGTGTGTGAATGACAACACATCAAAAGAAAAAAGGACAATGAGAAACAAAGGAATGAGTAGTAGGATGGTTCAATACAGTTCTGATAGGTCATAACATGGGCATGAAGAAGCTTCAGGAGGAGAAAACTCTCTTGACTAGATGGATAGCTTAAGGAGCCTAAGGGCCAAGATTATGAATTGTATGGTAGATAATGAAATATTGGTAAGGGATTAGGAACGACAAGATGAAGTAAATGCAATCATACTGCATATCATCACAGAATTATAGAGACAAAGGCAGTATGAGCTAGGGGCTAGTCATAGAGATAGGTAGAGCCAGTTGGAACCAGAAGAGAGAACACATGGGGTAGATGGTAGTAGGTCCAAGAGGAGGCACAAGTGGGAAAGTGAAGACACTGTGACAAGAAATGCACCACTGAGCACCCCAGAGAGAAGAACTGACACTTATGGGCACCATTCTGGTAGGCCATCTAGTTCTACTACCAGAAGACATCATCATCGTCATTAGAAAAGGAGAGGCGGGAACTATATGTCAGAAGAATATAAGAAGGCCAAACCACCCACATTTTATGGAGAAAAAAATAAATATGAAGATGCAGAAGCTTGGTTTATTGGAATGAAAAAATTATTTAGAATCCATAACTATTTTGAGATTTTGAAAGCAAAGGTAACCACTTATAGTTTGAAGGGAAAAATAAACATATGGTAGGAAGATTTGAAGAATGTCAAAGGCATAACTGAAGAGGAGTTGACTTGGAGTGAATTTGAAAGGATATTTAGGAATAAATATTCATCAAATAGGTTCTATGACAACAAAGTTAAAGAATTTTATGAGCTCAAAATGGGACAAATGTCAAATGAAGGGTACATCACTAGGTTTCTTGACTGAGATTTGTGCCATATCTTAAGGATGAGAAGGAAAAATTCCAAAGGTTCATCAATGGGCTACCTCTAGCATTCAAGGATTGAATTGAAATTTTGGAACCTCAAGCATTAGATGATGCCATAAAGGAACTAAAACACTGCTATGAATAATCAAAATGTAGGTCAAAGTTCACGGGTGATTGGAAATCAAGTAATAACATGAAAGATAAAAGGAAATGGCTAAAGAAAATATCAGACAAAAAGGAAGGCATAAGAACAACCAATGCAAGTTGACCACAACAAAAATCCAGATCAACTGAAAAAGGTTGTGCACACTAGCATGTAGGAGAACAAGGCAGTTCTAAGGCCAAGGAACCCTTGTGATGCTAGACATGTGTAGATAATCATTGTAAAAGGGATTGCCCACACCAGAAAAATGCAGGACCATATATATATAATGCCTCATCGCAAGGACATGTAGAGAGAATCATTTAAAATGGATTGTCCACATCAGAAAAATGTAGGATCACATATATATAATTCTTAGGAGGTTCGTATTGTGGGAGATGTAGCACATAACATGCCCAAGATATATGTAGATGTGGACAATTGACATGAAGATAAGAAAACATCCATAATTGAGATGGAAGGTAAGATTTGAAATCAAATTATTTATGTTTTTATTCACCCTAGATCAAACTATAGTTATATCAATCCTAAGATTGTGGAAAGATTCCAATTAGCTCAGGAAGCGCATGCAAAACCATGGCTGGTCCAATTAGCAACAAGGAAAAAAATAAAACTAGCGTAGTGGGTGAAATAATGTGCGTTTGAGCTTCAAAATATGCCAACGACAACACATTTGAATTTACTACTGTTGGGTGCATACAACATGTTATTGGGCATGGATTGGCTATACGTACATATGACCAAATTTTATTGCTATGAGAATGCATTGAATTCCTGGATAAGCATGGAGAAAGAAGTGTATTGCAAGGAAAGTGGAAGCATACATCATTGAGGCTAATTTTAACCATGCAAGCCAAGAAAACCAGTAGGACAACATTGAGGAATAGGAAACTGAGGTGCTAAATCAATATTCTGTGTTGCAACAATATAGAGATATGTTTCCAACAAATTTTCCTAGATTACCTCCTCACATAGAGGTAGATTCCTCTATCGAGTTGATGCTTGGAACAACACCAACATCCAACACACAATACAGGATGAGTACCCCTGAGTTGGTTGAATTAAAATTACAACTTAATGAGATGCTGGATAAAGGCTATATAAGGCCAAACATGTCTCTATGGGGAGAATTACCGCTATTTGTGAAGAAAAACGATGGCACACTCAGACTTTACATAGATTACAGATAATTAAACAAGGTGACCATCAAGAACATGTACCCCTTACCAAGGATCGATGACTTGTTCAATCAATTAAGGGGAGAAAATATTTTCCAATATTGATTTAAGGTCAGGCTATCACCAAGTGCGCATTAAGGAAGAAGATATCCATAAGACCACATTCTAGAAAATATACATGCATTACGAGATTATGGTGGTACCCTTTGGGCTTACTAAATCCCTTGCCACTTTCATGTGTTTAATGAACAATGCGTTGCATCATTACTTGGACAAATTTATGATTGTCTTTGTTGATGACATATTGGTATATTAAAAAATTGAAGAAGAATAGGAAAAACATCTTGCTACAGTGCTACAATTATTGAGGGAACACAAGATTTATCTAAAGCTCAGTGAGTGTGAGTTCTTCCAATCACAAATACATTATTTGGGACACATCATCTCCAAGGAGGGGATAATAGTTGATCTGGAAAAGATCAAGGCCATAATGGGGTGGCCAACACTGAAAAATGTGAATGGAATTAGGCCATTCATGGGGTTGCAAATCTACTACAAGAGGTTTGTCAAAAAATTCTCCAAGATAAGTCACCCTATAACATCCTTGCAAAATAAGGAAAAGAAATTTGAGTGGACTATTGGATGTGCAAAAAGCTTTGAACAATTGAAAAAATTGCTCACTAATGCACCAATGTTGAGAATTGTAGATCCAGACAAGGATTTTGTGGTTTGTATAGATGCCTGCAAGGAGGGACTCGGTGGAGTCTTGATGCAAAAAGGACAAGTAGTTTTCTATGAGTCATGGAAGTTAAATGAACATGATGAAAACTATGTAACTCATGATTTGGAGTTAGCTGCCATCATCCATGCATTGAAAATGTGGAGGCATTACCTCCTTGGCAAAATATTTATGCTTATGACAGATCATGGAGGACTCAAATATTTGTTTGATCAACCTAAGTTGAATGCAAGAAAAGCTAGGTGGCTGGCCATACTTAGCGAGTTCAACTTTGAAATCAAGTACATTAAGGGCAAAGAAAACAAGGTTGTTGATGCACTCAGTAGAAGGATTCAATTAAATCACATGGAAACCATAAGCTCTTATGGATTGGACCTAGGAGAATGGGTTAAACATGATGATAAATATCAACAAATAAAGGAACATCTACAACAAAATTATGAGGGTGGAAATATGAAGACTATCATCTCACAGATGACGGTCTAGTTAGATTCAAAGAATAGAATCTAGGTGCCAAACAATTATGATTTGAAGAGACTCATAATGAGAGAGTTCCATGCTAAACCATATTTCAGCAACTAAGGATACCAAAAAACTCTTATGGCCATAAAAAAGTTTTATTATTGGCCTAATTTCAAAAGGAAAGTAGATGATTTTGTTGCCAGATGCATGGAGTTCCATCAAGTGAAGGTTGAATGTAAACATACGACAGGTTTATCACAACCCATTCCCATTCTAGAATGGAAGTGGGAAGTGATCTCAATGGATTTCATTACCAGTTTCCCAAGAACATCCTGACGACATGGTGCAATTATGTTGGTAATGGACAAGTTGAGCATGGTGGCTCATTTTGTAGCAGTCAAATCCACCAATTCAGCCAATGAGGTGGCTCAAATATTGATAAGGGATATTGTGAGGTTGTATGGAGTTCCCAAGAAAATAATTTCAGATAGAGATTCCAAGTTCACTTCAAGGTTTTGGAAGGAACTATTTGCAGGCTTGGGGACATAATTGGCCTTCAGTACAAACTATTACCACAAATGGATGGGCGAACAAAGATGAAAAATAGAATCCTAAAAGACATGTTGAGGATCTATATGATGCACTATTCAAAGAAATGGGAAGAGTATCTTCCACTTCTAGAGTTTGCTTACAAAATGGGTACCAAGAATCTCTAAACATTAGCCTGTTCAAAGCACTTTATGGAAGGAGTTGTAATACTCCTATCAGCGGGAGTGATTCAGTTAACATGGTCCTTATTGGGCATGATATGTTAAAATAAATTAAGTAACAAATGAAAATCATCAGGCATAATTTAAAGGTAGCACAAGATAGGCAAAAAATCTATGTAGATCAGCATAGGGTGCATAAGGAGTTCCAATTTGGGGAACATTCTTACGTGAAATTTTGACCCACAAAAATCTCCTTGAAGATTGGGTCATGTGCCAAGTTGGAACCACGGTTTTGTGGGCCTTTTGAGATACTTGAAAGAATAGGACCAATGGCTTATAGTTTTTTTTATCTCCATCAATGAAATTCCATGATGTTTTCCAGGTGTCTTTTCTTAAAATATATGTATAGGACTCTAATCATGTGATTCATTAGTCTATGCTACAAGTGGAACTAGAGGGAGAGTTTTAGCAAGAGCCATTATGCATCCTAGATAGGAGGATCCGCACACTCCATAATCGAGAAATAGAGTAAGTCAAAGTGCAGTGGAGGAACTTTGGGCCCGAGGAATCCACTTGGGAAATGGATGATTCAATTCAAGCACCATGTCCTTTTTTGTTTGTTGGTTGAAGAAAATGTATATAAATTTGTAAATATTGTACTTAACTATGTATATAAATATCCACAAACAATATGTTTGTTTTTCAACATGTCTTTTGTGTTGTATGTAGGCAAAGGACACCAAGGATGGTGTTCCTATTGGGTGCAGAGCTTGATTATCTTCCTGATTCATAGGTTTTGTTTCAGCCGTGATTGCATCCCAGTCTTTAATTGAGGGGGGTGTGGGGGGGATTTCCCCCCACAAGGAGTGCCACAAGGGGGGGGGGGGGTGTGTGTGACAATGATTCTTTATAGCCGCCTCCTAGTGGGGGTTCTAGGGAAATGCCCTCGAATAAAAAAATTAGATAAAAAAATTATCTTGTAAAATATTGTAATTTCGTAGTTAATATAGGTCGTTCATTAGGCAGAAGATCTAGTGGTGGAAGTTATGTTAATTTAGGGTTTTTTTCCATATAAGGAAACCCTCAGTTTATATGAGGTAATTCTATTGTGATTGTGTATTATTATTCTGTGTGAGAAAGAGAGAGGAGATTGTGTGAGAGTGGAGAGGAAGTTACAATATATGTGTTGTAGGTTGTATCCTTTCAATTTTATGGATACTATAAAAGGAAGGACTAGGTGTTTCTCTATGGACGTAGCCCAAATTGGGTGAACCATGTATATCTGTGTCTCTCTTGTTTTATGTTTTTCTGTGTTTGTGTTTCCACAACACTTTATGTGTTCCATTGATATGTTATTTAATTTCTAACAGTTACCCCAAAGGGGAGGGGTTTGTGACAACCCGATTATTTTCCACCAATATATACAATGTAAATATTTGAAAAAAAGAATAGTCTAAGTCAAGGGACATAGATTCCATACCTGAGGGGGTTACTTGCTTGGGATATTCAAGGTTTCCTTACAACAAGAAATCTAAACTGCTTAATGACATCCATTAAAGGCTAGTTAGTGTGCTTTTAATGGACCGATGTTTCTAAATTAACAGAGCAAAAGAAGAAGGATGAGGGCCATGCTTTCTTAGAAAAATAGATAAGGAAAAAAAGTTTGAAAATTTATGAGGGTGGCAAGTTGGGATAATGGAATTCAACATGAGAGGAAAATAAACAGACATATAGCATTAGACATGACGACTAAGAGAGGGGGAGGGAGAACCACCATGGACATGAGCAAGGGAGGAAAATAGGAAGCAAATTTGAACAAGCCTAGTGCATGAGAGACAAGGAGCACATTGATGGAGTCTAGTGTTGGCTAGAAGAATTTCATGCACAACCTATGAAGAACAAGGGAGAGTGATCTTTGAATTTTTCCTGGAATAAAGAAAAGCGTCCTTGAAGGGTTAGCAGCAGAGAAAACATATTTAAGTTTACAACAAAGGAGAAACTACTCGGATATCATATTTCAATTGGCAAGAAGGCACTAGAAAAATTATCTTACGTGAGGAACAATGACCTCTCGATTCCCTATTAGCCTGAGGGTGGAGATGGCTTTCTCTAGAATCCCTTGATGGTTGGGGTGGAGGATTGTCACTTGGATTCCTGAAAGGAGGATTCTGAAGGCCTTCTTGCTGTGTTTGTTCTACAATAGGTTTTGTAGTCCCCAAGGTTAGTGGAACCACTATGTGACATGTCTTCAAGGTTTAGGTGAAGCCTCTAGATCCCTATAATTTATTGGTTGTTGAATAATTGAAGGGTGGAGGCAATAGGCCTATGGACTCCCTGTGCTTGTGTTGATTGCTAAATAGTTGTTGGGTAGAAGTGGGAGAACCTTTCGAGTCCCTATTTCAACTAGTAGTTGGAGTTGATCCCTTGAGAAAAAACCACCACAGTATCTGGAATCTGGCTTGGTGGTGACTACTACAAGTAAGGACTGGTTGCAACTTGTCTATGGTTGGGTGGAGAGTTGCTGTCCCAGACTCAGTTTCCCAACTCCAGGTTCAATCCAAGATAAGTTTTTTCATATGTAACATGTGCCATTAAATATATTGTTAGACTGTTAAGTTAATATTTGTATTGATTGCTTGAATGGTGCATTGTTATGAAACTAGCTCACAAAAAGATAGAAAAGATAGATCAACGCCTTAGAATTCAGCCTCTTCGAGGGGGCAACCTCCTTTAGATTACACAAATGAAAAATTCTTGGATGATTCAAATGACAAAACCTCCTTTCTATATATAGGAGTCTAAGGGGTAACAATATAACCAAGCCGACCTAACAATAATAATATAAAGGCACAAAAATAACAATAGAGGGATTCTATGGGGCACAGTAATAACAATATGGGGACAATAGGGGCACAACAATATTAAAAAGGGATACAACTACAATATTAATGCGGGCATCACTAGTATTATAGGGACCTAACATGCCCCTCTCCTTCAAAAAAGTGTTGTCCTCAACTCTTGAGTAGTTCTGGATGCTTCTGTATAAAATTCTCATCCTCCCATGTGGAATCTTCAGCGGATAAGTTCTTCCACTTGATGAAATACTCTAAAATGGATCGATTTTGTAGTTGTCAAGTTCTTGTTTCTATGACTGCTTCTGGTTCCAATATAATTTTTCCTTCCTCGTCAAGTTCCGGCAATATTGTTTGAACTGGGAGCTTGTCACCTATAACCTTCTTTAAACATGAAACATGGAAAACTGGGTGCACTCGAGAAGCAGCAGGAAGCTCCAATTTGTATGCCATAGTACCAATATTTTGCAACACCTTGTACGGATACTTTGGTGACAATTTGTTATCCTTCTTAGCTTGCTTGAGGGACATTTGTTTATATGGTTGTAGCCGTAAGAATACCCAATCACCTACATCAAAACTTCTTTCACTGCGATGTTGATCTACCTGTTGTTTCATTCTATTCTGCACCAACAAGAGGTTATCCTTTAAGAGTTGGAGAACTTGTTGTTGATGCTCGATGTGATGTTCCACTACTTGAACCTTAGAATTTTCTCTTAAATATGATGTGATAGATGGTGGCTGATATCCATAAAGTGCCATAAATGGGGTCATTTTTGTTGCATTATGGAAGGAAGTGTTATGCCACCTTTCAGCCAGAGGCAACCATTTGACCCATTGTGTCTGTTTATCAGATACAAAGCAACGAAGATATCCTTCCAAACATTTGTTTACTATTTCCGTTTGCCCGTCAGATTGAGGATGATAAGATGAGCTATGAGCTAACTGAGTACCAAGACAAGAAAATAATTTTGTCCAAAAATTTCCTGTAAAAATGGGATCTCTGTCACTTACAATAATCTTTGGGTTTCCATGTAGCTTTTGAATTGTTTCCATAAATGCCGTAGAAACTGTACTGGCTTTAAATGGATGTGATAATGCATAAAAGTGTGCATACTTGGTAAGTCTGTCAACTACCACCATGATGACACTCTTTCCCTCAGACTTGGGTAAACCTGTGATAAAATCCATTGAAACCTCCTCCCAATGTTGGCTTGGAATGGATAAAGGTTGTAGTAGACCTGGTGTCTTAATTTTTTCAGCTTTATTTTGTTGGCATACCAAACATTCCGCCACAAACTTTTGAATATCCGATTTAAGGCCATCCCAAAAAAATTCCTTCTTAACCCTGTGGTAAGTTTTTAAAAATCTTGAGTGCCCTCCTAAGGGAGAAGCGTGCAATTCCAGAAGAATCTTTTGTTTGAGTTGGGAATTCTTATAGAGGTATAAGCAATCTTTGTACCATAACGAATCATTTTTCCAGCTAAATGTATCAGATGTACTGGAATCTTGTTGTAACTTTCAAATAAGTTCCCACACTTCTTCGTCATTCTTCCATTCCTCCCTTGCTTCGTTTATCCAATCTGGTTGGATAATAGAAATGGCGCACAACAATGCTTCCACATCCTCATCCTTTCTTGAGAGTGCATCTGCCACAACATTTTGCTTCCCTTTTTTGTATATGATTTCAAAGTCATAACCCAACATCTTTGTGACCCATTTTTGTTGTTCTTCAGAGGATAATCTTTGTTCTAAAAAGTATTTAAGGCTGTCATGATCCGTTTTTACCTTGAAGTGTCTTCCCATTAGGTAGGGTCGCCATTTCTTAAGTGCATGTAGTATTGCCAACATTTCCTTCTCATAAATAGCTTTGTGTAAATACTTTCCCTTGATTGGACGACTTTCAAAAGCAATGGGTCTTTCATCTTGCATTAAAACAACACCAATTCCATTTCCGGAAGCATCACATTCCACAATAAAGGTTTTTGTGAAGTCTAGTGTAGCTAAGACTGGTGCTTGGCACATTGCCTCTTTAAGATATTCGAAGGCCTTTGTTGCTTTTGGAGTCCATGAAAATGCATCTTTCGTCAACAATGTTGTTAGAGCTGCTGCTATTTTCCCATAATTCTTAACAAACTTGCGATAATACCCTGTCAACCCGAGAAATCCTCGCAAATTTTTTATGGATGTGGGGATTTCCCATACCTTAATGGCTTTAATTCTAGGGTCTACCTTAACTCCTTCATGAGATACAATATGACCTAGATATTCCACCTCTTGTACTCCAAAGAAACATTAGGATATTTTTACATATAATTGTTTCTCCTCCAATAGTTGTAGCACCCTGTCAACGTTTTCAACATGATCCTTCCAAGACTTGCTATAGATTAGTATATCATCAAAAAATACTAACACAAATTTTCTAAGGAAGGGTTTGAAAATGGAATTCATCAAACCTTGAAATGTAGAAGGTGCATTGGTAAGGCCAAAAGGCATGACCAAAAACTCATAGTGACCCTCATGAGTTCTAAATGCTGTTTTTGGAATGTCTTGAGTCTTCATTCTGATTTGATGATATCCTGAATGGAGATCTAAATTGGTGAAGTAAATTGATCCATGCAATTCATCCAATAATTCATCAATGACATGAATGGGAAACTTATATTTACTAGTGAGCTTGTTGAGCTCCCTATAATTCGGACACATGCACCATGATCCATCCTTCTTGTGCACCAATACTACTGGAGGAGAGAAATAACTTTGGCTAGGTTGAATTATACTAGTCTCAAGCATTTCTGCAACCATATGTTCAATTTCACTCTTTTGGGCATAGGGATATCTGTACGGCGTAATGTTTGGAGGAACACTTCCTGGAATCAAATGAATAGCATGATCATGATCACGAATAGGTGGGAGACCTTTGGGAGTCTCAAATACCTTGGAATGATTGTCCAAGACTTTTTGGAGATCTGGAGAAATAGATGATTTCGATGTGGAAACATCTAGCGAACATAATTGTGCAATTACACCTCGTTGTTCCTTTTTTAGAAGCTTTGTCATACCGTTAGAGCTTATTATCTTTCCCGGTTTCCCTGCAATACCCCTTAATTCAACTTCCTTTCCTTTCGCATAAAATTTCATGAAAATTTCTTGAAAGTTAAAAACTATTGTACCCAAGGATTGTAGCCATTGGAATCCTAGTACAACATTAGCACCTCCCATTGGAATGGAAAGCATTGGGATTTTTTAATACATATTCTCCCATGGATAGCTTGATATTATGGCACTTTCTAGAGCAATTTATCATTCCTCCATTTGCAACCATCACTTGACACTGGTGCTGGATATAGGAAGCAATTCAATTTTTTTGCTATCTTACAATGAATAAAATTCTGGGTACTTCCTGAATCAATCAACACTATTACTTTTTTCTTCTTGATTTGTCCTTCTATCTTGATGGTTTGAGGAGTGTTAATTCCAGCCAATGCATTACAAGATATGGTAAGATTCATTTCTTCTTTATCTAGGCTTTGTTCTTGGAGTATATCCTCTTCTTTTGACCTTTCTTGCTCCTTTTCTTCTTCCTCTTCACAATCTATGTAGAATAATTTCTTCTCAGCACACTTATGACCTTTAGTGCATTTGTTATCACAACTGTAACAAAGCCCTTTTGCTCTTTTTTCTTCCAATTGTTGTTGTGTCAACCTTATAGGTTGTGGAAGGCTAGGGGCAACAACACTTCCATCTTTATAGTTGTGAGTGGTATACTTCTTGGTTGCCATAATTTTGCTTTCCATTTTTCTTGCTAACCTGAATGCCTTCTCTAATGAATCAGGTTCCCAAAGGTGAACATCATGTTGGATATTATCCTTTAAAGTCCCTATGAACACATCAATCCTATGCTCCTCTGGAATATTTTTCACCCTTATGTTCAATTTTTGGAACTCCTCAATGTGCTCCATTATTGAACCCTTTTGTTTAAGACTTATCAATTGGCTAAAAAAAGTGTTGCTTTTTGTATCCTCATAATGTGCTGTCAATTCTTCCGTAAAAATTGCCCAAGTGATAATTTGTTTACAAGAGAAAAGCCATTGATACCATCCAAACTGATTTGGTTCCAAATATAAAGTTGCAATACGTACCTTTTGTGTGTTTTGCACATTATTGAGATCGAAAAATTGCTCCATCTGTAATATTCATGTTGCGGGATCCTTGCCATCAAACTTCCTCATATCGATTTTTGGAATATGGTGGGTCTTCGATCCAGCATTAGAGTCTATGGAATCACGATTAACATTTATTTTGTTCTCATCATGCGTTTCCTTTACTACCCTTTCACCATTAGTGACCATTTTTTGTAGCAACTTATTCAAATTTATCTTCAATTCTTCCATCTTATCATCCATGCCATCCATTTTAGCGTACATGCCATTCATCTTAGCTTCCATGCCTTTCTTTAAACAATCCATCTTAGCTTCTACACCTTTCTTTAAACCATCCATCTTAGCTTCTACATCTTTCTTTAAACCATCCATCTTAGATTTTGTTACCTTTTGTGCAAGTGACACTTGTTGCACTTGGTCTCGTAATTTTGATATATCATGTTGCATTTCTTCCTCTTCTTCATGAGTCATGCTAGAGATTTCAGGTTGCTTACTAGGTGTTTGCATTTTCTTTCCTCGGGGCATCAATTACCGATAATAATGCTTTACTATGCCCTTTGAATTCCTTCAAACTAATTTTTCAAACCAAGCTTATGCAAAAATTAAAAAAAAAACTACACATCTTTTTTCACTTTGTAGGAGCTTGATATTGAATCTGATGTATCTCTGTAATTTCGGATCATCCAGTTCTGAAATTGCGACCTGTAGTAGCCCTCTGTGTCCTCTTTCCAATGCCACCAATCTGATCCAAATTGGATTCTCCAAGGAAGAGTTATGCACAATCTCCCAAGATGACCTGATTATATACCTTTCCAGAAGAGCGAACTTGTATGAAGTGCCACGTGTCACTATTTCAACCTTTGGCTCTGAAAAATATATACAAGAAACTACAATCTGTCCTCTCTCTGTAGCTTCTTACAAAATTTCAATCCAATGCTCAGAGAGAAAGTTATGACGATTTTCCCCAGGTCACCTATTTGGAATGTAATTCAGGAGTGTGCAAAAAGACCAACTTCCACAGATCGTATCTCCGCCAATATAGCGCGAAAAGCTCTGAAATTCAGACCCGAGGTTCAGTGCGATTTCGTCTCAAATGGTTTTTTTTTTGCTTCTGAAACATCGCAGAAAAAAATTATAGCGAAAATTCCATGATGACCTATTTGGAGTAGCAAAACCCTAGAATCCAAACCTCTGATACCAAATCTTATGAAACCAGCTCACAAAAAGATAAAAAAAGATAGATCAACGCCTTAGAATTCAGCCTCTTCGAGGGGGCAACCTCCTTTATATTACACAAATGAACAATTCTTGGATGATTCAAATGACAAAACCTCCTTTCTATATATAGGAGTCTAAGGGGTCATAATATAACCAAGCCGACCTAACAATAATAATATAAAGGCACAAAAATAACAATAGAGGGATTCTATGGGGCACAGTAATAACAATATGGGGAAAATAGGGGCACAACAATATTAAAAAGGGATACAAATACAATATTAATGGGGGCATCACTAGTATTATAGGGACCTAACATGCATGGTTTACTTGTGAATGAGAAGAATGAGGTTTTGCTATCTGGTTCCTTCTGGCTGTGATTCTGTATTAACATTATTTATGCATGGAATTGATATCTACATTAATTTTGCATACGTAAAAAGATTCTAATAGTGTTGTTGTTGTAAGAAAAACACTAGGCACATGTATATAAATTTGTATTAAAATAATTGATCCTTGAACTTGACCAATGAACTGAACCAATGATGGTTCAAAGACGCAATATAACTATACAATGAAACCTATATCATTCTCACGATACTGGTAATTTATTGACATAATTGATATAAATAGGTGTATGGACCTCACTAAAAGGACTGTGAGAGTGTGTGGTGTTCATACCAGTGGTTGCATGCGAGAAGGAGACTTATGTATAACTTATAGAACACATGTATGTATGTATGTGTAAATGTTGTTGATTTAATGTTTGAGGTTCTGGGCTCAATGCCTGCATTTCTTAGCCACAAACATGTGAGCAATCAACTGTTATGATAATAAGACAAGGGCGAACCATCTTAGTTGCAACAACTCTGTAATGTCCAATTATCCATAGGCTTATGCTAAGAGGTTTTGGTCTACACATAGGTGTAATAACATATAGATGGGTCAACCTTCTATATGTGCTGAATTAGGGCCATAGCCATGAGGGTGAGACCTTTAGACCATATCACCATGTATGCGCCAAGTTGGCAGTTGGGGCTTGTCCCCATGCATGCACTAAGTCAGGGGTTGAGGCTCTTCCATGTGTATGGACCTAGTCGGAGGTCGAGGCCTTCCCCATGTATCACACCTTTACCAAGGGTGGAAGCCAACCTCAAATGGATGATATGGATTGCTTCTCAAAATCGACAATAGTGTCAAATAGCGAGATTCCCCTCGATGACGTCAACAGGGAGTGGTGGTGGGGGGGGGGGGTAGTGTTATTGAATGATAGGTGTTGGATATGTTAAAGGGTAGAGGATCGTCTAATTATACCTCAGAACATGAACCAGAATTGAGATGGCATGACCCCCCCAAAGACATCAGTGGGGAGGGCGGGTAGCGCTATTGGATGATAACTGTCTATTTGGTTGTGTGATTTGGGCCATCCGATGGTCAAAGTCCCATGTACACCACCATTATGGATCACACACAGTGGAGATTCATTCACGTTCGAGAGTAATAGTGGGGAGTAGGTCTCGCTAGCCATTGGATTAAGTGAATAAAAGTGAGTCATCTAATATCCATATGGAAGCGCCATAGATGCCAACCATTGTTTTTGTCGGTTGATTGGGACCATTTAGTGATGGAGGGCCTCAAATACATATATAAATATGTGTGTGTGTGTGTAATATCACGAGGGTGCACCAACACACACACACACACACACACACACACATAAAACACTTGTTTCTACTTTTATCTGGACTCCTACTTATACTACTTCTTTATAACACTTCAGATTTTGGTAGTTTTCCTCACATTTTCTTGAATGGAATCCAATAACCTTGTAATGAACCAACTATTTAACATGGTTCATATGCATTACAATTGAATTATTTAATCAAATCTTTTAGTTGCACATCATGGTGGACAACACTTTCTCCTTACATTTGTTCCAACATTTAAGTTATGCAAATTCCTATGGTTTTCTTTATGCATATAAATCAAGGCATTTTTAGTCCACTTATAACCATGCTTTTAATATTTTATATTTCTCAACATTTTCAATACCATGATAATATTGCTTCTCTTTGTATACCTTTATAAATTACCTATTTCTTCATTATATTTACCCCATCAGTTGTTTGCCATAGTGACTCAAGAATAAATACATAATAATGGTACCTTTATGATGTCGATATATGTTTTTTCCATGGTATCATTTGCTTCATCAAATATGTTGTTATTTGGGTTTTTTTATTATATCTCACTTGCTACTTCTTTGATATGAGATTTTGGATTGGTCATTGGAAGATATTTCTTATTCAAATTATTGAGCTTCATTCTACTAGTTCTCTATATTTGATGTCTCTTCCAATTATATTCCTTCATTGTTTTGTTTGATTTTCCTATGGGTCTAGCTATGGGTTGAGATTCTACTCAATAGAATATTTGTTTCTCTTTGTTTTTCTATGGTGAGGACTTTATCATTTCCTTTCTTGTGTGGGCTTGCACTCCATAATTGTTATTGAAGTTAAATTTTCAAGGTGATTTGTCTTGATGTTTTAGTGGTATGATTCTTCCAACTATGGTGTAGAGTCTTGTTTGACATAATGTTGGATGTTAAAATAATCATGGTCCTCAATTATTCACAAAATAAGCATAATATAATTAATGTATCCACATGGGGTCAAAACTAAACATTTTCATTAATTAGAAATCAAATAGATACAAATAGAGACATCCCAATCAATGACACCGCAATTTATAGTGGGAAGGCCTCTAATGCTAAGTAAAAATCCCACATTTCAACAACAATAGATGCTTATTTGGATGTACTCTAATGTCATGCTAACAAAAACCTCATTACACACAATTTGTCTATCCTATTCTAATAATACAATATAATTCCTATCAAGCCCTTCACCAAAATTTACAGAAAATAATATAAAAACATCATCATCCTCATTTCTATCTCCCCCTAATCTACATATACTCATTTTACCCACTTTATTAGGTTGGTATAATGACCAAGAAAGAACATTTCTATGTTTATCTCATCTGAAATAGAGATTGATTTACCCTGGTATTTGGGTTTCTAACACCAACAAGTACGTGCTAGCTTAAATGCAATTATTATAATTTGGGAAAGCCTCTATGTAAACAAGGAATTTTTGACCTAACCAAGGATTAGATGTTGACAACTATAGTTGTACCATTTTCCTCTAAAACATCATCACATAAAAATCATAGTGATTTGACATTGGATGTGTCATAATTAAATTCAATGTCATCATGAGATAGGTCAAACACATGGCAAACTTTGGTAGGACTTCCATGGTCATATATGTAGATGAAAATCCATTTGTTGTGCCAAAATTTATTGATAATATCTTTAATGATCATACAAGCCATTGGTAAATTTGGAATGACAAAGGATTCATGAAGTTCATTTAAGCCCGTTACATATTAGGTCACGCCTAGTCATAACCTAGCTCAGTGTATTAACTAATTTATAATAAGTTTTACTACTCTTAATCATATAAAATGATGGTGATTAGGAAAAATGGTTGTTGATTATATGGGATTATGATTTTTGGATTGCTTTGTCTGTGAAAATTATCCATATTATAAGTGGTTTTGGTTGGACACTGGTTGGAATTTCAAGACCGATAGCCACCAAAATTGCATAGTATAATTTCTTATGCTTAATTGGGGTGGATCTATCCATGTTATACATAATGGAATTCCAGACCTCCCTTATCTTTTCATCTCCTTCACATTTTCCTCCTTTATTCCTATATTGGGACAAAAAATTTGTAAAATGCAAAGTATGGAGCTCTTTGTCCTTATCTACTATTCTGCATTCCATTTTCTCTCCTAGTTCACTTACATCGACATTCCTTTCCTTTCCTTTGCATCCAAGTCTCTGCATCTCCATGCCATCCATTCCCTCTACATTTTTTTCACCTAAAGTGCTTCACATCCCTTCACATTTACACATGGTTTGACATTTTGCATCAAGGATATAGGCAAGGACCTAGGACAATGTTTGAATTTGAAGAAGTTCCTTTACTTATAAAACAAATAAAACCTAAGGCATATAATAAAGGAGGGACATATGCTTGCATCTTGTCATCTAGAAACATAGAAAGAAGCTCAAAAAATAAGAAGTTTTGGTCCTAAAATGCCAATTTCTTGATTCTTAACCTATTTCAAAAGACTAGCACAATTGTAACAAATTTGCCAAACAATGCAAGGAGCCATATTAGAAGATTATTTATAGTGGTTTGAAATCTAATTAAGAGATTTGAAAATCATAGGAAATGGATATTACATATTTGAAGCAAGAATAATGATAAGGATGGTCAAGTTTGACTTTGTCAAACAACAGTCAATTTTATTACTGAAGGTTATACTTTCACTACTCAAACACATAGATTATCATTGATTTCATTAAATGAACTCTTAGTTCAACATATTCAATCATGATCAAGGATAAACTAGAGATTTAATAAAATAAATATCATTCATGACTTTGTTGTTGGGTGTGGAGCTTGATTACCTTCATGATTCCTAGGTCTTTTTTCAATTGCATTTGGATTCCAGTCTTTGACATGGGGGTGTGGGGGGGCTTGCCCTCCCACTAGTGTTGTGGGGGGGGGGGGGGGGGGGGGGGGTTTGAAATCATGCTTTTGAGACCCCCAAAAGCACTTTTTTTAGAAAAATTCCTTGTAAAATGTTTTAATTTTATAGTCAATATAGAACGTTCATTAGGCGAAAGACATGACGGTAAAAGTTATGTTATTTTAGGGTTTTTTTCCCCCTAGAAGGCAACCCTCAGTTTATATGAGGGAATTGTATTACAACTATGTATTATTTTGTGTGAAAAAGAGAGGAGACCATGTGAGAGAGAAGAGGAAGTTACAACGGATGTGATGTAGGTTGTATCCATTCAATTTGTTGGATAATATAAAAGGAAGGATTGACTGTTTCTCAGTGGATGTAGCCCAAATTGGGTGAACCACACATATCTGTGTCTCTCTTGTTTTACACTTGTATATGTTTCCAATATTTTCATTTCGTTGGTGTGTTAATTAATTTCTAACATTTTTCATATTTATTCTAATTATAATTGTTGTAACGACGATGGATATGTTTGACATAGTCAAACATAATTTCTCTTCCTATCTTCAATTTAAATTATGAATGAATATAAGAAAGATGTTGAATTTTGAATATTTTAACATGAAGTGAATTATATCATTAGGTAATTGAGGGATTATTATGTAGAATGCCTTTTCATACATCTTTCCGATTTTGTATTTCAAGTTGTTGTCTGATTTTGCAACCATAGGTTTGGGTGGATTAATTTGGCATAACTCGTTGTTGGACATTTATCTCCCCTTCCAGCCATGATTAAAATATTATAGTGCTATATATATATATATATTTTTAAATTTATGTAAGATTTTAATGGTAAATAACCCTTATGTATTTGATTGTTGACCACAACTTCTCTAAAATATATTGTTCTCTGCTCATTTTTCTCACTTTCTCCATCTACCATTAATGGGTGTGTGAGGGTATATATTTTGTGCGTGTGTGTGTGTGAGCAAGCCAAAATTCATTATATTATGAGATATTTACATAAAATACATGCATGGATAAACATGAGCAGAGCTGTCTGGCGAGTTGGACGAAGCCAACGAAAGGGGTGGTGGAGGGAATTGAACCCCTAGAGCTCCTAATAGGTCTCTCAAACTTGACTGAGTTTGGACTAGATATAGATATATGTTCAAAATTTTACTTTCCATAACCCTCTTGACTTCATCCTAGTCCCTAAGATGACGACCAAGCAAGTTCCTAATTTCCCATTGACCATTACCGTTGTTCTTAAGCTCTTGCGCTTCCATGGTATCGACCAAACAACTAATATGTGGAGACAATTATTCATCAAATTTGTCCTCTCCTTAATGATGTTGGGGGGGAGGGAGGCTGAAGGCCTCATCCTTGTCCTCCTTTCCTTGCATATCTTTGTTCGTAGACCATGACAATCAGGTGGGAACATTATCTTCCCTTAGCATTAATCTCCCTAATACTCGTTGCTCTTTGAAAACAATGGAGACCAAACACCTACAAAGAAATTTGAATGTAGGAATGTATGTCCCTCTATAGCATAATGTATGGATTCATGCCCCAAGTAGGGTATGAATGCCCCATCCTAATTCGTCTACCACCTTCCACTTTGCATTGAATGTGATCAGCTGAGCGAGCAGAGGAGGATCACCACCCAACCCAGAGCATTATTGCCTTAGATTATGCTGGCATGAGAAGCTTGTTGGCCATCAAGATGCATGAGGGTTCACTGAATTATATTATATATTCTTCATTATTATACATTGACCTCAACATTCATATGACCCATAATTCAATAGGAAATGCACAAGTCCTATTGAATCCTTTCACTTAATTTGATAAATTTCTTAATAAACACCAATTTTAATACAATATTAATTGATAGAGAAATACTTTGATAAAAGAGTGGCATTAGCGACTCCCCCCTTTGATCTAAAGAGAGAGGGATTAGTGTTGTTGTGACATTATACACTATCCATGAAAGTGCTAATAGGTTTGCATAATAGATATTGAGGACATTAATAATTTAAGTGTAAGGTTGGGATCCAACAAATTAGAATTGTTGCTAGGGATAAAGTCTTGGTTTCTTCTTAATTATTGGTACATGTTGCAAAGGAATTGATGAGATAAAGTTTATAATCTAACATCTCATATGATAATTCCATAAGTAAAGAGGATATAAGGGGGTCAACAAAGAGGATCATATCACTTGTATTCCTATCAAATCATTGTTTCACCATTAGAAGATCCCAAAAAAATAATTATGAGTAGGAGGGTGAAAAAATTTGATATAACCCTCGAAGTTGCCAAGCTTATCTTCATAAATTAATTAAGTTATACAATATAACTGTACCTAAAAAATACTCATTAAATCTTACATCCCAAATAATAATTCCATTGGCACACAAGGCCAAATGTCTCAGAGGAGATTGAATCCCACAAGGCATGAACCTTTGGATTTGTTTTCCAAATCTAAGAAACCACATGATATGTCTGATAAGGTAAAAACCTCCCAAATTTGTAGGGAAGCAATACTTTATGAACCAATAACATTTGGAGGTATTTCATGCCTTTGTAGAAGATACACACACACACACACACACACACACACACACATGTGAGGACATATTAATCAATTTATTTGTAAAACATTTAGAAGAAGATATTAGGTTGTGTTATAACAACTTAGGGAATAACATTATGGGATGGGATGGCTTTAAGGAGACCTTTTTGGATCAATGGGGTGTCAAAAAGGATAGTCAATTCTTATTAGCAAGGTTCAACCATTTAAAAAGAAATAAAATGTAGTAGTAAGTAAATTTAACCAAATATTTCGCAGGATCTAAGATAAATTCCCTCAAAATATTAGGCTAATTGATGGTACTATATCAATGCCTTTGATGCAAACTTTGGCTTTGCACATATTAGAGACTAAAATTCACCACTCCTATATGTAGCCAAGGCTATAAACTTAGAAAGTAATGTATTTGCCATTGGTAAAATGGATTTTTTTTGGTCATGCAAAAGGAAAATATTTATAAAGGGGAAGGGGCGACTATTGAGGACTTGAATTTGCAAAAAGTGGACACCATGAAGGAATTTAGCAAAGTAATCAGTGTAGTCCAAAATATGAAAAATGTGCTCATTATGATGGAAAGAGTGTAGTAAGGCCCTATCTAGGCATGTAATGTAAAAATAAATGGCATGCCCCGTGGAAGAACTTATTTTTTGAATAAAAACAAGGCATTAAATATAGAGCAATTCCTTGATAGTGTAGATCCAACAAATTTGATGGAAAAAGAACACATATAATGGTGAAATGCCATGTAAAGAATCCCATGGTGAGTAATTATGTTGTGTTTTTAGAAGAGAGCTCATGAGGTTGAAAACATAGTTAATGATGATGATTCTTTCATAGATGAAGGAACTAACTACGCAAGTGATGATGAGGCCGGGGGGAGAAATAGAAATGTTTTCATTGGCACTTTAGATCATTGGGAGGACATCTCATTCTTTAACAAAATGACACATGATTAGAATGAAATAGGCTAGCATCCATACTAACAAACTGAAAATATAATACAAGGGAGCACCATTAGATGCAAAAACCTTTAGCATCACCAATGATTTAGTTTCTCAACAAACTTGTAACCTTGGAAGTAAAAGTAATGCTTGATATTTCCAAAGACTTTTAACCAGTGATTAATCCCAAATGGATAAATGGAGAAGTGAGAAAGCCACTATAGATATGGACTACTAAGGAAACCTCAAAGTTGGAGTAGAAATTGTTCACGAAGCACCCAAAATTACGTTAGTGCTCACTGAAATCAAATTCATAAGCTACAAAAAGAGAAAGATATGTAAATTTTTGAGGCTCTTGAATTTGATTAGTCCATGAAGTCACAAAGTAAAGATCAAATTTTTCCAATATAACTTATCAACATACCAAAACAAACATAAAAAGTAAAAGAAATATTGAAAATATAAGACAGGAAAGATGCATTTGAAGAGGTTCTTGAGATCTACTTTGGAATGTATCAATGCAACAAAAATGGTAGTCACTCTCATTTCTATATTACTTTATTGATGAATAATACATTCCTTCCCAATTGTATGCTTGATTATGGGGTATCAAGCAACGTCATGTCTTTAGCAATGAACTAGTTGGGATTGAAAGTGATAAGGCCCTAGCAAAATGTATGTGCCATGGATTCTAGGGAAATAAAGGTATATACTATAATTAATCATTTGTATATTAAATGTGCTTATTACCTAAATATAAGCTTGCTTATTGATGAATGGTGATAGATGTCCATATTCCCTAGGACATGTCGTTATCAAGAAGATGGGTTGCAAATTTAGTTGGAGGCACACAACTAATTTATTTACCATATGCCACTATTCCAATGCCTAAAATCTCACCTATTAAGTTATATGGAGAACCCATGATGATATATCATGTATAAGATCTATAAGTTCCCATGAATGAAGTGTTTTGTGTGATAGAGGATTTTTGGAATTATGTTATCATAATACACAATTTAGTTCATGATCCCAATGTTTCCCTAGCTTTGGATAAAAGGTAATAATTTATGGACCATGCATATTGATGGAACCAAATTGGGTAGGGGTAGGAGTTGTTTTCACAACTACCCATGTTAAAATTGTCCCATTTTCATATAGATTAGAGTTTGATTCCCAAATAATATAGAAAAATCTGAAGCACTATTGGTAGGTTTACATTTGGGAAGATAAATCGATGTAGAATGTTTAAAAGCTATTGATGACTCGGATCTAATAATTTAGTAGGTTAGAAATAAGTGTGCTACATAGAATGATAAATTAAAAGCATATATGAATTCAATATGGGACACCATAAAATTATTTGAGGTGGTTTTGTATATCATTTTTTCTTGGAGATATGAACACAAAGGTAGACACAATAATTGTGTCAACGTTAACCTTCCAAACTTATGAGGACCATCTCCTTGACAAATACAAAGTAGATATCATGTTTAGAAAATTAGTCCCAAGGAGCAATGGTAAGTTTTCAAAATGATGCTTAAAATCTCAATTTCCTAACTAATGATCGAGTTCATAAGATGTAGTGTAATTGAAGAATAACAAAATCCAAAAGGGGTTAATTCCATTAGAGATTATTTTTGTCAAACATGATAGAATTAAGAAGCCACTATATTTTGACAATAATGAGGGACATATTGAAATCACTATAGGGTTAAAATATAGCCCTACGATTATCAAGACATGAAAGGATTCTATAAAAAGGAAGAATGCAATATTGAAGAATTGATGAGGGAGTGCAAATACATTTTTGATTAGGGTTATGAAGACATAAAGGTGTACAATAGAGATGTCATCAAACACACAATTCCTCTTAAGGAACATAACCATTCATGAAAAAACTTAACATGTATAAATCCCGAGTAGGTGTTAGTAATACAATTTACACTATTGTAAATATATTGACAAAATTGCAAATAAAATGACAAACTTAGGGAATCCAAGGGAATCTTCCCTAAATTCCATTAAGAAACATGTCAAAAATGTATTCTTTTCGAGATAATCTAGGGAATCTTCCTTAAATTTCTTAAAAAACACTTGAAAATGTCATCTCCATTTTCCTGAAAATAAAAATAAAAACGTAAAAACAAGGTAATTCTATCTTCTAAACAAGTTTAATGAATAATTTTGGCAATCTAAAGTTTTAGTCATGACACCTAATCTAAGCTCATTCATCTTCATTCCATTTTTCTTATCCATTGCTCTATTATCCATTGTGAACCTAAATACATGTCTCTTGGCCGAGTTTGGGTGGAACGAAAAATATTATCGATTTGTATTATATTTGGATTTCTTTTATCTAGCTAATATGATGAAGACGATTTGTAATGTCTCCACTATTCCGTCACAAATTATTTCTCAAATGAGTTTACTTTGGGTTTGGTCCTTCCATTCAAAATTCTCCTCCACATCAAAGTAACAATGGCATTGAGAAATCAATTCAAGAGCTTCTTCCCAGCTTTCTAAATAATTAATATCTCAATAGAATTTTCTTGCAATATTAATTAGATTATTTATAATCAGAAAATATTGCAATATTAATTAGATTATTTATAATAAAAAAATAAAGCTTACCATAATACATTGCATAATTAAGAACGTGGTTCAAAATTTGTTGATTTGTAGATGGATGCCATTTAAGTGAGTCACAATATTGCTTTCCCCGACACAATATCTTTCGTTAAACCCTTTTTAAACAAGAAGTGGTGTTAAAAGTTAAGATGGTTTAATTTTTCATTACACTATTCATGATCCACGTCACTCTTTACATACCTTCTCAAATCTATGGGTTTTACATAACTATATATTTCAAGTTTATGATTATAAGCACCTTTAGTTATATAAGACAATTTTTTCATCTTCTTTGCATTCTTCCTCCTTGAGCTGATAGAGAACAAGATAAACATTTAGTCAAGCTAATCATGAGTGTATTTAACAAGTAGGAAGGCCAAGTTTATGAAACACCACAAATTCAATAAATTGAAAGAGTATTAAAATACCCAAGGATCAAACTACAAAGCTAAACAATCCTTCTACCAAGAGATCACAAGATGAAGAACGAAGAGAAACACACTTCATTGCTTGAGAAAATGAGCTATACATGAGCCTAATTTATAGGAACAATAGAGGCTTCTAGCAATAACTAGAAGATAAGATTGATGACTCAATAGATAAGGATAAGACTGACAACACAGCTGATAAGATCGCTACATAAGCTTACAAGTTTCAATATTTATTTTAAATCTAACACCCCCCCATAAGCGAAACGTAGGGAGGAGAATAAACAAAAAAGGAACACAAAGAATTGGTCCTGACAATTAGGCCTTTTGAGGTACCCATGTACAACATTTCATAAGAAGGAAAGAAAATGAAGAGATAAAGGAAGGACTTAAGATGACCCCCCAAGGACAACTTCCTTTACTCCAAGCATATGTCGTAACTGAAGAAACCTTGGTGATGCCAAGGAATTTGTAAAAGTGTCTACTATTTGTTCTTCAGTGGGTACATATTCCAGGCTGAGAACACGATCTTGAATAAGTTGGTAAATGAAGTGCATATGAATCTCAATGTGTTTTGTCCTTTGATGCTCCACGAGATTTCTAGAAATTTGTATTGCACTATGATTATCACACCATAAGAGAGTAGGTTAATCCTTTTGAATGTCAAACTCAAGCAATAATTGTCGCAGCCAAAGAACTTCTTGACTTGTGAGGACTACAACTCTATACTCAACTTCTACTGTGGATAATGCAATTTCTTACTGTTTCTTATAGGACCAAGCAATTGTAGATCCAAGACAGAAAACAAATCCATAGGTGGATTTCCGATCATCCACTGATCTAGCCCAGTCAGAATCAGTGAAACCTACAAGCTCAGGAGAACCAATAGTATACTGAATGCCAAAATTAGAAGTTCCTTGAATATATCTAAGAATATGCTTTGCAACTTTCCAATGACTCTGATGAGGATCTTGAGAAAATCTAGATACCAGCCCAACTGCATAGGTAATGTCAGGTCGAGTGTGTGTCAAATAAAGTAGACTGCCAACAAGTTGGTGATACAATGTAGGATCCACCCTGGGAGTGGTGCAACTAGCAGTAAGAATAACACCTGATTGAAAAGGAGTAGGTGAAGGCTTACAATTAGCCATGCCAAAACACTAAAGTAAATCAAGAGCATATTTCTGCTAGAAGATGGTGATTTCATGTGAATATTTGTGAACCTACAAGTCAAGAAAGCAGTGTAGAAGACCAAGATCTATCATAGAAAACTATCCCATCAATGCTTCCTTAACATTTTGAATCATAGATGAAGAACTTCTTGTGAGGATCAGATCATCCATATACAAAACTAGAATCAATAAATCAAACCCTTGTCTCTTAGTGTAGAGTGTTGGATTAGAGTGACAATGATTGAACCCCGAGGAAAGCAAAAAACTATCCATCTTCTCATACCTATCTCTAGAAGGTTTTTTGAGGCCATACAAAGATCGTCTAAGCTTGCAGACAAGTGAAGGATCCTGCACAAAACTAGGAGGTTGCTCCATATAATTTTCCTCATGTATATGACCATGTAGAAAAGCACTCTTAACATCCATATGGTAAACTAACCATCCTTGGGAGGCTACAAGAGAAAGCACAAGACGAATAGAACCCATCTTGGCAACAAGAGAGAAAGTTTTAAAATGGTCAATTCCTTCAACCTATGAAAATCCCTTAGCCACAAGATGTGCCTTACGTTTGTCTATAGATCCATCTGCTGCATATTTGAGACCCACTTGCAATGGACCAACTTACGTCCCTTTGGAAGAGGAACAAGATCCCAAGTATGATTCTTCATCAAAGGAGAATACTCTTCTATCATGGCAGCTTCCCACTCAGGTTTTCCAACATCATTAGAAAATTGTTGTGGATCTTTCGAAATGGCATGACTCAAAAGAGAGTTTGCTTCAGATTGTGGTTGATTTGAGGCTGGATAAATAAAATGATCTTCATCATAGAAAAATCTACCAGGGTGTTTTCTCTTACGAAGACTCCTCGTTAAGGAATTATCCAGAACAGACTGCTCCTGAACGGGTTCTGCTGGTACTAATGGAATATTTTATTCTGGCTGAGTAACTTTAATAGAACTTTCTTCTTCTGCCAAATTTATAAAAGCATCACAATGATTAGAACCATAATCAACAATTTGAGATGAGGTAGTGGGGGAAGAAGATGATCTTGGACTGATATTTTCATCAAAATGAAAATCTCTTCGGAACAAAACTTCCTTAGAGTTAGGATCAAAGAGACGATAAGCTTTCATGTCCTCACAGTAACCAACAAATATCAATTGTTGAGTTTTCTTTTCCATCGATTTGCGTTTTTTATCTGGAATTAATGCCCAAGCAGGGCTACCAAATACCCTGAAAGAAGACACATTAGGCTTCTCATGTGTCCATGCTTCCATTGGAGTCATATTTAGAAGTGTCTTATGAGGCATCTTGTTTTGAATTAGCACAATTAACTGCTTCAACCCAAAAAGTAAGTGCCAAGTTCTTGGAATGAATCATGCAATTAGCCATCTCCTTAAGTGTTTTATTCTTTTGTTCAGCTACACCATTTTGTTGAGGGGTGTAGGGAACATAATGTTGATGAAGAATGCCATGTTCTTTGCAAAAATTTTGAAATGCCTTGTTGACATATTCCCCCCCATTATCTGTGTGTAGCTTTTTAATGGAGCATGAAGATTGTTTCTCAACAAGAGCTTTAAATGTCTTGAAGGTTGCAAAGACTTCACTTTTGTACTTGAGAAAATACACCCAAGAGTACCATGAAAAATCATCAATAAAAGTTAATGCATATTTGGCCCCTAAAAAAGGAGTTGAAAATGTCATTAGATCACTATGCACCAACTCAAGAGGTGCTTTTGCCCTTGAGGCTTTCCCTTTAGGAAAGGGATCTTGGTGTTGTTTTCCAAGGGCACAACCTGCACATACTCCATCAATACATGAAACCTTAGGAAGACCTGAAACCAAATTTTGAGTGTACATTTGCTGCAAATATCTATAATTGAGATGACCAAATCTTTCATGCCAAAGCTTACTCAATGAATTAGCATGAGCTATAAAAGAAGAAGTAGAGGAAGGCTCGAAGCAGACAAAATTATATAATCTAGAAGCATGATCAGATTTTCCGATAACAACAACAACTGCAAGATCACGTAGCTCTCTAATGATTACTTCATTTGGAGAAAACTCTACATTTTTCCCATTACCAGAATGACAATCTGATAAATGGACAATAAATTTGCTGAAATTTCAAGGACTAGGAGCACATTGTTAATGCACCCATGTGTCATTTGTATAGTGCCTGATCCAAAGACTTCAAGTTGTGTAGAGTCACTATCTGCAATTTGTGAGATGTTGTTATGAGTTGTAAAGGGAAGGAAGTATTGATAAGGAGTCATATGGTGTTAAGCTCCTGCACCAAGTATCCAATTGTTTATACATTTACGTATGGCTTGGGATGATAGAGCATGTCCCTTTCCTATTGAAATATTGTGCTTCTTCATGGCCTCTTCTAAGGCATTCAACTTTATCCAACATCTTGCTTAAATATGTCCCTGTTTGCCACAAAAAGTACAAATTTCATTTGTTTTGGTCTTCTTCTTTTCCTATTTTTTGTTTGTCTTTGAGGAGGATTCATCATTCTTAGAAACTAGAGAAGAAGACTTAGTATTCTGCTTAGGCTTGGAGGGAGACTCATGGGTTTGTGCAAAGTTTTTCTTTAGTTGAAATTGGGCTTTTTGTCGCATTGTGGCCTTAAGTTTCAATCTTGTGCCAATTGAATATAGGAACCTATAATTCAAAAAGATTAGAGATAATTGTTTTTTTAAATACCATAAGAAAATGCACTGGTTTTCATATGATAATGGTCCAATTATGCCCAAGGGTTTTTTACAACTAGATTATATATGTACCTATATTTGAAATCAAACATAAAAAGTTCACATTATTATGATGATAGGTTAGGATACCTTTGAATGAACAATATCCACATTGTTGTTGGAATAGGCAATATTGATATTTCTTATGAAGGATTCCTTAGATAACGATTTTTTATGTAGTCAGAGTCTATTCCCATTAGCCATTAGTGGAGTCTTAGTCTCATCAATTTTGCGAAGTTTCACATATCCATTGACATATACTGTATCAATTTCATGGGGTCTTCGCCATCGAGTATGAAATTTCTGTTTGAAGTTTTTAATCTTGGAGTTGAATAATAAAGCCTAGTCTCCAACTTGGAACTTTCTTTTCTTGATGAACTTGTCATGCCACTTAGCCCTCTGTTACTAGATGATAGATATATGATACAAGGATACTTGATTGAGTTCATCCAACTCACTATGTTATCAAAGATGTTGACATTTGTTAAAATTGGCAACCATGGCAAAACTTCATGTGGGTCATCTTATTCATGGCTGATAATATTTTTATTAGATTCCTCTCGTCGAGAGGTGTAGGATTGATATAAAAATCATCCGATTCCAATAAGTATTCATGGAGATATGAATTTATTTTGATTATGGAATTATTATCAAGCCAACCTACAACTCATGTAGGCTCAGAAGCCCAACAGTCGCATCTATTCAAACACCAACGTTGTGTATAAATATAAGAGTACTTTTCCTCATTTGCACTTACACTTCTCATCACATCTCTTTCTCTCTACTGCATAGAAATGAGTCTCTTCTCTACTGCGCATAAATGGGTCTCTCTCTCACACATGTGAAGCCAGAAACTGCTGAAACTGAAGATACAACTGCAGAAGTAAAGATTGACTTGCGTGGCCTAGAAGATCTCCTCTTTGGAATTGTACTGTAGGTTCATCTGAACCTCCTCTAAAAGCCGTAACTTTTGGTGGTGGAATGAAGTCAATTCGACGAATGGTTTGCAAGATATCGACTGCCCTAGTTTGAAGCCGGAGACTGCTGAAACTGAAGCTGCAACTGCAGAAGTAAAGATTGACTTGCGTGGCCTAGAATATCTCCTCATCTTAACTGCAATGTAGGTTCATCTAAACCTCCTCTGAAAGCCGTAACTTTTGGTGGTGGAATGAAGTCAATCCGACGAACAGTTTGCAAGATATCGACTGCCCTAGTTTGAAGCGGAAACTGCTGAAACTGAAGCTGCAACTGCAGAAGTAAAGATTAACCTGCGTGGCCTAGAAGATATCCTCATATGAACTACGCTGTAGGTTCATCTAAACCTCCTCTGGAAGCCACAACTTTTGGTGGTGGAATGAAGTCAATCTGACGAACGGTTTGCAAGATATCGACTGCCCTAGTTTGAAGCCGGAAACTGCTGAAACTGAAGTTGCAACTGCAGAAGTAAAGATTGACCTGCGTGGCCTAGAAGATCTCCTCATTTGTACTACGCTGTAGGTTCATCTGAACCTCCTCTGGAAGCCGCAACTTTTGGTGGTGGAATGAAGTCAATCCAACGGTCGGTTTGTGAGATATCGTCTGCCCTAGTTTGATAATGAAGCCGCTAATGTTGATGCTGCTGATCTAGGGTTTGCTACTGCTGATATGAATCAGACTTATTGTACTATTTCTCTCTGCTGAATTAATGAAGATAAAAGAAGATTTGATCAAAGGGTTTCCCCACACATTGTGGGGTTTGTCCTTGGCTAGCTACCACATCTTGTGTCTCTTGTCTTGGCTTGTTTTCTGTCGATCGTTTAATGTTCTATCTGCACTTTACTTTATGTACATGTGATTGCTAATCTGTGGAATATAATAAGAAAAAGAAGTAAACTGTTATAAGCATAGAACATACCATAACTTAACATGGTATCGGAGCTGAGGTGAAGACAAAGCCCGAGCAAGAGCAAGATCAATCACCAAAGAGAAGATTGGCAAGGCTATCCTAAAAGAACTATGGGGTCCTCAACACTCTTTCCTGCCGAAGACAAGCTTCGTGAGAAAGCTGACTATCACGGATGGAAGATGTCTATCGATCTAACCCTGGAGGATCAAGGAGTGTTGGGTCACGTGAGAGGCAATATTGTTGAGCCTCCATCAAATGCACCTCCTGCTGCCAGGAACAAATGGAAGAACAAAGAAATTAAAACAAAGAAGATCATCCAGGACTCTATCGACAAGCACTTGGTGGCCTACATCTCTGAACTGGACACCTCCAAGGAAGTCTACGATAGACTGGTGAGTTTATTTAAAGTAAATGATGCAAATCAAGTTTTGTTTCTTAGAAATAAGCTGAAGGAAATTAAGAAGGGTAAAGATGAGAGTATGCAAGCATACTTCTTAAGAATAACCGAGATCAAGAATGATCTCCTATCTATTGGGGAGGCTATTACTGACAGGGAAATGGCACTCACGACTCTTGGAGGATTACCATCCGAATGGTATGTGTTCAGGACTACTCTTCTGAACTATAATGTAACTCCTGGTTTTGAGGAATTAATGGCTAGATGCATTCAAGAAGAAATAAGGGAAGAAGAGAAAGAAATGCCCATGCCTAAAGGTCCTCCTCCTACCTTTTTTCTTCTCATGCTAAGAAAAGAAATAATTCCGGGTCTAAATCGAAAAGAAAGGCTGGATCTAAGGGTGGAAGAAAAGGACAATGTTTCATTTGCAATAAAGCAGGTCACTATGCAAGGGAATGCCCTGATAGAAAGGACTCCCACCATGACGATGATCAAAATCCCTCTCATGGTAATCGAAGGGATGGAAAATTTAATAGCAAAGGTAAGAGGAGAGCTGGGAATCGAGGAAGAGGACAACCATTCAAGAAGGCTAGAAAGTCCAGGATGTATTAAATGCACTTGAACTCAAAAAGAACCTAGTGTCCATCTTGGCAATGGAAGACAAAGGCTATAAGGTAACCTTCAGCAATGGCAAGGTACGTATATGGAAAAATAATGTTAAAGATGCCTTTACTCTTGGGTTTAGAGTTGATTCTTTATATCAGGTCAGTGGAAGTCCACTAGGTGTCATGTCTTGTGACACAACGCTTCAGTCCGAACTTTGGCATCGGAGGTTTTCCCACCTTCATTACAAAGCTCTACCCGATGTAAGACAGATGGTAACAAGGATGCCTGAATTCCAAGTAGAAAAAGAATGTGTCTGTCCAGGATGTGCTGAGGGAAAGCTCAAAAGGGGACCATTCCCCTTAAGCCAAAGCAAGACCTCCGATATATTACAGTTTGTTCACTCAGGCATATCTGAGGCTGGCACTAAGAGGGAGACTACTACACCACATACTCCTGAGCAGAATGGTGTGGCGGGAAGGAAGAACCTATGATTGTGGAAGCTGTTCGGGCCATGCTACATGATCAAAGACTTCTAAAATTTGTATGGGTTGAAATTACAAACACTGCCATATATGCCCTCATCAAGCATTGGGTTCCAAGACTCCAGAAGAAAAGTTCACTGCAAGGTGAACAATCTTCCAACTTTGAGGAGCTCTCAAGAAGCCGACACTAGGGAATTGAAAGAAAAGGATGATCAATCAATGCCTGATGTAGGAGAACCCATGGATCCGTTTGATCCTCCTCCACATGAGCCTTCCTCTTCTAGGAAGAGGCCTTCATGGCTTAGGGGGATACTTGATGATGCTGAAGGACATGCTGCACCCCGAGGAACCTTCCGTGAAAGTAAGAAACCTAATAGGTATTAGGGATACCTGACCATCATGAGCACGATCATAAAAAATGAGCCTCCATCATTCTCAGATGTCGTCAAGCATCAAGTATGGAAGGATGCTATGACCAAAGAATATGAGTCTATCATGAAGAATGATGTCTGGGAAGTAGTTCCCAGACCCCAGGACAAGACAGTTGTTACTTCCAAATGGCTTTACAAGATAAAGCATGCAGCAGATGGAAGTACGGAAAAGTATAAGGATCATTTTGTTGCTCGTGGTTTCTCTCAGAAGGAAGGTATAGACTATGATGTGATATTTGCACCTGTTGCCAGGTATACGACCATCTGCTCGATCATAGCCTTTGCCACTTCACAAGGATGGAACCTACATCAGATGGATGTCAAGACTGCGTTCTTACATGGCTCGATCAAAGAAAAGGTCTATGTGGAGCAACCCGAAGGATTTGAGATTTATGATCGAAAATCTCATGTATGCAGGTTGAAGAAGGCTCTCTATGGGCTGAAGCAAGCACCCCGAGCATGGTATGAGAGGATCGACAACTACTTGATGAAGCTGGGATTCACTAGGAGTGAAGCCGATCCTAACCTTTACTTTAAGGTTGAAGATGACAAACCTCTCATACTGGTGTTGTACGTGGATGACCTATTTCTAACAGGTGCACACCCTCTCATTCAAAAATGTAAGAGGGAGTTGGCTTATGAATTTGAAATGAAGGACCAAGGACTTGAAGTGTGGCAGAAGCCAAGGGAAATTTTCCTATCTCAAGGAAAATATGTGGTAAAGATATTGGAAAGATTCGGTATGATGGACTGCAAGCCTGTGACTACCTCGAGGATCTTAACTTTTAGAAGTTATATGGTAGTGATGTCGGACCAGATTTGGGAAATGCCTCTGAGTTTCATAAACTCATTCGCATTGATGTTCTTGGTGAACCTCCATCCGAACATATGTTTTGCAGTTAGCATTGTGAGCTCATATTTGGTTGAGCCTCACTGGATTGATGCCAAGAATCTTCTGAGATATCTTCGTGGTACAATGGGTTAAGATACACTGCCGGAGATGTAAGACTACTTGGATATACTGATGCTGATTGGGTAGGCAGTGTGGTGGACCGTAAGAGCACTTCCGGGTGCTGTTTCACCTTGGGATCTGCTTCAATATCCTGGATGAGAAGGAAGCAGAAGTCGGTGGCTTTGAGCACCACTGAAGCAGAATATATTGCTGCTAGCATGACCTCGTGTGAGGCAGTCTGGTTGCGAAAGCTCTTCAGTGAGCTGTTTGGATTTACATTGGATACCACTGTGATTCTCTGTAACAACCAGAGGTGGGATTCGATTATTGAGGAATCCCGTATTCGTCGATTGCTCCAGCAGATAGACATCATCTGGGATATGGTAAGTCGATGAGCAAGGAGGCTCCATCACATTAAGATGATGTACAGGTCGATACACCTTGTCAAAGCCCCGAGGAAAGATCTAATATGTGATTTTCCCAAACGACTTGGAGTCGTCAAGAAACCCTTGTACAAGGGTCCTACATGTTGCATACATTGAGCTCGGGGAGCTCTGAGGGCTTGCCGTTATTACTGGAGAAACATATGACCACAGGGTGACTCACCCTCCCCTAGTGGTGTGCACTGGAATAAGATGATTCGCTCTCTTGTGGAACAAGATGATTCGCTCTCTTGTGGAATAGGATGATTCGCTCTCCTGTGTAGCAGGATGATTAGTTCTCCTATGAGGCCTGGATTGATGTGTTCTCCATGGCAATTGTAGCAAGATTGATGTGTTCTCCTGTGAGGACAGGATTGATTAGTTCTCCTGTCAAGGCATCCTACCCATGCAGTCTGAGACTCATGGGAAGTACCTCTCATCTGATCAATGAGAAGGGAAATGAAGTTAGGGACCATAGTAGTACCGATGGACGCGTCGTTGTATCTACCGTACTCCCTACACTAGGATGACCTCCATTGATCTGGGATCAATGATACTGGTCTGGGACCAGTGGTAGGAGTTGTACCATACTATGATGCTGACTTCGGGTCGGTTGAGACCGGTCTAGGACCAGTGGTACATACTCCGAGACTGACTTTGTGTCAGTGCAGTACTAGTCTGGGACCAGTGAGAGTGGTACATACTATGACGCTGACTTCGGGTCAGTTGAGACTGGTCTGGGACCAGTGGTACACTCTCTGAGACTACGATACTGGTCTGGGACCAGTGGTAGGAGTTGTACCATACTATGACGTTGACTTCGGGTCGGTTGAGACTGGTCTGGGACCAGTGGTACATACTCTGAGACTGACTTTGTGTCAGTGCAGTACTGGTTTGGGACCAGTGAGAGTGGTACATATTATGACGCTGACTTTGGGTTGGTTGAGACTGGTCTGGGACCAGTGGTACACTCTCTGAGACTGCGATACTGGTCTAGGACTAGTGGTAGGAGTGTTACTTACTATGAAGTTGACTTCGGGTCGGTTGAGACTGGTCTGGGACCAGTGGTATGCACTCTGAGACTGACTTTGAGTTAGTGGAGGATGATACTGGTCTAGGACCAATAGAGTTGTACTCACTATGACGTTGACTTCGGGTTGGTTGAGACTGGTCTAGGACCAGTGGTACATACTCTGAGACTGACTTTGAGTCAGTATGATACATCCTCGATCATTTCTTTTCTTCATAATTCAGACAAAAGCAGAGCAGAACAGAACAATGAAAGAGCAGAGTAGAACAGAGCAAAATAGTATTGATCAGTACAGGGCAGAACAAGACAAAGCAGAATAGGCAAAATAGAGCAGAGCAGGGCTAGGGTCAGGCTGTACAGGGCAGTGCATTTGCTGGATGAATAGTAACGTCCGATAGACAGATTGCAGATGAAGTTATCCCTGTTTGAGAGGGAGCGTTAAAATTGGCAACCATGGAAAAAAATTCATGTGGGTCATCTTATTCATGGCTGATAATATTTTTATTAGATTCCTTTGATCGAGAGGTGTAGGATTGATATAAAAATCATCCAATTCCGATAAGTATTCATGGAGACATGAATTTATTTTGATTATGGAATTATTATCAAGCCGACCTACAACTCATGTAGGCTCAGAAGCCCAACAATCGCATCTATTCAAACACCAACGTTGTGTATAAATATAAGAGGAATTTTCCTCATTTTCACTCACACTTCTCATCACATCTCTCTCTCTCTACTGCATAGAAATGAGTCTCTTCTCTACTGCGCAGAAATGGGTCTCTCTCTCACACATGTGAAGCCGAAAACTGCTGAAACTGAAGCTACAACTGTAGATGTAAAGATTGACCTACGCGGCCTAGAAGATCTCCTCTTTGGAATTGTGCTGTAGGTTCATCTGAACCTCCTCTGAAAGCTGTAACTTTTGGTGGTGGAATGAAGTCAATCTGACGAACGGTTTGCAAGATATCAACTGCCCTAGTTTGAAGCCGGAAACTACTGAAACTGAAGCTGCAACTGCAGAAGTAAAGATTGACCTGCGTGACCTAGAAGATCTCCTCATCTAAACTGTGCTTTAGGTTCATCTGAACCTCCTCTGAAATCTGTAACTTTTGGTGGTGGAATGAAGTCAATCCGACGAACGGTTTGCAAGATATCGACTGCCCTAGTTTGAAGTCGGAAACTGCTGAAACTGAAGCTGCAACTGCAGAAGTAAAGATTGACCTACGTGGCCTAGAAGATATCCTCATCTAAACTGTGCTATAGGTTCATTTGAACCTCCTTTGGAAGCCGCAACTTTTGGTGGTGGAATGAAGTCAATCCGACGAACGGTTTGCAAGATATCGACTGCCCTAGTTTGAAGCCGGAAACTGCTGAAACTGAAGCTGCAACTGCAGAAGTAAAGATTGACCTACGTGGCCTAGAAGATATCCTCATCTGAACTGCACTATAGGTTCATTTGAAGCTCCTTTGGAAGCCACAACTTTTGGTGGTGGAATGAAGTCAATCCGACGGTCGGTTTGTGAGATATCGTCTGCCCTAGTTTGATAAAGAAGCTGCTAATGCTGATGCTGCTGATCTAGGGTTTGCTACTACTGATATGAATCAGACTTATTGTACTATTTCTCTCTGCTGAATTAATGAAGATAAGAGAAGATTTGATCAAACGGTTTCCCCACACATTGTGGGGTTTGTCCCTGGCTAGCCGCCACATCTTGTGTCTCTTGTCTTGGCTTGTTTTCTGTCAATCGTTTAATGTTCTATCTGCAATTTACTTTATGTACATGTGATTGCTAATCTGTGGAATATAATAAGAAAAAGAAGTAAACTGTTATAAGCATAGAACGTACCATAACTTAACAACATTGCGCTTTGGAGAACTCCATGCCTAGTTCTAATGTAATCCTTAATGTTTTCACCTTTACTTCTATAGGTGATACAACTTGTTTTCCATACAAAAGCTCACAAGGAGTACATCCTATGGTGTTACACAACATTTTGTCACTGTCCCTGTACTCCCCATTCCACGATCCTGGAGGACCTCTACAATGAACCCTACATGCTTTCTCTTCATGAAGAAACTCCCATTGTGTCCCTCTTCATGAGCAGAACAATTCACTTTTGCATCATTTCCCAAAAATATTATGTTTTTCCCAGTTTACAAGACCGACGCTAATGACCCATGTCCTCCTTGCGCCGATATGCAGGGATTATAACTATCCCTAGTGCCGAACAGATGACTGAGCCTTGTTCCAGTCGCGCTGCTCCTCTTTTGGAAAGTTTTTTAAACAAAGAGCCGAAGCTTCTAGCTCTAGAGCTTCGTAACGGAAGTCTGGTAAATGGTTAGGCCGGATGGAGTTGAGGAGATCAGTCTGGGCTCCTTTCCTCTATTAGGATGGAACTACCTTAAGAGATAAGACCTTCTCCCATGAGAAAAGGAACCATCTCCCTTCCAATGCTATATAAACCTCCCTTTTTCCCAAGCACAAGCTAGTGTTAGCTTTTAGTTCTAATTAGGCTTTGGTTGAAGTTTTGATTGTGGAGTAATCAACAAGCTATTCTTAGTTGTAGCTCTCTAGTTGTGTGTGAGGGAGAAGTGTGAATTTGGTTTAGTGTGAAGGATAAAGGAAAGAGCCTTAAAACTACCATTTTTGAGGCCACCATGGAATGCTAACGGAGGTGTGTGGGAACTCAGATTTATCAGAGGAGAACAACAACGTCAAGACAACGGTTGCAATCTCTTCTTGATTTAATATATATGCAACTATCGATTGATTTCCTACATAATATGTCATCTCACATGTTTATGGCTTAATGTTTCTTTACTTGTTAAGTAGGTTGAATACAATTTGTCTCTTATCATGGTTGTTGTTTGCTATTGTTTACTTGTTTCAGATGCTCAAAGAAGGAAACGGGAGAGAGCTGGAGCGAGGAGGCAAGGTCATCGCCAAATAGGATAATCTTAATAAGAGGTAGGCCCTCTTAACTGGTTCTAACCTAAGGAAATCTTCCATAGAATGTCTTTTTTGTCTCTAGACCCGCTCTCGGGCTAGAGGAATTGTTTGTGTCCGCACTTAGAATTTTACTTCACCACAAATTGGTGACTCCACTGGGGAACCAATCCTTCTGTTTGCTTGCTTGGAATTTCATGGTTTTGTGTGAAATTTTCTAGTTTTTCCATTTCCCTTTAGTTCTGTCTACTTTTCTTTGTTTACTTCTCTGGGTCTGAAATTCATAGTAGCAAGTCTAGTCTCAACTTTTGAAATTTTTTATTTTTTTTCTTCGCATATGATCAGCCAAAGAGATGTGTAAGGGTGACCATCTCCTTCGAGACTGTCCTGGCATTCCTAGAGTCTTAGAGGTATGGTCTCAAGACCTGAATCAACCATCCCCATCGACCTCTGGAGATCATGTTGATGCTGCACCCTCGGTTAGCGATGGTAAGAAGAAAGGGAAGATTAGATTCCCCTATAGGTTATGTGAAGGAGAACATCTTCTTCACCTTTGTCCTCTTATGGATAAAGCTTCCAAAGTTTTGGAAAACCTTACAGCTCCTCAACCCCAACTTCCTATTGGTTATTAGAGGCTTTCTTCTATCCCTCTCCTAGTCGGTAAAGATATTGAATTGGATTCATATCTTGCCCATCCTTCTCTTCCTGAGCATGACTCTCTTTTGTCTGGTCCTGACCAACCATTGGTCGAAAAGGGGGTCGACTTGGTTTCGCCTTCAGTTGTTCACTCTGTTCCCAAAGAGAGTAGTGATCATACTGCTCATGTTCTTCTCGTCTCCTCAGATTCTCATGAATCAAAGAGTGACCCTCCCGTCTCGGTTTTTCAGGAGAGTCTTTCTTCTATTCCTGTAGAGCATGGGGGAAATCATATGATACCCCCACCAAGTAGTTCTGTCGTCTCTTTTGATTGGAGTCAATTGACTTCTTTCCGCCTCCCATCTTATGTGCCTTTCCAGATCACAGTACAAGCCTATAATATGGTAGTACATGGCACTATATTAGATGAAGGTGCATCTGTTAGCATCATGTCTTCTACTACTTGGCAAGCTTTGGGTTCCCCACAGCTTGTGCCTGTCACTCAGAATTTGTTGGCTTTCAATAGAGGAACCATTCAACCCTTAGGGGTCCTTCTGAAGTTCCCTATTACTTTGGGAGGAAAGACCGTCTATATAGACGTGATGGTAGTCCAAGGTCCGTTAGATTTCAATCTTCTCCTTGGATACGACTATGTTTATGTCATGGGAGCTCTTGTTTCTTTGCTTTTCCGTGTGGTTTGTTTTCCACATGAAGGGAGAATATTGATCCTTGATCGATTGTCGTTCATTGGTCACCAAGTGCCTCCTTTGCAACCATCGTCCCCTATTGGCTCTTGTTTGCAAGAAGTGCCTTCCCTGCCATAGGTCAATTATGTGGCTACATGTTTCATCTCTTTGTTTGCTAATGATCACACAAATGGTATAGTACATTACGTAATGGGGGCATTGGAACCCGATCTGTCTATGGTATCAATTGGCATGTATTCCTCCCAGAGCGTGGTTCTTTCATCTAGAGAAGACCTCTTCGGAGCCATGTTCTCGTATGGTTCATGAGGATAATTCTTAGTCTTGTGTCAACCTCGTTAAAAAAATGAAACAAAGGGTGTGAGCATAGTTATTTTTCTTGTGTCAAGCTTGTTAAAAAATGAAACAAGGGTCTCTAGGATAGTTCTTTTACTGTGTCAACCTCATTAAAAAATGAAGCACTTCCAATTTCCAAATCGAGTCTTTGATTAAGATCTCGTAAAATCCCAATCGAGTCTTTCCTGGATCTCGAAAGTGAACCTTCATTCCATCCACCTAGTTGACTGAAATGAAGCTTGAGGGGCATGTACCTCGATTAGTCATTATGATGGGGGCATGCAAACTTATTGCAAGCATAGTTTTTCATTTCAAGCTTGTGTAAACAAGAAACCGAATCAAAGAAGAGTTCTCCATGGTTCAAGCTTGTGTAAAAATGAACCCATGCCCAATTTACATCTCATGATTGCCATTTTTAATTAGCTGATTTCTGCTAGATGAGCCTTGGTTGTTTTATTCCATCACCACCATCTCTTTGGCTGATCATATGCTTTCACTTGGTTGTTTTTCCTTTCCCGAGGAACCACAACAATGTGTGGTTTTATTAGCCAGCCTCTTGACCATTACATGTTTTGAGTAGTTCTTCCATTGCCGGAACCAATTGCTACCCTTTATACCACTCGTTCCTCCAGGATGAGTCACCTTTAAGCGGTTTTTTGACTCGTAAAAAATGAAAAGATTGCCGAGTATTTTTACTTTTTAGACTTATTAAAGTAAATAAAAATGGGGAGTCTACTTTAAGCTCTTTTCCGACTCTTTAAACATGAAAATATTGCCGAGCTCTTGTCATTTTGAACTCATTAAAGGCTGCGAAACGTCATGCACCCAATATACGTTTTCTACCTTTTCGGGCTGGGATGCACTATTTACGAAAAAGGTACTCCTTGACTGAAATGGTCAATAGGTTCTCTCAAGTATCGCTTTCTACCTTTTCGGGCTCGAGAGACACAAATGTACGAAAATGGACCATGTGGAGTTTTCTTTTTCATGTCTTTTTCAAACTCTCTAAACATGAAAAAGATACCGAGTTGCACCTTTGTCGGACTCGTTAAAACATACAATGACATCGGATTCGTCACCATGACGAACATGAGCTTCTCCTTCCTAGGGCTCGTTAAACTTACTAGGTCAGATTCATCCGAAGGATGAACTTACAGTGCAAGCATATGTTATCCCCTTCAAGCTTGCGATTAAAAAATAATTGGGGTACTTGCCAGAAATGGTGGGGGAAAATTTGGAAATTCAATCAGTTGTGTTGGCAGCTCACTCTTGAACATGACACTTTCTGCTTCGTGTCAGGTTGGGATATCCTCACTTCATCTTCGACCTTCCTGGGTTGGGCCATTTATTTTTTCCTTCCATTTGATCTCTACCACGTCATCATGACCACCGATCCTATGGATCCAAAAGCTGCCAAACTTCCAGTCGTGTTGCTGATATGTTCAAGAGTTGTCCTTCTGCAGTTACACTTACCTCTATTTCTCTGTATCATCCAAAATCATTTTGTATCCCTTTGTCTTGTGTCAATGATGTGGGATACATTATGGCCCTCCTTTGACACGGTCGCTTTCTGTCGACTTCAGCTCATTATCTAGGAAGTTGACCAAGAGGCTCCCTTCCAGTACCTTAGAGCTTGCATGCCCCAATGGCAAGTTCTTCACGCTCGACGACAAGTTCACATCATTAGCTTTCGATCGGGTGATTTCACGGGTGTTTGAATTCAATTCCTTTTATCACGTTCCATGAATTGTGCTGATAGTACCTTGTGACCATTTTCATTATTGGTGGTTTCTCTCGTGCTTGTTAACAATTTACAACTGGTACTCAAGCAATTTTCTAGCATGTTCGACATCAATACATCTATTCACATGTTAGAATTTGTACTTTGATCGGGTCGTGTTGGAGCGCAGGACCCTGGGCTCAGATTACAAAAGTCTAGGTTGCAAGGCGGTGTGACATGATTGTACTTATATGCATGTCTCTCTCAGCTGGATGGCTATGACGATACCATGAGTTGTCATATGTGATCCTTCTCATTATTGGATGGTTGCGACCATACCTTGGTTTCGATATGATTTTCTTTATCGGATGGCTGTGCCCATACCTGGATCCATTTACCTGATCATTCTCTAGATGGCTGCCTCCATACCACGATTCATGTATCATTTGGTAGAGTTTTCAGTAATGTATATGTATTTGTACTTTCTTGCAGGTTTTTCGATGACAGAATCCGGTTCCTTGCACTAATTCATAAAGCATTTCACCCCTCACTCTAGTTCGACCTTCACGCTTTAGGGGGGCATCTGTTCCACATAATTTTTTCATTATCCTTCTACTCTCTGTTCCACGATCATGGAGGACCTCTACAGTGAACCCTACATGCTTTCCCTTCATGAAGAAACTCCCATTGTATCTCTCTTCATGAGCAGAACAATTCTCTTTTGCATCATTTCCCAAAAATATTCTGTTTTTCCCAGTTTACAAGACCGATGCTAATGACCCATGTCCTCCTCGTGCCAATATGTAGGGATTATAACTGTCCCTAGCACCGACCGGAGTGACTGAGCCTTGTTCCAGTCGCGTCGATCCTCTTTTGGAAAGTTTTTTAAATAAGGAGCTGAAGCTTCCAACTCTAAAAGCTTCGTAATGGAAGTTTGGTAAATGGTTAGGCCGGATGGAGTCGAGGAGATCAGTTTGGGCTCCTTTCCCCTATTAGGATGGAACTACCTCAAGAGATAAGACCTTCTCCCATGAGAAGGGGAACCATCTCCCTTCCATCCATGCTATATAAACCTCTCTTTTTCCCAAGCACAAGCTAGTGTTAGCTTTTAGTTCTAATTAGGCTATGGTTGAAGTTTTGATTGTGGAGTAATAAACAAGTTATTCTTAGTTGTAGCTCTCTAGTTGTCTGTGAGGGAGAAGTGTGAGTTTGGTTTAGTGTGAAGGCTAAAGGGAAGAGCCTTAAAACTACCATTGTTGAGGCCATCATGGAATGGTAAGGGAAGTGTGTGGGAACCCGGATTTGTCGAAGGAGAACAACAATGTCAAGACATCGGTTGTAATATATTCTTGATTTAATATATATGAGACTATCGATTGATTTCTTACATAATATGTCATCTCACATGTTTATGGCTTAATGTTTCTTGAATTGTTAAGTAGGTTGAATACAATTTGTTTATTATCATGGTTGTTGTTTGCTGTTGTTTACTTGTTTCAGATGCTCGAAGAAGGAAACATGAGATAGCTGGAGTGAGGAGGCAAGGTCATCACAAAACGGGATAAGCGTACTAAGAGGTAGGCCCTCTTAATTGGTTGTAACATAAGGAAATCTTCCATAGAATGTTTTGTTTGTGGCTAGAACTGTTCTCAGGCTAGAGGAATTGTTTGTATCCGCACTTAGAATTTTACTTCACCACATATGGTGTTTTTACGCATGTTTTTCTAGGCCCATAAGGATTCCAAAAGCTTGTCCACCGAATCCTTTAGGTGAAGCTAAATAGTATTGTTCAAAATAGCCTCAAGAATTTTGTCTGTAACGTCTACTTGTCCATTAGTCTATGGGTGGAAAGGTTTGGTTATCCTATTCTTGATTTGATGATGAGGCTGATATTATAAAGTGAGGTTGTTCAATTTGTATCTACATGCAATTAGCTTTACAAAATTTCCAAAGAATTGAAGAAATACATGGATTCACATATGATGCAACACCATTTGAAAACTGACAATAATTGGTCCACTCAAGATCTACCAAAAGCAAAAAATTCCATGAGATATCTCGATCAACCTAGATCTAGATTTATCCGTGGCACATTTGTTTGGCTTCTTGATCGTTGTCACTCATAGAAATTTTAGATTTTCTAGTTATTCATTTTGAGGACGTATTGAAGTTTGGTGCACACTATAATGTCCCAAGATGATTGTCACCACATTTGAAAATAACGCACCTCTAATATTTTAAGGCCTTCCATGTCTTTATAGTCTGCAGTGTTACTTTATTTACCTTGTCACCATGAATTAATGAGTGTTACAGAAATTGAAACATGAATGTTTAGAGACTCTCGCTGAGGATTGTTAAGATTTTGGGCCTAGATTGGGCCTTGGGAATCTAAAATAATGCCAAGGTCCTCTTTACTAGTCATTACAATACCTATGAAGATCCTAGTGACGATGGTCATAATGTAACGATGCAGCTTTTGTGCCTTTCTCTAGCAGTGTGCAACATCTCTTCAGATTAAGCATTGGTACCTCTTTTACTAGACGTAAACCTCCACACATTCACAATCGCGATGTGGACCTTAGCAACCATACTCTAGGTTTTCAAAACCCCAAATAACCATTTGCAATTCAAACTTTATTGCCAAATAGTCAATTTCTGCTTTACCTGCATACTCCACTAACTTTTCTAGTTTTGATGATTTCTATGATTTTGATATAACAACTAAACCACAACAACCATTCGATTCTTCATGTTTTTCCTCTACAGAATCCCAATGTTTTTTATGAGTATTAGATCTCAAGAGCTTTTAGGATCAAAGACCATAAAGTGCTAATCTCCAAGTGTGCTAATCTCAAGAGCTTAAAGGATCAAAGCCCATATCTCTGCTCTCCTCCACAATACTCACCATAACAAAAAACAAATCAACATTTTCTATCCTATTGGTGCTTTCCATCGTAGGAATACATTTTTTCCATTTATTGTCCTTGCAAGCTATTCATGGCAACTAGAGATCATTGTAAGCGGGACTTGAACCAAAGTAAAATGTGCCTCTCTAATGTTTTCTTTTGTATCTTGCGTATTTCCTCCATTGGATTATGTGTAGTAATGCTTGGGGCAAAACTGTTTTTTCTCGAAGTTATTCTTTGTGAAATTCAATAGCTTATTGGCTGTAACTCAGATCAAAAACTTTTGTTAAGGATCTGTATCACATATTTTCTCCAATAGATGAATTGATGAAGAGAAAAACCTAAGAAAGGATTCATAACAATTAACAAAGGCATAAGATTCAGTTAACATAACTGACCCACACATGCATGCTTTCACTCTGAAGAGGAAAAGTTATTTGTTTTCCCAGCAAATTGTATATCTAATTCATGTCTACATAAATTTTACTTTATATAAGGCAACGCGCATACAATTTCTCAAAGATAAAGGTGGATTTATGTTTTTGTGAAGTATTGAAAACAAATTGGTGCATGTCACTTGTTTGGTGAAATTGATTACTTCGGTTTAAGAGGGAACCTAAGTATTATATTCTTTGCCCAAAGTATTTGTAAAATGAGTTTGGAGAGATGTTATGAAAGTTCAAGGGTTTCCATATATGATTTTGCCTTTGAGGTAACTTTTTAGAAAATTATGGTTAAAAAATCAATCTATCTTGAACTTACATTGAGATTTAAAAATAAAGGTGAAATTCTCATTGGGGAAGAGATATTTTTGATATGCTCTTTGGTGTTGAATGGTAAGTTGTAACAACCATAATAAAACATATTTTTTGTGGTGTTATTTCTTAGATCTTCTTGAAATTGAATAAGGGGGTCTAAGGATAATTTTTCTTGTGTGCAATTGTGTATGATTTTGCATTCGTGACACTTTATCTATGTCCACGTTTGGCACTTAATTCAAATTGTCACAATGCAGGTGGTGTAATAAGCTCTTAAAACCAAATTGATATGTAAGAATAATAAGGTGTTAAAATCAAACTGATTATGCACATGTAAGAACATGACAAAAATTTGATACGAGAATGATAAAAATACCAAAGAAAATAATCGTTTGGACAATTCAATTAATCATTGAATTGCATTGTGAAAATTGTCCCACATGAAATTGAATAATGGGGTCAAGTGAGTTATTAAAATTAGTCATTGTAATCACACTTTAGGGTGCATTATTGGTAGTACCCAACACCCCAAGGTGCCTTAAAATTAAGTGAGGATGACACATAAACATATAATCAAGTGAGTGAGTGCAAGCAAGCAGTGACAACTGAACATTAAAATAATAACAAATTGGTAAATTAGGAAAGAATTTACAAAACAAGTCTAAGAAAATCAAGGATTTACAAGATTATAAAAATGAATTGCATAATTGGCTTATTCATCTTCAAGATAATTTTTTTTATGAAGGATCAACATATTGATGCACTTCACATATTTATTATTATTATTATTATTATTATTTTTTAGTATCTAGAGGAATCAACAAATGGGTTGGTCTTGTACTCGCGTGACACAGGGTTGATTCCAACTAGTACCACTATAACCTCTAGATGCTTACGTATTCCCCTTCCACATGCATAGGTGAATCAAGGGGATTTGAACCTTAAACTTCCTCACAGATAAGACTTCGTTTTCATGGTCATCGTCAATTAAGCTACCCCCTCGGGGCTGATGCAACTTAGATAAAATTAAGAGAAATGAAGAATCATTGATGACATGCTTGATGCAACATATACAACTAATAACCTCACACAAAAGGTTGATGCAATTTGTGATACATAGTATCTATTACACAAGAATAATGCAATTGGTAATATATATGAACTCATCCAAAAGGTTCATGAAAGTTTTGTTACAAAAGAACTTATCCAACAAATTGATTCAACATGTGATACAAAGGATCTTATCCAACAGTTTGATGCAACTTGTGATACATATGAGATCATGGAAAGAGTTGGTGCGACTTGTGTAACACAAGACATAATACAAATGGTTGATGCTCATTGTGATATATAATACCTTATGGATATGGAATCATGTAGTCAATTAATAAAGGAAACAATAACTAAAGATGAGTCACAAGGAAAAAATGACAACAACAATAGTGAAAAAAATGAAGAAACAATATAACAACAAAATGATCTTTCGAAGATGTTTGTTAGAACTTTGGAAGAGCCATCATTCAACCAAGATAACATGGGTTAGGATATGAAAAATGCAACGAGTTTCACATCCTAGATTACTCCAAACTAGTTCAGCTTGTGAGTGCAGGATTTCTTGAAGATGTTGAAAATCTTGGTAAGAAGTGCTAACATTGTTGAAGAGTTGGTGATATGGAGACTCGAAATTTTTATCTTCATCCTTATCTTCATTAAGGGAAGACAAATCACGTATCTGAAAAATGTCAAAAGGAGAAGAAAGTTAAGAAAACAATCCATTATGGATGGATAAATCCTTGGAGATGGAATCAAGAAGTAAAGAAGATGCATAAGTCTTACCACCTAGTCAATATAGAAGTAAAGACACTAAAAAAAAGAAATGAGGAAAACAAAAATACATCAAGCCATTATTCTATATGATTTTGGGCATGAATCAAATCTAATTCTATATGTTCTATAAAGTCAAATATGGTACTCTCCACACCTCAAGGGGAGATCATATTGATAAAAGAAACTATCCTGCACCTTAAAGGGGTGGAGTGAAGATGGCTAGTGGTAAACCAAAACCCACCATATTTTTCAGATTAAATTGGTTAATGGTCATCCAAAACCACCACCACATTGTCCAAAGCAGATTGGCTATTGGTCATCCAAAACCACTATATTATTCAAATCAAATTGGTTAGGGGTCAAAAAAAACCACCACATTGTTCTAAAAAATTAGTTAGTGGTCATCCAAAACCACCACATTATTCAAGTGAAAATGGTTAGTTGTAAACTAGAAACCACAAATACCATTGGAAGATAGTTAGCAGTCAACCATAAAAACCACCAAATGAAGTGAATATGGTTTGAGGTTAACCAACAAAACCACCACATAAAGAAACCAAAGTTCTAACTTGGATCTTTTCAACTATGAATTATTGAATAACTAAATAATATAAAGCTCAATCTTGGATCCTTTCAACAAATTTCTCACCTTTCACCTGATAGGGGGGATATCAGATAGTCATACTTCAATATTTGAAGTCCTATTAATCAATCAACATTTGGGAATTCTAGCATAGCAACTGGGCTCCTCAAAATCAACGATAATAAAAAAGAATGGGAATGTTCAAACATGGCACCCATTGACTTCTAGAAATTGTTGGTCTTTTAGGCATATCTTCATCAAATCTAAGTTTAGCAGTTTTAGATTAAAGATGATACAAATTATTGATACAACTATCCATACTTGTGATTGAGGGGCGGGGTGGGGGGGGGGATGTTAAATTGTGAGTCCCTAGATAATCACAAAGTTCGAGACCACATTGTCATGAGAGGTAAACCTTATCTTTGATGAGATGCTATCATGATCCATTAATGAGTTTTCAATGAGATCTAGATCTAGAATGGTCAAACTCATGTCCTATAAATTCATATCCCGAGATCAATACAATGAGTTGAGATTGGGTTAAGCCTTTTTTTTCTCCATATTATTAGAGCCACATTAAAGAGAGGAAGATAATATCAGAGTGATGGTGAGGTTGATATTATAAAATTAGGTTGTTAGGTTCATATCTAAATGCAATCATTGTTGAAAATTTTCCAAGGAGTGGAAGATGATGAGTATGTGGATTCATATATGATCCAACAACAATGATCAATTCAATGAAGATCATTCCAAAGAAAATGATCCACGAGATCTCTCGATCGATTTAGATCTAGATCTGTTTGTGGCACTTTTTTTGGCTTCTTGATTGTTGCCATTCATAGCAATTTTACTTTTTTTGTTTATCTGTTTTGAGGAGGTATTCAAGTTTGGTGCAAACTATAAAATCTATGAATGCCTCAAGATAGCTATCATCATATCTATAAATAACGTGCCTTCTTTGAAATCATACTTTAAGGCCTTCCATGTCTTTATAGTCTACGATGTTTCTTTATTTACCATGTCACTTTGAAGGATTAAGCATTGATGGAAATTGAAATATGAACATTTAGAGGCTCTCGCCATGGATTGTGAAGATTTTGGGCCTTAAATTCATTCTCCAAATATTATATTAATCTCGAGATATGAATTTATAGTACATCAAATTGACAATTCCAGATCTAGACCTCACTAACAACTCATCAGTGGATCATGAAAACACCTTGTTATCACTCTAAAATCTCCCTAGGGTTGTCATCTTGTGTCAAAAGAAATATTAGAGGTAACCACAAACCTAATTTTCAGATAAAGATCTAGCCTTCCTAATGCTCAGTGAGGGCTCTCTCTTTATGATTTAACTTTGTTGAGTTAATTGATTTTAGGCTAGTTATTTAAGCTTGATTGGGTTTTGATTTTGATTTGGTGGTGGAATCACTGACTTATATGGATAGAGGGATGTATTTTACCATTGGGCTATGGGGTCAAGTGTCAAGAAAACATGACTGAATCAAGTTCTAAAGATAGTGTTCACAGGGCAAGGTAGTTAAGTAAATTTAGATCTTTTAGGCTGGATGGTGAAGTGGTTTTCAATCGGGGTCAAGGAGCAGTTAAGGATTCCTCAAACCGGATAATGAGGGAAATGATAGAGGTTAATTGAAACTAGGGAGCAATGAAGGATTCCCTACTCTGGATATCAGAAGAAAACATTAAAATGAATAACTGTTCAAGACAGAGTGTACTTAAACAAATTCTGTAATAATATTCCAGTTATTTCATTCAATTTAGATAACATGCAAGTATGTGAAACACTTAAGAAGATAACAATTTGAAAAACAAAAAATACTTCACTGAAGTGGCCCAACACATGAATCTTGTAATGCAATGCCTTTATTACTCAGTCCAGTCTGTTGACTTGAAAAATGGTACAATGAACCCTTAGGTTTCAGATCAATACAACTATAGAAATGTTTAGCAATCCACACTTAATACTTCGAATTATGAAGTATTTATACAAAAAACTATTACAAAATATCCTAAACTGATTTAGGAATTATTCAAGGAAAAAGAAATATCTTCATGCAAGAAGATAGAGACAGATATGTAACTGATGCAAGCTGTCCCTCTTTTATTGTTTTTGCTGTTGGCTCTTCTTTGATATTACGCTGTTTTTTCTCTTTTGTTGTTTGTCTTCCACGCTGACTATTCTTTTACTTTGCCTTTTGACTGATACTCTTTCATCTGATACTCTTTGACTTAGCTGATTTGTTGCTTTTCTTTCAATGCTCTGTATCCACTGTTTACCTTGCATTTTCACAGTAAATCATTTAATTTTTCCCAAGTCTCTGTATCTGGTAATTTAATATTTACCATTCTTCTGTAGACTTCATCAGCTTTTGTGTATTTTGCAAAGGTGGGCTTGTTTACAAAAATATGTTTTACCTCATGCTGGAGGTAAAAGAGGTTCTCAAAAGTTTGGTAAAGAACCTTTCCTGTAGGCATCCCTTTCATAGAGGAATTATTGGCTTGCTCCTTTGCCACTTCTCTAATTCTCTTGTCATAGTATTCATGTGGCATTAACCTGTCATTTATTACCAATGGATTAGGCATACCTTTCTACCTCAAAGCATCAAATTTGACCATGAACCTGCCTATAGCTAGCTCCATGGTTTGGAATTTGTCCTCAAGCTATGTCATCAAGTTCCTCTTGGTGATTACCTTCTTCACCTCTAGTATAGTGCCAGTTCTGTCAGCTATGCCAAGCTCATGCAATTCATATTTATTCTTTGAGTTAAGGAATTGGATTATTCTTGAGGCTTCTTTTGGCATATTTCCAAGTTTGGCATTAACCCTTTGAATTGCTTCACCAGCCTCTTTGAATAAATCATTTTTTTCAAAGATAACTTGTATAGATGGCCAAATATCATTGACATAGTCAATGATATTGGCCCATAGCTTCTCTTTTGCTTGGGAAAGTGGTTCCTTCAATGTTTTCTAAGTTCTTTATCCTCTCAGTCAACCTATTTGATTTCTGTACTTCATTTTTATGCATGATTTGAGCTAGTTTCTTCTCATCCTATAGAATTTTTATCTATTCTTTAAGTCTATTTATTTCAGTAGTTTGAATGGACATGTCCTCCATGGCTTTGACCAGTTTAGCTGCTTCATCACTAGGATGAAATGCTGTTGTTGTTGAACCTGTTGCTAATGTAGTTGGAAGTGCTGTAGCTACTAGTGCTGTTGGGGCAAATGAAGCTATCAAAGTTGAAGGAACTGTTGTAGTGACTGTAGGGATAGCAGTGGCAGTAGCTGTCTCAATGCTGGCCTGTTTCAACTGTATTAAATTGTCCAATTCATTCTCCATTTCTTTCAATTGAGCATTTAGTTGAAGAATGAGATCCATCATTTCATCCTGTTGGGTTTGGCTCTCTAGGACCTCCTTGGTCTGTGGATGTTCAGAAGGAGGCAACTTCAGTTGTTTCTTCAAAGCAACAATGTCTTCATTTTTCTTCTTTATGAGCTTTTCTGCTGCCTTGATGTCATTTGGATTATATCCAATCTCAATCACCAAGTCCTCCAATGACTTGATTCTGTTATCCTTGGCCTGTGAGGATGCCTTTTCTAGCTTAAACTGTGTTGTGATGTTGTCTAGAGAACTTTGAAGTTTCTGCACAGTTATTGCTTTGTTAGTCATTGTCGAGTAAATAATTTCACCTGCCTACTTATGAAATTCAATTTGATCAATAGGGTGAACATCCCTGGCCAAAACTTCAAACTCTGTCTTCCTATAATCTGCTGATGTTTTAGGCTATTGGATTGTAGGCTGCAAAAAGGTCATTTTCATTTTACCAGTTTTAATGTCAAAAGATGACATCAACCTCTTTTGATTGCTAGGAGTATGTTTGAAGTACTAGGCATATGTTTCAGCCTTTACTGGCTCATTCCTCAACTTGATTTCTTTGTACTTCTCTTTTATATCTTTCTCTTTATCCACTAGTTTGCTGGATGAAGAGACTTCAATACTAAGCTGTTTTTCAATAATCTGAGTATTTGAGGTGGAAGGTTGATGAGTTTCCTTTGAAACTGCTGGAGCTGTATTCTTTTTAACCACTGTGTCAGTATCAATGATTTCAACTGTCTCAATGGTCTCTTCTTGCTCATTTACAAGATTAAGCTTGGGCTTCTTCCTGTACATGATTTCAAACCTGTCATCTGTAGTATCCATTTTAGAGCTAGAACCTTCTTCCCTGGTTCTTTTTACATTTTTGTCCTACATGGTTGGAGTCTGTAGAATGGGACTAATACCCATTTGTTCCTATAGGGTTGGAATCTGCAGAAAGGAACTAGTATCTATCTGCTTTTCCACATCTATTAAGGTATTTTCCAACCACTTTGACTGGTTGGCATATTTTTCAATGTCTGGCCTGGACTCATGCATAAAAGGGCTTAATTTGAATTTGAGACTTAATTTGTTTATGACTCCATTAGGGTCATATTGCCACATGAAACTGCTACTGAACTTCATTTGCTATAAAATTTTATCTGCTTCTTTTCTAGCTTCGCTATTATTACAAATAAAAGGGCCCAACTGGTTTTTGATCTTGAACTATGTTTCTTCCTAGCTGACAAAAAATTGAGATCATATGAGTTTATATCTGCATGAAATATTCTCATGGGGAGATATCTAGGCATCTTGTAGGGAGTGAGCTGGCATCCATATATCCTGATTTCAGTGTGGTCTTGGTATAGATACCAGTCTCCTACTCTACTATTTTTAGACAACTGCAAAACTCTTTTTATCTCATCACTAATCCTGGGTTGATTGCTACTGGTTAGCATATTTACAACTGGATGAACAAAGGAATCAATGAACTCCTTATAACTAAAAACAGTGGAATATTTTTGGATCAATGGTGTCCAAAAGATGACAGGTCTTGGTTGGCCCTTAGTGTCCAATTTTTGGATGCTGACTGGAAACTTGTCTGACTGGAAATATAGGAACATGTGGAACAATACTGAAGAGTATTTGAATACTCTTTCATTTGGTAGTCTGATCAATTGATCATGGATTATGTCTACCAAGAACTGGGCAAAATTGAAAATTGCAGCTGGAGGCTTGCCTGGGAAAAAAATAGAGAGGAAAGAAAGTACAGGTTCATCTACAAATTCATCAGTAGTATACCTAAGGATACAAGACAACATGGTTACAATTTGTCTTGCCCTTTTAGAGAAAATGGTGGCAGAGTATGGAGGACTGTCTGTAGGAGTATGAGACTCTTCTAGGATGAACGTATGAAAGATTTGAGCCCTCTTGGGAAGGTCATCATTCTGGTTAAGGAATTTATATTTACTCCAGTAGTGGAGTTTTAATAGATGGCTAGAGGTGTATGTGTCTTTAATTTGGAAATATTTGTTGGCCAATGGGAGGTGGTCAATATCTAGGTGAGGGGTTTGCAGGGGTTTCTCATTTAGAATGCTATGGGAATCCATAATTTGGTTTATTTCTATTTGAATTACTCTTTCTCTGGATTTAGAAATAGGGTTAAAAGCTCTGGAACAGTGGGAAGGGTGAATCGAGCCTGCAGGAAAGGGTTTCTTTAGTTTGGCAAGGCTTTTTAATTAATTCGGTTAATTAACCTTATATAAATAGTGTGCAGAGCTTAATTACAGGGCCATTCTGGTTCTTTCAAGAATACCTGGAAAAACGATGATTAGGTGTGCAGACAGGGTTCTATGGTAGTAGCAGAGGTTTCTGAAGATTGAATTGTCTATGTGCTGCTTCAATTTGGAGTCAACAGGGTCTTCAGGTTGCAAATGGGTAGAAAATGGTTGAACAGAGTTCTTAGGTGTTAGAACTAGTTGACAGAGGTGTTTGCAACGAAAATTAGTGAAAAGAGTGAAAAGGGGGATTTTTTGGTTTTTAACCAACAATGGTTCAATTTGGGCGCGAGATTAACAAATGAATAGTGGGTGGTTTCATTTTACGCGGGGAGGTGGTTTTATGCAATATCACACTGCTTTTGGGTGGAGGGTGGTATTTTTCGAGAGCACAATACAATGTAATGTTGCCACGTAGCGAAACAATGATTGGCCAAAACTGTGAATCTCGCATGCTTTTTGGATTTTAACTGTCGGACAATGGGAGTGCGTGATATGGATATGGGTCGTCGGATCTGGGAGTGTTTGATTGGAGGGCTATCATGCGGCGGAGTTGCGAGGGCGAAGTTGGGATGTGGTTGGCGGGGCCCGGGGATAAATAATGCGACGGGTTTAATACATTCAAAGGTTTAGTGAGGGTCGGGGAATTATAATGTGGGGGGTTAAATACATAAAGCGGGACTATAGGTTAGGGAATAACTTAGGATAAAGGGGTTTTAGTGGGTTTTTAAGGAAAAAGGGAAATTAATAAAGGGGAGGGTATTATTTGTGATGGGAATGGTTTTCACACTAGGGAAAAGAGGTTTTGGGAAGGGGAAATGGGATGAAATAAGGGGGAAAGTGAAATGAAGGGGAGGGGATATTTTTACAAGGGGAAATGAAAGGAAATGGTGCTTAGAAATGAAGAAGGGGAAAAAGCATTAGGGAAAGAAAGGTAATGAAGGGATAATGAAGAAGGGGAAAATTAATAAAGGGTTTAGTGAAATGAGGGGAAATTAGTGAATAAGATTTAGTGAATGTCCTTTGCCTTTGATAATTCCTCCTGCACATAAAACATAGGATTAAGCATGATGAAGGTGCATTTGAGCTGGCAACCTTGTATATTTCCAAAACTTCTTCTGCCTACCCTTTATTTACCCTAGCATTTTCTCTTCATTCATTGGGTGCATTTGAGCTTGCTGACCCTTTATTTCTTTTTCTTTGATAAGAAAACTATCTAATTCTAACCTTATAACTTCCAATGGCTCAGATTAAACTGATGAGCTCATTATTATTCTCTACCTAACTACTGATCTACCAAGATTAAACAATTTGGCTAGATCTTTATTCTCTATCTATCAACATGAAATTTAAAGCGTGAACGAATCAAGATTAAACTATTTGACCATCATGGATTGGCATTTTTGACAAGCTGCACACAATATTATTTTTCAAAGTAAAGCAAAAAGGAGTGGCATTTGAATTTGCACACTTTCATGATCTATTCTTATCTCTTTTTGGGGATCATATTTTATATCTTTTTGACTTTTTTCTTTCTTTTGGTCCTTTGATTATTCTTTTAGGACTTCACCCTCTTTTAATTTTTTATTTTTAATATGGGAAAACATTTTGCAGAAAGCAAAAATATGTACAATATTACAAGACTAATCATAGTCAATTCAAAATTATGAATCCTATTATTATAGGACCCTAATAGTGGCTTTGCATGGGGATGACATTTCCTGGTGAAATGTCAAGAATTTTAAGGTCAGTAGCATTTGAAACTTTGATTGTGGTTTCCTTGTAATTCTTCTCTGTGATCTGCTTTATTCATACATATGATGCTACACCTTTCAAAGCTTAGGGCCTTCTCTTCGGGCTTCAACCTCAAAAGATAATCATCCAATCCAATCTAAACTTTTCAATGTTATGTACAATGAGAAAAGTAAACAAATGAACTAATGTTAATCTGGGGACAAGTAATGCTTCAACATTCTACCATTGATTGGTCCACCTGGTAGATCTGTTCCATCTAGTTGCCTCAAGAAAAATGCATTGTTACCTTTGTAACCATAGATGATATAAGGGCCTTGCCATAGGAAATCAAATTTACCATGTTTACCCTTTTCTTCTCTTCTAGAATCCCATTTGAGTACTTTGTCACCTATGTAAAAATCATTAGCTTTGGTTTTACTATCAAAAATCTTTTTGATTTTATCTTGGATCACTTGGGATTTGACATAGACTTCTTCCCTGGTTTGTTGCAAATGTATTGTCTGATTTATCCTCCTTTGGATATCATTTGGTTCTACTTGCAACTCTTGAATCATTTTCATCACTGGTACTCCTAAAGAGGATGGAAAAACATCATCCATTCCATATACTAGTTGATAAGGAGATGTACCAATGGACTTTTTGGTAGTTAGTCTGTTTGCCCATAAGGCATTAACCAACTTTTTGTTCCAGGTCTTCTTATTGTCTTCTAACAGTTTCTTGATGATATTAACAAGGCTTTTGTTTGAGGATTCTGCAAGTCCATTACCTTGAGGGTAATAGGCAGTGGAATGGCCAAGGGTAATGTGATATCTGTTACAAAAGTATACCATTTTCTTGGATTTGAAAGCAGTTGCATTATCAGTAATGATCTTTTGTGGGCATCCAAACCTAGAAAGGATGTTGTTCTCAAGGAATGAAATGATGACAGAGTCTGTGGCTTGTCTAGAAGGGATGGCTTCTATCCATTTAGTAAAGTAGTCAGTGGCTGTCAAAATCCATTTATGCTGGGCTGAGGAGGATGGGTGAATTTCCCCAATGAAGTCCAAACCCCATTGTTGAAAAGGCATTTCTGTGGAGATGGGTTTGAGAGGTAATGGTAAGAGTTTCTTTTTGCCTTCAAATATTTGGCACTTGTGACAGGAGGTCACATATTTCTTGACATCTGCAAAAAGGGTGGGCCAATAAAAACCTGCCCTTAAAATCTTATCAGCAGTTGTTTTCTAGTATAGGTGTCCTCCACAATCTCCTGCATGAAATTCTTACATAACTTTGTCAGCTTCATCTTTTAATAAACAATTCAACAAAATGCCACCATTATCTTTCCAAAATAAAGCATTGTCTATGATACAATATTTCATTGATTTCATTTTCAAGAATATACCTTTAGTTCTAGATAAACCAGGAGGAGCTTGTAAATTTAGTAAAACAAATATGATATCTGCATACCAGGGTGAATCTATAAAAGCTTCACTAATCTATGGAGTTGCCATCTCTTCCTGATCATCTAGGGCACTAATGAAATTTATATCTAAGGACTGACAGTTCGATTCAGCCATGAGTTTAGCTAAACCTTGGCCTTTGATAAGTTTTGTAGGCTTTATTTCAATGTCATATTCCAAAATAGTGGCAATCCATTTGCCTCTCTTCCCTTTAGGCCCATTCTGTGTTAAAATGTCCTTTACTATTGAATTTGGAACATATGCAATGATGTGTGAGTATAAAATGTACACTCTGAAATCTTTAATAGCCTTTACTAAAGCAAGTGCTTGTTTTTCCATTATGTTGTACTTTAGTGTAGCATCTCTCAAAGATTTGTTGAAAAATGCAATAGGCTGCTCATAACCTTGATCATTCTTTTGCAACAAGACTGCTGCAATAGTATGTTCTGAAGCAAAAGAAAAAATTATAAAATCTTTTTTGAAATCAAGACTTATGAGGACATGTGTTTTAGTAAGGGCTTCTTTGATTGCCTCAAAAGACTGCTTAGCCTCTACTGTCCACTTAAGTGCTGAATCTTTCTTTAACATGTTATTCAATTATTTGATTAGTTCTGCTAAGTTAGAAATGAATCTTTTAAGAAAATTTATTTTACCTAAGAATGATTGAAATTCTTTAATGTTCTTAGGATGATTGATGTTTAGGATTGCCTCTATTCTAGCTGGATCTATTCTAATGCCCTCTTTTGATATTATGTGTCCTAAGAGTTTACCTTCTTCCAGTCCAAAAAGTGATTTTTTAGGATTTAAGGATATGCCAAATTTTCTACATTTAATAAGAACTCTTCTCAAATGATATAGATGTTCATTATCTGATTTGGAAAACACTGTGATATCATCTTGGTAAACAACTAAAAAGTCATGGATTTCTTTTGCAAAATCTATGTCCATAGCTCTTTGAAAGGTAGCCCCTGCATTCATCAATCCAAAAGGCATTTTCAAATACATGAAAGTCCCCCAGGGAGTGGTAAATGCAGTCTTTGCTTGATCCTCTGGTTGAACTAAAATTTGGTTGTATCTAGAAAACCCATCAAGTAATGAGATTCTAGATGATCCTACCACCCTCTGTAGAATATGGTCCATTTTAGGGAGGGGATAATTATCCTTCAGTGATACTTTGTTCAAGTTTCTGAAATCAACACAGAGTCTGATTTCCCCTGTTTTCTTTCTTGTGGTGACTAAATTAGAGACCCAATCTGAATATCTAATTGGTGCTATGATTTGTGCATCATACATCCTTTTTACTTCTTTTTCAATTAATGGCATAAGAACTGGATTAATTCTCCTAAGATTTTGTTTGAAGGGTTTTTGATCTTCTTTGATAGGTATTTTATGTTGGATAATGCTGGTGTCATAAGATTTGAGGTCTTCATAACTCCAGGCAAAGACATCTTGAAATTATTTAAACAGACTTATGTATTTCAACTTTTTAGCTGGAGGTAATGCTTTGGATATTTTAATAAGCTTAGGTTTTTCTTCTATTCTTATGTTACATTCTTCTATGTCTGATCTTAAAGGCTCCATTTTTGGTTTTCCAGCTACATCATTTGAATCAAAAAAATCTTCTAATTGGACTAATCCCTTAGGCAAAAAGTTATTTTTAAGGTTTAAAATCTCAGAATCATCATTCATTATTTCTTCTATTTCTACTTTTTCTAAGTTATCTATTTCTACTTTAGTGAATTTAGTGGGTTTATTTACATCTAAAGCATTTATATATATCTCACTATTTATGATGTTATATTCTGTACAATCAGTATCTATGTTACAATTTTGGAATTCTCCCTCAGCATTCATGAAATCATAGATTTGAGAATCTTGTGAAAAAAATATGCCAATGTTTCAGTTTATCAGGTATAACAGGTATAACAGGTTTGTGTCTTACTTCTGCAGTATACTGGTGGTTGGGCTGAAAAGGTAATCTGCAAGTGCTAGAAAAAGTAGCTAAACTGTGAACTTGCATGTTTTGTTTCCTAGGAATAACAACAAAATCAGTTTCAATAAGTTCCTTAATCAGATCTAGAACAATTTCTTTGTATTGGCTAAGTCTAGTATTATTCACAGAATACTCTCCTTTAATTTTTTTTATGATCAAATCCGAGTCTCCCATGAAAGAAACTTTCTTGGCTCCAAGTTTTCTTACAATTTGTAGTCCTAAGATTAAAGCTTCATACTCCGCCATGTTGTTTGTGCATTTAAAGTTTAATCTAAAGGCATGACCTTCAGAATGATTATTTTCCATGTTATGAATCCAAACTCCTGCACCTGCTCCTAACCTATTTACAGAGCCATCAAAATCTAAATGCCATAGAGACTCATGTGTTATTTTTTCACTATTAGGTGCTTTGTATTTTTCTTCTACAACTATGATTTCATTTTTGCCATTGTCTGAATTATACAAGATAAATGAGTCCATATCAGAATGCATGGAGTATATAGGGTAATTCTATGGTTTTTCTGAACTACTTACCATGTATTTCATCAAGGTTTCTCTGTAAAGCTTTCTTTGCTGACCAAATACAAAGATGGTAGCATATGACATGTCTAACTGTAGAGATCCCTGCAATTTTTCTCCCCATGAGCGAGATAATAGCATTCCATACTTGGGTGGGATATCAACAACTACTATGTCCATAACAATACTCTTTGCTGGGCACTGGACTAGAGTTACACAAATCTTTAATTAGGCCAAGGCATTTGACTTGACTAGAATCAAAGGAAAACAGGTCCTTGTAGGGTCTGGTGATATATAAGTTTAATATTTCCATGATTGCTTTAGGCATTAGGTTATGGGATGCCCTTGAATCTAGCATAGCATTATGTAAGATTTTATCATGAACATTTAAGCTAATGTAGAATGTGTTAGACTCCGTCTCACGTCAGAGATTGATTCTTCTTCAAAACCCTGTTTTGAAGAAGAAATCATAATGTATTGTTTTAAATTATGTAATTTATGTTCCAGCTTTTCAAAAATTAGCAGCAACTTCAAACTCCTATTCCTGCACAAGCACAATTCAAAGCATCAATCAGAGGCAAAGTTATTAAATACATAGGAATGCAAGTTGAGGTGAGCAAGTATACAGAAAGTGGGGTTCAGAAAGACATGGCCGTGCCACAGAGGTTCTGCAGGCTGTAAAGTATCCCCATTCAGCTGCACAGTCTACAACTCAAATGAGTGCATGCCATTCTGAGGGAACTCTATCACCACTGCATCTTGAATCTATAGCAGACACAAAAGTTGAGAAGATTAATTCTGATGCTTCTAGTCAGCATACTTCCCAAACGAGCCTAAGAAATGATATATCAAGAAACAGTGATGCTGGGACGAAACAGAGGAAATCAGGAAGACTCTCATTAATGGGGTTAACAGGAAAGAATCGTAGTCTTATGAAGAACCATGAAACCGAGCCAGCTATTGAACCTGGGATTTTAATGACCAAGGATGAAGACAAAGCTGACAGCTTTGATATTTTGGAGAGATATGTGTACAAGCATAGCCTGCGCTCCTATAGGGACTTACCCTTTAAAGTTTCGGAATTGGGTACTGTATATAGAAATGAGATGTCAGGAAGGTTACATGGTCTTTTCCGTGTAAGGGGTTTCATCCAGGATAATGCACATGTCTTCTGTTTGCCCAGCCAGATCAAGGAAGAAATAAGAAGTGTTTTAGATCCGACAGAAGCAATATTGTCTCAGTTTGATTTTAAAAATTATGAAATAAACCTATCGACAAAACCTGAAAAGGCAGTGGACAGTGATGTTATTCGGGAGAAAGCAACCCGTGCTTTAAAAGATGCTCTTGAAGACAAGGGGTGGGACTATTCTGTTGATGAAGGAAGTGGTGCATTTTATGGTTGATTGACATTGGATATGGAATATATATGTTGCAGCTCTCTTCGAATGCAGGGGCAAAGCATGATGAAATGGATTTTGAATTTCTGGAGAATGTGTCTGGGAAGCCTTACATCGTGCAGACGAACATATACGCCCATGGAATTGGGAAGAGAGAGCAACGCATTTATTTGTGGTTCGACCCCACTGCGGACTTTCACACATATTCCATTGAGTGGAACCCGCATCACATCATATTCTATGTGGACGCCACTCCCATCAGAGTATACAAGAACAATCAAGCAATGTGGGTGCCGTTCCTGAACAGCCAAGCCATGGGAGTTTTCTCCAGCTTGTGGAATGCGGATGATTGGGCTACTCAAGGAGGGCAAGTGAATACCAATTGGAGCAACGCTCCCTTTGCTGCTTCTTATACAAACTTCCGCGTTGAGGGGGCGTGCCAAGTCAGATCAAATAGACACATCTCCAAGTGGGTGCGCAAAAATTACATGATCTATGACTACTGCGGAGACAAAAACAGATATCCCGTTCCTCCACCAGAATGCGGCAGTTTAGTTCTCTAAAGCAAGCAGTACATTAATTTTGTCAAAATCTAAAGAGTGTATAGTACCAGTGGGTTTGTATTTCCTAGTTTGCCTACAGTTCAGGTTGATTTCAATTTGCCTCAGCGATTTGATCTATTCTATATTGATTCAAATTCAGAGAAAAAAACGGCCCATCATGATTCACAGGGCCATCCTAGGATCTCTTGAAAGGTTCTTTGGCATATTGATAGAGCGTTATGCTGGTGACGTTTCTTTGTGGCTTTCTCCAGTGCAAGCCTGTATTGTAACCTGTAACAGGCACTCAGGTTCAATATCGTCGAAAGGTAGTGGCAAAGATAAAAGAGAACTCGGGACCATGAACATCAATGAAGTTATAGAAAAAATTCAAAACGCAGCAGCTAATAGAAATTTTATAGCATAATAAAATTCAATATTACCGTTCCCAATATGGCAATTTCCTCAAAGTGGCAAACATCTTTTCAGTGGTCATTTTGGCAGAAGCCATCTTCCAGAGTGGTATGCGATGTGAAGACCGCGTGGCTGGCCAGTTGTCAACATGGGAGGATTGTGTCATCAATGAGAGCCTACATAACAGAAAAATAAGATTCGATCTTCTATTAATAGCTTCAGTTAAATCTCCAAGTGGATCTACGCCCCAATTGATATCTTTAAGTGGCCATCAGAGGATTTTAAACAGCATTGAGTTGTTTATACATAAGTCGTTGTTTTATAGAACCTTCTGCATATGAATTAAATATATCAGTAACGTGGCAATCGTTGCAAAGTGGCGTTCAAAGGTGCGATTACTTATTTCTATCATCAGCCAGTTTTCATGGGCCATTCGAAATCTTCACGCTGGAATAATGGAAGACTGTTCTATCTTTGGGAGCAGATGGAGGATCCTTTTCTATTTTCATGGATTTAGTTGAAACAGCGCCCCTGCTTTTGGGGGTCGATCTGTGGTTTTTTGTTTTAGTTGATTTAATGTATAAAAAATAATTTTGTAAAGTAGAAGAGAGTTTTTTTTTTTTGGAGAGAGAGGTAGAGAGAGTGAGAGAGAGGGAGAGAGTTTTTTCTGAGCGCTGGGAGCTGCTGGAGAAGCAGAGAGCTTTTTATTGTACAATTTTATGACAGAGAATTTAATGGAATTTCACAGCTCTGTTTGCTGAGATTCATGTGGTATGTTGATTTAGCATAAGTTTTTCCCTTTGTCTCATATGTAATCAGTTATGTTCCATTTCATTTCATGACCCTTTCAAGCTGAACAAATGAAGTGATTAGGTAGGAATTCATAGTATTATATGCTCCTCCTATAAGTTTGTTCACATTCGATGTTTTCTACTGTTTAAGGAGGATTCAGAGTTATTGTCTGCCCTCCTTAGCTCCTCACCAGTCTTGCCATCCCATTTGAAACCAGATTTGGTGTTAAATTGCATGCCTACCTTGCCTCAGTTGATAACCTGTGTATTCATTATATTTTTCTGTTTGAAGCTGTGATTTTGCCCATGTAGCCCAGAAAAGCCCCATCATTCCATTAAAAAACCCCAAAAATCATTAAATCCAAACCCCCTATCAATTTACTAGCCTAAAATCCTTATTCTTAATTGGTCAGCCTAATCATATTGAAAGATCTATCGAATCTGACCCGAGAGAGCCTTCTCATACCTCGTAGGGCTAGCTACGAGGTGAAATGGTTTGATGTAGCCTTGAAGGTTTACCTTCCTCAGCCTAGGGTGAAATCTCAAGCGCTAACAGAATGGAGGGATACCCCATTGTTGATGTTTTCTATTTACTTCTGGACCAAATAATAACTCAGGTTGATCATCATTAAGGTTTACAACATCTTTGCCTTCACCTATGTTTAGTGTTTCAGTGATTTTTGCTTTGTATGATTCATTTTTCACTAGCTCTGTCAAAGGAACTGATATTTTCAATTTGGCTATCTCAATCTTAATGTTGAATGTCAATTGAGTTTTTCCTAATTGAATGAGTTATTCCTTACCAATTGTGGTCTGTGTAAATTTTGTCTTCTTTATCAGCACTTGGTAACTCAGTTTGTGTACCAACAGTTTAGTTTTGAATTTTCTCATTTGGAAGAGTTTGAGCAATAGTTGAAGTTTGAGTTTCAGCTGAAGTTCAATTTTTGGGCTGGAAGTCTCCTAAGTTCCTCTAGGGAGAATTTGTAGAACTTTGGTCACAGGGGCTTCTACTATTTTTTTAGTTTGGGTTTGGACTAATTTCTTAGTGGGAACTTCTGTATTATTTTTTCTTCTAAGGTTATACTATTTGTGAACTTCATAGATAGCAGATTCATAGCCTTGTTTGTAGTCAAAGGACTCTCCAGATTCTAATCATAATTGTTGTAACATGTACAGTTCTTGTTCTTCTTGAGTAAGAAAAACAACATCTTCATTTTTAATCCCCAATAGGTTTATCTGGGTGTCCTCCTCTTCTTCATGGTTTTGTGAACCTTTAGCATAATTCCTGGAAAGGTGGTGTAATCCATTGATCGGGTATAGCATCTCTTATTTTTCCAGTATTAGGATTTTTCCTAAAGTTGGGGTTTCTAATTGGGGGTCCTTGTTGATTTTCTGTTATGAAACCAGCTCAAGAAAAGATAGAAAAGATAGATCAACGCCTTAGAATTCAGCCTCTTCGAGGGGGCAACCTCCTTGACATTACATAAATGAACAATTCTTGGATGATTCAAATGACAAAACCTCCTTTCTATATATAGGAGTCTAAGGAGTCACAATATAATCCAGACGACCTAACAATAATAATATAAAGCCACAAAAATAACAATAGAGGGATTCTATGGGGCACAATAATAACAAAATGGGGGTAATAGGGGCACAACAATATTAATAAGGGGTATAACTACAATAGTAATGGGGTAATCACTAGTATTATAGGGACCCAACATGCTCCTCTCCTTCAAAAAAGTGTTGTCCTCAATGCTTGAGTAGTTCTGGATACTTCTGCATAAAATTCTCATCCTCCCATGTGGAATCTTCAGCGGATAAGTTCTTCCACTTGATAGGATACTCTGAAATTGATCAATTTCGTAGCTGTCGAGTTCTTGTTTCTGTGACTGCTTCCGGTTCCAATATAATTTTTCCTTCCGCGTCAAGTTCTGGCAATATTGTTTGAACTGGGAGCTTTTCACCTATAACCTTCTTTAAACATGAAACATGGAAAGCTGGGTGCAATCGAGAAGCTGCAGGAAGCTCCAATTTGTATGCCATAGTACCAATCTTTTGCAACACCTTGTATGGACCATAATACTTTGGTGCTAATTTGTTATCCTTCTTAGCTTGCTTAAGGGACATTTGCTTATATGGTTGTAGCCGTAGGAATACCCAATCACCTACATCAAAACTTCTTTCACTGCGATGTTGATCTGCCTGTTGTTTCATTCTATTCTGTGCCAACACGAGGTTATCCTTTAAGAGTTAGAGGACTTGTTGTTGATGTTCGATGTGATGTTCCACTGCGTGAACCTTAGAATTTTCTCTTAAATATGATGTGATGGATGGTGGTTGATACCCATAAAGTGCCATAAATGGGGTCATTTTTGTTGCTATATGGAAGGAAGTGTTATACCACCATTCAGCGAGAGGCAACCATGTCACACGGAATCTGTCAAGGGTGCGGACACGACTGACCTTCCTAGAAGTCTAAGACATTCTAATGACAAACAAGACAAAATGGAGTGATCTTTCTCTAAATACACCTTTTACAACATGAAAACTACAAGTGTTTAGGCTTACCTTATTCCAAAACGCTGTTGTTGAAGTCCGTTCTTGACGATCCGGATGAGCTCCTCCTTCAAGTCAATTCCTGCAACCACAAACAATCAAACAATTACCAAGCACTTGCATTTCATATAATAAAACATATATTCAACATGCAGACCAAGGAACACATGAAATAACTCATTAACACAAGCTATTGAGAAAAATAAACCAGTTTGTATTAATAACGAAACAAAGAAACTCTTACAACCTGGCCTTGGTGTTGTGCAAATTCCTCCCAGGGTCCATCAAGGGTTTTCCTCTACTTTGACAAAGCTCACCCTCTCCCAAGTAGAATCAAGTGAAGACAATCTCTCCTCACAAAGGCTCTAATGGAAGACCTAAATCCTGCAGCATTTACCCAAAGAAAATGTATAGCTCCAACCTCTTCTCCTTCTGGCTCAATGCCTTTATTTATAGTGCTGTAAAGAGGTTATTCAGGTCCACTATCAATGGGATCATCCCCCTCTTTGGGTGGGATAGCTCCCTTATTGATGGGATAAGTTCCCCCTTAATAGAGATACATGAACCAACTGGAGGCGCATCCATTTCATCAAACCGACCTCTAGAATGTTCTAGAAGTAACCACAAGTAACTTTTTCAAGATAAAACTCGCGCATTTTGTCTTTTACAGAGGGACGCACCTGTCCCTTAACATACAGAGCGTCTATGGACGCAGATTTTGTGAACAAGGTCCGCGTCCCCGCAGGTAAGACTAGAGAGAACCTGCGACCCCAGAGATAAACATGATTTTTACAAGACTTTCTCTCTTCTTTGAGTTTGAGATGGATAACAGAGGCATGAGACTTGCCTAAGAGGGTAGCATGACTGTTGATTTGAGCCATACTAACTGTAAGTAGTCAAGGTGACATTTTTTAGTGTAACAGATTGCCCCCTAAAGTGCGAAGCCTGGAATAGAATAGGGTTTTGTAATTCTAGGAAGGGTGAAGCGCTTTATCATTTCAAGGATTGCCTTGTGGATGCCCTGGTTGGAACCTGCAATTTTCAACACAAAATACATGGATAAGATTATATCATCACTGAGGTAGGCATTCCCATACTCAGATTCAAAACTTTAACTAATGGACTAACTATTCTGATACAGGAATGATCTTGCAGTACATCATTTTTATAGACTTTTGTAGACACAGTATGGACGCAGCCATCTGTTTATGATTACTCTACATAGATAATGAATACAAAACTCCTCGCAGCCTGGATGGTAGAAACTAGATCCAGGGTCTTCACTTCTACTTCCCGAATTGGTACGATTCTAGCCATGTGATTAAATGATTTGATGTCGAACATGTTAGAAACCACTTGATTACCAGTCGATGATGTAAACTGTTAACAAGCGTGAGAGAGACCACCAGTAATGTCAATGGTTCTCAAAGTACCAAGCACAACCCGTGAAATGTGAATAGATGTTTTGATGTCGAACACTTCACGGAATCCTTTGATCGAAAGTCAATGATGTAAACTGACGTCAAAGGCGAGAAACCTGCCATTGATGCATGCAGACTTCAAGGTACTGTCGATTACTAAGTCATCTTTCTAGATAATGTGTCGATGTCGATAGAAAGCGACCCGTTGCAGGCAAGCCCGCAACACGAAATCATTGTTCAAGTTGAAGAAATGTTGCTGTAAGGACTGACTCAGGGATGGTCAAATGGATGACAAGTATTTTGCAGATGAAAGTTTTGCTTGCAGACCTCTTGAACACATAACGACACGACAGATGGCTTGGTGACGAATAACTCAAAGTTAATCCCCGGAACCCGGTTAAAGACTTTCAAAGTGGTTTGATCAACTGTGAGGTAAAAGATTTCCCAACCCAGGTGAATGAAAAGTGTCGTGTTCAAGAGTGGTAATAAAGTTTCTTTTGAGACAAAAGGTAACAAACAGGTTCATTCTTCTCTCTTTTCCCCCACCATTTCTGGCAAGTACCTCTTTATTTTTAACAAGCTTGAGGAGGATAACATATGCTTGATTATAAGCTCATCCTTCGGACGAGTCCAACCTAGTTTAAATTCGAACCCTAGGAAGGAGTGGTTCGTTCCTGTTTGTAATTGAACAGGTCCTCTACTGTAAAAGTTTAACGAGCCCAGTATAGGAGAAACTCGGCGTTTTTCAATTTTAGAGAGTCTGAAAAAACTAAAGGAGACTCCACGTTGAACTTTTTCGTACATTTGTGTCCCTCAAGCCCGAAAAAGTATAAAATAATACCTGGGGGAACCGCTTGATCTTGTGACCAAGGAGTACTTTCATAATAGTGTCGTCAACCTGAAAAGTAAAAAGCGATCAAGGACACGTCGTTTTATTTCCTTATCGAGTTTGAAACGACAAAAACCCGGCAATCTTTTCCTGATTTTACGGTCAGAAAAGAGCTAAAAGGGGACCGTCTTTTAATTCCGTTTTAACGAGTGTAAAAGAAACGCTCGGCAATCTTTTCATATTTTAGGAGTCAGAAAAGGGCTTAAAATGGAGTCGCCAATTTGTCACACGGAATCTGTCAAGGGTGCGGACACGACTGACCTTCCTAGAAGTCTAAGACATTCTAATGACAAACAAGACAAAATGGAGTGATCTTTCTCTAAATACACCTTTTACAACATGAAAACTACAAGTGTTTAGGCTTACCTTATTCCAAAACGCTGTTGTTGAAGTCCGTTCTTGACGATCCGGATGAGCTCCTCCTTCAAGTCAATTCCTGCAACCACAAACAATCAAACAATTACCAAGCACTTGCATTTCATATAATAAAACATATATTCAACATGCAGACCAAGGAACACATGAAATAACTCATTAACACAAGCTATCGAGAAAAATAAACCAGTTTGTATTAATAACGAAACAAAGAAACTCTTACAACCTGGCCTTGGTGTTGTGCAAATTCCTCCCAGGGTCCATCAAGGGTTTTCCTCTACTTTGACAAAGCTCACCCTCTCCCAAGTAGAATCAAGTGAAGACAATCTCTCCTCACAAAGGCTCTAATGGAAGACCTAAATCCTGCAGCATTTACCCAAAGAAAATGTATAGCTCCAACCTCTTCTCCTTCTGGCTCAATGCCTTTATTTATAGTGCTGTAAAGAGGTTATTCAGGTCCACTATCAATGGGATCATCCCCCTCTTTGGGTGGGATAGCTCCCTTATTGATGGGATAAGTTCCCCCTTAATAGAGATACATGAACCAACTGGAGGCGCATCCATTTCATCAAACCGACCTCTAGAATGTTCTAGAAGTAACCACAAGTAACTTTTTCAAGATAAAACTCGCGCATTTTGTCTTTTACAGAGGGACGCACCTGTCCCTTAACATACAGAGCGTCTATGGACGCAGATTTTGTGAACAAGGTCCGCGTCCCCGCAGGTAAGACTAGAGAGAACCTGCGACCCCAGAGATAAACATGATTTTTACAAGACTTTCTCTCTTCTTTGAGTTTGAGATGGATAACAGAGGCATGAGACTTGCCTAAGAGGGTAGCATGACTGTTGATTTGAGCCATACTAACTGTAAGTAGTCAAGGTGACATTTTTTAGTGTAACAGATTGCCCCCTAAAGTGCGAAGCCTGGAATAGAATAGGGTTTTGTAATTCTAGGAAGGGTGAAGCGCTTTATCATTTCAAGGATTGCCTTGTGGATGCCCTGGTTGGAACCTGCAATTTTCAACACAAAATACATGGATAAGATTATATCATCACTGAGGTAGGCATTCCCATACTCAGATTCAAAACTTTAACTAATGGACTAACTATTCTGATACAGGAATGATCTTGCAGTACATCATTTTTATAGACTTTTGTAGACACAGTATGGACGCAGCCATCTGTTTATGATTACTCTACATAGATAATGAATACAAAACTCCTCGCAGCCTGGATGGTAGAAACTAGATCCAGGGTCTTCACTTCTACTTCCCGAATTGGTACGATTCTAGCCATGTGATTAAATGATTTGATGTCGAACATGTTAGAAACCACTTGATTACCAGTCGATGATGTAAACTGTTAACAAGCGTGAGAGAGACCACCAGTAATGTCAATGGTTCTCAAAGTACCAAGCACAACCCGTGAAATGTGAATAGATGTTTTGATGTCGAACACTTCACGGAATCCTTTGATCGAAAGTCAATGATGTAAACTGACGTCAAAGGCGAGAAACCTGCCATTGATGCATGCAGACTTCAAGGTACTGTCGATTCCTAAGTCATCTTTCTAGATAATGTGTCGATGTCGATAGAAAGCGACCCGTTGCAGGCAAGCCCGCAACACGAAATCATTGTTCAAGTTGAAGAAATGTTGCTGTAAGGACTGACTCAGGGATGGTCAAATGGATGACAAGTATTTTGCAGATGAAAGTTTTGCTTGCAGACCTCTTGAACACATAACGACACGACAGATGGCTTGGTGACGAATAACTCAAAGTTAATCCCCGGAACCCGGTTAAAGACTTTCAAAGTGGTTTGATCAACTGTGAGGTAAAAGATTTCCCAACCCAGGTGAATGAAAAGTGTCGTGTTCAAGAGTGGTAATAAAGTTTCTTTTGAGACAAAAGGTAACAAACAGGTTCATTCTTCTCTCTTTTCCCCCACCATTTCTGGCAAGTACCTCTTTATTTTTAACAAGCTTGAGGAGGATAACATATGCTTGATTATAAGCTCATCCTTCGGACGAGTCCAACCTAGTTTAAATTCGAACCCTAGGAAGGAGTGGTTCGTTCCTGTTTGTAATTGAACAGGTCCTCTACTGTAAAAGTTTAACGAGCCCAGTATAGGAGAAACTCGGCGTTTTTCAATTTTAGAGAGTCTGAAAAAACTAAAGGAGACTCCACGTTGAACTTTTTCGTACATTTGTGTCCCTCAAGCCCGAAAAAGTATAAAATAATACCTGGGGGAACCGCTTGATCTTGTGACCAAGGAGTACTTTCATAATAGTGTCGTCAACCTGAAAAGTAAAAAGCGATCAAGGACACGTCGTTTTATTTCCTTATCGAGTTTGAAACGACAAAAACCCGGCAATCTTTTCCTGATTTTACGGTCAGAAAAGAGCTAAAAGGGGACCGTCTTTTAATTCCGTTTTAACGAGTGTAAAAGAAACGCTCGGCAATCTTTTCATATTTTAGGAGTCAGAAAAGGGCTTAAAATGGAGTCGCCAATTTGTCACACGGAATCTGTCAAGGGTGCGGACACGACTGACCTTCCTAGAAGTCTAAGACATTCTAATGACAAACAAGACAAAATGGAGTGATCTTTCTCTAAATACACCTTTTACAACATGAAAACTACAAGTGTTTAGGCTTACCTTATTCCAAAACGCTGTTGTTGAAGTCCGTTCTTGACGATCCGGATGAGCTCCTCCTTCAAGTCAATTCCTGCAACCACAAACAATCAAACAATTACCAAGCACTTGCATTTCATATAATAAAACATATATTCAACATGCAGACCAAGGAACACATGAAATAACTCATTAACACAAGCTATCGAGAAAAATAAACCAGTTTGTATTAATAACGAAACAAAGAAACTCTTACAACCTGGCCTTGGTGTTGTGCAAATTCCTCCCAGGGTCCATCAAGGGTTTTCCTCTACTTTGACAAAGCTCACCCTCTCCCAAGTAGAATCAAGTGAAGACAATCTCTCCTCACAAAGGCTCTAATGGAAGACCTAAATCCTGCAGCATTTACCCAAAGAAAATGTATAGCTCCAACCTCTTCTCCTTCTGGCTCAATGCCTTTATTTATAGTGCTGTAAAGAGGTTATTCAGGTCCACTATCAATGGGATCATCCCCCTCTTTGGGTGGGATAGCTCCCTTATTGATGGGATAAGTTCCCCCTTAATAGAGATACATGAACCAACTGGAGGCGCATCCATTTCATCAAACCGACCTCTAGAATGTTCTAGAAGTAACCACAAGTAACTTTTTCAAGATAAAACTCGCGCATTTTGTCTTTTACAGAGGGACGCACCTGTCCCTTAACATACAGAGCGTCTATGGACGCAGATTTTGTGAACAAGGTCCGCGTCCCCGCAGGTAAGACTAGAGAGAACCTGCGACCCCAGAGATAAACATGATTTTTACAAGACTTTCTCTCTTCTTTGAGTTTGAGATGGATAACAGAGGCATGAGACTTGCCTAAGAGGGTAGCATGACTGTTGATTTGAGCCATACTAACTGTAAGTAGTCAAGGTGACATTTTTTAGTGTAACAAACCATTTGACCCATTGTGTCTGTTTATCAGATAGAAAGCAACAAAGATATCCTTCCAAACATTTGTTTACTATCTCAGTTTGCCCATCAGATTGAGGATGAGAAGATGAGCTATGAGCTAATTGAGTACCAAGACAAGAAAATAATTATGTCCAAAAATTTCCAGTGAAAATGGGATCTCTGTCACTTACAATAATCTTTGGGTTTCCATGTAGCTTTTGAATTGTTTCCATAAATGCAGTAGAAACTGTACTGGCTTTAAATGGATGTGATAATGCACAAAAGTGTGCATACTTGGTAAGTCTGTCAACTACCACCATGATGACACTCTTTCCCTCAGACTTGGGTAAACCTGTGATAAAATCCATTGAAACCTCCTCCCAACGTTGGCTTGGAATGGAGAAAGGTTGTAATAGACCCGGTGCCTTAATTGTTTCAACTTTATTTTGTTGGCAAACCAAACATTCCGCCACAAACTTTTGAATATCTGATTTAAGGCCATCCCAAAAAAATTCTTTCTTAACCCTGTGGTAAGTTTTTAAAAATCCTGAGTGCCCTCCTAAGGGAGAAGTGTGCAATTCCATAAGAATCTTTTGTTTTAGCTGGGAATTCTTACAGAGGTATAAGCGATCTTTGTACCATAATGAATCATTTTGCCAGCTAAATGTATCAGACGTACTAGAATCTTGTGTAACTTCCGAATAAGTGCCCACACTTCTTCGTCATTCTTCCATTCCTCCCTTGCTTCGTTTATCCAATCTGGTTGGATAATAGAAATGGCGCACAACAATGCTTCCACATCCTCATCCTTTCTTGAGAGTGCATCTGCCACCACATTTTGCTTCCCTTTTTTGTAGATGATTTCAAAGTCATAACCCAACATCTTTGTGACCCACTTTTGTTGCTCTTCAGAGGATAATCTTTGTTCTAAAAAGTATTTAAGGCTATCATGATCCGTTTTTACCTTGAAGTGTCTTCCCATTAGGTAGGGTCGCCATTTCTTAAGTGCATGGAGTATTGCCAACATTTCCTTCTCATAAATAGCTTTGCTTAAAAACTTTCCCTTGATTGGACGACTTTCAAAAGCAATGGGTATTTCATCTTGCATTAGAACAACACCAATTCCATTTCCTGAAGCATCACATTCCACAATAAAGGTTTTTGTGAAGTCCGGTGTAGCTAAGACCAGTGCTTGGCACATTGCCTCTTTAAGATGTTCAAAGGCCTTTGTTGCTTCCGGAGTCCATGAAAATGCATCTTTCTTCAATAATGTTGTTAGAGGTGCTGCTATTCTCCCATAATTCTTAACAAACTTGCGATAATACCCTGTCAACCCGAGAAATCCTCGCAGATGCTTTATGGATGTGGGGATTTTCCATTCCTTAATGGCTTTAATTTTGCTAGGGTCTACCTTAACTCCTTCATGAGATACAATATGACCCAGATATTCCACCTCCTGGACTCCAAAGAAACATTTGGATCTTTTTGCATATAATTGTTTCTTCTCCAATAGTTGTAGCACCCTGTCAACATGTTCAACATGATCCTTCCAAGACTTGCTGTAGATTAGTATATCATCAAAAAATACTAACACAAATTTTCTAAGGAATGGTTTGAAAATTGAATTCATCAAACCTTGAAATGTTGAAGGTGCATTGGTAAGGCCAAAAGGCATGACCAAAAATTCATAATGACCCTCATGAGTTCTAAATGCTGTTTTTGGAATGTCTTCAGTCTTCATTCTGATTTGATGATATCCTGAACGAAGATCCAACTTGGTGAAGTAAATTGATCCATGCAATTCATCCAGTAATTCATCAATGACAGGAATGGGGAACTTATCTTTAATAGTGAGCTTGTTGAGCTCCCTATAATCCGGACACATGCGCCATGATCCATCCTTCTTGTGCACCAATACTACTGGAGCAGAGAAAGAACTTTGACTCGGTTGAATTATACCAGCCTCTAGCATTTCTGCAACCATACGTTCAATTTCACTCTTTTGGACATAGGGATATTTGTACGGCCTGATGTTTGGAGGAACACTTCCTGGAATCAGATGAATAGCATGATCATGATCACGCATAGGTGGGAGACCTTTGGGAGTCTCAAATACCTTGGAATGATTGTCCAGGACTTTTTGGAGATCTGGAGAAATAGATGATTCCGATGTGGAAACATCTAGCGAACATAATTGTGCAATTACACCTCTTTGCTCCTTTTTTAGAAGCTTTGTCATACCATTAGAGCTGATTATCTTTCCTGGTTTCCCTGCAATACCCCTTAATTCAACTTCCTTTCCTTTCGTAGAAAATTTGATGAAAAGTTCTTGAAAATTAAAAGCTATTGTACCCAAGGATTGTAGCCATTGGACTCCTAGTACAACATCAGCACCTCCCATTGGAATGGAAAGCATTGGGCTAGTCAATACATATTCTCCCATGGATAGCTTGATATTATGGCACTTTCCAGAGCAATTTATTGTTCCTCCATTTGCAATCATCACTTGACACTCTGGTGCTGGATATAGGAAGCAATTCAATTCTTTTGCTACCTTACAATGAATAAAATTGTGGGTGCTTCCTGAATCAATCAACACTATTACCTTTTTCTTCTTGATTTGTCCTTCTATCTTGATGGTTTGAGGAGTGGTAATTCCCGCCAATGCATTACAAGATATGGTCAGATTTATTTGTTCTTCATCTAGGCTTTGTTCCTGGAGTATATCCTCTTCTTTTGACCTTTCTTGCTCCTTTTCTTCTTCCTCTTCACAATCTATGTAGAATAATTTCTTCTCAGCACACTTATGACCTTTAGTGTATTTTCTATCACAACTGTAACAAAGCCCTTTTGCTCTTTTTTCTTCCAATTGTTGTGGTGTCAACCTTATAGGTTGTGGAAGACTAGGGGCAACAACACTTCCGTCTTTATAGTTGTGAGTGGTATGCTTCCTGGTTGCCATAATTTTGCTTTCCATTTTTCTTGCTAACCTGAATGCCTTCTCTAATGAATCAGGTTCCCAAAGGCGAACATCATGTTGGATATTATCCTTTAAAGACCCTATGAACACATCAATCCTATGCTCCTCTGGAATATCTTTTACCCTTATGTTCAATTTTTGGAACTCCTCAATGTGCTCCATTATTGAACCCTTTTGTTTGAGACTTATCAATTGGCTAAAAAAAGTGTTGCTTTTTGTATCCTCATAATGTGCTATCAATTCTTCCGTAAAAATTCCCAAGTGATAAATTGTTTACGAGAGCAAAGCCATTGATACCATACAAACTGATTTGGTTCCAAATATAAAGTTGCCATACGTACCTTTTGTGTGTTTTGCACATTATTGAGATCGAAGAATTGCTCCATCTGTAATATCCATGTGGCGGGATCCTTGCCATCAAACTTCCTCATATCGATTTTTGGAATATGGTGAGTCTTCGATCCAACATTAGAGTCTATGGAATCATGATTAACATTTCTTTTGTTCTCATCATGAGTTTCCTTTAGTACTCTTTCACCCTTAGTGACCATTTCTTGTAGCAACTTATTCATATTTATCTTCAATTCTTCCATCTTATCATCCATGCCATCAATTTTAGCTTCTACGCCTTTCTTTAAACCATCCATCTTAGCTTCTACATCTTTCCTTAAACCATCCATCTTAGATTCTGTTTCTTTTTGTGCAAGTGACACTTGTTGCACTTGTTCTTGTAATTTTGATATATCATATAGCATTTCTTCTTCTTCTTCATGAGTCATGCTAGAGCTTTCAGGTTCCTTACTAGGTGTTTGCATTTTCTTTCCTCGGGGCATCAGTTACCGATAATAATGCTCTATTATGCCCTTTGAATTCCTTCAAAATAAATTTTCAAACCAAGCTTAAGCAAAAATTTAAGAAAATCTACACACCTTTTTTCACTTTGTAGGAGCTCGATATTGCCTCTGATGTATCTCTGTACTTTCCGATCATCTAGTTTTGAATTTGTGACCTGCAGTAGCCCTTTGTGTCCTCTTTCCAATGCCACAAGTCTGACCCAAATTGGATTCTCCAAGGAAGAGTTATGCGAAATCTCCCACAATGACTTGATTATAGACTAGTTCAGTAGAGCAAACTTGTACGACATGCCACGAGTCACTGTTTCGACCTTTGGATCTGAAAAATGCATACAAGAAACTACAGTCTGTCCTCTTTCTGTACCTTCTTATGAAACTTCAATCCGATCCCTAGAGAGAAAGTTATGACGATTTTCCCCAGGTCACCTGTTTGGAATGTAATTCAAGAGTCTGCAAAAATACCAACTTCCTCAAATCATATCTCCGCAAATATAGTGCGAAAAGCTCTGAAATTTGGACCCAAGGTTCAGTACGATTTCTTCTCAAATGGGTTTTTTTTTTGCAATTTTTGAAATTTCGCAGAAAAAAAGTTATAGCGAAAATGCCACGATGACCTGTTTGGAGCAACGAAACCCTAGAATCCAAAGCTCTGATACCAAATGTTATGAAACTAGCTCAAGAAAAGATAGAAAAGATAGATCAACGCCTTAGAATTTAGCCTCTTCGAGGGGGCAACCTCCTTTACATTACATAAATGAACAATTCTTCAATGATTCAAATGACAAAACCTCCTTTCTATATATAGGAGTCTAAGGAGTCACAATATAATCCAGCCGACCTAACAATAATAATATAAAGCCACAAAAATAACAATAGAGGGATTCTATGGGGCACAATAATAACAATATGGGGGCAATAGGGGCACAAAAATATTAATAAGGGGTATAACTACAATAATAATGGGGTAATCACTAGTATTATAAGGACCCAACATTTTCCCACTGAGATTTTCTTTCCATATTTTCTAATCTATCCATTATCCTTTCTACACTTTTAGCTAAACTATCTATCTTACCATCTAAAGTGGATGGTTCCTCTTTAATGGTAACTATTTTCTCATTTCTCATCCTAGCTTTCTTAGCTAATAAATTGGCTTCTACACTAACAACATTACTTTGCATCTGTTCCAATGTTTCAGGGTTTCTTTCTCTCAATTGGTAAGACATATCAGTGTCAAAACCATCAAGAAATTTGATTAGTGCCAAGTCTGGTGGAGGTTTGATATTTGCAAGGATTACATTATAGATACTGTTGAACCTAGTACAATAGTCTTGAACAGATTCATTTGGATCTCTTCTAATGTTTTCATATTCAGACAATATTTGTAAAGGGTTTTTCTTTCTTTCCCATCTATTGATAAACAATCTATGGAAAGCAGCTAAATCAACAATATGATTAGCAGGTAAACCTTTAAACCATTTTTTGACATCTCCTACTAGTGTTTGGGCAAATAATCTCATTTTCACATCAGACTCATCAATCTCATGTAACTCAAAATAATCAGTCATTTTATTCACATGCTGTTGGGCAGTATACTGACCAGTAGCATCAAACAGAAAGATTTTACTCTGGTAGTCTTGGGGCATGGCATGTAGTTGAGCTGGTAAGACCAAAGGTGCATATTTGTCTGCCATGGCTAAGGCTTTGGTTTGAATGGGGGGTAAAGTAGTGGTGCTTGAAGAAGCACTTGAAATGGTTGTAGATGAACTAGATGAACTTGAGATGTTTGGTTGGAGAGGAAGTTGAGGTATGAATGGTTTTGGGGAATGAACTGTGGTGGATATTATAGGTGAGGTGGTAGTAAATGAAGTTGTATTTATAGTTTTTGAAGACTCCGTAGAAATTTCAGGGGTAGCAGTAGTTAGGGCAGCCAATTCAACTGATTTTTGAAGATAGGCTTTGTCTATATGCCTTATCAAAGTTGAGGTTAAAGCTTCTAGTTTGTCAAAAGTATCCAAAACATGTTGATCTAAATCAGGATGTATAGGAACCTTCTTTGATTCAATAAATTGAATAAAATTGGGGTCTATTACAGTATCATGAATTGAATTTTCAGATTTGGTACGAAACAAAGAAAGCTCAAATGGTAAATCAAATTGAATATCCTCTAAACTTGATAACTCTTTAGGAAGTGAATTTGCTTTAATTAACTGACTACTACTTCCTTGATTTTCTACCTTTTTGGTTTTCTTAAAATTCTGTCAAGATCATCAACTATTATATCAGGGTTTGGATTTGGATGTGCCCTGGTATAGTGTGTTCTTTTGGAAGCCAGAATTTTAATTTTTTAATGAAAATTTTAACAACCCTAAAATGACCTTAAGACGAAGAGATTAGATTTTAAGATTTCCTTTAAGGTTTATTAGACTGAGGACGTCCCTAGTATGGTCGCCACTATGTTATCACTCTAAAATTTCCCTAGGGTTGTTATCTTGTGTCAAAAGAAATATTAGAGGTAACCACAAACCTAATTTTGAGATTAGGATTTAGCCTTCCTAATGCTCAGAGAGGGCTCTCTCTTTATGATTTAACTTTGTTGAGTTAATTGATTTTAGGCTAGTTATTTAAGCTTGATTGGGTTTTGATTTTGATTTGGTGGTGGAATCATTGACTTAGATGGATAGAGGGATGTCTTTTACCATTGGGCTATGGGGTCAAGTGTCAAGAAAATAGGACTGAATCAAGTTCTAAAGATAGTGTTCATAGGGAAAGGTAGCTGAGTAAATTCAGATCTTTTAGGCTGGATGGTGAAGTGGTTTTCAATCGGGGTCAAGGAGTAGTTAAGGATTCCTCAAACCGGATAATGAGGGAAATGATAGAGGTCAATCGAAACTAGGGAGAAATGAAGGATTCCCTACTCTAGATATCAGAAGAAAACATTAAAATGAATAACTGTTCAAGACAGAGTGTACTTAAACAAATTCTGTAATAATATTCCAGTTATTTCATTCAATTTAGATAACATGCAAGTATGTGAAACACTTAAGAAGATAACATTTGAAAAATAGAAAATACTTCATTGAAGTGGCCCAACACATGAATCCTGTAATGCAATGCCTTTATTACTCAGTCCAGTCTGCTGACTTGAAAAATGGTACAATGAACCCTTAGGTTTCAGATCAATACAACTATAGAAATGTTTAGCAATCCACACTTAATACTTCAAATTATGAAGTATTTATACAAAAAACTATTACAAAATATCCTAAACTGATTTAGGAATTATTCAAGGAAAAAGAAATATCTTCATGCAAGAAGATAGAGACAAATATGTAACTGATGCAAGCTGTCCCTCTTTTATTGTTTTTGCTGTTGGCTCTTCTTTGATATTACACTGCTTTTTCTCTTTTGTTGTTTGTCTTCCACGCTGACTGTTCTTTTACTTTGCCTTTTGACTGATACTCTTTGACTTAGCTGATCTGCTGCTTTTCTTTCAATGCTCTGTATCCACTGTTTACCTTGCATTTTCACAGTAAATCATTTAATTTTTCCCAAGTCTCTGTATCTGGTAATTTAATATTTACCATTCTTCTGTAGACTTCATCAACTTCTGTGTATTTTTCAAAGGTGGGCTTATTTACAAAAATATGTTTTACCTCATGCTGGAGGTAAAAGAGGTTCTCAAAAGTCTAGTAAAGAACCTTTCCTGTAGGCATCCCTTTCATAGAGGAATTATTGGCTTGCTCCTTTGCCACTTCTCTGATTCTCTTGTCATAGTCTTCATGTGGCATTAACCTGTCATTTATTACCAATGGATTAGGCAGACCTTTCTGCCTCAAAGCATCAAATTTGACCATGAACCTGCCTATAGCTAGCTCCATGGTTTGGCATTTGTCCTCAAGTTGCATCATCAAGTTCCTCTTGGTGATTACCTTCTTCACCTCTAGTATAGTGCCAGTTCTGTCAGCTATGCCAAGCTCCTGCAATTCATATTTATTCTTTGAGTTAAGGAATTGGATTATTCTTGAGGCTTCTTCTGGCATATTTCCAAGTTTGGCCTTAACCCTTTGAATTGCTTCACCAGCCTCTTTGACTAAATCATTTTGTTCAAAGATAACTTGTATAGATGGCCAAATATCATTGATAGAGTCAATGATATTGGCCCATAGCTTCTCTTTTGCTTGGGCAAGTGGTTCCTTCAATGTTAATTCCTTTTCTAAGTTCTTTATCCTCTCAGTCAACCTATTTGACTTTTGTACTTCATTTTTATGCATGATTTGAGCCAGTTTCTTCTCATCCTCTAGAATTTTTATCTGTTCTTTAAGTCTATTTATTTCAGTGGTCTGAATGGACATGTCCTCCATGGATTTGACCAGTTTAGCTGCTTCATCACTAGGATGAACTGCTGCTATTGTTGAACCTGTTGCTGATGTAGTTGGAAGTGCTGTAGCTACTGGAGCTGTTGGGGCCAATGAAGCTGCCAAAGTTGAAGAAACTTGTTAGGTCCCTATAATACTAGTGATTCCCCCATTACTATTGTTATTATATCCCTTATTGTTATTGTTGTGCCCCTATTGTTATTATTGTGCTCCTTAGAATCCCACTATTGTTATTTTTGTGCCTTTATATTATTATTGTTAGGTCGGCTTGGTTATATTGTGTCCCCTTAGACTCCTATATATAGAAAGGAGGTTTTGTCATTTGAATCATCCAAGAATTGTTCATTTGTGTAATGTAAAGGAGGTTTCACCCTTGAAGAGGTTGAATTCTAAGGTGTTGATCTATCTTTTTATCTTTTTGTGAGCTGGTTTCCTAACGTTTGGTATCAGAGCTTTGGATTCTAGGGTGTTGCTGCTCCAAATAGGTCATCGTGGCATTTTCGCCAATTTTTTTTTTTTTTTTTTTTTTTTTTTTTTTTTTTTTTTTTTTCTGCAATGTTTCATAAGCAAAAAAAAAATCCATTTGAGACGAAAGTGTGTTGAACCTCGGGTCCAAATTTCAGAGCTTGTCTCACTATATTTTTAGAGATATGATTTGAGGAAGTTAGGGTTTTTGCAAGCTCCAAAATTTAAGCTAAAGAAGGTCATCGTGGGATTTTCGCTATCTCTTTCAATACGAAGTTTCATAATCTCAAACAAAAACCCATTTGAGAAGAAATCGGTTTGAACCTTGGCTCTGAATTTTAGATCCTGTCTCGCTATATTTTCGGAGATATAGTCTGAGGAAGTTAGGGTTTTTGTAGACCCCCGAATTACATTCCAAACAGGTCACCATGGGAAAATCATCATAACTATCTCTCTGAGCATTAGATTGAAATTTCGTAAGAAGTTATAGAAAGAGGACAGACTGTAGTTTCTTGTATATATTTTTTAGATCCAAAGGTCAAAACAGGGACATGTGGCACTTCATACAAGTTTGCTCTTCTGAAAAGGTATATAATTAGGTCATCTTGGGAGATTGTGCATAAATATTTCTTAGAGAATCCAATTTCGATCAGACTAGTGGCATTGGAAAGAGGACATAGAGGGCTATGACAGGTCGCGATTTTAGAACTAGAAGAGCTGAAATCATAGAAATACATCAGATTCAATATCAGGCTCCTACAAAGTGAAAAAAAAAAGGTGTGTAGTTTTTTTTTTTCAATTTTTACATAAGCTTGGTTTGAAAAATTAGTTTGAAGGAATTTAAAGGGCATAGTAAAGCAATATTATCGATAATTGATGCCCCGAAGAAAGAAAATGGAAACACCTAGTAAGCAACTTGAAAGCTCTAGCATGACTCATGAAGAAGAGGAAGAAATGCAACATGATATATCAAAATTACAAGACCAAGTACAACAAATGTCACTCGCACAAAAAGTAACAGAAGCTAAGATGGATGATTTAAATAAAGACGTAGAAGCTAAGATGGATGGTTTAAAGAAAGGTGTGGAAGCTAAGATGGATGGTTTAAAGAAAGGCGTAGAAGCTAAGATGAATGACATGGAAGCTAAGATGGACGATGTGGAAGCTAAGATGGATGGCGTGGAAACTAAGATGGATGATTTGAAGACAGACATGGAAGATTTGAAGACAGATTTGACAAAGTTTCTACAAGAAATTCTTACTAATGGCGAAAAGGTAGTAAAGGAAACTCATGATGAGAACAAAATAAATGTTAATCATGATTTCATAGACTCTAACATTGGATCGAAGAACCACCATGTTCCAAAGATCGATATGAGGAAGTTTGATGGCAAGGATCCCGGAACATGGATACTACAAATGGAGCAATTTTTCGATTTCCATAATGTGCAAAACACACAAAAGGTACGCGTTGCAACTTTATATTTAGAACCAAATCAGTTTGTATGGTATCAATGGCTTTACTCTCGTAAACGAATTGTCACTTGGGCTATTTTTACGGATGAAATGATAGCACATTATGAGGATACAAAAACAACACTTTTTTTAGTCAATTGATGAATCTCAAGCAAAAGGGTTCAATGATGGAGCACATTGAGGACTTCCAAAAATTGAATATAAGGGTAAAAGATATTCCAGAGGAACATAGGATTGATATGTTCAAAGGGACTTTAAAAGATAACATCTAACATTAGGTTCACCTTTGGGAGCCAGATTCATTGGAGAAGGCATTCAGGTTGGCAAGAGAAATGGAAAGCAAAATTATGGCAACAAGGAAGCCTACCACTCACAATCATAAATATGGAAGTGTTGCTGCCCCTAGCCATCCAAAACCTACAAAGTTGACACCACAACAATTGGAAGAAAAAAGAGCAAAAGGGCTTTGTTACAGTTGTGATAGCAAATACACTAAAGGTCATAAGTGTGCCGAGAAGAAATTATTTTACATAGATTGTGAAGAGGAGGAAGAAAAGGAACAAGAAACGTTAAAAGAAGAGGATATATACCAGGAAAAAACCTTAGAAAAATAAGAAATGAATCTAACCATATCTTGTAATGCATTGGATGGAATTACCACTCCTCAAACTATCAAGATAGAAGGGAAGATCAAGAAGAAAAAGGTAATAGTGTTGATTGATTCGGGAAGTACCCATAATTTTATTCATTATAAGATAGCCAAAGAATTGAATTGCTTCCTATATCCAACACCAGAGTGTCAAGTGATGGTTGCAAGTGGAGGAACCGTAAATTGCTCAGGAAAGTGCCATAATATTAAGCTATCCATGGGAGAATATGTATTGAATAGCCCAATTCTTTCCATTCCAATGGGTGGTGCTGATGTTGTACTAGGAGTCCAATGGCTACAATCCTTGGGTACATTAGCTTTTAATTTTCAAGAACTTTTCATGAAATTCTCTTCAGAAGGAAAGGAAATTGAATTAAGGGGTATCGCATGGAAACCGGGAAAGAAAATCAGATCTAATGGAATGACAAAGCTTCTAAAGAAAGAACAACGAGGCATAATTGCACAATTATGTTCACTAGAGGTTTCCACATCGAAATCATCCATTTCTCTAGATCTCCAAAAAGTATTGTACAATCATTATAAGGTATTTGAGACTCCCAAAGGCCTCCCACCTATTTGTGATCATGATCATGCTATCAATTTGATTCCAGGAAGTGTTCCTCCAAACATTAGGCCTTACAAATATCCCTATGTCCAAAAGAGTGAAATTGAACATATGGTTGCAGAAATGCTAGAGGCCGGTATAATTCAACCTATTCAAAGTTCTTTCTCTACTCCAGTAGTATTGGTTCACAAGAAGGATGGATCATGGTGCATGTGTCTAGATTATAGGGAGCTCAACAAGCTCACTGTTAAAGATAAATTTCCCATTCCTGTCATTGATTACTTATTGGATGAATTGCATGGATCAATTTACTTCACCAAGTTGGATCTTCGTTCAGGATATGATCAAACCAGAGTGAAGACTGAAGACATTCCAAAAACAACATTTAGAACTCATGAGGGTCATTATGAAGTTTTGGTCATGCCTTTTGGCCTTACTAATGCACCTTCTACATTTCAAGGTTTGATGAATTCCATTTTCAAACCCTTCCTTAGAAAATTTGTGTTAGTATTTTTTGATGATATACTAATCTACAACAAGTCTTGGAAGGGTCATGTCCAACATGTTGACATGGTGCTCAAACTATTGGAGGAGAAACAATTATATGCAAAAATGTCCAAATGTTTCTTTGGAGTACAAGAGGTGGAATATCTGGGTCATATTGTATCTCATGAAGGTGTTAAGGTAGACCCTAGCAAAATTAAAACCATTAAGGAATGGAAAATCCCCACATCCATAAAGCATCTACAAGGATTTCTTGGGTTGACAGGGTATTATCATAAGTTTGTTAAGAATTATGGGAGAATAGCAGCACCTCTAACAACATTATTGAAGAAAGATGCATTCTCATGGACTCTAGAAGCAACGAAGGCCTTTGAACATCTTAAAGAGGCAATGTGCGAAGCACTAGTCTTAGCTACACCGAACTTTAAAAAAACCTTTATTGTGGAATGTGATGCCTCAGGAAATGGAATTGGTGCTGTTTTAATGCAAGAACAAAGACCCATTGCTTTCGAAAGTCGTCCAATCAAAGGAAAGTATTTACACAAATGTATTTATGAGAAGGAAATTCTAGCAATACTACATGCACTTATGAAATGGCGACCCTACCTAATGGGAAGAAACTTCAAGGTAAAAACAAATCATGATAGTCTTAAATACTTTTTGGAACAAAGATTATCTTCAGAAGAGAAACAAAAATGGGTCACAAAGATGTTGGGCTGTGACTTTGAAATCATCTACAAAAAAGGGAAGCAAAATGTTGTGGCAGATGCACTCTCAAGAAAGGATGAGTATGTGGAAGAATTTCTTTGTGCCATTTCTATTATCCAACTAGATTGGATAAATGAAGCAAGGGATGAATGGAAGAATGACAAGGAAGCGTGGGCACTCATTCAAAAGATACAACAAGATCCCAATACATCTGATACATTTATCTAGAAAAATGATTCGTTATGGTACAAGGATCGGTTATACCTATGTAAGAATTCCAAACTCAAACAGAAGATTCTTAGGGAATTGCACACCTCTCCCTTAGGAGGGTACTTAGGATTTCTAAAAACCTACCAGAGGGTTAAGAAGGATTTTTTTTGGGATGGCCTTAAATCGGATATTCAAAAGTTTGTGGCAGAATGTTTGGTTTGCCAACAAAATAATTTTGAAACAATTAAGACCCTAGGACTATTACAACCCTTATCCATTCCAAGCCAACGTTGGAGGAGGTTTCAATGGATTTTATCACAGGTTTACCCAAGTCTGAAGGAAAGAGTGTTATCATGGTGGTAGTTGACAGAATTACCAAGTATGCACACTTTTGTGTATTATCTCATCCATTTAAATCGAGTACAGTTTCTACTGCATTTATGGAAACAATTCAAAAGCTACATGGAAACCCAAAGATTATTGTAAGCGACAGAGATCCCATTTTCACTGGAAATTTTTGGACATAATTATTTTCTTGTCTTGGGACTCAGTTAGCTCATAGCTCATCTTATCATCCTCAATCTGATGGGAAAACTGAGATAGTAAACAAATGTTTGGAAGGATATCTTCGTTGCTTCGTATATGATAAACAGACACAATGGGTCAAATGGTTGCCTCTAGCTGAATGGTGGTATATAACTTCCTTCAATACTACAACAAAAATGACCCCATTTATGGCACTTTATGGATATCATCCACCATCCATCACATCATATTTAAGAGAAAATTCTAAGGTTGAAGCAGTGGAAGATCACATCGAGCATCAACAAAAAGTTCTCCAACTCTTAAAGGATAACCTTACCTTGGTGCAGAATAGAATGAAACAGTAGGCAGATCAACATCGCAGCGAAAGAAGTTTATCTTTTTGGGAGCTGGTTTCCTAACAGAACTGCTATAGTGACTGTAGGGATAGTAGTGGCAATAGCTGTCTCAATGCTAGTCCGTTTCAACTGTATTAAATTGTCCAATTCATTCTCCATTTCTTTCAATTGAGCATTTAGTTGAAGAATGAGATCCATCATTTCATCTTGTTGGGTTTGGCTCTCTAGGACCTCCTTGGTCTGTGGATGTTTAGAAGGAGGCAACTTCAGTTGTTTCTTCAAAGCAGCAATGTCTTCATTTTTCTTCTTTATGAGATTTTCTGCTGCCTTGATGTCATTTGGATTATATCCAATCTCAATCACCAAGTCCTCCAGTGACTTGATTCTGTTATCCTTGGCCTGTGAGGATGCCTTTTCTAGCTTAAACTGTGTTGTGATGTTGTCTAGAGAACTTTGAAGTTTCTGCACAGTTATTGCTTTGTTAGTCATTGTTGAGTAAATCATTTCACCTGCTTGCTTATGAAATTCAATTTGATCAATAGGGTGAACATCCCTGGCCAAAACTTCAAACTCTGTCTTCCTATAATCTGCTGATGTTTTAGGCTGCTAGACTGTAGGCTACAAAAAGGTCATTTTCATTTTACCAGTTTTAATGTCAAAAGATGACATCAACCTCTTCTGATTGCTAGGAGTCTGTTTGAAGTACTGGGCATATGTTTTAGCCTTCAATGCCTCATTCCTCAACTTGATTTCTTTGTACTTCTCTTTTATATCTTTCTCTTTATCCACTGGTTTTCTGGATGAAGAGACTTCAATACTAAGCTATTTTTCAATAATCTGAGTATTTGAGGTGGAAGGTTGATGAGTTTCCTTTGAAACTGCTGGAGCTGTATTCTTTTTAACCACTGTGTCAGTATCAATGATTTCAACTGTCTCAATGGTCTCTTCTTTCTCATTTACAGGATTAAGCTTGGGCTTCTTCCTGTACATGATTTCAAACCTGTCATCTGTAGTATCCATTTTAGAGCTAGAACCTTCTTCCCTGGTTCTTTTTACATTTCTGTCCTGCATGGATGGAGTCTGTAGAATGGGACTAATACCCATTTGTTCCTGTAGGGTTGGAATCTGTAGAAAGGAACTAGTATCTATCTGCTTTTCCACATCTATTAAGGTATTTTCCAACCACTCTGACTAGTTGGCATATTTTTCAATGTTTGGCCTGGACTCATGCATAAAAGGGCTTAATTTGAATTTGAGCCTTAATTTGTTTATGACTCCATTAGGGTCATACTGCCACATGAAACTGCTACTGAACTTCATTTGCTATAAAATTTTCTCTGCTTCTTGTCCAGCTTCCCTATTATTACAAATAAAAGGGCCCAGCTGGTTTTTGATCTTGAACTGTGTTTTCTTCCTAGCTGACAGAAAATTGACATCATCTGAGTTTATGATCTGCTTGAAATATTCTAATGCAAATATTCTCATGGGGAGATATCTAGGCAACTTGTAGGGAGTGAGCTGGCATCCATATATCTTGATTTCAGTGTGGTCCTGGTATAGATACTAGTCTCCTACTCTACTATTTTTAGACAACTGCAAAACTCTTTTTATCTCGTCACTAATCCGGGGTTGATTGTTACCGGTTAGCATATTTACAACTGGATGAACAAAGGAATTAATGAACTCCTTATAACTAAAAACAATGGAATATTTTTGGATCAATGGTGTCCAAAAGATGACAGGTCTTGGTTGGCCCTTAGTGTCCAATTTTTGGATGTTGACTGGAAACTTGTCTGACTGGAAATATAGGAACATGTGGAAAAATAATGAAGAGTATTTGAATACTCTTTCATTTGGTAGTCTGATCAATTGATCATGGATTCTGTCTGCCAACAACTGGGAAAAATTAAAAATTGCAACTGGAGGCTTGCCTAGGCAAAAAATAGAGAGGAAAACAAGTACAGGCTCATCTGCAAATTCATCAGTAGTATACCCAAGGATACAAGACATAATGGTTACAATTTGTCTCGCCTTTTTAGAGAAAATGGTGGCAGAGTATGGAGGATTGTTTGTAGGAGTATGAGACTCTTCTAGGATGAAAGTTTGAAAGATTTGAGCCCTCTTGGGAAGGTCTAGCTTTATGTAAAGTTCAAGTAGGTTTTCAATGGAAAATGGGGTTTCATTTGGGCTTGGCTAGACCTGCAACATTTGATTTATTGACTCTACAGTAATGGTGAATAAAATATGTTGGTCAGGAGAGACTATGGCTCTTTGACTTGGGATATAGCAAGCTTGGCAGAAATGGATGATTTTTGGGAACATGTATACCTATGGGAACAAGTATTTGGGCAAATTTGATTCCCATAGGTGAATGTCATCATTCTGGTTAAGGAATTTATCTTTACTCTAGCAGTGGAGTTTTAATAGATGGCTAGAGGTAGATGTGTCTTTAATTTGGAAATCTCTGTCAGCCAATGGGAGGTGGTCAATGTCTAGGTGAGGGGTTTGCAGGGGTTTCTCATTTAGAATGCTCTAGGAAGCCATAATTTGGTTTATTTCTATTTGAATTACTCTTTCTATGGCTTTAGGAATAGGGTTAAAAGCTCTGGAATAGTGGGAAGGGTGAATATAGTCTGCAGGAAAGGGTTTCTTTGGATGCACAGTGGGTTTCTTTAGTTTGGCAAGGTTTTTTAATTAATTCAGTTAATTAACCTTATATAAACAGTGTGCAGAGCTTAATTACAAGGCCATTCTGGTTCTTTCAAGAATACTTGGAAAAACGACAATTAGGTGTGCAGACAGGGTTCTGTGGTAGCAGCAGAGGTTTCTGAAGATTGAATTGTCTATGTGCTGCTTCAATTTGGAGTCGGCAGGGTCTTTAGGTTGCAAATGGGTAGAAAACAATTGAACAGAGTTCTCGAGCGTTAGAACTAGTTGATAGAGGTGTTTGCAACGAAAATCAGTGAAAAGAGTGAAAAGGGTTTATTTTTTTTGGTTTTAACCAACAGTGGATCAATTTGGGCGTGGGATTAACAAATGAGTAGTGGGTGGTTTCATTTTATGCAGGGAGGTTGTTTTATGCAATATAACACCGCTTTTGGGTGGAGGGCGGTATTTTTTGAGAGCACACGATACAACGTGGTGCTGCCACGTAGCGAAACAATGATCGGCCAAAACCGCGAATCTCGCGTGCTTTTGGGATTTTAACTGTCGGACGATGGGAGTGTGCGATATGGATATGGGCCATCGGATCTGGGAGTGTTTGATCGGAGGGCTATCGCGTGACGGAGTTGTGAGGGCGAAGTTGGGATGTGGTTGGCGGGGCTTGGGGATAAATAATGCGGTGGGTTTAATACATTCAAAGGTTTAGTGAGGGTCGGGGAATTATAACATTGGGGGTTAAATACATAAATTAGGACTATAGGTTAGGGAATAACTTAGGATAAAGGGGTTTTAGTGGGTTTTTAAGGAAAAAGGGAAATTAATAAAGGGGGGGGGGGGGGGGGGTATTATTTGTGATGGGAATGGTTTTCACACTAGGGAAAAGAGGTTTTGGCAAGGGGAAATGGGATGAAATAAGGGGGAAAGTGAAATGAAGGGGAGGAAATATTTTTACAAGGAGAAATGAAAGGAAATGGTGCTTAGAAATGAAGGAGGGAAAAAGAATTAGGGAAAGAAAGGTAATGAAGGGATAATGAAGAAGGGGAAAATTAATAAAGGGTTTAGTGAAATGAGGGGAAATTAGTGAATAAGCTTTAGTGAATGTCCTTTGCCTTTGATAATTCCTCCTGCACATAAAACATAGGATTAAGCATGATGAAGGTGCATTTGAGTTGGCAACCTTGTATATTTCCAAAACTTCTTCTGCCTACCCTTTATTTACCAAGGCATTTTCTCTTCATTCATTGGGTGCATTTGAGCTTGCTAACCCTTTATTTCTTTTTCTTTGATAAGCAAACTATCTAATTCTAACCTTATAACTTCCAATGGCTCAAATTAAACTGATGAGCTCATTATTATTCTCTACCTAACTACTGATCTGCCAAGATTAAACAGTTTGGCTAGATCTTTATTCTCTATCTATCAACATGAAATTTAAAGCATGAATGAATCAAGATTAAACTATTTGACCATCATGGATTGTGGCATTTTTGACAAGCTGCACACAATATTATTTTGCAAAGTAAAGTAAAAAGGAGTGGCATTTGAATTTGCACACTTTCATGATCTATTCTTATCTCTTTTTGGGGTTCATATTTTATATCTTTTTGATCTTTTTCTTTCTTTTGGTCCTTTGATTATTCTTTTAGGACTTCACCCTCTTTACATTTTTTATTTTTAATATGGGAAAACATTTTGTAGAAAGAAAAAGTATGTACAATATTACAAGAGTAATCATAGTCAATTCAAAATTATAAATCCTATTATTATAGGACCCTGACACACTTCATCAAGGATAAGGATTATAACTCATGACAATGTCATCTTAGGCTTTGTGATTATATAGGGACTCACAGTCTAACATTCCTCCCTTCAACCACAAGTATGTCAAATAATATTTCTAATAAATTTTATTATCTTCAATTTGAAACTGCTAAATTGAGCTCCAATGAAGATATTCTTGAAAAATCACCAATATTTGGAAGTGAATGTTAAAAAATGTAGCAAGAAAGGCTTAATTTAACTTTAGCCTTAGTCAAATTGAGTAAATTGAATTTCCACATCATTAGGACAACTTGGAGGTAGTTAACTAGTGTGACATGGCTTTTGTCACTCGATTGGCTAAGTGAATTCGAGTTAGTGGGCTTGGATTTTAGTCATGCATGTGTGATTGCTAAATTTTCTAGTTTAGTTGTTTTTAGTTTTATTTAATTAACTGACTTATAACTATTGCTAGAGTCAGTTGAGGGTTAGGTGAGCAGTGGGACAATAGTCTAATTCAAAGATCTATTAGTTAATTTATCAATTAACCCAAATAGCTCATGCATGCATGGAATTCAAATTGTTTAGTTGGAGTGGAGGAGACAAAGGCCAGTGTAAGAAAAGTGTATACTAGTTGAGTGTACAGTTGTTGCATGTAGTCAGGAGATCATTTCCTTGGGAATAATGCAAGGAAATAGGGACTTACCTATTGTTTAGGAGCTCGAATTTTCTGAATATTGCACAAGAAAATATGAAGTTGGAGGAGCAAAAAATTGGCTAAGTGTTGGCTAGAGGCTCTCATTCAGCAGAGAGAACAATTATTCTTTTGTAGGTTGTGCTCAAAGCTGGAGCAAGAAATTGTAATAGTTTCTCTATTCAATTGATTAATGCAAAGAGGCTTAAGGGGTTTTTCCCAATTGGATTCCCCTAGAAATCATTGTGTACTTGTGGTTTTGATTGTTGCATGTCTATGCATGTTGTTCTAAATTGGGATCTCCATTCCACAGATTAGTAGAGTAGAATTTTTGCCTTTTGTTTTCATTTTGAAATCTTCAGTTGTTGCAATTTATATCAAATTTCTACATGGTATTAGAGCCCTGAATTCACATTAGAACTAGTATTTCTATTTTGTCCCTTAAGAATTTCGAATTTATAGCTTCAGTGTAGCAATTTTTCTTTAGATTCGAGAGAATGTCTTTCAACGGGATGAGATTGGACAATGCCTTGGAGGGTAGCTCGAATTTCATAGTCTGGAAGGATCAAATGGAAGCAGTGCTTGATGATAATGGTGTGTTAGAATATTTTAAAACTAACATTGCAAAACCATAGTAGTCTGATGCATAATAATATTTAACCCAATGGGAGAAGGACGTTGCAAAGGCCAGGAAATTATTCTGGAAGGTGTGGGAGATCATGTGGTCTCAAATCTCCACAACAAAGAGACACCATTCAATATGTAGAAGAAAATGACTGAGCTATTCAAAAATAATAATGACCATAGAAAATTAGCCCCAAAAGACATACTTCGAAACATTGGGATGCAAAAAAATGATACCATTCCACAATATCTCTCCAAATTTACTCAAGTTTGAGATGAGATTGGAGGGGTTGGGGTGAATGTTGTAGAAGATGATCTAGTGATCCTAGCTATTCTAGGCATTCCAAAATCCTGGCACAACTACCAGGACTTTGTGAATGGGAGGGAAAAATACCAAATTGGGAAAGGTTGTGGTCCGATTTGGTTCAAGAAGAGTTCGAGAGAAATACTAGATATGGAGTATCTTCCAGAGCATAGGATGAAGATAATTTGTCCTTGGTTGGGAATGGGAAGAAGGGTAAAGGAAAGAAGACCCAAAGATGATCTAGGTGGCTCCAAGAAACCTCAAAAATTAAATTGTTCAAAAGTTTATGAAACCAGTACCAAGTCGTACATCTTAATGAGGTATTTCCAACGACGTGAACGCCACCTCAATCTGAGTTTGTATGAGAAAGTTATTACAGTTTGAAGTTTATTCAACCTTCTACCACGTGGAATGCCATACAGATGACATGTGGCAGTGAAGTCAATAGGTTTAGTGGGACCCACAAAGCTAATTTGGTAGCCCAGTCAATAAAGTAGGTGGACCCATAACAACCACAAGTTGATATATGGCATGTAGGTAGCATATGCTGTAGACCAATGAGAGCTTGCCACATGGACCAATCACATGGTGCCACATGGCACCTCAAATTAGGCCCAAGTGGCCTTAGCATGGTGCAACATCCATTTTTGTCTTATTCTCATGGTTTTGGGAGTTGTTACAATATGAACATACGATTTCCATATATTGTATGTTTTGAAACTATATTAAAACCAAAATTGGGCTTTAAAACCATATTAAAACAAAATTAGGAGACCATGGGTTTTGAACTCAAAATATCCCCAACAACTAGCAACTTAATATGACTATTCCAACCGTTGTTTCAACCACACACTTTGTCTTATTCACCCTCACAATTTGTTATAAAATGCCATTCAAATGGTTCAAAGGGAACCACGGAGAATACATGAGAGATGAGGGTGCAAGCAGGCCAATGAAGTCATGAATCTCAAGAATATTTTAGAAATATTCTCAAAGCATATGTTAGGGAATATTCCAAAGAATATTCTTGATGAGGAATCTTTAAGATTCCTTGGAGGGCCGATTTTTACCGGTGTCAAAATTATGTTGAGTTTATACTCATTTGAACCAATTTTTCACCAAGAGTCTAATGGAGCATTCCATTTTCTAATTTGAGCAACTGATTTTTTGTCCATGTCTAGAAGAGAATCTTGTGAGGAATCTAAAAGATTCTCGTGGAGTCCATATTTGACTGAGGACGAAAGGGGTCATGTTTATACTCATAATTCATAGTTTTTTGCAAGGAACACAATGACACATGTCGTTTCTTCATCCGAGTAGCTTATTTTCAGGCCATCCCCAAACTTGGAGGTATAATGTGTGTTTTTCCATGTGTTCATTTTATTTTTGCTGAGATGATGGTTTGAATTTGAGATCCATGTATGCCACATTGTGAGAGGATCATTGTATGCCACTTTATGTGAGATTGTTCCTTGTCATGTTGAAGGAGAACATCTTGTGAGTGAGAGTTCTTTGTAGGAGAACATCTCATGGAGATACATGCCACTTTAGATAAAGGGGTTCATCCTTGTATTGAAAAAGAATACATCATGTACCCATCATCATATTTCCGGTCTCAGAGACATAACCTACACTGGGTGAACTCCGTTATCAAGTTGTGTGTTTTTTAATTTGATGATTGCCTTTATGTTTCCTCTTCTTTATAGTGTGCACATGTGGTTTCTTCATACTCTTTCACATGCAATTCTTCTAACACCCACATAAGTAAAAAATCTTGGTTAATTTCAGTAGCTGAGAGATCTAGATCAAGTTTGGTATTAGAGCGATCTTCTTGTTGATGTGAATTGCAAGTGTGAATAATTGAACGTGCAACAAGAAATAAAATTGAGGATCACAAAGATATCTACAAGGAATTCTACAAGATGGAAATCATGGTAGATATAATATATGCAAATTATGAGGAGAAAATGGAAAAAGAGGAGAAGGAGAAAGAAAGAGCAGAGGAAAATGCTCCATATCCATCTTCTGGTGAATTTACTTCTTCTTCATCTTCTTCTCATAATTCTAATGAGGATATCAACGAAAGTCTTCAAGCAAAGAATTATCAATTGAGAGACTTCTACAAGAAGCAGAAGATGAGAAGCAGAAATTGCAGCTTCAATTAGAAGCCATGGAAGATGTCTTGGAAAAGTTAAAGTGAAACAAAGGATTAACGAAGCCATCGTCACTTGCCTCAGAATCGACGACTAAGGTAAACAATGTTGGTAGTTCATTAGTTTCGTTTTCACATGATGATGATAATTTGGGTGCTTTTGAAAAGCACACTGCAGGAATTGCTTCAAGATTAATGAAGATGGGATATGAAGGCAAGGGCCTAGGAGCTAATGGGAAATATATTGTGAATCCCATCCAAGTGGTGGAATTACCATGACATGCAGGATTGGGCTCTGTGAGAAAGGAATAGACAAGAGAATCTTCAGATGAAAAGTCTGAGACAATGAAGGATGCTAAGAGTACATCACAATCATCCAGTGATTGTGATTGCAGGTCTTTTCCAAATGGAAGTGAGCATTCCAAGGAGAGAGCTAAAATAAGGTATAAAAAGTCTTAGTATTCTAAAGTTCATTTTGATTACAAGGAAATTAGTAATAGTGAACAAAAATTGTTGGATAGAAATCCATGTAGTTTTTGTGGCTTGTACAACCATGTTGTTGCCAAGTGTTGGAAAATAATGGCAGCAAAGAAGGAAGAAAGTTAAGCAGGTCTGGAGGAAGAAGAATTTTTGTAGTCATTGTAACAAGCATGGACATTAGAGAGCCACATGTTGGGAGCTCCATCTAGAGTAGCGATCGAACAACCATAAAGAACCTGAAAAAGAACATGTCAGTGAAGCAAATCAACGAGAAAGCTGACTATAGGAAGAGATCCCATCAACCTGGTTGGGTAAGGGATGGGTAAAATTTTTAAGGCGTTGAGCATGGCTACATTTTGTAGATCGCATGTTGTGAAATGATTGTAAAAGTGATGAAGTGTTTTCCATCAATTATGAAAGAAACATGGCGATATTTTTGGCCTTTTTGTTGACAGCTTGGGTATGGTATCTGTTGTGATTCTGATGTAAACTTGAACAATGAGTGTGTTATAAACTCTTGGAAATTATGGGGTTTGGTTAGGTCATGTTTGGCCTTGTAAAAGTGCATGTATTTTTCAAGTTGTAGTACAAGTTTGCATAGAATAAAAGTATCGACTCATCACTTATGGCTTCGAAGTACAAAGGTGAAGGAGAAGGAAGTGTGGCTTATTAGGGCACTTGTTGTGCAGATGAGAGAGTATAATAGGTTTCATATCATGTTTACGCTTTTGGAGGACCAAAATCTCCTTAGTGGGGAGGAATGATCTAGGTGGCTCTAGGAAACCTCAAAAATAAAAGTGTTCAAAATTTTATGAAACCAATACTAAGTCATAGATCTCATCGATATCTTTCCAACGACGCAAACGGCGCCTCAATCTGAGTCCGTATGAGAAAGTTATTGCAGTTTGAAGTTTGTACCAAACAATAAAAAAAGTCAAAGTCAAAGTCAACATTTTGCCACATGAAAGGATGTATAGATTAAATGAGGTAGCGAAGTCAGAAGGTGTAGTGGGACCCACATAGCTAATTTTTCAGCCCAGTCAGTAAACCAGGTGGACCCACAAGCAGGTGATGTGGCAACACCACAAGTCGACACATGGCAAGTAGGTGGCATATGATGTGGACCAATGAGAGCCTGCCACATGGCCCAATCACATGGTACCACATGGAACCTCAAATTAGGCCCAAGTGGCCTTGGCATGGTTCTCATGTTTTTGGGAGTTGTTACAATATGGACATAGAATTTCCATATGTTATATGGTTTGAAAACTATATTAAAACCAAAATTGAGCTTTAAAACCATATTAAAGCAAAATTAAGAGTCCATGGGTTTTGAACCCAAAACCTCCCCAACAATAAGTAACTTAATATGACTATACCAACCATTGTGCCAACCACACACTTTTTCTTATTCACGCTCACACTTTGTTATAAAATGCCATTCAAATGGTTCAAAGGGAACCATGGAGAATACATGAGAAATGAGGGTACAACCAAGCCAATGAAGTCATGAATCTCAAGAAGATTCTAGGAATATTTTCATAGCATATGTTAGGGAATATTCCAAAAAATATTCTCTATGATGAATCTTTAAGGAATCTTTAAGATTCCCCTGGGGGTCGATTTCAAAATTATGTCGAGTTTATACTCATTTGAACTGTTTTTTCATTAGAAGTCTAATGGCACATTCCATTTTCTGATCTGAGCAACATATTTTTCCTCCATGTCCAGAAGAGAATATTATGATGAATCTAAAATATTCCAGTGGAGCCCAGATTTGACTAAGGTTGAAAGGGGTTTTTTTTATACTCATATTTCACAATTTTTTGCAAGGAACACAATGGCACATGTTGTTTCTTCATCCGAGTAGCTTATTTTCAAGTCGTCCCTAGACTTGGAGGTATAAGGTGTATTTTTCCATGTGTTCATTTGATTTTTGCTGAGATGATGGTTTGAATTTGAGATCCATGTATGCCACATTATGAGAGGATCATTATATGTCACTTTATGTGAGATTGTTCCTTGTCATGTTGAAGGAGAACATCTTGTAAGTGAGGGTTCTTTGTAGGAGAATGTCTCGTGGAGAGACATGGAACTCTAGATAAAGGGGTTCATCCTTATATTGACAAAGAATACATCATGTACTCATCATCATCTTGCAACAATTAATGAAGCAACCTCCCCACTCTTGACATCGAGCCTGGAGACGTAAACCACAATAGGTGAACTCCGTTATCAAGTTGTGTGTTTTTTGATTTGAATTCTGCTAACATCACAAAAGTAAAATATATTAGTTAATTATGGTAGCTGAGAGATCGAGATAAAAAGAAAACCTTAGTCCAACCATATTGATGACAAGAAGAAATACTTGAGCAAGATAAAATGTTTTCACTACCACAAATATGGGCACCATGCAACAAAATGTTTGCACAAGAAGTCTAACAAGAAGCCTTTAGGAGGAGCGAGAGGTGAAGCACTTGCTTCACAATTAGAATTAGACTTCACCCTAATAGAATGCATGACCAACACTATTATGTGGAGTGTGTGGTACCTTGATTCTGGTTCCTCATTCCATATGACAATGTTCAAGGAGTTTTTCAGTAGCATGGAGGAGAAGGATGCCCAAATGCATATTTAATTAGGGGATGATGAGAAGTACAATGCTAGAGGAATTGCTACTGTCACCTTTGAGAGGGAGAAAGCCTCTCCTCTTCACCTCAAATATGTTATGTTTATACCTGGGCTGAAGAAGAACTTTATATCTATAACAATATTGGAGGACAGATGCTATAATGTTATTTTTAGTGAAGGGAAAGCCTTTATGAGACACATAATTTCCAGGAAAGTGAGGTAGATCGGGGTTCGAGTGAAGAACCTATACAAAATTGAGGTGGGAGAATGTGCTACATTAAGCATCAAGGTAGAGAAATTACAAAGTTGAGATGTTGGAGAACTCTGGCATAGGAGATTGGGTCATCTACACCATGGTGCCTTAAAAATCATGCAACAAATTACCACTAGTCTCCCTAAAGGCTCCCTTGACCAACATGATGTATGCAAGGGTTGCACATTAAGGAAATATGTCAAATCCACTTTCCATGGCTGAGATAATAGAGAAGATGCAATCTTGGAGCGAGTCCACTCTGATGTTTTTGGACCCTTTTCTACAGCCTCCACAACAAAACATAACTAATATGTAATTTTTATTGATGATTTCTATAGAAAATGCTGGATCTTATTCATGCAGAAGAAGGATAATTTTTTCTCAAAATTTGTTGAATTCAAAGCATTGGTTGAGAAGGATACTGGGAAGAAGGTAAAGGCTCTCAGGAGAGACAATGGAGGTGAATTTGTTTCGAACGCTTTCAAGTATTTCTGTGCTAAAGAAGGCATTCAAAGAGCACTGTAACACCCCATAACCCACAAAAAAATGGGGTGGCAGAAATTAAGATCATAATCATAGTGGGAGCAACAAGATCCAAGTTGCATGATCAGGGGTTGCCATTAAATCTATGGTAAAAATCATGCAACACCATAGTCTACTTGCAGAACCAGAGTCCTCATAGAATACTTGGCATGATAACACCGGAGGAAGATTTCTATGGGAGAAAGCTTGATATGTCTCATTTCATAATTTTTGGAGCTTCAATTTATTGTCATTTCGTCAAGGATTCAAGGAAGAAACTTTAGCCTATAATAGAGTTGGGAGTTTTTGTATGATACACCGAAAATCCACACAATTACTGTGTATTTTCCTTCACTAAGAATGATAGTTATGAGGAGATGCCAATTTTGATGAGGAGAAGGCTATGAGATGATATTTGGAATAAGAGATGAGTATGCCACTAGAGCAAGAGCTTATAGATCCAAAGGAGGAGCCTCAGGATGAACTTTAGGAAGTTGTGGAGCAACCACAAATGGAGGAGTACAGAGGAGGCCAAGTGGAGAAACCCACTTAATAAAAAACATCCAAAGAAGGGAGAAAGAGAACCAGAGAAGCTGATAGATTGTTGTAGGATGATAGGGAGAATGTGGGAGCCCCTAGATTAGTACGTAGGCAAAGGAGGTCACATGAGAGGTACACTGGTTACATGGCACTCATGATAGAGATAATTGAGACAAATCCTTCTTCATTTGAGGAAGCAGTTTCTCAACATGTTTGGGTTGATGCCATGGTGGAAGAATATGAACCCATCATGAAGAGAAATGTATGGGAGGTGGTGCCGAGACCAGAAGGGAAATCGGTGGTTCGTTCCAAATGGATATACAAGGTGAAGCATGCAACTGATGGGAGCATCGAGAATTATAAGACTAAATTTGTGGCCAAATAATTTTCTCAGGTAGAGGGATTTGGCAATGAGGAAACATTTTCCCTTGTGGCAAGGTATTCCTCCATCGAATCAATTCTTGCATTGGCTACACAGACGGGGTGGAAAATCCACCAGATGGATGTGAATACCACCTTTCTCAATGGTGTTGTTGAGGAGGAAATTTACATTGAATAAGCATAAGGATTTGAGACATATGATCAGGAGTCACATGTGTGTAGACTCAGGAAAGCATTGTATGGTCTCAAACAAGCACCTTGAGCATGGTACACTTGGATCGAGATTTATCTCAGTGGATTGGGCTTCTCCAAAAGTGAAGCAAATTTTAACCTCTATCACATTGTGGTATATGGTAAGTTGCTTATTCTTGTTTTGTATGCTGATGATTTAATATTAACAAGTGATGAGTAGTTGATATGCTCTTGCAAGGGAATTTGAGATGAAAGACATGGGCTTAATGCATTACTTCCTTAGGCTAGAAGTATGGAAAGGTGATGGTGAATTATTTGTGTCTCAGGGGAAGTATGCCTCTGAAATACTTCAGAGATTTCACATGGAGAATTGTAAGCCTATGGACACACCTCTAGCTACAAACTGGAGGAAGGAGAATGCCACTTTAGGTGAAGAGGTTGATGCTACCATTTACAGGAAAATTGTGGGGTCTTTGATGTATCTTGTGAACACAAGACCCGACATGTATTATGCAGTAAACCAACTGAATCAAGCTATGGTGAGGCCTACCAAGCTGTATTGGAAGGCATCAAAGCATGTGTTATGGTACCTCAGAGGCACTACCAAGTATGGATTATGGTACATGAGGACAAAGGGAGTGAAGCTTCAAGGCTTCACCGATGCAGATTGGGAAGGGATTCCATCAGAAAAGAAACATAATTCAAGTGTTATCTTCAGTCTTGGGTCCGAAACTATTTTTTGGTATAGTAGGAAGCAAAGGTCTGTGGTGCTCAACTCATTAGGGGCTGAATATGTGGCTGCAAGTCAAGAAACATGCGAGCCCATATGGTTGAGGAAAATACTTGTGGGTCTTTTTAGTCAGGAGATAGATTCAATAATGATATATTGTGTTAATAAGAGTGGCATTAAACCCTATGATAATTTGGTATTTCATGACACGTCCAAGCACATTGATATCTGTATCATCATTTGTGGGGCTGTGTGTAGAGGAGAATTATGTTGCTACAATACATTCCAACTGAGGAGCAAGATGTTGACATATTGAAAAAGGCATTGTCAAGAGGTAAATTCAAATTCCATAGGTGAAGGATAGGGACAAATCCCTTTCCTGCTAAGAAGTAGTGTTAAAAAATGTAGCAAGAAAGGCTCGATTTGACTTTAGCCTTAGTCAAATTGAGTAAATCGAATTTCCACATCAACAAGACAAATTGGAGGCAGTTGACTAGTGTGACATGGATCTTGTCACTCAGTTAGATCAATAAATTCAAGTTAATGGGCTTGCAATTCAGTGATGCACGTGTGATTGCTAAATTTTAGCAATCTAGTTCAATTATTTTCAGTTGTATTAAGTTAACTGACCTGTTCAATTATTTTTAGTTGTATTCAATTAACTGACCTCTAACTATGGATATAGTTAATTGAAGGTCAATTGAGTAGTGGGACAATAGTTTAACTCAGAGATCTATCAATTAACTAATCAATCATCTGAAAATAGCTCATGCATGCACGAAATTCAAAGTGATCAAATGGAGCAGAGGAGACAAAGGCCAATGTAACATGAGTTGTATAATAGTTGAGTGTATAGTTGTTTCATGTAATCGGGATATCAATTGCTTGGGAATTGCAAAAGGGAATAGGGACTTCCCTATTGTTTAGGAGCTCGATTTTTCTTAGGATTGCGCAAGGAAATAAGAGACTGGAGGAGCAGAATATTGGATAAGTGTTGGCTAGAGGCTCTCACTCAATAGAGAGAACACTTATTATTTTGCAAGTTGTGCTCAGAGCTGGAGCAAGCAATTGTATTATTTTCTCTATTCAACTGATTAATGCAAAGAGGCATGAGGGGTTTTTCCTTATTGGGTTCCCCTAGAAATCACTGTATACTTGTGGTTTTTCTTGTTGCATGTTGTTATAAATTGTGATTTCCATTCCGCAAATTAGTAGAGTATAATTTTTGTCTCTTGTTTTCAGTTTGAAACCTTGAGCATTTGCAATTTATATCAAATTTCTATAGCGAACCACTGTTATGTTTGAACATTCCCCTTCTTTCTTATTACCATCAATTTTAAGGAGACTAGTTTCTATGGTGAGAATTCCCAAATGATGATTGAGTTTGTGTTTGAATGATAAGACTTTTAAACTTGAAGCCTAACTATAATCTTTGGCATTTGATATTCCCCCTTGTCAGGTGAAAGGTGTGAAGTTTGTTGAAAGGATCCAAGATGGAGCTTTAGATTCTTTATGTCGTGGTTTTGTTAGTTGACCACTAACCATTTTCAATTCAGTTGGTGATTTTTTTGGTCGATTACATGACATCTTCTATAAATAGTGGTGGTTTATGGTTGACCATTGATAATTGTCACTTAAATAATGTGTTTATCTTTCGATGACCACTAACCAATTTGATTTGAATATTGTGGTGGTTTATAATTTGTCACTAATCATGTTCACTTGAACAATGTGGTGGTTTTGGATGACCACTAACTAATTTAATTTGAATAATGTGGTGGTTTCTTGTTTACCAATGACCATCTTCACTTGAATAATGTGGCGGTTTTGGATGACCACTAACCAATTGGGCTTGAATAATGTGGTGGTTTTGAATGACCACTAACCAAATGAACTTGAATAATATGGTGGTTTTTCATGACCACTATCCAATTAAATTTGAATAATGTGGTGGATATTGGTCTACCTTTAACCATATCTACCTCATCAATTTAGTCCCTAGCCTTAAAGGTGTAGGAGATTTTCTTTTTTTATCTTTGTGATCTTCCCCTTGAGGTGTGGATAGCACCATCATTTGAATTAAGAAAACATATAGAACTAGATCTAGGTCATACCTAAAATCATCTAGAATAATTGCTTGATAGCTTTTTATTTTTCAATTTCTTATTTTATCTCTCTCTTTACTTTTTCCTTAACTAGGAGGTAAGATATATGCAACTTATTTACTTTTATATTCCATCTCCAAGAATTTATCCATGCATAATGAGTAATCTTCTTAACCTACTTCTACTTTTGACATTTTTCTGATAGCTGATTTGTCTTCCCATAATGAGGACAACGATGGAGATCAAAACACTAAGTCTCCATATGACTGACTCTTTGACAATGTTGGAACTCACTACCAAGATTCTGAACATATTCAAGGAATTGTGCACTCACAAATTGAATGGAATGGAGTAATATGGTTTTTTCAAGTTATTTCCTTTTTCATATCCCAAGCCATGTTGATTTCTATTGAATGATAACTCTTCCCAAGGTTTTAAAAACATCTTGGAAATACCACTTGGTTGTTCTTTTTCATCTTGACGTTTGCTTCTGCTATAGATGCAACTATCATTTTGTGATTCTTCTTGTGACTCATCTTCATTCATTGTTTCTTTCATCAATTCATTACATGATTTCATATCAATTATGTCTTTTGTATCACAATGAACATAAAACACTTGTCTTATGTATTGTGTTTCACAAGTTGTATCAACATTTTGCATGATTTCTTCTATTTCATATGCTGCATCATAATTTTGGACAAGATCCTTTGTATCATATGTTGCACGAGTCTCTTCTAGTAGCTCCTCTATATCATAACTTACATCAACATTTTGGATGAGTTCACCTATATTGCAAGTTGCATTAGCCTTTTGTATGAGATCATTTGTGATCTAGATTGGATCATTATATTGTTTTTCATCCATATCGATGCTTTCAGAGTGGAAAAAGTGGAGGAATCAACTCCCCAGTCTGTTTTTTACCGACGAGACATAGTTTGGAAAAACAAGGTCTGAAACCTTTTGGGAGCGTTTTGAGACATCAAACGATTTTTTTTGGGAGTAAAATATTTTTTCTTTAGTGACACACATTTTTTTTCCTATTCTACGCACATAAACCTTTCCAACGATGCAAGAATCATGTCAATCGAAGTCTTCATGCGAAAGTTATGCCACTCAAAAGTTGACCTTCTTGTTTTCACCACCATAATTCGAGAGGATGCCACATCAGCTCCCATTATTCATGAAAAAGGGCTAGCCATGTGATTATGATGTAGAATAATATAGAAGAGTCAATATTGTAACTCTGGTTAAGAGTTGAGGTAGTCAAACCTAACCACTAGTAGGCTATCGGGCTATGTTATAACTAGGCCACTAGGAGGAAAAAGGGTTCCATTCTTTCGAGTGCATTCCATAGTTGAGAAAAAATAGCTAAGAGTTATAGGAGATAGAGCACATAGAGAGGATTTGTGCATTATAGCAGCCCACAGGCCATAAGCCATACTTCTTTGTACTCATAACCATATTTCCATACAGAGAAAGAGAGCAGAGCAACCTCACCAACCAGTTTGGTTTTCCCCTCGAAAGGGTTTCCTAGAGAATTTCTTGTGTCAAATGTGTGTGTGAGATTTTTATTTTGTTGTTCTCTATTTTCTGCATAATTTTAGTTTGCATGCATGCACTATTAACAATAAGCCTACAAATCCATAAATTTAATAAAATTTTGTAATAGTGTAGAATTTTAGATTTTAAATATAATATTATCAGATCTATTGTGATGAACTGTCAAGTGGAATATCCACGATAATTTATGGATCACTTTGTGGCACAAATTGCATTAACCTTAGATGTAGATGTCGCTTCAAGCATATTGTCAGTTTTTTTTTTTTTTGGTAGGTAAGCACCCACGATGGATTTGAACCAGTGACCTATCGCAAGGAGTGCCTTAACAGTACACCCATTCATCGTCAATCCAAAGCCCCGTGGGCAAGCATATTGTCAGTTTGATCTTTCTTTTGTATTAATTTTATTTTAAGTGCATCAGTTAATTATTCCTTCATATCTATTTGAATTTGAAGATCATTTGTTGACTAAAGTGTATCAACCATGAGATAAATTATGTTTTGTTTATTGTGTAAGTTCCACTCAAGTGCTTTAATTTGATTTTGCAATTCATGGTTGTATTCTTGCAAATTTTTGATTTTCTGAGAGGTATTTTGTAAATGCTTTCTTGCTTTACCCATTTTTCTCACACTTCTTGTCATGCTCGTATAGTTCTTAGGGGCCTAAAGAAAGCCAAGATAGTTTTCCATGAGAAATGAGGTGCAACCAATTATGCTAAGATGAGCATGCAACAAAAGAGAAGCAACAAGACAATCCAAATGAATCATTCTTCTTTAAACAAAGGAACTTCAAGGAGGTATTTATTTTGAGATTTAAAATTAGTCAATTTTTTTTTTTCAAAGACCTATCAAATTTGTTGGAGTCAAAGTCTAGATTTGAATAAGTTATCAATGTAAAATTCTTGGGAACATTGTTAATTATCCTTGAACCCATTATTGAGGCCAACATGTTCATGGATAAAAATTGAAATTGGCTAGTAGAGTGTAGGTGTAAACCTTGTACAATTAATTGTTGGAAATAAATTCTTAGTAAAATAAAAAAGATGCAATTTAAACACACACTTTAACACCAAGATTCTACCTTGGAAACCAAAACTAGGAAAACACACACACACACACACACATATATTGAAATATCCATAAACCACCAATTTACCATGGATTAGAATACAATTATAGTTCCTTAAACCATGGGAAAACCACCATGCATGAAAAAACCACTAAAAGTGAAAACTGTGTTGAGAACTGCTAAAAGCGAATGAAAAAACCACAATTTTTTTTCGAGCAGTGTCCTTGAACCCCAAATGCAAGGGGGATTCCATCCCCCGTGAACCCCTCAAGTAAAGGGGGCTTTGCCCCCCTTGTGAAAACCTATCCCCCGCTACGCTTGGTTCAACGTACAACACCTGGGGATAGTTGTGCAAAAAATATAACACATTCCCAATATAGAGCCCAACCATGAACAATTTAGCATTTCTCATAGGTAGATTTGACCAATATTTAGATGTTTTTGAATTAAATGTTGACAAGATTTTAAAATAGTGTTGTGTCATCATGTATAAAATATTGCATGAAAGAAAACTTTGAACAATTTCCCATATAGATTAAGGTTGCCATTGGTGTGGGGTTTTCATTGCATTCACAACTCAGTTTTTTTTTTTTGATTTGTTTAAGATCTACACCAACTATCAAGAGATCGACGATCCATGTCACCATATTTATGCCTCCACCCACCAATTTTCAATACAACCCTGATATTGTTGAATATACAACCAAATCAAGACTCTATCAAGCATTCAAGATTGATAACTTTGTTTTCTAAAGAGATATGAGTGCCCTCTCACCCTGTATGGCTAAGTTGCACATGATCTACCTCTTTCTGGGAGCCAAAAGACATTCATAACCACAAAGATAAAATGGAAAATAAATAAAATATCTCTTCCCACACAACCGACTTCGATCCTAGCCCTTTGGGACCCTGACATTGATCTTGGATACCCCATATTGGTATGAGCAGAGAAGAATAAAGGTGAGTATGTGAGAAAAAACATGAATGGAATCAATTTTCTTCTCCAATGATCATATTTCTCCAACATTCAATCCATGAATCACCCTTAGGAATCTACGGTAAACTAGATTCCAAGTCCAAATCTTGGCAAAGAAATTCCTATTGTTGCTAAATCTATAGTGGCCAATCCCTTATTTATTACATCAATCATAGAATTTGGTAACAATGATTTGATTTATCATTCAATATACATGTTTATGTTGATTGGGTGAGATTATTTTAAGCTAATTTGTTTTTATAAAAAAAAGGGGAATTAATCCAATCTAATACTGCAAAGTGTCCACTGATGGGTCAAATGTAAACAAAGAGAAGAGATTTGATTAGTTCTTCTACAACTTTAATAATTCCAATCTCTTATACCATGCTAAAAATGGAGCAAGTGAGACATGAAAAGAAAATGGAAGAAAGACCTTAAAGTTGTTCTCAACTATTGTATTGATCTCAAGATATGAATTTATAATATATTGGATTAACAATTATAGATTTAGATCTCACTGGAAATTCATCAGTGGATCATGAGAACATCTCATCAAGGATAAGATTTAAAAATCATGACAATGTGGTATTAGAATTTGTGATTTTATAGAGAATCATAGCCTAACAATGTGAAGTGAACTGGACCCTTCATCTGTGGTAATCTCTTGGGAAATCCAAATCTAACAAAAATATCCCTGTAAAGGATATTTTCCACTTCCTTCTTTGTGGTTGCTAGTAGTGCCTTGGATTCTATCCATTTTGTGACATAATCTGTGCAAACATTGATGTAAGAATTTTGGTGAGATAGAGATTGATTGGTCCCACAAAGTTGAGGGCCTACTTCTCGAATAGTTCTACCACAAATTATGTCTATAAGGGCATCTCATCAAATTGAATTAGGCATCCCATCCTTTGACAATTTTTAGATATTTTCACATATTCTTTGGCATTGGTGAAGATGGTGGGCCAATAGTATCCTAAACAAAGTACCTTATGGCTGGTCCTTTTGTTAGAAAAGTGTCCATTACATGGTCCATCATGACAATAATTTAAGATGTCATATATTTCATCCTCCTAGATGCAAATTTTGAATGATAAGGTTCGACCCCAAGTAGAAGAGGGATCCTTCAATCCAAGAAAAATTGCAACTTTTCCTATTGATTATTTGTTACTCTTTAGGTGAAAGATGTGGTGGTAGCTTCCCTACAACCAAATAATTAGTAATATTTGCTAACAAGGGTGTGTTAGTAGATACTATAAAAATATGTTTGTCAGGGAAGCCATCCTCAATTGGAGATTTGTTTCCATGTGTTAAGCCAGGAAAGGAATTCAACTATGACATTATCCTTTCTGGGTTGATCCAAGATGGTGTCATAAAACTCTTGCAATAATAATAACCACCTAGTCACTATACCATTAGTAATAGGTTTATTTGTCAATATTTTCTGGTGGAGTGATATATATGTGAAATCTCAAGATACCCAATTATATAGTGCCAAAACTTACTTATGGCATGGAATACAACGAAACTCTTTTTTTGTGACTGTATAATTCAATTTAGTGGGAGTAAGATTCATACTAATAAAATATATTGCATAAGGATGGTGTCCTTCTTATGACTCAAGCATGGTTCCAATTGCAGTGTTTGAGGCATTTGTTGATATGTGAAATGGTAGGGACCACTTTGGTCCCCTTAATATGCGTGCCTTAAGCAACCTTTTCTTCAAGGATTCAAAAGTATGTTGACAACTACCAATCCAAACAAAGTCAGTATTTTTAGTGAGAAACAAAAACAAAGGCTTTCTATTTTGGAAATTTTTTCAATAAAGCACTAGTAGTAACTAATATGTTCTAAGAAACTATGTACTTCCTTTGGAGTTCTTGGGGTTGATATATTTAAACTTACCCATTTTTTTCCAGATCCACCTTAATGCCTTCATAGGATACATGGTCTCCTAAAACAATACCTTCGATTTAACAACATGATGCATTCTATATTGCTAATGGTCACATTGGATTATTTTCATCTTTTAGATACATTTTCTAAGTTTGCCAGAGTTGTTTCAAAGGTATCACCATAAACTAAGAAATTATCCATATATATCTCAATACAATCATAAATTAAATATGAAAATATACCAAGTATCTCTCATTGAAAAGTAGCTAGGGCATTATGCAATTGTAATACATGATAAACAAATTCTCCCTATGGATAGGTGAATGTGGTCTTATCTTGGTCCTATAGTGTAATATGGATTTGGTTGTAGCCATTAAAACCCATGTAGAAAAGAAAAATACTTCTTCCCTGCCAGTGCCTCAAAACCTCATCAATCAACAATGGGGGAAGTGGTGTCAGTGGGTGGCTTTGTTTAACTCCATATAGTCAAAATAGATTCTCCATTTACCATTCTTTTTTGGGAAAAAAAGAGGGGAAACCCATTGGCTATTAGAAATGTGATAAATAAAATCTATGGATATCAATTTTTGCACCTCTTCCTTAATAATCTCTTTTAATATTGGGTTCTTTCATTGTTGGGGTTGGAAAATGGGCCTAGAATATTTCTCGATTTAGATATGATGAGTGCACAAATCTAGATGGATCCTCTTAATGTTAGTGTATTCATAGGAAAAAGCACCACTATGATTTTACAATACCTTGATTAATTGTTCCTTTTGTGATTCGAAGAGTCCACGATTAATGTGATAAACTTTTCTAGGGTTAATTTTCATAGTTTCAAATTTTGGATTACAATTTGTATCAGATGATGATTCATTCACTACCAGTGGCACATCTATTGTAGAGAGAGTAGCTTGGACTCTAGGATTTAAGACTTGATCGAGCATATGTTGGGTACGTGGAGTGGTTGAAACTATGAAATTCTAGTTTATTCATTCTTGATTTTCTCTTGAAGGGAATATATTGGTATAATGTGAGCACTTGATGAGAAACCTCTTCTTCATCACTTTCTTCCCCATGTGCCAAAATTGGTACTTCTAGGTCAGTTCTCAGCTTATCTAGGTGATACAATGTAAGTTTTTTGGTGGAATTTCCACGGTAATTTTCCATGTTCCTAGATATGCAACTAATATAGGCATCAATGATTTCCAACCATGGTCATCCCAAAATCAAGGGTTAACCTCTGGGGTGGATTTGAGTTGGAAGACCATAAATTCAATAGGGTATTCACATTAGCCCATAGATATCATTTCATCTTCTAATATTTCCTTACATTTTATGATGGGATGATCAACAAGTTGTGGTACTATGGTGGTCTAGCTAAGGCTTGAAAGCCCTAATGCTTCCATGGTTTCTTTAGTCATTACATTGATGACCACCCCTAAGTAGATCACTATGTTAGGAATAATGTTGTTATTTATCTACACGTTGATCACATGACTTTCAATATCTAAATATTTAAGTGTAAGGACCCCCCTCTCCCATCATCGAGTCTTCTAATTTTCCTATAAGCTATACTATATGAGGGTCATTATTCTACTTGGATTCTGTAAACATTTTCGTTTGATAGCCTTGGAGTAGATTGGAATGTTATTAATAACATGGAATAGGGGTATTTGAACACATACATTTTTAAGTTCCCTCCTGAAATCAAACCTTGGCAGGGTGACATGTTTGCCTAAGCTTAATATCTTCAGGCAAGGAGGAATAAATGGTTCAACATGTTGGCAACGTGGTGTTGGCATTGATGTCAACCTTGAGAGACAGTAAACCACTTGAGGTTGGCATAGATGTCAACAAGATTTGTGCCGGTGGTTTGGTGTGTTGTAGAGGTTCCAAAGGCTATACAGGTCCCTGAGGAAGTGTTGAAAAATGTCTGATGCATTGGGTTCAGTTCTGGATAATGAGATTTTATACTTTCCCCGTTTAAGTGCAGGAACGCTGGTTCAGAGAGGAAAGACTACGTATGCAAGTTTGGTAGCCCATATTTGCATTGGAAAACCCGCCTATATTAAAGGTAGTGAACTAGTGTCTGCTCCTGTAGATGCAAAAATGATTATCACGAGCCTTAAACCATAGAAATTTCCCATGGATTCACCGAGAAGGTTCCTTCCTTGACATGAATGTGAACACAATTACCCAATGGTCATTGAATTGGTTAAGGAACGCATTGATTAATTGGTCGACAAATTAATGTAATTGATCTAGTTATCGTTTGATAAGTTTGAATTGTTTCTCCAATATTACAATGATCTGGTTATCAATGAAGATTGAATGTACTAATGTTCCAAGTCATTTCCCACATGGATCTACTCTGTGTAATTAATATGGGAACAATTGCTATGTTCGATATGGTCAAATTGGTTATGAACTCATTAGTTGGTAATTAAGCATAATAGTTAATTGGTTTAAGGTGTGAATGCCTTAACAATTAGTAGTGGAGTTAGTGCACTGTTCAACTCATTTTGATTCGAGTTAGTTAGCAGTTCTGTTTGATCTGGTCTTTGGCCCATCATTGAGGTGTGAGCCACCATTGTTAAATATTATTTTTCATAGATCGATCTGGACAAAATAGTTGATCATGGTCACTGTCGGTTATGGAATAAATTTGGTTGTTTGAATTGGTCCTTCAACGATTGATTTGGCCCACCTATAAGCCTCTCAGTACTTCATTGCATTTGGGTTGGATATGTGATATGTGATTGAGCTTTCTGAAGTACAATCATTCATCCTCTGTAGAGAACTTCATCTGGTTGATCACCTTTGATTTTCTGTTATGTTCTGGCCCAGGTTCAAAGGTTAAAAGGCGTCTTATGAACGACCACATATCTTATCTGTGCGATTGCAGTAATGGTGCATATTCAATGTTTGTGGAGATCTGCCAGAGACCTATGCGCAAGGAAGAAGGCCAGAGGCTATTCGATCTGATGAGTCAATACATTGTTTGTCTTGTATCTATAATCTCATTAAAAAATCGAAGGAGGCTGATCCTATAGAAGTGTGATTGCCCATTGATCTGGTATGTATTAAAATTAATTAATCTATTTAAGGACTGTGTGATTATCTCTAGAATGCGATGGGACTTTGAACATAGTGCATATTTCCTAATGAAACAAATTAATCACGCTGATTTGATTTAATTAATTATGGATATGTTCCATTGAGAAATGCTGGGATGCTTTAGTTAATATTATTATGTTGTGAACTAATGTAGAATTTGGATTGTTCATGGGTGCATTATCCTTGGTGCGATCTAAACAGAGAAAATGATAATATGTGGAGCTATGTGATGAGATGCGAATGCCTTTGTAGAGCAATGCATATAGACAATGCAAGTGCTTAGCGTTGAGATAATTTTGTGTCCATAAAACATCTATAACAATGGCATATGTCAATGCTAGTTGTATTGGACAAAGGTGTTGTTTTGATCACATTGAAGCATAGATTGAGGTTCTTTGGCTAATAGCGTTGTCATGCAGAGATCATGTTAATAGAAGTGGTGGGTAATATTGTTTATGTCTGTAGGGGTTACATGCTTCACCTATCTCTATGTTTCTCTATGTTTTAGAATTGTTGTGGCAGATTTCAATGGCAGATTTTTATAATTTAGAATTATGCAGTCAGTAAGAGAAGTGTGGTAGGAATGATGGTGAAACTTATGCATGGAGTATAGTGCTGGTAGTTTGAAGAGTAGACCAAATGTTTCGGATTGCCTTTCTATAATGCTAAAATCGATGCAAATGGAGTAGATATTTTTGAGAACTTGTATTAAGTCAAGGTATGGATATAATGTATGCTGTTGATGGGATGTTTTTTTTGGTATAATTGAGTTTTGATGAGCTTATTAGTAAGAGAAAGTTGGGTTAATTAGGGATTGAGGTTGTGTGTACTGATGTGCTGTTAGTATATGATGTGAGTAAGATCAACTTTGATTCGTTGAGCTGATTATGTGTGAAGGAAGATTTTCTATGCAGAGTTGCTTCCATGAGAATCACCATATGTTGCTATTATGATACATATTGGACTTGTTGACTCATAATTGATGTAATCAGTTTGCTGCTGAGTATTGTGTCTGAGTATGTGTGTCTTAGTGGTTGAGGTAACAAAGTCATGGTTGCAAGACATATATTTTTCTCTTCCTCTTGATATGATGTATGTATATCTGAGAAAAATATTGATGACAGGATTTGTGGAAGTGATATCAAGCATTTGCCAAAGCCTTGTAATGTATAGTTGTATGCATGAGTTAGTGCTATTGTTGGTGTCATGAAATGTATCTTTTGTATGGCTTCCAGAGTATGTCAATGATGGTTATGTTTGTTGTTGAATGTGTTTGAGAGTAGTTTAATAGACTGATTATATTGTAGAGAGTTCTCTATTGATTAACATAGGCTATTCTTGTTGAATTTGGCTTGGTAACCAAAGTGTCTTGTGTATTGGATAATATTAGTACAATGATGTTATTTCAAAGTGTTGTTGGGTATTACACTTAAGTAGATTTGATTGTTGAGAAGTTTTTGTTTTGAGCATAAATATTGTGTGGTTCCAATGAGAAAATGGAAGAAAAATGGCGTACAACATTTTGAGTTTGTTGCAGGTGGATCCAGTGTGAAATATTTTGAAATGAGGTCTTTAAGAGTTTGAGGGTTAGAGACTTCAGGAAGGGAGTGGTAGCTGCCTTCCGATAGTGGCTGGAGAACTTTCTCAAGGAGTAGTAGCTTCCTTCCGGTGGTGGAAGAGAACTTGCTCAGGGAGTAGTAGCTTCCTTTTAGTGGTGGAAAGAGAACTTGCTTAGGGAGTAGTAGCTTCCTTCTAGTGGTGTCCAAAGAACTTGCTCTGGGAGTGGTATCTTCTGGTAGTGGTCGGAGAACTTGCACAGGGAGTGGTGGCTTCCTTCTAGTGGTAGCTGGAGAAACTATTGGAGGTAGTGGCCTCTAGCATATTGGAGCCTGCACACTGATGGTGGCTAGTGTATGATGTAAAGAATATTTTCAATATTAATAATAGAAGACAAAGACAACAACAACGATGGTTTTTCCCAATTGGGTTTTCCACCTAATATCCTATGTTTATGTGTGCTTGGTGATGTTCTTTGGCATTTGCTGATGTTTACTTATTGTGTTGCTACTCCTGGCTCATGATTGATAACATTTATGTATTATTGGATGCTCTTATTGCTCATGATATGTGCATGTTTACCTGCATGCTATTGATTAATCACTGATACAATTAGTGAGTTGTAAAGAAGAGTAAAAACTGGGCAAAAGTCCAATTATCATGAAATAATGATTCATCCCCCATCTCAATATTTCTAACACATAATTAGCTTGGTCTAGTCTCATAATGGTTTTAGGAGCTTGTTCAAGTGATAAATTTTTGTTTGGGACTTCTCCTCATAGTCTTCAATTCTCACAGGAGGAGTCCTCTTATTTAAAGTCTACCGAGATTGTAGATGGATGTCCTAATAATCTAGAGAAGAAATGGAGTAAGTGGGGTAGGTTGTAAGAATAATAGCCTATGCTAGTGGCATTGTCATATTAGTTGGGTTAGGAACAGGGTATGCAGGAATTTGAGGGCAAGGATGGGATGGGTTAGGTGGATAAACTTGTGGTTGTGGGAGAAGTGGCATTGATCGCTGATGCATAGGTGATTGAGGTCCCACAAAGGATAGGTTTCTCAACCATTGGTACCATGGGTGGGTTTTATGTGGGGAAGCCACCCATTATGGATTAGGTAGGTACCATTGATGATGAGAATATTTCACTCAAGGATTAGTGCAATAAGAATTATAATGTTGAGACTGATTTCAGATCATACCTTGAGGTTTGGGTGGCCATGGTCATTTTTGTGAGATGAAGCACAACTATACTACTTCACTATCTGCTTCCTAATAAAGTTCTTTTAGTCTTGGAAAGGAAGGATAAGTGTTAGTGGCATGTGTAGAAATTAATAGAAATTTTCTACTGTTGATGAATTCGAACTGAAAAAAAGAGATTACGAATTTCCTCTTCAATTCTGCGGAATGGAAAAAAAAATTTAGAAACACATGCAATGACATGCAACCATCAAAACCACAATAACACAATGATTTATAGGGGAACCCAACTGGGAAAAACCCCTCCACTACTTTTCATTAGTCAGATGAGAATGAGAAACTATTACAATGTTTTGCTTCGATCTTGAAGCACTCCCTGTACTATATACCTATTCTCCAGCTGACTATCCTGCTCTAGCCAATACTTAGCCAATTCAAGGCCACAACTTACTCATATTTCCTTGCGCAATTTAGGAGAAACTAGGCTCCTAAATAATAGGGGAATTCCCTATTTCTTTGCGCAAATACCAATGAATTGATTACCTACATCAATGGCAAGCCTATACACTCAACTAGTATAAAATTGATGATTACAACATGCCTTTTCCTCCACTCCAGCTAGGCAATTCAAATTCCATGCATCTATGGTCTAATTTTAGCTAATTGACTAGTTTAACTAAGAGATCACTAAGTGAACAATAGTTCTACTACTCAACTAACCTTCATCTGAGTCAATTAATGACTTGAGCTCAGTTAACTGAGTTCAACTGAACTAGATTACTTAATTTTAGGAATCACCACATGCAAAAATCTACTCCAAGCTTATAACTTGAATTTACTGAGTTAACTTGTAGACAAGGCCATGCCACTCTAGCTAACTGCCATCCAAGTCATCCTGTTGATGTGGAAAATCGAATTACTCACTTTTACTAAGGAAGAAGTCAAATTGAGCCTTTCTTGCTACAATTTTTAACACTCCCTCTTAGTAAGAAAGGGATTTTGAACCACCCATATCCTGCACCCATGGAATTTGAATTTTCCTCTTGAAAATGCCTTTGTCAAGATATCTGCATCCTGTTCCTCAATTGGAATGTACTATAGCATCATAATTCTCCTCTACACATAATCCCGCAAGTGATGGTACCCCATATCAATGTGCTTGGAATTGTCACGAAATAATGGATTCTCAGAGAGTTTGATACAACTATGATTTTCACAATAAATCACTGTCGGATCCATCTCCTAACTGGGAAGACCCACAAGTATTTTCCTCATCCATATGGCCTTACATGCTGCTTGACTTGCAACCATGTATTCCACCTATGTTGAGCTGAGTGCCACATACCTCTATTTCCTGCTATACTAGGAAATGGTTGCAGACCCAACACTAAAGATAACACCTTAAGTACTTTTCCTATCTAATGGAATCCCTTCCCAATCTGCATCAGTGAAGCCTTGGAGTTTCACTCCCTCTGTCCTGTTGTAACATTACCCATACTCGGTTGTGCCTCTGAGGTATCTTAACGCATGCTTTGCTGCCTTAAAATACATCTTGGTAGGCTTCACCATGGCTTGAATCAACTGATTAAATGTATAACATATGTTGGGTCTTATGTTCACCAGATACATCAAGGATCCCACAAACGGTTTGTAGATGGTAGCATCTACTGCCTCTCTTGAAGAGGCATCCTCCCTCCTCTAGTTTGTAGGTCGAGGAGTGTCCATAGGGTTGCAGTTCTCCATGTGGAATCACTGAATTATTTCATAGGAATAATTCCCTTGAATCACAAACAACTCACCATCACCCTTCCATTCTTCCATCCCAAGGAAGTAATGTAACAAGACCATGTATTTCATCTCGAATTCTCCTGCAAGGTCCTCCTTACAAGGGTGGATTAACTACTCATCCCCTATAAGTATCAAGTCATCAACATACAAAACCAAGATAAGAAACTTTCCATCTACCACAATGTGATAGAGATTCACATCTGCTCCACTTTTGGTGATGCTCAATCCACTAAGATATGTGTCAATCTAAGTGTACCATGCTCGGGGCACTCGTTTGAGACCATAAAGGGCTCTCCTGAGTCTACACACGTGTCTACCTATCATATGTCTCAAATACCTCTGGCTGCTCTATGCAAATTTCTTCCTCAACACCACCATTGAGGAAGGTGGTGTTCACATGCATCGGGTGGATTTTCAACCCCATTTGCGTAGCTAATGCTAGAATGGTTCTAATCAAGGAATATCTTGCCACTGGGGAATTGTTTCCTCACAGTACACTTCCTCTACCTGTGAGAATATTTTGGCCACAAATTTTTCCTTGTACTCCTTTATGCTCCCATCATCTTCATGCTTCACTTTATAGATCCATTCGAAGCCAACCGATGACTTGTTCTCTGGTCTCGACACCACCTCCCATACATTGTTCTTCATGATGGAGTCATACTCCTCCACCATGGCATCAACCCACACTAGTTGAGAAATTGCTTCCTCAAATGAAGAAGGCTTTGACTCAATGAGTTCTGTCATGAGAGCCATATACCTAGTGTATCTATCTGGTGACCTCCTTTGTCTGCGTAAAGATGTAGGAGCTACTGCATGCTCCCGTGCATCCTACACCAATCTATCAACTTCTCTGGTTCTCTTCCTCCCTTCTCTAGAAGACCCTGTTTGAGTGGGTGCCTCCATTCATCTTCTTGTAAGCTCCTCCACAACATCTTGAAGCTTTGTCTGAGGTTCCACCTTAAGATCTAGAAGCTCCTCCTCTGGTGGGATACTCATCTATTTCTCTAGAGATCATCTCATAGCCTTCTCCTCATCAAATTTGACATCTATCCTCACTACTATCACCCCGAGTGAGGGAAAACACACTCGGTAATTATGTGGTGTCTTTGTGTATCCTACAAAGACTCCCATATCAACTATAGGCTCAAGTTTCTTCATGCTATCCTTGGAGACATGAAAATACATAGTAGCTCCAAAAATTCGAAAATGAGATAAATTTGACTTCATTCTAGAGAAAGCTTCTTCGAGTGTGATCATAGAAAATATTCTATGAGGGCTCTTGTTCTAAAAATAAACTACGGTGTTGCATGCTTCTGCCCATAGATGTAATGACAACCCTTGATCATGAAACATGGCTCTTGCTGCTCCCACTATGCTTTTGTTCTTCCTTTCAACCACCCCATTTTGTTGTGGGTTATGGGGTGCTATTAGTTCTCTTCTAATACCCTCTTTGGCACAAAAGTCCTTGAAGGTGCTAGAAACAAATTATCCTCCATTATCACTTCTCAAGGCTTTCAATTTCTGACCAACCTCCTTTTCAACCAATGCTTTGAATTCAATAAATTTTGAGAAAAAAACATCCTTCTTCCACATGAAGAAGATAGAACATTTTCTAGAAAAGTCATCAACAAAAATCACATAATACCTATGTTTTGCTATAGAGGATGTAGAAAATGGTCCACATACATCAGAGTGGACTCACTCCAAGATTGATCCCGCTTTGCTATCTCGGCCCTGGAAGGTGGATTTGACATATTTCCCTAATGTGCATCCCTTGAAGACATCATACTAGTAAATGATGAATTTTGGGAGACCCGTGGTAATCTGCTGCATGATTTTTAAGGCTCCATGATGTAAGTTTCCCATGCGTCTGTGCCAAAGTTTTCCAACATCTCGACTCTGCACTTTTTTTGTCTTGCTACTCAGTGTAGCACAAGATTCCACCTTAAGTTTGTAGATATTCTTCACTCTAACTCCAATCTGTTTCACTTTCTTGATAGCGACATGTCTTAGAAAGGATTTCCCTTTACTAAAAACAACATCATATACTCTATCCTCCAATACAACTAGAGATCAAGTTCTTCTTCAGCCCAGGTACATACATGACATCTTTCAGATGAAGATGGGATCCTAACTCTCTCTTAATGTTTACAGTTCCAATTCCTTTGGTACTGTACCACCCATCATCCACAAGTTCTATGTGCATCTGAAGATCCTTCTCCTCTAGGCTACTAAAGAATTATTTGCATCTTATCATATGGAACGAGACAATTGAAAATAGGTAGCACAAACTCCCCATTATAGTGCTGGACATGCACGCAATTAGGGTGAAGTCTAATTCAAATTGTAAGGCAAGTGCTTCACCTCCTACTCCTCCTGAAGACTTCTTGTTAGACTTCTTATTCAAACACTTTGTTGCATAGTGCCCATATTCATGGAAGTGAAAACATTTTATCTTTCGAAGGTCCTTATTCTGGCCATTGTTCTGGCTAGACTCTGGCTTGCTTTGGCCATCTCTCCCTTCCAAACCAAGGCAACATTTTCTTCCTCCTCAAATTTGGATGTTACTCCATCTCTAGGGTTCCTTCAAATTTCTTCCTCCACCAAATCATACCAAAGTCTCTCCTAATTTGGCATTTCCATTTACAGATTCCTAGTAGTTGTGACAGGATTTCAGAAGGCCTAGGTGGGCTAGGCTCACTATCTCATAAGAGGAAACATTTCTCCTACTCCTCCAAGTTCATCTCGAACCAGAGTGAATCTGATAGGTAATGTGGAATGGTTTCATATTTCTGCAATTGGATATTTCTGAGTTTGTCCCTCAATGCCAATTTCCTGACATCACTTCTATTTTCAAATAACTGAGCGAGGGTCTTCCACATAGAAAATGGAGTTTCCTTTCTATGTAAATTCGAGATTATGTCGTCTCTCACATCCTCTAGGATGATCCTCCTGGATTTTGCGGTACCCTTCTTCCACTGGGCTAACTGTTGTGCATTCAATGCTGCTAGTTTTAGAATGTCGGTTTTGGTGTATTCCAACACTCCATTGTCATCGAGCACAACTTCCATCCTATCCATTTAAGCTATGAAATTTGAGGTTCCCTCTAGGGAATACTCTAATCTCAATCTATTGAAAGGCATTCTCCCACACAAAAGAAAACTATTTCATTGAATTTGCAAATCAAACTTTATGTGGGAGAAGATCTATTGACTAGTTTCTATTATGATTTCGAGTTCTGATACCATGTAAAAATTAATATAAATTTGCTACTACTGATGAAATCAAACTGAAAACAAGAGATTACAAATTTCCTCTACAATTCCACGGAATGGAAATCACAATTAGAAACACATGCAATGACATGCATCCATCAAAACCAAAATAACACAATGATTTATAGGGGAAACTAACTAGGAACCAACCACCCCCACCCCCCCCCCCCCCCCATCATCCTATCCATTTAAGCTATGAAATTTGAGGTTCCCTCTAGGGAATACTCTAATCTCAATCTATTGAAAGGCATTCTCCCACACAAAAGAAAACTATTTCGTTGAATTTGCAAATCAAACTTTATGTGGGAGAAGATCTATTGACTAGTTTCTATTATGATTTTGAGTTCTGATACCATGTAAAAATTAATATAAATTTGCTACTACTGATGAAATCAAACTGAAAACAAGAGATTACAAATTTCCTCTACAATTCCACGGAATAGAAATCACAATTAGAAACACATGCAATGACATGCAACCATCAAAACCAAAATAACACAATGATTTATAGGGGAAACTAACTAGGAACCAACCCACCACCCACACCCCCCCCCCCCCCCCCCCCCACCCCCCCCCCCGCCACCCCACCCCCACCCCCCCCCCCCCTGCCACCCCACCCGCCCCCCCCCCCCCCCCCCGCCACCCCCACACCCCCCCCCCCCCCCCCCCCCCCAACTTCTTTTTATTAATCAGATGAGAATGGGAAATTATTACAATGTCTTTCTTCGATCCTGAAGCACTCCCTTCACTATAAATCTGTTCTCTAGATGATTGTCATGCTCTAGCCAACACTTAGCCAATTCAAGGCCCCAACTTGATCCTATTTCCTTGCACAATTCAGGAGAAATTAGGCTCCTAAATAATAAGGAAATTCTCTATTTCCTTGTGTAAATACCAATGAATTGATCACCTGCATCAATGCCAAGCCTGTACGCTCAACTAGTATACAATTGATGATTACAATGTGCCTTTTCCTCCACTCCAACTAGGTAATTCGAATTCCACACATGTCATTGCATGTGTTTCTAAATTGTGATTTCCATTTCGTAGAATTGTAGAGGAAATTTGTAATCTCTATTTTTCATTTCAAATTCATATGTAGTAGAAATTTTCTATTTATTTCTACAACATGATCTTATTCACAGGTCCTACAAGTCTCTACTTGATTTAATGGGCATTCCTTCAATGAGTGATTTCTCCTTCATTATGGTAGAAGATGGCCAAGGCTGATTATGCATATTCCTTCCTTTTTCATCTATAATGTGTCTAGCTAGGAGCTCAAAGAGATAAGTATGTAAGTTTTGAATTCCTTTAACAAGTTGTCAATTTTTGTGCTAGTAACTCCTCCTCCTGATAACTTGTTGAATCTATTTAGCATATCTCTTAGCCCTTTCCATAGTCATGAAATGCCTTGGGAATATCTCCAGCACAACTCTCAGATGTTATCATAGGTGTGTTGGGATATATTGCCTCAACTCATTAGGTTAAAAATGTTCATACAATCATCCACAATTCTGCTTAATATCAAGACTTGTAGAGTTTGATCTCCCAAATTACCTTGTTTAGAGCACTACAATTTGTTTTTGAAGTGTTCTACGTAGTCTTCTAGACTTTCATCTTCCTTTTGCATAATTTTGAAGATTTCTTCCTCTTAATACCTATCCTTACAATAATATTGATACTTCTTAAGGAAATAATTTTTCATTTTTTTCCAGGTGTTGATATTGTCCCTACCAAGCCCCATAAACCAATGCAGTGCAACACCTTTCAGGGTGGTAGGAAAATTTTAAGCTTCAATGCATTTGAAATGTGGTCATAAATTCTACAAATGAATCGAAACAAAAAATTAATGTATTTGGGTCGTCGTTGGCTAAGTCATGGAATTTTGGTAGAGTAGAGTGAGTGATGTTTTTAATTTTTGTCACTCCTTTAGTGATTCAAATTGGGAATTCAAAATTGGTTGTGTCTTCTTTCATATTTCAATTAACATCTTTTTCCATTTCTTTTCAAAAGTTGTCACCTTGTGGGAGTAAGAGTGGAATCTCTGGGTCTTGAAAGTACATGTATAGTTGTTCGCTCACTATGGTGTTCACAATATTTACAAGGAATATAATATTAGGTTGAATTGGAGATGCAACTTATGTGGGATTGTACTAATTTTGGGATGGAGGTCCTAGGTTGTGTCTTGGCCAAAGAGTTGGTTGTGGGTGTTATGATAGTTGTGTTGTTTGGTCCCTTATCATTTAATAGATTTCCATGAAATGCTATTTTCTTGGGAGTTTTTCATAGAATTGATAAATTTGCATTTCAAATCCTTATTTCTTGTCATGGGTTTTAAGAAAACACTATATTTCTAAGCTATTTCACTTACATGCCTTAGAATTCTAGAAAGTATAAAATCAACACAGGGTACCCATGATGAATTCATAGGTTCTTACCTCTCCTCTTACTACTCCTATTTCTCATCATTCTAAGGAAAGCTATTGAGAATAAGAGTACTCAAGTTGAAAGAAAAAACACACAACAACTGAAAAGAAATAAACAAATACACTGAAAATGAACTACTCTTTAATAGAAAATAAACACATCGGATGAAAAATAAACTAACTTAGCTAAAAAGAAGACTAGAAAATAAACGCATAAAAATAGTGAAAATTAAATTGCGTTGTTGACAATTCCCCAAAAATGATACCAAAAATGTTGGGCCTTTTAATTACCTTCCTAATTTTCTCAAAAATTTAATTAAAGGATTGAACATTTAATTATCCACCAAGGATTGGTAATTTACTTGCGAATTATCGTCCACTGTTTATGCTATAAAAAAAACTCAACACTATTCTAGTTATGTTGTTGTAAATATACGAATGTGAATGATGATGAAAGAGAAAGAGCCTTGTAGTACTTAACAGGGCCACCAAAACTAAATTCATCCCATTAATGTTGAAAAGGCATTTTGTTGAATATTACTCTAATTGCTGGAAGGAACAAACTGATTCAATTTAGAAAGGAAATAATCTCCCTAATCAACTAATTGCTTGAAAGTAACTTATATTGAATCGAAATTTCTTGCGAATGAAATAAATGAGTATTCTTCTAACAACATGGAAATGGTACACTCTCTTAATCATAATTTTAAGCAATGAAATAAATCAATTTTCATTTAAAAGGAAATATCTGCAGAAAGAAACTACTCTTTTGCAAAGGATAAAATCACTATGAGGTGACCTTGCTAATATGTACTTTCAGACTGTTAAACAACAAATGGATAAATACAAGATTTACAACAGAACTTAGAAAAGTAAACCAGGTTAGATCCGATCTAAAATTTTACAACTATTGACACAATCTAGTAACTGAGCATTCAATAAATGTTGAACAATAAATAGGAATATGTAGAAAAAATAAATGGATTACTATGATAGAGTTTTCAAATCATGCATCACATTAGTAAGTTAGTACTTAATTGCTCGCAAAACCAAAATGAGATTCTTAATAAAGTACATTAGTATTTGGCTAAGGAGGGGGCCCTATTGAATTTTGTAGCTATGGTCTGTCTTCATAATTTATATTTTAGCCCTTGTAATGTATACATAATTTGTAAGACATGTTCTTCATGTCATTTTGATTATTTAGTCCTTGAAAGAAATATTATAAGACATGTTCTTCATGTTAGATTTAAAACATAAATTTTTTGAAATTTGAAATTTTAATTTTTGGCTCCAAATTTGTCAAGTCAACCCTCCCTAAATCCAAGTCAGGCCAGTGAAGAGACACACCCATTCTGGACAGGAAGAACACTATATAAAGGCATTCAACCTCGTCCATAGAGGCACCATTCGGCCTCACATAAGAAAGGCAATTTCTGGGCATCCAAGTGAACGACTTGAAGGATGAAAAGAAGGAAGAAGATCACCTCTCTCTCTCTCTCTCTCTCTATAGTTCATATCACTTTCCTAGCTCACTCATGTGTTTTTGGGTAGCATATTCTGGGCATAACGAGAGGCCAATTTTTTTGGTTTCTAGGAGGCTAAATTTTAGCTTGGGGCAGATCAAATCAGGCGAAGTTGTAGGGCATATTAGTGACCTGAATTGAGGGATATTGAACAGGTTTTACCATAAGCTTTGTTGGTCAGTTTGACCTCATAATTAATTAGCAACATTATATGTATCTCTTGTTTAACTAGATAATTTCTCTAAGAAAAAGGTTGTTGAGTTTTTCCCCTAAGTGGGTTTTCCCAAGGTAAATCTTGTGTTATATTTTGTGCATTGTGATCTCTACTATCCTTATGGTTTTATGGTTGAATTTCTAATGTGTAATTTATTAGTCATAAACTAGAATTGTTAAAATAAGTTCTATTCATTAGTATTAATTATGAGTATTTCATGAATTTTGTGCTTGTATCTATTGCACTTGAAAAATCAACATGGTATCAGAGATTTGGTGATGAAAAGGATGTTGAGATCACTCTTGAAGAAGATTTGGTAAGAGATCACTCTTGAGGAAAACCCTATATATACAATTTGTTTGCTTGTCCATGAATATGGGTTCCCATATGAAGGAAAAAAACAAATTAGGAGCTACAAACTTTAGGGCTTAGAAAACAAGGATTGTTGTTCTTCTTGCAAAAGAGGACCTCTTGGGTATTGTGAAAGGCAAGGTCACTGAATTGGAAAAACATGTAGAGAAATTAAAATTTGAGAAATATGATATTACAACTAGAAGTATCATTGTAGACTCTGTTAGAGATCATTTGATCCCATATATTGCAAATCTTGACTCTTCAAAGAAAATGTATGATGCCCTAATTGGTTTGTACAATATCAACAATATTGGTCAAGCAATGAGTTTGAAGAATGAGCTTTTTGATGTTAGAATGAGAAGGAATGGTACTATAGCTTCATATTCTAGGAGGATTTCTCAATTGAGAGATCAACTTCAAGCGATTGATGAAATTCATTCCTGAAAAGGAACTAGTGACTATAATGCTTAATGCTTTACTTGAATAATGGGACTCATTTGTAGTAGGAATATGTGCCATAAAATAAGCTCCAAAGTTCGATGAACTATGGACCACATGTCTTCAAGAAGAATCAAGGATCATATGAAGAGGGAGGATTCAAAGATTTGAAGAAGGTGATTCTGAAGCTTATGCATCACATTTCAAGAAGGGTGGATGAAGAAGGAAGTTTGGCTTTAAAAGAAGAAATGGAGGAAGAAAATCTGAAGAAAGAAGATCCACTCCTTAAGCAACGAGAGACATGTCAAAAGTTCAATGTTATTACTATCATAGATTTGGTCATTATAGAAGAAATTATCCTAAAAGATCGAATCATAGAAGGAGGAAGGGAAACCATCATGCTATCACGACAAACTTGGATGAAATTCCAAAGAAGCCTAAGAATGAAGATCCAGGTAATAAATAATTCTTCTATTTTTCTACTCTTACTGGTTCTGTTGCAGATAGTGAAGACTTGTGGCTAGTAGATAGTGGTGCCTCAAGGCACATGATGGGAGATTGAGACAACCTCATAAGTCTAATGGAAAGAAGATTAACACAAAAAGTGGAACTTGGAGATAACAATAGTTATCTATTCAAAGGCATTGAGAAGACATCCATTGAGCTAGAATCAAGTGATAACATTCATCTTAGCAACATATTATATGTGCCAGGTTTGAAGAAGAATTTAGTTTTTATTTCATGCTTGGAAGATAAAGGAGATAGAGTAGCATTTGTTGATGGAAAAGTTTTTTTTTGGCCTAAAGGCTCTAGTATAGATTCCACTAAAGTGATTAGAGTCCATAAGGAAGGTTGTATAGACTTTTGAAACAACCTACTCAAGTACTTGTACATAATGATATTAATCCATGTGAGATTTGGCATAGAAGATATGCTCACCTTCACTATAGATCGTTTCCATCCTTAAAGAAAATAGTTGCAAGTGCTCAAGAGTCATTGGTAGAACATGAAGGAGTATGCAAAAAATGTGCACTTGGGAAGAATGCCAAGAAGCCTTTTCCAACCAGTGAAATTAGATCTAAGGAAAACTTAGATCTAGCATATTTTTATGTCTATGGTCCGATACCCATAAAATCTCTTGGAGGATACTTGTACTATGGAAAATTTATTAATGGCTTCTCCTACAAGACATGGATTTTTTTCACGAAGACAAAGGATGAAGTCTTTGACAAGTTCCATGACTTCAAGGCTAAAGTAGAAAACTTAAAGGAAAGAAGATCAAGATCCTGAGATTTGATAATGGAAGTGAATATACCTCTAAGGAGCTCATTATTTTTTGTAAAGAAGTTAGGATTAAGAGGGAGTTTAAAGTCCCTTACAATCAACAAAAAAATGGAGTTTCTCAAAGAAATAATGTAACTATTGAAGAATATGTGAAGGCAATGATGAATGATCAAGACCTACTATGTTTCTATGGAGTGAAGCATCTATGATTTCCATCTGCATTCAAAATAGAAGTCCTCATCGAATATTTGAAGAAAAAACTCTTGAAGAAGTGTTCACCAGACAAAAACCCCAGGTTGGTAATTTGAGAATATCTGGTTGTGCTATTTATATTAATGTGCCTAAAGATTAGAGAAAGAAGTTAGAGCCTTTAGGAAAGAAATGAATATTCGTTGGATATATTGAGTCATCAAAGGCTTGTAGAATATATTTTCAAGGAAAAAAACATGTTGAAGTTATTAGGGATGTGATATTTAATGAAAATATTGCTTATTGGAAATCTAAAGAAGTCTCCATGGATTCTGACGGTGGAAAATAATGTGAAGCTCCTAAAGAAGAAGTTACTAGTCCATCCAATTGTTCCATCTAGAAGATCCAGAAGGGCCAAACGAACCAATGGATCCGATTGTTCCTGAAATCATGAAGAGACCAACATGTCTTAGCTCCACCTTATGGGAAGCAGAAGGACATGCAACACCACATGGATCCTTTAGGGAAAATAAGAGACCAAAGATGTATTTTAGTTATGCAACTTTAATGGCTGATCTGATTGATTTTGAACCTTCTACCTTTGAAGAAGTAACTGGCCAAAAAGTTTGGAAGGATATGATGTTGGAAGAATACCAATCGATTATGAAGATTTATGTATGGGAGATTGTGCCTGGACATGAATATAAATCAATGGTGTCCTCCAAATGGGTATACAAGATCAAGCATGCTGTGGATGGAAGTATTGATAAATACAAGGCGAGATTCATGGCTAGAGGGTTCTCCCAGAAAGAGGGAGAAGACTACGATAAGACTTTTTCTCTGGTTACCAGGTACACTACCATTAGATATATTATTTATTTTGCTTCTTCTATGGGCTGGAATTTACTTCAGATGGGTGTAAAGAATGCTTTTTTTAATGGCATGATTGATGAATAAGTGTGCATAGAGCAGCCTTAAGGTTTTTAGGTCCATGGAAGAGAGTCCCACGTATGCAAATTGAAAAAATCCTTGTATGGACTTAAGCAAGCAACGAGAGTCTGGTATACATGAATTGACAATTATCTGACAAGACTTGGTTTCTCCAAGAGTGATACTAATCCAAACCTATACTTCAAGTTCGAGAAGAATGAACCTGTGATTATGTTATTGTATGTTGATGACTTATTTTTGATAGGTATGGAGCATCTAATTATTCGGTGTAAGAAGGAGCTAAATTTTGAATTTCATATGAAGGATCTTGGATTGATGCACTCCTATTTTGGGCTAGAAGAGTGGCAAAGGCTTGGTGAAGTCTTTCTTGGTCAAGGAAAAAATATTATCAAGATCTTGCAAAAGTTTGGAATGATGGACTGTAAGTCGATGCCGACTCCCATGGTGACAAATTTGAGAAAGCTGAGAGATTTCGAGTCTGATTTGGTAGATCCATCCATGTATTGGAAGCTGATTGACTCATTGAATTATTTGGTTAATACCAAGATAGAAAATTGCTTTAAAGTGAACACATTGAGCCATTTATAGGTGGAGCCCAAACATAATCATGGGATTCTAGTAAAGCACATATTGAGATATCTGTGTGGTACAATTGACTATGGTTTGAGATCTGTCTCAAATGGTGACATACAACTCCAGGGCTTTACAAATGCAGACTGGGAAAAGAGTGTTGAAGATAGAAAGAGTACCTTTGGAGGTTGCTTCTGTTTGGGATCCACTATGATTTCATGGACGAGTAGGAAGCATACATCTATCACACTCAATACTACTTGTTGGAAATAATACTGAGAGGGGGGGGGGGTGAATCAGTATTATCAAATTCTTTTCAATATGCCTTCTAGATTTATACTTTAATTTATTCTTCAGATATTGATCATTAATTTGTATGTCAGTGCCATATAATAATGAAAAAGAACAAGAAAAATAGATAAGCACACCAAATAACACCAGATATAAGGTGGAAACCCAATGTGGGTGAAAACCACCTACTGCAATATGTCTCTATCTTCTTTCAATTAGAAACTTCTTTTACAAGGATTTTGTACTGGTGCAGTCCTTTACCAGTACACAGGCTGCAACCTGCAGAGAGCTACAACTCTCTCTCGTTTTCCAGTCTCTCCTGGAAGGGAGCTACAACCCCCTTTGCTCTTTTACTTCTTTAGGGACCACGTTTCATTAATTTTCAAACTGGATCCAAGAAGATCAAATAATCATCAAGTACATGAAAATCACCTAATCTCCTTATACAATCAACCAATGAATCACCCAACTTCTCAGAATGCTGTAAATAGAAAAGTAATACCAGAAATCTAAACCCAGAACTCTGCAGCAATAGATAAAAGACAGCCAACAAATGTTTCAAGATAGGTCCGCAACTTCACCAATAGTGGCCTGTGAATACCCGCAGCTCTTCTGTGTCTAAACTGCGCAGATCTGCACCTGGTCGGTCTACTGCTCTGCGTATCTCCGCACCACTCGTTCTGCTGCCCTGCGTACCTCTGCTCAGATCCGCACCTGCACTGCCCGCCTGATAGCATACCTCCGCGACTTGTTCTTCTGTTTCCCTGCGTACCTCCGCACTGCGCCTTCTCCTATGCTGCGTACCTCGCACTGCGCCTTCTGCTGCGCTGCGTACCCCCGCACTGCGCCTTCTCCTGTGCTGTGTACCCCCGCACTCACACCGTGGATCACCTACGAACCTATGATTAGGGCCAAATTAACAGTCCTCCAATGTGCCATAGACAGTTAGATCCATAGATCTGATCATGCGCCCGAGAGATCATGACTTATCAATAGATTCGCCTTAAGTTTTCTCCTTGATTTAGATCTAGATTTTAAAACCAATCACCCAAATATTTCAGATCTTAAGATATTCAAATTTCACAAGTGTCTAGCCAAGTGATCTCCTTTCCTTTTTATAGGCAAGCCCTTATTCAAACCATGGGACAAAACCATCGAAAACCAATACAAGGGATCAAAACGGGGTTCAATAATTTAGATCCTATACCACGAGCCAAAACCATAGGATCATGAATGACGGGATAAATACCAAGGGCCAAACATAAGAAACCCCATGTGAGCGCGCTTCTCTGCATTGGAGTGAGTGAACTGGGGGACCGCACCTTTTGAACGGAGAACCTGCGGGTATGACCGCACTTCTAGGACGACGAACCTGCGGGTCCGCACCTTTTGAACGATGAACCTACGAACCTCTTATTTTCCATCATTTTGAGAGCCTGAACAGAGTTTTTCCCCTTGAGTGAGTTTCCATCAAGTACAACATCTATACCATAGAGCCAAACCAGAATCATAATGCCAACAATCTCCCCCTTTGGACTTGATGGCAACCTCAAGATCCTCAACGTCATTAGAGTTTTTCCCCTTGAGTGAGTTTCCATCAAGTACAACACCTATACCATAGAGCCAAACTAGAATCATAATGCCAACAATCTCCCCCTTTGGACTTGATGGCAACCTCAAGATCCTCAACGTCATTCTCCCCCTTTGACATCAAGGGCAAAGGGTTATGCTCCCCCTGAGAACATGCTCCCCCTAACTATAAACTAGATCTGCAAAAGGAAAGAAATTTCTTCAAGAAGAACCATAATCAACCAAACACCATAATTGACCATGAAAGAGATAGAGACATATTGCGGCACTATTCAGATCAGCATCCATGATCTCCTTCTGTACTTCCTCCAAGATCTTCTACCATAATGCCAACAATGCATTATATGCTCCCCTTGAACCTGTGCCATTCGATCTTCGACCAATCTGGAACCCAGCAAATGTACGCGTATACCCCATATGAAACTTGCGTACAACCAACAATCTCTGAAACAGATGAGATTCAACAATAGGATGATGCATCAACAACCCACAGCTTTTACCTGAGGTATTCAAAGGTCTCCCTGGGCAATGGTTTGGTGAGTATATCAGCAACTTGTTCCTTAGAAGGAACATACTCCAACTTGACCTTTTGTTCAAGCACTTGTTCCCTGAGAAAGTGATACTTGATCGGTATGTGCTTGGTCTTTGAATGCATGATTGGGTTCTTTGAAATGCTGATTGCACTTGTATTATCACATAAGATGGAGATAGGTGGAGTACAAGTGATCTGAAAATCCTGCAAGGTCTGCATCATCCAAAGGAGTTGAGTGCAGAAAGATGCAACAACCACATATTCCGCTTCAGTTGTAGATAAAGCAATCGAACTCTGTTTCTTGTTGAACCAAGATACTAATCTGGAACCCATAAAGAATGCACCACCACTTGTGCTCTTCCTGTCATCCACGCTTCTGGCCCAATCTGCATCTGTATAAGCATGAAGTGTGAGATCTGTATCTCTAAGATACCATAAACCATAGTTTTGAGTTCCTTGAAGGTACTTGAAAATTCTCTTCACTGCCTAAAGATGAGTTTCCTTTGGATTTGCCTGAAATCTTCCAACTATTCCCACTGCATGCATTGTGTCTGGTTGGGTACCTATCAAATAAAGAAGACTTCTAATCATAGATATGTAGGTTGGTTGATGCACTGCTGCTGATTCATCATTTGCACTGAGGCTACATCCTGTGACCATGGGGGTACATACTGGTTTTGCATCTTCCATGGCATATTTCTTCAAAATCTACTTGAGATACTTGGTTTGAGACAAGAAGATCCCGCCTTCATTTTGTTGGATTTGCAGTCCAAGAAAATATGTCAGTTCTCCAAGCAAAGACATTTCGAATTATTTCTGCATCACCAAGGCAAAGCTTTGACTCATAGCTTCTTCATTTCTGCCAAAGATAATATCATCTACATACACAACAAGTATTAGTAATTTGTCATTTTCAATTTTTATATAAAGATTGCTATCTGCTGATCCCTTTGAAAAACCTTGTTGATGAAGATATTTGTCCAAGCGGTAGTACCAAGCCCTTGGAGCCTGTTTAAGACCATAGAGAGCCTTTTTTAGTTTGCATACAAGATTTGGATCATTCCCAAGGATGAACCCATCTGGTTGCTCAATGTACACTTCTTCTTCTATGTCTCCATTCAGAAAGGCTGATTTTACATCCATTTGAAATACTTTGAACTTCTGAAAGCTTGAGAGAGCAAGGAACATTCAGATGGCCTCAAGTCTAGCAACGGGAGCAAAAGTTTCTTCAAAGTCTATTCCTTCTTATTGAGCATACCCTTTACAAACAAGTCTGGCCTTGTTTCTAATTACTTCCCCATTTTCATTCAACTTATTTTTGAAGATCCCTTTTGTCCCTATGACATTCTTATCTTTTGGTCTAGGAACCAACTCCCAAGTGTTGTTCTTTTCGATCTGCTCAAGTTCTTCATCCATTGCCTTGACCCAGCATTCATCTTTGCATGCCTCTCTTACATTTTGTGGTTCAGTGGAGGAGAGTAATGCCAAATAGCTTGAGGCTTCTGCAATTGTTCTTCTTGTTTGTACACCTACCTCTTTCTGCCCCAAAATCTGAGATTCTGGATGATTCTTCTGAACGTACCTGGATGGAGTCTTCTCTTCTATCCTTATCTGTTCCTCTGGTGCCTCTTGAGGTTCTTCTTCATCATCAATCTGATTTGGAGAGTAGTCTTCATCTTCTTCGATATTTTCATAATTTACTTGCCTAGGAATGTATCCTTTTTCATCAACCACTACATCAATGCTGTCAACAATTCTTCCAAGTCTTTTATTGTAACAGTTATATGCTTTGCTGTGGGGAGAATAACCAAGGAGAATGCCTTCATCTGCTCTAGGTTCAAGTTTGCCAAGATGTTCATCATTATTCTTAATATAGCATTTGCTTCCAAAAATTTTGAAATGCTTTACCGAAGGAGTCTCACCATACCAGAGCTCATGAGGAGTTTGAGTGCTGTTCACTCAGACATTTGTTTTGTTGAGAATAAAAACCGCAGCAAAAGCAGCTTCACCCCAGAAGGTTGTGGGAGTCCCAGACTCATCAAGCATAGCACGAGCCATTTGTTGGACCATTCTGTTCATCCTTTCCACCACTCCATTTTGCTGAGGAGTCCTAGCTGTAGAGAATTCCCTTCTTATTCCATGTTCTTCACAGAAATCGAAAAATTCATTTGAGGTAAACTCCCCACCTCTGTCGGACCTGAGGCACTTAATTTTGTGATCTGATTCATTTTCAGCCAAGGCTTTGAAAGATTTGAATTTTTCGAATGCTTCGTCCTTGTGTTTCATAAGTCCCAACCAAACCATCCTGGAGAAGTCGTCAATGAATAATATAAAGTATTCTTCTCCTCGAGGTGACCTTGTCCTAAATGGACCACATACATCTGTATGGACTAGTTCAAGAGGCCTGCTGGCTGATCCTTCCTTCTCAGGGAAGTTAGTTCTAGTTTGCTTACCAAACTGACATGATTTGCATATGGTGTTGTCTGGAATTTTGATATCTGGAAGACCACGAACTGCCTGGTATTTGCATGCTTTCCTTATTTGTGAAAATCTTAGATGCCCCAACCTCCGGTGCCATAACCAATGTTCATCATCTTTACTCAAATAGCATTGTTGTTGTCCTTCAAATATGTATAGATTATTTGGAGTTCTTCTGCCTTTGATCACTGTTTTTCCTGTATCAAGATCACAAACACTACATCCATTTGATCGAAATATTACCTCTGTTCCTTGATCGCACATTTGACTGACACTTAGTAGATTATGCTTCAAGCCATCAACATACAAAACATTTCTAGCTTTGACCTTTTCTTTCAACTGAGCAGTGCCTTTTCCTTTTATGGCTGCAGGGGTATCATTTCCAAAAGAAATTTTCTTTCCCTTTTCTAAAGCAGTATATGATTCAAGTTTTTCTTTATCACCTGTCATATGCTTCGAACATCTGTTGTCGATGTACCATAGATTTTCTTGTCCTTCTGCATAAAATGCTATCCCACATCTTTCTGTTTTTGGTTCCTTTATTATCCATGTTCTAGTGCTTGAGGCTTGTTCCTTTGTTTGCTGAAACTTGCTCCTGCATTCAGAATCTTCATGACCAAAGTTATTACAAATAGAACATTCAATTTCATTTTCAAGGGCAGAAAAGTTGTTATAGGTCCTTTTCGTAATCCCAGTCATACTTCTTTGTTTTTGAGCTTCTCTAGTCATGATTGTCTTATAAGCAACACATTGAGTTGCTTTGTGACCGAAGTTATGGCAAGAGAAACATTGGCCATTGAAGAAACTTCTACGATTATCAAATCTACGAGCGAAATGATTGTAATTTCTATTGTCATCCATTCTTGAAGCAAATTGAGAAGTTTTTACCTGTGGCTGGTTGTATCTTTTGTTCACCCTTAAGATGGATTGCCCCTGGTTTACCTGGTAGTCTTTGTTTGTTCTTGATGTAATTCATCCTTGCCTTACCTGGTGATCTCCATTGGGCTTGTGCTCATTCCTCCTTGCTGCATCAAGGTAACTCTTTGAGGTGGATGCTTGAGATGTTTCTCCATTATAACCCGTACCTGTCTTGATTAGTGGAGAACATTGTACATTGATAATCTCATCCAGAGTTTCAGATCCTTTAACAAATTTAAGATTAAGAGCCTTTGTTTTCTCAATTTCTTTTCTAAGGCCAACAATTTCACATTCTGACTTCTCAAGAGATTTTTCTTTTTTCATCAAGTTGGAATTGCAGAGTATCAATGATCATATCTTTTTCTTCTAAACATATTTTGAGTCGAGAAATCTCTTCATAAAAACCATCTACATCTATAGCGTCCATGTAATCATCATCTTCAAAGGCCATTAAAAGTTTATAATCATTACCTCGTTCATCTTCGTCACTATTTGATAGGCCATCACTGTCTTCATGAGTGTAGTAACTTTTCTTAGTTGCATTCTGTTTCTTGTTCCATCTAACAGGTTCCTTCCCTTTGTCAATCTTATCCTTGTGAGGACATTTGGCAGCATAGTGACCGACTCTTCCACAAGCAAAGCATTTGAAAGGTAACTTACCTCGGAAACGACCAGTACCCCGTTGAAGATTTCTGACAAAATTTGATTCTTCTTCTTCTTCTGACACGTGTCCTGACTCATAGTACTCTCCTTTGCCTGAAGCCTTGAAGACAACTTCTCTCCTGTCTGATGGACCTCCTTTCCTCATTTCATAAGCAGTTAGAATTCTGTGCAACTGTGACATTTTAAGGCTTTGTAGATTCTCTTTTTCTTCTATTGCAGAAACTTTAGATTCAAACCTAGGGGACAAAGATCTTAGAACTTTTTCAACCACAACAGCCTCTTTTATTTCTTCACCCAAATTTTTCATACAATTAACAATCTCATCTACACGAAGAAAATAGTTAGCCACACTTTCATCATTATACATCCTGAGATTTTCATACTGAATTCTGAGGGTTTGAAGTTTTTCTCGTTTTACCTGATCATCTCCTTCATAGCTCAGAACAATCTTGTCCCATATCTCTTTTGCGGATTTAAACTGCATTACCTTAACAAATTCTGATTGAGATAGGCATCCTAATAGAGTATTAACCACCTTTGCATTTGTTTCATATTTCTTCTTCTCAGCTGGATTTGTAGGAGTTGCTGATGGAAAAGTATACCCTATATCTATGATATCCCAGACTTCTGTACCAAGAGATTGAAGATAGGCAGTAACTCTTACCTTCCAATAAACGAAGTTTGTCCCATCAAAAATCGGTGGCCTGATTGATGCTTCCCTCTCATAGTTGCTCATGATGAAAGATCTTTCTTCAAGCGATCAAGCTTCTTCTGAAGAACCTGCTCTGAAACCAATTGTTGGAAATAATACTGAGAGGGGGGGGGGGTGAATCAGTATTATCAAATTCTTTTCAATATGCCTTCCAGATTTATACTTTAATTTATTCTTCAGATATTGATCATTAATTTGTATGTCAGTGCCATATAATAATGAACAAGAAGAAGAAAAATAGATAAGCACACCAAAGAACACCAGATATAAGGTGGAAACCCAATGTGGGTGAAAACCACCTGCTGCAATATGTCTCTATCTTCTTTCAATTAGAAACTTCTTTTACAAGGATTTCGTACTGGTGCAGTCCTTTACCAGTACGCAGGCTGCAACCTGCAGAGAGCTACAACTCTCTCTCGTTTTCCAGTCTCTCCTGGAAGGGAGCTACAACCCCCTTTGCTCTTTCTTTAGGGACCATGTTTCATTAATTTTCAAATTGGATCCAAGAAGATCAAATAATCATCAAGTACATGCAAATCACCCAATCTCCTTATACAATCAACCAATGAATCATCCAACTTCTCAGGATGCTGTAAATAGAAAAGTAATACCAGAAATCTAAACCCATAACTCTGCAGCAATAGATAAAAGATAGCCAACAAATGTTTCAAGATAGGTCCGCAACTTCACCAATAGTGGCCTACGAATACTCGCAGCCCTTCTGTGTCTAAACTGCGCAGATCCGCACCTGGTCGGTCTACTGCTCTGCGTATCTCCGCACCACTCTTTCTGTTGCCCTGCGTACCTCTACTCAGATCCGCACCTGCACTGCCCGCCTGACAGCGTACCTCCGCGACTTGTTCTTCTGTTTCCCTGCGTACCTCCGCACTGTGCCGTCTCCTGTGCTGCGTACCTCGCACTGCGTACCCCTGCACTGTGCCTTCTCCCGTGCCACGTACCCCCGCACTCATGCGGTGGATCACCTGCGAACCTATGATTAGGGCCAAATTAACAGTCCTCCAATGTGCCACAGACAGTTAGATCCACCGATTTGATCATGCGCCGAGAGATCACGACTTATCAATAGATTCGCCTTAAGTTTTCTCCTTGATTTAGATCTAGCTTTTAAAACCAATCACCCAAAAATTTCAGATCTTAAGATATTCAAATTTCACAAGTGTCTAGCCAAGTGATCTCCTTTCCTTTTTATAGGCAAGCCCTTATTCAAACCATGGGACAAAACCTTCGAAAACCAATACAAGGGATCAAAACGGGGTTCAATAATTTAGATCCTATACCACGAGCCAAAACCATAGGATCATGAACGGCGGGCTAAATACCAAGGGCCAAACATAAGAAACCCCATGTGAGCGCGCTTCTCTGCATTGGAGTGAGTGAACTGGGGGACCGCACCTTCTGAACGGAGAACCTGCGGGTATGACTGCACTTCCTGGACGACAAACCTGCGGGTCCGTACCTTTTGAACGATGAACCTACGAACCTCTTATTTTCCATCATTTTGAGAGCCTGAACAGAGCTTTGCCCCTTGAGTGAGTTGCCATCAAGTACAACACCTATACCATAGAGCCAAACCAGAATCATAATGCCAACAATCTCCCCCTTTGGACTTGATGGCAACCTCAAGATCCTCAACATCATTAGAGTTTTTCCCCTTGAGTGAGTTGCCATCAAGTACAACACCTATACCATAGAGCCAAACCAGAATCATAATGCCAACACTGCTGGGGTAGAATATACTGCAGTGAGCTTGGTGAGTTGTGAAGAGGTGTGGCTTCAAAATCTACTCGAAGGATTGTTTGATCATGTACTAGAACCGATGGTGATATATTGTGATAATCAGAGCTGTGAGAAGATGTGATAGAGAATCTGGTTTTCCATGATAGGTCAAATCACATTAAGATCAAATAACACTTCATCCATGACATGGTGTAGAAGGGAATAGTGAAACTCCAATGTGTCTCTATTAATGAGTATATTGATGATATTATTACAAAGCCTTTGTCCATTGCAAAGTTTGTATACTTTAAGGATAAGATTATATTTGTTGAGAACACTTCTCTCATTGAGAGGGAGCGTTGATGAGATATAATCATGGACTGACATTCTCACTATGTCATATATGACTAGAATTAGGGAGAATGGTTTATTAGAGGACATACATTCTTCCTGTGTCAAGTACATTGAACATAATTAGTAAGAATGGTCTTAAAGACCCAAAATTATGCAGATAGAGTGTGGCTTTTGGGGATTCGCCATGTGTTAGGTACTGACCAAAATAGTGGTGAACTTACACTAGTTTGTATATTCTGTGATAGATAAACCAAAGTTATGGTTACTAGTCGATGTTAATGACAAGCCATATGTTAGAGGTACTGACCATAATTATGGCTTATCTACCATGTATTAGGAGTACTAACCAGAAATATAGTGAGAATGCACCATGTGTTAGTGGTACCAACTAGAATGATGGTATCCCATTGATGCTAATGATCTACCATGTGGCAAATTTGTTTGACCAGGATTATGGTAGCTGAATGATGTTGATGCTATTGATGAATTATTATAAGCTTTTCTTAGAGAATTTTGTTCACTTGAAGAACATTTGTCTAGTCATTATGAATACCTCCCTAGCTAAGAGGAAGTGTTGAATTTTGTAGCTATGGTCAATCTTCATAATTTATATTTTATCCCTTGTAATGTATAAAGAATTTGTAAGACATGTTCTTCATGTCGTTTTGATTGTTTAGCCCTTAAAAGAAATATTATAAGACAAGTTATTCATGTCAGATCTAAAAGAGAAATTTTGGAAATTTGAAATTTGAATTTTTGGCTCCAAATTAGTCAAGTTAGCCCTCCCTCAAGTCAAGTCAGCCCAGTGAAGAGACACCCATTTTGGATAGGAAGAACACTATATAAAGGAATTCGACCTCACATAAGAAATACAATTTCTAGGCATCCAGGTGAAGGAAAATAAGGACAAGAGGGATGAAAAGAAGGACGGGGATCATATTTCTGTCTCTCTATCTAGTTCTAATTTCTTTCCTAGCTCGCATGTGTATTTCGAGGTTGTTTTTTGGGCAACATATTCTGGGAGATTAAGAGGCCAAATTTATGGGTTTCTAGGATTCATAATTTCGGCCTGTGGTAGATCAGATTAGGCCAAGTTGTAGGGCACATTGAAGGCTTGACTTGAGGGTTGTTGACTAGGTTTGACCATAAGCATTATTGGTCAATTTGGCCTCATAGTTGACTAGCAACATTATATGTATCTCTTATTGAATTGAAGAATTTATCTAAGAAAAAGGTTGTTGGTTTTTCCCCTAAGTGGGTTTTCCAAGGGTAAATCTTGTGTTCTCTTTTACGCATTGTGATCTCTACTGTCCTTATGGTTTTATGGTTGAATTTTTGAAGTGTAATTGCTTAATGATAAACTGGAATTGTTAAAAGAAGATCTATATCATTAGAAGTAATTATCAATATTTTAGAAATATTGTGCTTTTATCTATTGCACTTGAAAACTCAACATGCTCTACCTCCTTAGGCGAGGTATTGTGCAAGAAGAATAATAACTTCTTTGTTTAAACATTGATTCACCACAATAATGGAAGTTTGGGACTCAATCAACTCTTTTTATTAAACAATAGATGGTTCACAATGTATCAATATTATAATCTTTAATCCCCCTTTCTTGAGTTGAGGAATATTTTTTATACATATCGACTATGGTTGATTTTAGTAAAAAATTCTATGGAAAACTTGATGAGAATATATAGCTCTTAGACTATTCTTAAATTCTTGACTCAAATAGGAATCTACTTCCAAGGCTAGCCCAAAAATATATTGAGGTCACAATGCATTGCAAGGCATCTTTTTTAGCTTTCCAACAACTAATAACAATGACAAAAATTGTCATTCTCAAGACATTGTGGTTGTTACTGACAGTGCATGTGTGTAGCTATTTCTTTTGGCTTGTTTGAAAAAATAAGGATCCCTCGTGTAATTATCCTTGTTGAACAACAATTCCATGTCATTTGAGTGACCGTGCCATCCCTTCCATAGTAGCATTGATGAGTGATGTTGGTGTAACAAAAATAATAGTTGCTTGTGTAGCACCAATGCCATCTCATGGTGTAACAATAACAACATCATGGAGTGACACAAAAGACTCTCCCTGTAACAATAATGGTACCCCATGGTGTACCAACAATGACAACTTGAGCGTGAAACAACAATAAAATCTCGCATATGTAACAACAACGATATCACACATAGTAACAACAACGACATCCCACAACATAACAACAATGACACCCTGAAACAATAATGGTATCCCATGGTGTGATAACAATGACATCTTGTAGTGTAACATCAATAGTCTTCTGTGCCTGTACTTGCCATCCTAGGGTATGGACTTGTTGATGCTTGGAAATGTCATGGAAAACAATTGGAGAAATTACTTGAACAAGGTCCCAATTAGACTTATACTCATTTGGGATAGGGATCCTCATCAGTATGTGGGCCCAGTTGCCACTAAATAGATTGATCCTTGAGAGGAGATTTCATGGAAGTTTAACTAAATCCTAAATGGAATTCTGATCTATTTTCAAAAGAAAATTTATTTCCTATTCTATTCTATGTTGATTTACTCTAAATTATAACTATCCTGAGAGCATAATTGAATAAAGTCAGAAATGTGAAGAATAAACTACTTAAAACAAGAAACAGTTCATTTATTTTAAATAGGAATATGGGCAACAAAAGTAAATTTATTCTTCAAATAATAGTCAAATGAATAACAAATTTACCAAATCTTTCATACTTCAAAAGTCATCAATCTATTTAGAAGTGATCAATCGAATACAACAAAGCTTAATATCTAACAATAGTGCACATTTTTAGATTTGTTTATACTCGTTTATAAAAAATAACTGAAAGAGAGATAACAATGATCCAATAAACTTCTATATAAAAACATATTAATAACAATAACATACACAAATTTCAACAAGAAATCAAATCACTTCAGGGTTCTTGATTCTTCAAAATTTAGTCTTGACAATAGTGTACAAGTCTTCTTCCTTAGAATTGCAAACCCTTAACTCTTAATTTTAGGTCCCATAAATACATTTTTCAAAATAACAAGAATTAGTATTTTAATCCTAAACTTACTGAATCATGAAAAAAGGAACTAATTTCCTTGAAAAGGAAAATTGGTTGTGAGATTTTTTGATTTTTCTCATGGTCTCTAGCAATCTATTTTTCCATAATTTTCACATTCCTTTCCCATTCAGAAAGAACCTGAATAACTTGCGAAATCAATTTTGGAGGTTATATGTCCAAATTAATTTCACAACAATAAAGCATTTTGGAAATAGCAATTATTTCTCCTTTGATTTTAGAGAAGGTAGTGTTGACTGCTTTTGTATGAGTCATAGGGTTGACAAAAGATTGATTGATGGACTGCATGGACCATCTGTTTAGATTTTGAATTGAAGTTTTTGTTTCTTTCCTTTGATTGGATATCTGTGATGCGAGAATCCCCCGTAATAGTTTCTCCTAGGAATTGAGCATTTGGCATGTCAAAGTTGATAATAATTACAACTCCATTGTTAATGAGACGAGAACAATATTTGATTACATTTGAAACTTGATTACAAGAAATATTGAGTTTTTAAGCCCAATTGTCTAGAACAATACAAATTTCCATCTATCAACTTCAAAGATTCAGGAAATACTTTCTTGTTCCATGTTATACTTAGTCTACAAATCCATCATTATTTAAAAAATTATATGCATGAGAATTTTCAGATAATTTTCCTTGTATGGAATCACATAAGTCATTCAATGCTTTATTATAAGTCTGGATTTGATTCAGATTCTGATAAAAACTTTCTTGAGATAATTTAAGACTCTTATTAGATGTTAATGCTTATTTTTTGAATAAATCAACATCAAATTGCTCGTTCTATAAGCCTTTTATCTGTTACATTAATTGATTAATTTGGGCATCCTATTCTACCATTGAACTAGTGGAATTTCTCTATAACAATTGAATTCTTGTTTTAGGTATTTCTTAAGATCTTTTAATCAATATTGGTGCTATTGTCAAATCATGGCAATTTTCTTTTGATATTCGACTTCCATCGGTGACACTTGTTGCTGTAAAATTTCTTCAAGAATTTTAATTCTCCCATGTTGCTTTTTAACTATCTCTTTCACATCTCCCTTATACATTTATTGACATGAGTGAATCCACCTATAGAATCAACAACCTCATCGACAAATTCCTCTTGGTGGATCTTTGAGGCATCCCAAATCATTACCTGTTTTGTTGGGGATGTTTCTTTATATTCCATGTTTCACCTCTTTGGTCTTCCTTTAGTGATAGCCTTCTTAGCACTATTAAAGAAATAATTGTTGAGAGTAATTTCATATTCTTTAATTGGCTCAAAATAATCTGCATAAATAACACTTGCAGAGGTAATTCCTTAATAGGAAGATATATGAGTTTTAGAAATTATAGTTGTTGTAATGATTCCTATGTTTTCTTTTGGTTGCTTATCTTGAACATTTTTTGACACAAGTGTGTTTAACATCTAATTTTGACTCTAGTGCAATTGTAATTCAATTTACATTTCTTTTTGTAATTCCTTTGTTTGGGTTTTGTTTGTTGGAGTCCTTTGTGATTGTATTTCCTTTGTTTCAAAATGTTGAGGGTATATAATCTCTATCTGAAGCTCTACATGAGAATCTATTTGAAACTCTGTCTGAATATGCTACACTTGAATTTTCTCTTCCTGAACCTTTGCTATCTAGTTTTTTTCTATTTGAACTTCTTTTGTCTATAACACTGGTTGAACTTGAGTTTGTTGTGGTTGATATTATAACATGTACCGCCTAAGGACTTCTTTCTTTTTTGTTGAAATGCTAAGAATTAAATTCTAATAGGTCCTTTAGGGATCTCTTGAATTCTTTCAAGAACTTCTTGATATGTTTTGGCACCTTGAAAAACTTCATTAGAAGCTAAACCTTCATGTGCATACAATTTAAAAAATTTATGAGCTTTGTAATGCTCATGGAAAATGTGAATCATGCTTTTGGAAAGCTATATGAGATAGCTTTATAGATTCCAATGGTACTATTTCTATTTTAACATGTTGAGAGTTATTCCGAGTATATATTCCTAGTTTGACTGGGAATGTAGCCCATAATTTCTTAGAACTAGATGATAAATCTTGAGTAATGCCTATACCAATTGTTTGATAAGAAATTTCCCTAAGAGACAACTTATTGAGAACATACCTCAGAAGTGCATGAGAAGGAGCTTGACATCCATAAACTTTGATGTAAGAGAATGTATCCTCAACAAACCAATCTCCAATAGGTATAATATCTTCCATAGCATCATTAGTTAATCTCAGAGGTAAAAAATAAAATAAAATTTGATAAAAAATCATAAAATTATTACAATTTTCATAAAAAACAGTCCCTTTCATTTTCATTGCATAATTTTTAGCATTAAATATGCACTGGTGCTAAACCAAGAGTCCAATGCCAAATTATAATAGGAAAAAGGTATCCTAACATAAATAACACCAATCAGAAACACAAACATAAAGAATTATGGCACTAGGTGGGGAAATTAAGAATTTCTCAATCTGCTTTTTCAAATTTTTGGATAAAATGATTAACAGTTGAAAATTTTCCCCTTATCTAAAACATGGTGTAATAGGGGAATCTAATATGTTTTAAAAAGAAGTGCATTTGGTTCCCAAATTTTTTTCCAAAGCATGACAACAATTGTTGTTGGGAGTGACTTCATTCTTTGAATAGGGTAAAGATTTTTGTTTCTAACATGAAAATCATATTCATCCTACCACCATTCCTTAATTATTCCTGGTATTGATATTTGACTCTGAATGACCTCTCGGTCTATGAAGACTTTGAGAAATTCATTATCGTAATTAATTTCAGCTTGAAGCAATTTATACATAAGTTACGTCTAAAAGATCCTATAACATTTATCTTTTTATTAACAAGGGTAAAATTTATGTATATTTTTAATATAAAAAAAATCAACGGAAAAGGTGGTGTGTAGGAATTTGATATATCTCGCTATCAGAATGACATTGACATTAACTTGTTTATTTTTATCAGGAGATGAATTTTAGCTAGTTTTCCCCTTGTCTTTACTTGAAGCTGTAGCATCTTGTTTTTCAATGTTATGGCAATATAATGGTTTAAGTAATTTCTTTTTTCAAAGAAATAAATGTTTTCCTTGGTTCATTTCATATATTCAACCACATCATTGTTGGGTAATCTAATTGTGAGTTAAATTACTTTCATTAAAATGTCTTTCTAGGTTTGTACACTTGTGAAGTACATTTGCACAACATATGCTAGGAAATTAGCTTTCAATTTTAATTATAAAAGAACAATTCTAATTTATCAATAACAAGAAATGAATGGTAAACCTATGCAAATGAATCAAATAGAATGTAATCGAGTGAAAATGAAATCTCAAACTAAAAAGAAATTGAATTTTAAAGATTTCAAATGCAAGGAAAATCTATGAAATTAAATATAGTGAAAGTATGCACACACTTGATAATAAAAATAAAGACAATTGTTATAGTGCAAGCAATGAAAGAAAGGATAATGAATTATTTATCTAAAAGGAAATAATTTTAATCTAAGAAGACAATGAATCTATGTGAATGAAATGGAAGCAATCATCTAATTATTGTTTCAAATTCTATTCTATGGAATTTAAAGATAATGTATTCTAGGAAAACATTCAAATCTTAATCTAAGAAATTAAAGGCAATTTGATCTATGAAAGCAATCTACTTCTAATTATTATTTTAATGAATTTTGAACTATGATAAATGGAAGACATTCTATGTTATGAAATGGAAAGCGAACTATACTATGAAGTGAAAGACAATCTATACTTATGAAAATGTTTCAATTCTTAATCTATGAAATGTAAAGGCATGCTATGACTAATAGAAGGAAATTCGCAGAAACTAGAACTAATTCAGTGTGCACATGCTAGCTTGAGAGTTCATTCATGCCTAAAAAATTCATATTCCTATCTAGAAATCAAAGACTAAAAATAATTGCAAAAAACAAAGAATTGATAACAAAGCCAATTGGTAAATATTTTTATGGTTTTGAAAGGTTTATTCAAGCGTTTGGTATCTGCAAAAAAACAAGAAACAAGTGAGAAAATTTCTATAAAGAATGCTATTAAGAAACAAAGCATGAGACAAAGTATTAAAATTTAACAAAAATACAAATGAGAATGAGCTTATATTAATGCTCTCGTAGCCAACACAGGGCCCTCTTACTAGAACAAGATCTAACAATCCATAGAACTTGGAAATCATTTGTAGACACTTATCATTGGAACAAAACCATGACAACATACAAAATTTTATTAATAGAACAATGCGTACATAATCAAGAGATCCAACATAATTGAATGAAGGAAAAAAAATAATTGATATAGTCTCAATCTCTCTCTGGATCTAGCTATCTATATCCCCCTTTCATAAAAGATATTACAACATTTTATAGAGCTATGAAGCAACAAGAAACTCAAAATTTCATTGCTTGAATTCTGGTCATGAGATCTTTGAGAATAAAATCAACTATATTTCGATGGAAAAGATGAGGCCATATTTGATCAAACTTATCTCCTAGCCATGAATTCTCTAAAGAACAACTCATTATAGCCTAATTTTACTTGAGTGTGTGTTGAATGACACATTAGCAGACCATTCATTGATGCAATCTGAAAATAGGGTTCAAATAACTAGGAAAATATCCCAGGTACTTCACAATTTGAGGAAATCACCCACGTGGAGCCTAAATGGGCTCATTCTGCAAGAAACCCAATTTTTATTTGTTCAAAATTCGTTTTCATTTGCTAAGAAAACACATCTAAAGTTTACTGGATGAAACTTCTGTGTTTTTCCTTTGATCACAGGCTGGAGGTTCACATGTGTGAACTAGGTGAGATTTGACCAACACAAATCCATATTGGAGCTTTTAGAAACAAAACCTACGTGCCCAATTTTCTTGTAGAATGGGGCTAATAGCTCAATCATGGAAATGGCTAGTGAAACTTAGACTAAGCTACAAACACTTGAACTATCAAACTGTTATTAGTGAAACCAAGAAAAATCCTAATTAATTCATTAAAAATAAAGGAAATAATAATGCTAAAATATGTAAAGATGTTTGAGGAAGTTTTGGTGCATTTCTGGAGAAAAATGGTAAAAATGGTATTAATGGGTAAGTGGGATGGTGTGAAAATGAATGGTTTAAATAATAATGTTAGGACATTCAAAGGCCCAACAATCATAATCCAACTATATTATCATATTCTTTGAGATTGATTTAACTTCAGGCACATTTTTCTTGGAAGAAGTTGCAATGGACCAAGCTGAGGTATTAACTACATGACCTTTACTCCTAGTTTATACAACATTCATTTCTTCATGAATTTCTTCTTCTTCTACATCAATAATATCATCAACAACATCCTAGGTGATGTTCACTTTAAGAGTTTGTTGATCAATATCATCATTATGATGTTCTAGTTCATCTTCTTCATCTTCATTATCAAAAGTAGAAGAAATTTGATTACCAGGAGGTGGTGTATTTATTTTGAAAAATGGTCCCCATGATCTTTAGATGTTAACTCCTCTTCAACATTTTTTTTTATGTCAATGATGTCATTCGCTAGATTCTTTACCAGATTGTAAGCTCTCGATGTCTAAGGTTTTTAATCTTTCTTTCCTTCTTTAAAAGTGACCTTTTTAGCTGGAGTTAATGATATTTTCTCATTAGTTATAGTTTTTCCAGCAATGCTCATAATTTCCTTTTCAACACTTGAAGTTTCTTGCATTGTTTTAGATAATGTGTTCTTACCATCTCTTTTAAAAAAAATAACGATGGGAGATGGAAAAATAACACTATATAATTCTATTAGCACATTTGCTGTTGGTCTAGGATCTATAGGGATCTTGTTTAATAAGGTCATGTTTCCGCTACTACAACATCCTTGAAAATTTTTTCCAGCATCAAATTTCAGAGCCTACTTTGGTCTTGCATGTTGCCGTCGCAAACATTGAAGTCTATCCCATGTGTTTTCTTTAAGTGTTTTGGTCCCTTTTGCAAGAAAGGAAAAATGTCATCTTTTTGCATGTTCGCTATCGCATAATGTATAGAAGCTTGTTTTGGTGGTGTCAAAGGGTTATGTTTGTGTGAATGAGTTGATCTAATCATGTAAACATTCGTTGTACTCATTCCCAAAGTTTTAAGCATTGTCACATAGGTGTCGTCACGGTCGTTGCAAGGTTTACCTTTGGTGTCACACTTGTCATAAGTCATCACATAGTTGTCACATTGAGGGAATGTTTGGTTTATGTTTCGTAGATGATATATGTTGTTTTTTCATCAAGTGTTTAAAGTGTGGTCACAGTCAAGTCATGTAATTGATCACATTAGTTCACTGACCCCACACTTAGCCAATTTTTAGAGATTTCCCAACAACTTAGCCTTATACAACCTTCCCTAATTGCGCATTGCGTAATTCCAAACCTTAAGCTACAACCTTTTCCCTTGCCATTGTGTAATGCAGTTCTAGTGTCCAAGCCCAGACCTTGGCCCCCAAAATTGTGCAATCCATCCTCCAGCCTAGCCTTAACTTGCATTGTGCAGTCTCTAAGCTCAAGCTCAACCCTTGATCTCTTGAGCTATGCAATTACACATTCACCTAGCCTCCTTTTGCCTCCTAGAACTACGACATGAGCTGAACCAATGCCCATCCCCTTAGCCTATTGCATAGACCTCCTAGACTACGTAGTTTCCTTCCTCAGTCCAACTTGGACTGTGAATTGCGTAGTATCTATATAAAATCCCGTAGATTCACAAGCTCATGCAATTTACTAAAGAAAAAGACAAGAATCTACTTCTACTCTTTAGAGAGGAAGCCCATAAATCGATGAAAACGATAATAGAAAGAGGAAGATAAATCAATGGAACGTAACACAATAAGTATATGGGGAAAGCCACAGCTCAAAACCCCACTATCTATATTACATATATTAGAAATCCAAGATGATAATACAATGCTTGTTCTCAAAAGAAAAATCCTTGCACTCAGTATGATCAATCTCCCAATTCACTAACAAGATCAAGCCAAACCTTAGCCTCTTCTGCTGCTCTCCAAGCCCCTATTTCCTTGTGCAATTCCTATGGCTGAATAGCCCATATTAATGGGAAACCAGTGCATCCAAAACTGTGCAATCCCTTCTAGGTTCAATTCCTGATTTCATGCATGATATATACAAATCAGTAAATCATACAACTGATAGTACACTGTGCCTACAATCTAGTCTCAACTGGGTCTTTCTCAGAATCGGCATGCATGAGTTTCTGATGAGGGAATCTTTAGTTAACTGGAGTAACACTAGTTAATGCATTAGTGCACCAACTCACTGTTAACTCACTATTAGTTCCTCAAACAATTTGGAACTAATTTAACTGAACTTAACTCAATAAACTGAGTTATCTAATTACAACTCACAATTAAACTCATAATAGACCCCTAAAATATAAGGAGAACATATACATGAATTCAGAAAGACTTCCAACTCGAAATTCTTAAGCTAATTAAGTTAATTAAACTTAATTAACTATTTACAAGTTTCTATGAGAATAGAATTCGATTTTAATTCACAATTTAATTCAAGGACAAATTAAATTGGAATTTTCTGATTCTATTTCTAACATTTCTTGTTGCTATTTTCAACACTCCCTCTCAACAAGAAAGGAATTCAACTCAATCCCGATCCTGACCCTTTGGAATGTTTTGCATGCAACACTTCTCTCTAGTTTTGTTGCTACAACAACTCTAGAAACAAAAAAACATCAAACCTAAATCAGTATGATGCATCTATCATTAAAGTCTCTGATTGCTATTGCCTCTGTCAACAGAAAACTATGCACTTCTGCTGACTCTGCCTTTCTGCCCTACTGTCAACCCTTCTCTGCGCTCTTCATGTGGGGACATGCAACAATTTCTCCATTGATTGAGGAATTTATCTATCAGTTAAAGAGATAAGGATGAGTTGTAATATTGAGTTGTAATTAATTGGCTCAGTTAACTTAGTCAAGTCTAGTTAGATTAGTTCAAACAGTTTGTTGAATTAATTGTGAGTTCAGTTAGTTAATGCATGCATGCATGTAACTGCTGCTCTTCAGATAACTGAATATTCTCTCATAAATAACTCATGCATGTCAGTTCAGTGAGAGACCCAGTTGAGAATAGAGGAAGGGACAATGTACTATCAGTGGGAGGAATTTTCCTATATAAGATACTCATCCATGCAGAAGGAATTATCTCCTTAAGTTTTGTGCAGTTATTTCTGAGTCAAGTGAGCAGTGTGAGGTGGGAATTCACACAAGTGGAAGCATAGGACCCCAGGAAAAACTTCACAAGGAAATAGGAGGCTTGGAGGGCAGAGGAGAAGGTTTGTGAGAAGCCTTGGACTGTCTATGAGCAACAAAGGGATTGTATTGAGAGCTGGATAGCTTCCGAGCTAAGGATTTGTGTAATCTGAACATTTTTCCACTTGTATGATAATACAAAGATTGGGGTTTTAGGCTGAGGTTTTCCCCGGGTTATTTCTTCTGTGTTATGTGTGATTGATTTCTCATTCTCAGTTATATGTGTTCTCATTGATCTTGCTCAATTCGATTAAGCTTCCACAAAGTTTTTTTGTAGAAGTAGATCTTGTATTTTGCTTTAGTATATTGCATAATCTGTTGATCTACAATGGGAATTTCTACATGGTATCAGAGCAAAGGTGATCAAAGCAATGAACAATATACGAAGAAGAGAATTCAAAGTAAGAAAAAAAAATTGGGCCGCGAGTTTACAGAGCAGATCTGAAAATTTTTGTGAAAATTTTTTAGAAACAAATAGTAGATCTGGATTTCTTGTGAAAAAATACCCAAATTCAAAAAAAAAAATCGGCTGAATCGGAGTTCGGATGAGGGAGATATCACTGATTTAAAATCAACTCTTTTACTAGAAATTTTCGTGACAGCGAGAAAGATGAAAAAGATTGGTCTGCTAGCGAAGAACTTGTATGCACTTGAGGTACAAGATGCATGCAAAGCCTTGCGGAGAAAGGCAAAGGTTAGATACTTGGTGGTTGAGAGGGAGATTAAATTACCTGTCAACGTGCAGTGCCAGAAGAGGTCTCAGACAATTGTGGAGGAGCCACAATTGGTGAAGCAACTTCAAGAGGTTGTGGAGCAGCCACAACTAGAGAAGCCGAGAGGAAATTGAGTGGAGGCATCCACTCATGCAGAGACCTCCAGTAGGGGGAAATTTTGAGCCAAGTGGGCAGAGGGATCACATGCATCCATACCTCCAGGTCGGAGGTGGGGCGATGTGGAGTGGCAGTCCCAAGAAGGCTAGAATAGGGGCAGGATCATTGAGGTACCCAACCTGTTTGATTAGAACTTTCTACAGGAGCCCTGATGAGGAGTAGCAGGACTGGTTGAGTGGGTAGAGACAGATGCAGATGGAGCGGCAGAGAGAGCTACAGTGCAAGAATTCCAAGACAATGCAGAGCTAGCAGGCTACAACAATGCGAGAGGCACAGGAGTGTTGCACCAGTGCAGGATGGCACAGAGAGGTGTGCAATGGTGCGAGATGCATGGAGTGTTGTAGCAGCTTAGAGGTCACAGAGGGAGCACTTTTAAGAGGCAGAGGGAGCTTCAACATCAGAGGGTGTTTCTAGCCCAACAGAGAGGTAAGTTGGGAGTTTTTTTTTGTTTCTAGAGTTGCTGGAGAAATCACACTTGGGAGAAGTGTTGCTTACAGAACATTCCAAAGGTTCAGGATCGGGTTCGAGTTGAATGCCTTTCTTGTTGAGAGAGAGTGTTGAAAATGGTAACAAGAAATGCTAAAAATAGCATCTCAGGTACCAGCGTTGGAGATAGCAACAAGGAATGAAAAATGGAAGTGCTAAAAATAACATTGCTATAAATAACATTTCGGGATACATTCCAATTTTAGTTAGTCCCTAAAGTGAAATTGTGAATTAAAATTAAAATTTGATCTTAGTAACTATTTGAAAAATAACTAATTAATTCATCTTGAGTTAATTAGTTGTAGAAAATCAAACATGAAGTCTATGTGGAGACATGCAACAATTTCTCCATTTATTTAGGAATTTATCCATCAGTTAAAGATATAAGGATGAGTTATAATATTGAGTTGTAATTAGTTGGCTCAGTTAACTGAGTCAAGTCTAGTTAGATTAGTTCAAACAGTTTGTTGAATTAATTGTGAGTTTAGTTGGTTAATGCATGCATGCATGTAACTGCTGCTCCCTAGATAACTGAATATTCTCTCATAAATAACTCATGCATGTCAGTTCAGTCAAAGACCCAGTTGAGATCAGAGGAAGGGACAATGTACTATCAATTGGAGGAATTTTCCTATATAGGAAACTCATCCATGCAGAAGGAATTATCTCCTTCAGGTTTGTGTAGTTATTTCTGAGTCAAGTGAGCAGTGTGAGGTGGGAATTCACACAAGTGGAAGCACTGGACCCCAAGAAAAACTGTGCAAGGAAATAGGAGGCTTGGAGGGCAGAGGAGAAGGTTTGTGAGAAGCCTCTGACTGTCTATGAGCAGCTTCAGGAGGTTGTGGAGTAGCCACAACTAGAGAAGCCGAGAGGAGATCGAGTGGAGGCATCCACTCATGCAGAGACCTTCGGTAGGGGAAATTTCGAGCCAAGTGGGTAGAGGGATCACATGTATCCATACCTCCAGGTCAGAGGTGGGGTGATGTGGAGTGACAGTCGCAAGAAGGCTGGAATAGGGGCAGGATCATTGAGGTACCCAACCTCTTTGATTAGACCTTGCTATAGGAGCCTCGATGAGGAGTAGCAGGATTGGCTGAGTGGGTAGAGACAGTTGTGGATGGAGCGGTAGAGAGAGCTACAATGTAGGGATCTCAAGACAGTGCAGAGCTAGCAGGCTGTAATAATGCGATAGGCACAGGAGTGTTGCACCAGTGTAGGATGGCACAGAGAGGTGTGCAACGATGCGAGATGCATGGAGTGTTGTAGCAGCTCAGATGTCACAGAGGGAGCACTTGTCAACAACAAAGGGAACTTTAGCATCAGAGGGTGTTTCTAGCCCAATAGAGATATCAGTTGGGAGTTTTTTTTTGTTTCTAGAGATGCTGGAGCAATCACACTTGGGAAAAGTGTTGCATGCAGAACATTCCAAAGGTTCACGATCGGGTTCGAGTTGAATGCCTTTCTTGTTGAGAGAGAGTGTTGAAAATGGCAACAAGAAATGCTATAACTAGCATTTCAGGTACCAGTGTTGGACATGGCAACAAGGAATGAAAAATGGAAGTGCTAAAAATAACATTGCTATAAATAGCATTTCGGGATACATTCCAATTTTAGTTAGTCCCTAAACTAAAATTGTGAATTAAAATTCGAATTTGATCTTAGCAACTATTTGTAAAATAATTAATTAATTCATCTTGAGTTAATTAGTTGTAGAAAATCAAACATGAAGTCTATGTGGAGACATGCAACAATTTATCCATTGATTGAGGAATTTATCCATCAGTTAAAGAGATAAGGATGAGTTGTAATTAGTTGGCTCAGTTAACTGAGTCAAGTCCAGTTAGATTAGTTCAAATAGTTTGTTGAATTAATTGTTAGTTCAGTTAGTTAATGCATGCATGCATGTAACTATTGCTCTCCAGATAACTGAATATTCTCTCATAAATAACTCATGCATGTCAGTTCAGTCAGAGACCCAGTTGAAATCAAAGGAAGGGACAATGTATTATCAATTGGAGGAATTTTCCTATATAGGAAACTCATCCATGTAGAAGGAATTATCTCCTTTAGGTTTGTGCAGTTATTTCTGAGCCAAGTGAGCAGTGTGAGGTGGGAATTCACACAAGTGGAAGCACTAGACCCCAGGAAAAACTGCACAAGGAAATAGGAGTCTTGGAGGGCAGAGGAGAAGGTTTGTGAGAAACCTTTGACTGTTTATGAGTAGTAGAGGGATTGTACTGAGAGATGGATAGCTTCCGAGCTAAGGCTTTGTGTAATCTGAACATTTTTCCACTTGTATGATAATACAGCGATTGGGGTTTTAGGTTGAGGCTTTCCTCGGGTTATTTATTCTATGTTATGTGTGATTGATTTCTCATTTCAGTTATATGTGTTCTCATTGATCTTGCTCAATTCGATTAAGCTTCCACAAAGTTTGTTGTAAAAGTAGATCTTGTGTTTTGCTTTAGTATCTTGCGTAATCTGTTGATCTATAGTGGGAATTTCTACACTTCAGTATCAGACTGCTCTAGCCTCTGTCACTCTGATCTCTGACTGTATCAATCCCACTGATTCCTCTCGCTACTATGTACTTTGGACTCCCGTAGCAAGCTACGATCCATGAGATAAAATGTCTCAATGGACTGTTAGGCCCCTATACTACTAGTGTAACCCCTTATTGTTATTAGTATAACCCACTTATTATATTGATGTACCCATGTAGTGCCCATATTGTTACTATTGTGCCCCATAGAAGCCCACTATTGTTATTATTGTGCCTTTATATTATTATTGTTAGGTCGGCTGGATTATATTGTGACTCCTTAGACTCCTATATATAGAAAGGCGGTTTTGTCATTTGAATCATCCAAGAATTGTTTATTTATGTAATGTAAAGGAGGTTTCCCCCTCGAAGAGGCTGAATTCTAAGGCGTGGATTTATCTTTTCTATCTTTTCTTGAGCTGGTTTCATAACATTTGGTATCAGAGCTTTGGATTTTAGGGTTTCGCTGCTCCAAACAGGTCATCGTGGCATTTTCACTATAACTTTTTTTCTGTGACGTTTCAGAAGTCGCAAAAAAAACCCATTTGAGAAGAAATCGTGCTGAACCTTGGGTCCAAATTTCAGATCTTTTCGTGTGATATTTGCGGAGATATGATCTGAGGAAGTTGGTATTTTTGTAGACGCCTGAATTACATTTAAAACATGTGACCTGGGGAAAATCGTCATAACTTTCTCTCTGGGGATTGGATTGAAATTTCATAAGAAGGTACAGAAAGAGGACGGACTGTAGTTTTTTTTTATATCTTCTTTAGATCCAAAGGTCAAAATAGTGACACGTGGCACTTCATACAAGTTCGCTCTTCTAGAAAGATCTATAATCAGGTCATCTTGGGAGATTGTGCATAACTTTTTCTTAGAGAATCCAATTTGGATTAGACTAGTGGCATTTGAAAGAGGACATAGAGGGCTACTATAGCTCACAATTTCAGAACTTAAAGATCCAAAAGTACAGAATTACAATTGTTTCAAGGTCGAGCTCCTAAAATCAAGAAAAGGCAAGATGAGGAAGTTTGATGGCAAGGATCCGGTAAATTGGATACTTCAGATGGAGCAATATTTTGATCTACATGGTGTACAAATATTACAAAAGATATGTATTGCATCTTCATATTTAGAACCAGATCAATTTTTATGGTACGAAGGGCTTTGTTCTCGTAAACAACTTGCTACGTGGTCAATTTTCACGGAGGAAATGATAGCACATTATGAGGATACAAAGAGCAACACCTTCTTTAGAGCAACACCACAACAATTGGAAAGAGTAAAAGGGCTTTGTGACATAGTGGAAAGCAAAATTATGGAAACTAGGAAGCGTACCCCTCACAACTATAAAGATGGAAGTGTTGTTTCTCCTAGCCTTCCACAACCTACAAGGGTTACACCACAACAATTGGAAGAAAAAAGAGAAAAAGGGCTTTGTTACAATTGTGATAGCAAATGCACTAAAGGTCATAAGTGTGCTGAGAAGAAATTATTTTACATAGAATATGAAGAGGAGGAAGAAAAGGATCAAGAAACATCAAAAGAAGAAGATATACGCCAGGACCCCACCCCAGAGAAAGAAGAAATGAATCAGACCATATCTTGTAAAGCATTGGCAAGAATTACCACTCCTCAAACTTTCAAGATAGAAGGATATATCAAGAAGAAAAAGGTGCAAGAAGTGAAAGATCACATCGAGAAAGAAGAAATGAATCCAACCATATCTTGTAATTCATTGTTCGAAATTACCACTCCTCAAACTATCAAGATAGAAGGACATATCAAGAAGAAAAATGTTCAAGAAGTGAAAGATCACATCGAGCATCAAGAAATGAATCCTACCATATCTTGTAAAGGATTGGAAGAAATTACCACTCCTCAAACTCTAGAGATAGAAGGACATATGAAGAAGAAAAAGGTTCAAGCAGTGAAATATCACATCGAGCATCAACAACAAGTTCTCCAACTTTTAAAGGATAATGTCACTTCGGTGCAAAATCAAACGAAACAACAGGTAGATCAACATCGTAGTGAAAAATGTTTTGATGTAGGTGATTGGGTATTTTTACTGCTACATCTCAAGCAAGCTATTTATGAGAAGGAAATGTCGGCAATACTACATGCACTTAAAAAATGGCGACCTTACTGAATGGGAAGACTCTTCAAGGATGAGGATGTGGAAGCATTGTTTTGTGCTATTTATATTATCCAACCAGATTAGATAAACAAAGCAAGGGAAGAATGGAAGAAGGACGAAGAAGTATGTCCACTTATTCAAAAGTTGCAAAAGATCCCAATTCAAACAATATTGCCAGAAATTGAAGAGGAAGGAAAAATCATATTAGAACCTGGAGCAGTCACAGAAACAAGAACCCGACAGCGACGAAATCGATCAATTTCAGAGTATCTCATCAAGTGGAAGAACTTACCCGCTGAAGATTCCACATGGGAGGACAAGAATTTTATACAAAAGCATCAAGAACTACTCAAGCGTTGAGGACAACACTTTTTGAAGGAGAGGGGCATGTTAGGCCCCTATACTACTAGTGTAACCCCTTATTGTTATTAGTATAACCCACTTATTATATTGATGTACCCATGTAGTGCCCATATTGTTACTATTGTGCCCCATAGAAGCCCACTATTGTTATTATTGTGCCTTTATATTATTATCGTTAGGTCGGCTGGATTATATTGTGACTCCTTAGACTCCTATATATAGAAAGGAGGTTTTGTCATTTGAATCATCCAAGAATTTTTCATTTATGTAATGTAAAGGAGGTTGTCCCCTCGAAGAGGCTGAATTCTAAGGCGTGGATTTATCTTTTCTATCTTTTGTTGAGCTGGTTTCATAACATGGACCCTGCCCAATTTCAGCTCTCTTGGGACTATCACTTCACATCGCCCCACCTCACACCTGGAGGTATGGTTGCATGTGATCCCTCAACCCACTTGGATTGAAATTCCCCCATACTAGAGGTCTCTGCATGAGTGGATGTCTCCACTTTCTCTCCTCTCAGCTTCTCTAGTTGTGGCTACTCCACAACTTTATGAAGTTGCTTTTGAGGCTTCTTCTGGGGCTGCATGTTGTGAGGTAATTTACTCTCCCTCTCAACCACCAAGTCTCTAACCTTTGCCTTGCACCTCAATGCTTTGCATGCATCTTGAACCTCAAGAGCATACAGGTTCTTGACCCGTGAACCGATCTGTTTCACCTATCCCGTGGTGATGTGCCTAAGGAAAACATTTCCCTTAATAAAAACCACATCATAGCCACGGTCTTCTAATACCATGACTGAAACAAGATTCTTCTTTAGTCATAGAACATACATCACATCTGTGATCCTGAGAGAGGAGCCAGACTCCCTCTGAAAGGTAACTGTACCGATCCCGGTAGCTCTATACCTCTCTTCATCTCCAAACTCTATGCTCTACTTGAGGTTTTTCTCCTCAAAATCACTTAAAAGATCTCTATTCCCCGTCATATGGAATGAGGCACCGTTGTCAAGATACCACACGCTTCCCATGACAGTGCTGGACATGCATGAAATGAAGTGAAATCAAGTTTGAATTGTGAAGCTATAGCTTCACTTGCTGCTACTACTGTCAGCTCCTTCTTTCTTGCTTTCTTCTGTGGGCAGTTCTTGGCATAGTGTCCGTGCTCGTGATAGTGAAAACACTTTCCTTTCATCAAGTCCATCTTCTTTCCCCCCTCCTCGCCTTGGGACTTCTTTCCCTTGGCCTTCTTTTCCTTACTTGCTAAGGCAAAATCCTCTTCCACTTCCTTGGAAGAGGTCCCATCTCTGGTGTAACAGCTTTGGTGAAAATTCCATGTAAAAATATATAAATACCACAGATGATGGGATATGTATTCCAAGCTGAATGGTGGGTAGGACATCCTAGGGGGTGTTCATTTGGTTGTTTATGACTAAGGAAATTGGCAAAGGTAATGGCTAAGGCATTAAAGAGGCAAAATGATATTTTGGCACATTTATTTATCAAAATAATGGAAATTAGGAGAAAATGAAGGTGAAAGGTCACATTTTGCATGCGAGGAGGAAATTGAAGGAAAATAATGGAAAATGAAGAAAATAGAGGCCTCATTAATAAAAGGGCTTATGAGGATCAGTTGGCAAGCTTCTTCATTTCAGTGTGAAGCTTTTGTCAGTTCAGCTTTGGAGCTCTCTCATTATTCTCTCTCTCTCTCTCTCATACTCTTGGTTACTTAGAGTTTTCTTGGAGCACTCTTGGAGGGTGTGGCATACTTGGATTCTTGGAGCAAGAAGGAAAAGGAAGAGTAGGAAAGTGCAAGAAGGCATCAACATCAACAACTACATCAGATTTTCTTGCAGGTATCGAGTTACATGTATGATTTATTCACTAGTTTTGGCATGCATGACACATGCATGTGGTTTATTGGTTGTGATCTATCATTGGCATGGAGGATTGCCTAGATCAATAGTGGATTGCCTAGCCTTGCCATTTCCTGGATAGCCATGGTGATTGTGGGTTTACTTTCATTGCTTTGTTTTTGTTGGTTCTCATGTTTCCTTAGCTTGGGTTGAGTTATTAGTCCTGGAAGCCCTGGTTGAATAAACGCTCTGGAAGCCCTGTAACAGCTTGGGTTGAATTACTAGTCCTAGAAGCCCTGGTTTAGCAAACGCTCTGGAAGCCCCGTAATAGCTTGGGTTGAGTTACTAGTCCTGGAAGCCCTGGTTGGACAAATTCTCTACAACCCCTTGGTGGGTTGAGTTACTAGTCCTGGAAGCCTTGGTTGGACAAATGCTTTGGAAGCCCTGTATAAGTTGTGGGTTGAGTTACTAGTTCTGGAAGCCTTGGTTGGACAAATTCTATGGAAGCCCTATATAAGTTGTGGGTTGAGTTACTAGTTCTGGAAGCCTTGGTTGGACAAACACTCTGGAAGCCCTGGAAGGCTTGGATGGACACCAATCTGATGATGGCTTTTGATGATGTCCGATTGTGAGGTGGAAACACTGTTTGATGGGTTGAGGTGGGTGGCCTCTGGAAGCCCTAGATGAGTTTTGATTGATGTGTTCTATGAGATCCCACATTCATGCTTGGAATATGGCACGGGGTTGATTGGTTGAAGAGAGACTTGGCTCAACCAATCTATGGTTGGGTGGAACGTGGTAGTCCCATCACCAGTTGGTTCATTGCATTTATTAATGAAAAATTCATTCCCTTGATTTTCATGTGCAAATGTATATATATATATATATATATATATATATATATATATATATATATATATATATATATATATATATATGGATTTTGATGGCTGATATGTTTATTGAATTTCTGTTCCTATTATGTTGTTTATATGCACATTTACCCTGGAGAGTGCTACAGAGTGGTCTCAGAGCATGGTTCAAATACTTGGACTAGATGGGCTCTATCATAGGTAAAATGCAGAACAAAGGTTAAAATGTTAGACCTTTATGTCATATCTGTTATAAATTTTCTTCTGTGGAATATTAGAAGTCGAATATTTGTCCATCCTGAAGGTAAATGCCAATGATAATGTGGTAAAAATTTCAGATATTGGTTCACAATACTTTAGGAATTATGATCTAAGGAAGATGACCTTCCTGAATGCACCTTTAAACAAGTCACATTGGAATTTCTGCAATAAATTTTCTTCTGTAGGATTTTAGAAGCTGAAAAATCATCCACATTAAGGGGAAATATAAATGATTATGTGGTAGAAATTTCGGATATTGGGTCGCAATATTTTAGGAGATATGAGCAGAGGGAGTCGAGCATTCTGAATGCTCCTAAAATCAGGCCTCAAACAGATCACACTAACATTTTTTTTATAACTTTTATTCTGGGCACTCTCAGGAGCTGAAATTTTTTCCACAATGAGAGGAAATCCCGCTTATATTGTGATAAAAATTTCAGACATTTATTCACTATATTTTAGGAGATATGACCAGTGTAAATCGAGCTTTCTGGATACTCCTAGAATTGTGCACCAAATAGGATTGTGTTGGTATTTTTGTTATAACTTTTCATCTATGAAATCTCAGAAGTTGAAACTTGAACCATAGTGAGGGAAAATACCACTGATCATATGGTTCAATTTCCATAACTTTTACTACTACAATTTAGGATATATGCATTGAATCATTCACTATATTAGTTTGCATGCAAAGTGTTTGATGAAATGCTTAAATGGTTCAATGATTAATTGCATACAAACTGTTTGATAAAATGCCCCAATGAGTATGTTGTTCATGGTTGGGGATAGTATTGATGTGTAATAGTATTGTTGTAGTTGATATATGCTTACTTGTATGCAAATAGTTTTCTATATTAGTTTGCATGTCAAGTGTTTGAAGAAATGCTTGCATGCAAATGTAATAGTCTAGTAGTTGTTTGAAGAAAATGTAAAATTATGGTAATTATTTGAAGAAAATGTTATTTTTTTGGATGGGATAGTATTGTAGTATGATAATATGGATGTATCTAATCTATGCCCATTTGCATGCAAATAATTTTAAGAGTTGCATGTAGGGAATTTGAAAGGTTGCACGCAAGGAATTTGAAAAGTTGCATGTAAGGAAATGGAAAAATGGCATGTTTTTAGTTATTATGTTACAAGTGGAATAAGTGAAATGTTTTTGACTTAGTTTCATACATATGTATGAGAAATAAAAATCAATTTCTTTTCAAGTGTGGTTAATTTTAGTAGAGCTTTGGAGATCCCACTTCCATAATTGGACATTGGAGATCAAGCCATTATAGTAGCTTCCTCCTTCTACCTTAGTGTGGGCCATGGATAGTAAGGGGGTATGCTTATAGGTTGTTAGTACTGGTGAAAGATTATTTCAAATTAATAGACACGATGTCTTGATTTTTGGAACATTGTGACTGATTGTGTATGAATTATATGTCACTTACATGTTGATTTCATGATATCTAATTACATCCTTGTATGTTAGGTTACATTTTTGAATGTTTTGATTACATGTATCAATCTTGTAGGTTGATTACAAGAATTGATCGCTTATGTTTGACTACATGTGTTTATGCGTAGGTGTAGTTGATTTGGCATTGCTTATGCATACTATTGGTTGCATGTGACAATGTGTACAATGGAGTAATGGTTGTTGTCATGCACGAGGTCGTGGTTTTTGTAGTTGATATGGTCATGCATTGATGACCGGACTCTAGCTAGAATGATGTGTGTATGGTTTGGTACTCCTTTGTTATATGTCTATATACAGTTGCTATGCACGTATGGTCTTGATTATAGTTTGAATATTAGGTCAAAGATGCCTTGTGAATTTATTGTATGCAATTTAGGCCATCATGATGCTATTGGTTGTTATGATGCTAATGTGTTGGATGAGATAGAGCAGGAGATGCAGATCATCATAATGAGGTTGTAACATTGGACTTTGGGGTAAGAGAAGATCATCATATAGGTATTGTATGTTTGACATGTAGATTAAAGGATTGTTATATGCATTAGGGTTATATACATTAGGTTTATGTACATGTCTTTGATGTTATGGTTACATTCATGATATATGTTAGATGGTTAGTGTAGTTATATGCACATGTGTCAGATAGTCAAGAATGATAGTAACCTGTAGTTGTATGCATTGCTATTGTTGTTTTATATTAGATAACCTGATGATTATGTTGTATGTTGTGGATGAGTATGATATATAGCTTATTGTTGTTATATGCTATTAACTTGATGATTAGGGTCATTTCATTGAGATATTGATGTCATAATTTGGATTGGTCATATGTGTGATGGTTATGTTCATTGCATTGAAGATCTTGATGTTATATGTATTGTGTTAACCTGGTTTGACCTATGCAGATGGTTATGGTTGCGATACTTAGGTATGAGCTGACATATTTGTGATATGGTGTCATACTAATCTAGATTGATCATACATATGTGATTATTATGCATGAACGACATATGCTTATGAGCTTGTAATATGAACATGTTAGTTAGTTACTGTTATGGATATCATGATTTATGTTGACATGTTGTAAAGTTATATCTCACTAACTAGATTGATTATGCAGACAAGATAGCCTCCCTTGAGGTACACTAAGGTGTGAGTTTGCTTATGTATTATACTTGGTGTTTCATAGTTGATTATGTCGTTTATTTGGTATTTGATTGTTTGGTGCCTATTATGTCATCTAATTGATTTATATAACATGGTATGTTTGCAAGTGGTTGAATGATTGATGAATTTCTTAATATGAGTATGTGTTCAAATGATTTGTTTTAAGATTATTGTACTAACATGTATGTGTTGAGACAGTTGATATGTACTTGAATGTAGTTGATAGTTGTAGCATTATGTCTAATGACTATGGATTATAACATGATTGTTTGTAAAAGTTGATTTCAAATTGATAAATATGATTGTCTTGATATTTTGAACATGTGGTTGACATCTGTGAGCATGATGCAGGGAGTTGCATGGCAAGAGAGGTTGCCATGAAATCTTGAAGAAGGCTCGGGTTGAGCTTTCCCTGGGAACCATGGGAATTGAGTCATGGTGTTTGTTGTTAGTCTTGTGCTTTTGGTATTTTATGAATTTTTGAGCTTGATTTGCGGCTTTGTTTATGTCTAGTGTATGGCCATACCACTTTGTTTGTGGAGTCATGTTGTTATTGGTTTTTATGGTCTTCTTCTTGTTTGTTTCTTTTCTTGCCTTTTTTATGTTTTGAGTCTTGGGAATTGGTTGGGAAAGAGGAAAGTTGATGGAGCTTGGGGAGAGCTGTGTGGTACCCGAAAGGTGATGCAAGACGTAGATGAAGCTCTGTGTATGAGTGAGCATAGTGGAAGGGAAGACTATGACAGTCATTTGGACTAGTTGGGTTCATTGTGGTAAATGGACCATGGCAGTACAGACATGAGAAAGGTAACTAGAAAAGGTATAGTAAATGGATCTGAGGCATCAGATGCCTTGGCTATGTTGGGAACTATTTTTCTCAATATCATGCATGTCGTGCATGAATAAAGGAAGTTCTCTTAACCTTGACCTTATGTTATCTGGTAATTATTTTATCATCATGATTATGTTGAAGTTTATATATGTATACATGTATGAATGTATGTCATTGTCTGATAGGATCACGATTGTTTTATGATAAATTTTATATATGTATGTATGTATCCATGTATATATGTTACTATCTAACAGGGTTGTCAGGGATCATTCTTGTGGAGGAATGATTGCTTATGCATGAGAACAACATGAAGAGGTTCATGGTCTTATGAGGAATCAATTGGGAAGAATAGTTACGACAAATATACGAGGTCAGTATCATGTGGATATGGTTTGATATTGTATACTTGTATTATGCCTATGTCTATGTTATAACATGTAATGTTGAAGGATACATCGACAAAGTGAAAGCAATGTGGTCTGTGGCATGCTAGGATAAGTATGGATGAGATACCAGAAGCAGGGTTTCTTGGTAAGGACAGTGTGGTTTTGGATGTGTGGTACTATTGTTGAGCATACATTGTATATGTTGTACATGTTGCATCTATGATGTGTGCACTTGTGGCGTTGTGTATACATAGCATGTGTACACGTTATTTATGCAATTTTATGTACAGGATGGTACAAATAGGGTTGTGCAAATATTGCATATGGGGTGTTGTATACATATTGTATTGTCGTCATGATGTATATGCGGTGTGTGTGCATATGGTGCTCTGTGCATGTTGGATATGCAGTGTTGTGTATGGATGATGCTATGTACATGTTGGATATGCAGTGCTATGTACACTTGGTGTTGTGTGCATGTTGTACATATGGTGCTATGTACATATGGTGTTGTGTGCATGATTGTACAAGTGGTGTTGTGAGCATGTGGTGCCATGTACATGTTGTACATAGGGTGCTATGAGCATGCGGTGTTGTGTACATGTCGTGCATGTGATGCTATGTACATATGGTGTCGCGTACACATCGTGTGTGTGGTACTGTGTACATGTGGTATTGTGTACACGTTGTACAGTGGTGTAGTGTACATGTGGCGTTGTGTACATGTGGCGTTGTGTACACGTTGTGCAGGTGGCACCGTGTACATGTGATGTTGTGTAGGTGGTGCAGTGTATAGGTGGTATTGTGTACATGTTGTACATATGGTACTGGTGTACGTGTGGTATTGTGTGCATGTCGTCGATGTTGTGTTATGAGAATGCAATATTATGTATATGCATCATGTAGTCATGGTATTGCAGCGTGTGTACTCGTTGTGTTGTACTCTGTGTAAGTACATGTATTGGGTGGCATTGCACATCGGTTATAGATGGATGCACTGTTTTGTACACTGGTTGTAGGTGTATGCATTGTACATCAGGTGTAGGTGCATGTATTGTATTATACACAAGATGTAGGCATATGTATTGAGTTGTGTCGTACACTGGGTGTAGATGTATGTGTTGTACGTCAGGTGTAGATGCATGTGTTGCATGTTGTATGTGGTCATATGTGTGTGATGCACACTATGCGTATGTTCACATGGTTGAGGAGAAGGCACTGGATGTTTGTCAGGCGTGGCAACCAATCCAATGTGTTACAAAAAGAACCAAGGTAGAAGTAAGGATCGATGAAGGATAAGTATCGGTATTGTATTTCGGTTTTATTATGCATGTGATTTGTGATTCTGGCCCATGATGATTACATGTGATCTATGATTTTGATTTATGATGGTTACATGTCATTTATGATTTTTATGGTTATGTTTGAGCTAACCTGATGTGATATTTTTATACATGTTGATTTGGTCAAATATGTTAGTTTGAATTGTTGTGACAGGAAGCGAAGAAGATTGCAAATGTACCTTATTGATGAGCTACCAATGAGGTATGAGGTGAATTTATTTTAATTTATTTTAAAACTTATGGAAGTTATGTGCATGGAACAAGGATCATGAACATGCCCAGTTGGGTAGTTGAAATCAACTACAAGAATTAGCAGCTTGATATGGTGGTTTGGTGGTTGCTTATGGTGGTTTGGTAGTTTCTTTATGATGGTTTAGTATTTTATTTATGTTGGTTTTGTATATGCTTTATGGTGATTGATATATGCTTTCTGATGGTTGATATATGCTTTATGATGATTTGATATGTGCTTTATGTTGGTTGATACATGCTATATGATGTTTTGATATATGGTTTATGATGTTTTGATATATGGTTTATGATGTTTTGATATATGCTATATGATGATTAGTGTATGATTGATATATGTTTGGTATGTGATTTGGCATATGTTTTGGTATATATATTTTGATGATGTTGTTATATGTACACCCGTGTATGGATGTAAATACCGTAACGAGCTATGTTATAAAGCTCTACAATGCAGTATGGGTGTAATGCTATTATGCTATCATGTGGTTATGTTATCATGATGTTATGATGTCATATGAGTTTTCTTAAGCAAAATGATCATTGTAAATATCGTAATGAGCTGTGTTATAAAGCTCCACTATGTAGTATGTTGTCATGTCATTATGATGTTATGTCTTGAGTAGATCTTTCATTGTAAATACTGCATCCAGCTGGGTTATAAATCTCCATGAACAATATGTCTTCTTTCAACAGGCTGTTGAGGTATATATGTGATTGAACACTGAGGATGGTGTTCCCCCAAGGGGGAGGGTTCTGTAATAGCCCTGGGGAAAATTAAATGGTGGGAAGGACATCCTAGGTGGTGTTCATTTGGTTGTTTATGGCTAAGGAAATTGGCAAAGGCAATGGCTAAGGCATTAAAGAGGAAAAAAGGTATTTTGGCACATTTATTAATGAAAATAATGGAAATTAGGAGAAAGGAAGGTGAAAGGTCACATTTTGCATGTGAGGAGGAAATTGAAGGAAAATAATGGAAAATGAAGAAAATAGAGGCCTCATTAATAAAAAGGCTTATGAGGATCAGTTGGAAAGCTTCTTCCTTTCCGTGTGAAGATTTTGTCAGTTCAGTTTTGGAGCTCTCTCATTATTCTCTCTCTCTCTCTCTCTCTCTCATACTCTTGGTTACTTAGAGTTTTCTTGGAGCACTCTTGGAGGGTGTGGCATACTTGGATTCTTGGAGCAAGAAGGAAAAGGAAGTGCAGGAAAGTGCAAGACGTCATCGACATCAACAACTACATCAAATTTGCTTGCAGGTATCGAGTTTCATGTATGATTTATTCACTAGTTTTGACATGCATGGCACATGCATGTGGTTTCTTGGTTGTGATCTATCATTGGCATGGAGGATTGCCTGGATCAATAGTGGATTGCCTAACCTTGCCATTTCTTGGATAGCCATGGTGATTGTGGGTTTAATTTCATTTCTTTGTTTTTGTTGGTTCTCATGTTTCCTTAGCTTGGGTTGAGTTATTAGTCCTAGAAGCCCTGGTTGAACAAACGCTCTAGAAGCCATGTAACAACTTGGGTTGAGTTACTAGTCCTGGAAGCCTTGGTTGAACAAATGCTCTGGAAGCCCTGTAACAACTTGGGTTGAGTTACTAGTCCTGGAAGCCCTGGTTGGACAAACGCTCTGGAAGCCCTTGGTGGGTTGAGTTACTAGTCCTGGAAGCCTTGGTTGGACAAATTCTTTGGAAGCCCTGTATAAGTTGTGGGTTGAGTTACTAGTTTTGGAAGCCTTGGTTGGACAAACGCTCTGGAAGCCCTGTATAAGCTATGGGTTGAGTTACTAGTTCTGGAAGCCTTGGTTGGACAAACACTCTGGAAGCCCTGGAAGGCTTAGATGGAGACCAATCTGATGATGGTTTTTGGTGATGTCTGATTGTGAGGTGGAATCACTGTTTGATGGGTTGAGGTGGGTGGCCTATGGAAGCCCTAGATGAGTTTTGATTGATGTGTTCGATGAGATCCCACATTCATGCTTGGGATATGTGTTATAGACATTTTTGTGCCTTACATCACTGAGCATGAAATGTCAATAATTAAGGGATCCAAAGTCCCTAAACATGTTGTTCCTACCCCTAGAGGAACAAGGCCAACAAACCACAGCAATTCACAAAAGTTCTCCACCTGAAAACACTCAAAAACAGGCCATTTCTGGATCATGTCAACTGCTCCACTGAGCATCTGCGCTGAATGTCAACTGCTCCACTGTCTACCTGCGCTGAATGTCAACTGCAAAGAAGGCTACTTGCACTGAGCGTAACTGGACAAGTGGCAGACTCATTTCTCAAGGTGTCAATGCCCAGGAAGCTTCCAAAATGACACTTGGATCAGGGAATTCGACTGGTGATGAATAAGAGGTTCCAAATCTCCAAGTGGAAGCAAGAACCTCCAAGTGGACTCAAGAACTGAAGTGGGAGAGGACACTAGTCAGCTCCATGCCAGCCTCAAGCTGACTCATCCTTTCTCCAAAACTCCTATATATAGATCTCTCTCAGGAGGTCATGAGAGGCTGGAATATTGTAATTGCAAAGAATTGCTGTTGGATTGTGGTTAGATCATTGGGTGCTTATGCTTTGAAAGGGGCTGAAGAAGGAATTCCATTCTGCTGGGAAGGAGATGCTGGGTTGGAACCTTATGGGTTGTATCTCTTCCTGAACCTTGTTTATCAATCAATAAAGCTTCTTGGTTATTTCCTATATGCTGGTGTATTTTGTATGATTTGCATTAGTGTATTTGATTTACTTCTAATCCTGAATCATTTATGAATATGTATATTTTCCTTTGTATTGTGTCCTTCTCTTGTTGCATGTAGCTGTTCTCTTGTCACAGGTAGCTGTTCTCTTGTGATCTCGTGGGAGCAAAAGCGAGGAGGCAAGTAGCTGTGGACACACAAAGAGGAGAGGATTTAGATCGAGGGACAACCGAAAGATAACGGTAAGTCTACCAATCTCCTCTCTTTCATATTTCATAAAGGAAGAAACCAAAGTAGCTGTGTTCGTTTGTTGCTAAGGTACTGTCACACCTTAGGTGGATAGGATCGTCCTGCATAGGCATTTTTCCCCACAACAAATTGGCGACTCCACTGGGGAAGAACTTTGTTTTAGTCATTTTGTTTGTTTGCATCATTGTTTACCTCATAGACTTAACAGTAACAATCGAACTGCTTTGCAAAGTAGAATGTTGCTGCTTTGATCCTTCACTGGGTTTTTGTCTATGATCTCAACAATGGACTCACAAATGACTTGATGATCCTTTGTGATAGTCTTTAGTACCCTCTCAAAGCATCCCTCTGTTTATACCTTGCTTGTGTTTCTGATTTGGCCTGAAACAGTTGATTTTTGAGCATTTTATGACCCGGAAACCAAGAGAAACGAGAGTTTCTCCTTTCAGCGCAGACACTGTGAAGGCAGTCTGCATTTCAACGCAGGTCCCGTGAAGGCTACCTGCGCTGAATGTCAAACTGACAGTGTTACACCTGCGCTGAACTAGTGTACCTTTGTGCAACTGGGGTTCCTTGCTGTCTTTTGCCCTGTTTGATCTCTGTTTTTGCAGCCTTTAACCAGCATAGGTACCACCTCTGATACCCCTTTTCTTTGCTTGAATTCCACCTCATTTTTGTACAAAAAGACTGTAAGTGTTTTTATGTGTTTGTGGCATCATTTACAGTTTTCCTTTGCATGAGCGAAATAATCATCCTGTAGCCTTGATTCAGATCTGATTGATTGATTGATTGTGATCTTAGGAGAGAGTTCATTGGCTGTTAGTAGTTTGATTATCATTTGCTTTTGCTTATTGGTTTGAATTTGTCACTTTTAAGTGTCAAAACGAGTATTTCTTTCGAAAAGCCGCAAAGTGATTGTAATCTCTTCTACCCTTGCTGATTTTGGAAAAAGAAAACTTGTTTATTTTCAGTCATTTAAAAGAAAATTCGAAGTTGTACAAAAAGCTTTCTTTGTAGGCATTTATACTAAGAAAGTGAAAACAAACACCTGCATTGTGGATTTTGCATTTTGATAAGATTGCATGTTGGATTTAGGAAGAGTGCATTAGAGTGTGTTGATTGCTCTTTGAGAAAAGATAGTCGCTCTCTTTTCCCTTAGTAGCTAGGATTTTCAAAGTTGAAAGATTATAAAGCTTGCTTATCATCTTAGACTGCATTTAGGAATTTGTACCAATACATCTCGTGGTGATCCTGAAAGACAAACTTTAAGAAGATCAACTTAAAATATATTGAATGAACCTAACAACGCTTTGCAACATAACGCACAACATAGAGGTCTAGGTAGAGACGTGTTCCGGCGTCGTTAAACGTAGTGACTGTCGATCTCTAAGAAGGTGGGTGATTCCTCCTGAGAGACAATAGCACTAATACGGACTTGTGCTCCCACGTACCGTAGCGTATATATTGGGAGACCCCTATAGGCATATATCCTTTATCCTTAGGAAGCCATGTCGGCTGCCCTACTGATCGCAATGCAGTGAACACAGCATTCACGAAGATCGGCCACCCGTACCGTAAAAAGTATTCTGTGGTTTTGCGAAAAGTTTGGCACACCCTCTGCCTAGATCTCCAGAGCAGTTTCTTTTGGCATTTTTCAGACTCTATAACAGAAAAAGTCCATCTGAGCATTTGTCACTTCGGGCTCGTTAAAACATCGAAGGAGACTAGAGTCATCTTTAGCTTTTTCTCGACTCTTTAAAACTGAAAAAGCAAGTTGTGTCTAAAGCGTCGTTAACAATTTATTTTAAACGGAACAATCACCCTTATTCCCGCGTTGATCTTTAGGTTGAAAAGATGGAGCACACCAAACAAGGAGTTCCCCTTGATGGAAATCCTAGTCCTTTCTCCTCTTGGGGAGATGTTGGTGCGCCCCACATGGCCACATTGTCGCTTCCAGGACTGACAATTGGCCTACCTGTATGGCTCTTTTCAACCAATGTCGTTCAGAATACCACCATTCCTGAACAGTCGAGTCAACAGTTAGATCAGACAAGAGTTGCCCACCAGCCTTCCACTTCATCTTCCTCTCCTCCTTCCTCTTCGCTTGATGGAACTGGTCGTTCAAAGAACCGGGTTCCTAAGGAGAAGAAGGAGAAGAAGAAGAAAGAAAAGAAGCAGAAGGAGCCTAAGGCGACTGGGGGCAAACAAACGTAATCTAACAAAAATCCACACACAGCACTCCTAAGGCCTAAATCGCCATGCGTCATATGCAGGGGAGACCACTTCCATAGAGATTGTCCATGTATTCCCCGGATACTAAGAGACTGGTCCCCCCGTTTGCACAATTCGGTAGCATCGACCTATGATAGCCATGTCGATTGTTCACCGTCAACTAGTGGGAGTGAAGCTCCAGGACAGAGCGGGAAAGCTAAATTTCCCTGCAGACTGTGTGAAGGCGATCACGCCATCCACCGTTGTCCCTTCTTAGACGAGGCGAAAAGAGTTCTGGAAGATCGCCCGATATTACGAGCGAATCTTCCTCCTGGATATCAAAAACTCTTGCCAAGTCCCTTACTAGTTGAGAATCCGGTTGACCCGCCCAGGTGGTCAGCCGAAGCACCTGTCATTGAAGATGAACCATCTGAATCCATACCTGACGAAAGTCTAAAGGTTGAAACGGCAGTTGACCTGGTTTTGCCTTCAGAGGCTCTATCTTCGAATGACACCATCACAGAGGAGAGTAAAGACGACACCGTCCAAATTCTCTTCATCAGCACTGACTCTGATGATCAAGGGGGCAATGCCGCCATTCCTTTATCGCAGGAAGGAAGTTCATCAGAGTGCTATCCAGCCGTTTACTCGGTCCCACCACCAAGCAACCTGGTTGTGTCCTTTGACTGGAACCAACTAGGCAGACCCCGCTTGCCAGCTAGCATACCATTCAGAATCATTGTGCAAATATACAGAATGGTAATGGCTGGTAAAGTTATTGATGAAGGGGCATCTGTGAGTATCCTTTCCTCTATTGCTTGGAAAGCGCTTGGTTCGCCTGCGCTTTTGCCTGAAATGAGAAATCTATCAGGCTTTGATAAGGGAACCAGTCGCCCTTTAGGGATCCTCCCCAATGTGCCAATAACATTGAAAGGGAAGACCGTTCAAATGAACGTGATGATCGTTCAAGGACCCTTGGATTATAACCTACTCCTTGGACGAGACTATATATATTGCATAGGAGCAGTAGTCTCCTCACTCTTTAGAGTAATGTGTTTTCCGCATGGAGGAAGAATGGTCAAGCTCGTGGACCAACTTTCGTTTCCTGGATCACAAATCGTAAATAGTCATATACCATCCCTAAATGGTCTATTCACGCAAGAAGTGTCTCAACCCACGGTCCGTCCTCCTGATGAGCGCGAGTAATCCGAGAGGACATGACTGGAACCCAGGGGGAATGCGTCCTGGTCTGCTTCGGCAGAGAACTTTGGGTATAAGGTAGGATTTCCGCGAGAGAATATGACTAGTCCGTACCCCGTCCGTGGAGGAAAGAGGGTTGTTCTAGAATAGGATTCTTTTGTCAAAGTTATGTGAGAGGACGGAGCCCCGTCGCTCACCTTTGTTTATTTCGGTAGGCATTGCCGAGGAAGTGTTTTGTTTAACGAGACAATATTTAGGTAACCTGAAAAAGGTAGGCCAAGGAAGTGTTTTGATTAACGAGACAATCTTTGGGTAACCTGAAAGAGGTAAGCCTCCCTCAGTAACACAAATGTTTTGTCTTTGAGTAGTGTTCTTCTCTTGTCGCAAGTAGCTGCTCTCTTGTCGCAAGTAGCTGTTCTCTTGCGATCTTGCGAAAAATCTATTGAAAGTTGAACTAACGAGAAGACAAGTATCGTATAGACCCATTAAAACTGGACTAGCAAGACGACAAGTAGCTGTGAACACACAAAGAAAAGCAAAGGTGAGAAGGAGGAGGGGCAACCTTGAAATTGTATTTTATACCTGGGGGCATGCAAACCTTTTGGAGTGCAAGCTAAGAGCGGTTATTTATCGGCTTTTTGGGTTAGCCGTTTCCGAACTTGCATAAAGAAAGGATGAGGAGTAAAGCGCAAGAGAGATGAAGCTCCTTAAAAAATAGCAATCTCCATTGAGACAGTCGTATCATATGACTGGTATATCGAGCAGTTTTACCGCGGAATTTATGCTCGTTAAAAAATAGAAAAGCGAAGATCCGAGCAGTTTTAACGCGGAATTCATGCTCGTTAAAAAATAAACATAAGCTTGAGCAGTGTTTTGGCGCATTCAAGCTCGTTAAAAAATGAACCCATCCCGGTAAATAACCATTAAGAATGTAACCTGATCAACCATAAAAGCCTTGGTCGTGTTTGTGTACCGTCACCTCCACTTTTCATTTGGCTGATCGTTTACCTCCATATGATTGTTTACCCATTTTGAGGAACAGCTGCGAAGAGTGATTTCACCTAGCCATCCTTGTGACACTGCCGTGATTGGAAAATTCCAACCTGTACCTGGAATCAGCTGCTAACCCTGTTCATCACTCGTTCCTCAAAAGACGAGTCTTCTTTAAGCTCTTTTCAACTGACTCGTAAAATATGAAAAGATTGCCGAGTTTTGGCCTTCCAGCTCGTTAAATGACCGGAAGAGCTATCCCTCCTCTAGATTTTAATCTTTTTGGACCTGAGGGATTATTGCACAAAAAGATCGAGCGCTTGTTTTGTTCGGCTCGTTAAAACTATCGAAAACTCATCCCTTCTGTATTGTTTTATACTTTTTCGGACTTAAGGGATTAGATGACGAAAAAGGAATTTTGGAGTTAACTTTATGTGCCTTTTCAGACTCTCTAAAAATGAAAAGGACCGAGTTTTCTTTGTCGTTAGACTCGTTAAAATCACTAAATAGCGACAAACTTGTCTTTAGACGAGAACGAGTTTCACTATTGCTAAGCTCGTTAAAACATAGCGATGGGCTTACCCGAAGGGCAGGTTATAGAACAAGCATATGTTATCCTCCTCAAGCTTGAGAAAAATAAAGAGGTACTGGTCAGCAATGACTGGGGAAAAATTGGGAAAAATCAAGAAGTCTTTGATGGTAGCAAGTCGCTCTTGAACATGACACTTTTCCTCCGTACCACATCGAGTTGGGTTGTTTCATTCACCGGTCACATCACCATGGTCTTTGCCACACCATCCATACTTGGGGTAATGCTACCAATCCATCGCATCAGTGTCGCCATATGTTCAAGAGAAGTCGTTCAGAAAGAGTCAACCAGGTCCCATCCACTGCCATACATTATCCTTCATCCATTTCATGACCGCCACCCTGAATCATATGTCACAGATTGTTTTCACCTCCATTAAAATCATTAACTCCGTTCCATGTCATTGATGTGGGATTCATTAAGGCCCTCCTTTGACGGATCGCTTCTTGTCGACATCAGCTCATTATCCAAGAAGTTGATCTAGGAACAACCCCTCCAGTACTTTGAAGCTTGCATGCCTCAATGGCAAGTTTCTCACTTCCGGCGACAGGTATACATCAATGACCTTCGACCAGAAGATTTTGCGTGGTGTTCGACGCCAAGTCCTTTATTCACACCACGTGAATTGTACTGCAGTACCTTGAGGGTCATTATCATTATCGGTGATTCCTCTTGTGCTTGTTAACGGTTTACATCATTGACCGGTAATCAAGCGATGTCTTTCCATGTTCGACTTCAGCGCAATTCTCACATGGATCGACTTGTACTTAGAGTGAAGATCGAACGAGATTGAAGACCCTGGATCTAGTTTCATCCATCCGGGCTGCGATATATATTCAGGAAATATAAAGACATTTGACATGTACATCATTGCAGCAGATGATCATCCTACTCAAAGGATGATAGTTTCACCAGAATTATCAGTCTACCATCAGACGATCGTCTGTTCTATGTACCAAAATGTATTTATAAAGCTGAGCATGGGAATGCCCACCTCAGCTAGATCATGAAAGTTGTATGAATCATAATGTATTGTATTGTATCTTATTACAGGTCTCCTCCCAGCAAATGGATGAACTTCGGACTCCCCTGGATAAAGCATTTCACCCGATAAACGGCCTCATACTTTAGGGGGCAACTGTTATAGACATTTCTGTGCCTTACATCATTGAGCATGAAATGTCAATAATTAAGGGATCCAAAGTCCCTAAACATGTTGTTCCTACCCCTAGAGGAACAAGGCCAGCAAACCACAGTGTTGTAGGGAAAAGTATCCGACTCGGATGACCCTATCCCACTCTAAGGGTGATAGTACCTCAGCAACAACTGTAAACAAAACTACTTAAGGTTTACTTCTTTATGAAAGCAAGAGAGAATGAAGAAATGCACTAACCGTTGCCTTGCGCTTAATATTTGCTCCAATCTCTTCTCTTTGCTGCTTGCTCCTAGCTCTTTGCTCTTTTGCTGGCCCAGCTACAAAGAGAACCTGCAAAATAACAAAGAAGGAAACTACAAGAAGCATGCATTCATAACTGACTCAAGGATTAGCATAAATCAAATATACAATCATTGCAATACATCATTGAAACAAATGCATATAGAAGAACCTCAATAGCTTTTATTAATGGAAGAAGTAAAGTTCTGAGAAGGTTACAACCATTGAAGGCCCCAATCCAGCAACACCTCCCAGCAGAAAGAATTTCTCCTCTTCACCTCCTTCAAGCAATCACCCAATAGTTCTATAGTGAAACCAACAGCATATCATTACTTTGCACAAAATTCCAGCCTCCTGAGCTCATAGGAGAGAGCTCAATATATAGATGAATTGAGAAAGGATGAATCAGCTTGCAACTGATGTGTAGCTGCCTTGTGTCCTCTCTCTCTTCAGTTGATCTTCAATTCTTGAGTCCACTTGGAGAACCTTGCTTCCACTTGGAGAAACAGAGCCTCTGACTCATCACAAGGCGAAATCCCTGATCCAAGTGTCATTTTTGGAAGATTCCAGAGCAATGACTCAGTGTGCCACTTGTCCCATCTTGCTCAGCGTAGGTGGCCTTTGTTCTACCTGCTTTGCAACGCAGGTACACCATGGAGGAGTTGAGTTTCAGCGCAGAAGCCTAGTGGAGCACCTGCTTTGATTTCAGGATTGCTTGTTTTTGAGTGTTTTCAGGTGGAGAACTGATCTGAGAGCTGTTGGTTTGCTGACCTTGTTCCTCTAGGGGTAGGAACATCATGTTTAGGGACTTTGGATCCCTTGGATTATTGACAATTCATGCCTGATGCTGCAAGGCACAAAATTGTCTATAACATATGCCCCCTAAAGTATGAGGTCGTTTATCGGGTGAAATGCTTTATTAGGAGGATCCGAAGTTCATTCAATCTGCTGAGAAGTGTCCTGTAATAAGATACAATACAATACATTATTTTTCATACTTTTTCATGATCTAGCTGAGGCGGGCATTCCCATGCTCAGCTTTATAAATTCATTTTGGTACATAGAACAGACGATCGTCTGATGGTAGACTGATAATTCTCTGCTGAAATTATCATCCTTTGAGAAGGATGATCATCTACTGTGATGATGTACACATCAAATGTCTTTATATCCTGAATATATATCGCAGCCCGGATGGATGGAACTAGATCCGGGGTCTTCAATCTCTTCCGATCTTCACTCGATGTACAAGTCGATCCACGTGAGAATTTCTTGAAGTCGAACATGGAAAGACATCGCTTGATTACCGGTCAATGATGTAAACCGTTAACAAACGCGAGAGGAATCACCGATAAGGATGATGACCCTCAAGGTACAACAGTACAATTCACATGGTGGGAATACAGGACTTGGCGTCGACCACCATGCAAAATCTTCTGGTCGAAGGTCATTGATGTATACCTGTCGCCGGAAGTGAGAAACTTGCCATTGAGGCATGCAAGCTTCAAAGTACTGAAGGGGTTGTTCTTAGATCAACTCCTTGGATAATGAGCTGATGTCGACAAGGAGCGATCCGTCAAAGGAGGGCCTTAATGAATCCCACATCAGTGACACGGAACGGAGCTAGTGATTGTGATGAGGTGAAAACAAACTGTGATGTATGATTCAGGGTGGCGGTCATGAAATGGATGAAGGACAATGTATGGCAGTGGATGGGACACGGTTGACTCTTTGCAGAACAACATCTCTTGAACATATAACGACACTAATGTGATGGATCGGTAGCATTACCCCAAATGTGGATGGTGTGGCGAGGACCATGGTGATGAGACCGGTGAATGAAACAACCCAACCCGATGTGATACGGAGGACAAAGTGTCATGTTCAAGAGCGACTTGCTACCATTAAAGCTGTGAGGTTCTCCCAATTTTTCCCCAGTCATTGCTGACCAATACCTCTTTATTTTTGTCAAGCTTGAGGAGGATAACATATGCTTGTTCTATAACCTGCCCTTCGGGCAAGCCCATCGCTATGTTTTAACGAGCCTAGCGATAGGGAAACTCGTTCTCGTCTAAAGACAAGTTTGTCGCTATTTAATGAATTTAACGAGTCTAACGACAAGGATAACTCGGTCCTTTTCATTTTTAGAGAGTCTGAAAAGGTACATAAAGTCAACTCCAGAATTCCTTTTTCGTCATCTAATCCCTTAAGTCCAAAAAAGTATAAAACAATACAGAAGGGATGAGTTTTCGGTACTTTTAACGAGCCGAACAAAACAAGCGCTCGATCTTTTTGTGCAATAATCCCTCAGGTCCAAAAAGATTAAAATCTAAAGGAGGGATAGCTCTTCCTGTCGTTTAACGAGCTGGAAGGCCAAAACTCGGCAAACTTTTCATATTTTACGAGTCAGGAGAAAAGAGCTCAAAGAAGACTCGTCTTTTGAGGAACAAGTGATGGACAGGGCAGCAGCAGATTCCAGGTACAGGTTGGAATATTGCAATCACGGCAGTGTCATAAGGATGGCTTAGTGAAATCACTCTTCGCAGCTGTTCCTCAAAATGGGTAAACAATTATATGGAGATGAACGATTGGCCAAATGAACGGTGGAGGTGAGACTGCAAGAACACGACCAAGGGCTTTAATATGGCTGTCAAAGGTTACATTTACCAAGGTTATTTACCGGTTCATTTTTTCTGGGTGAGCTTGAACTCTAGGGGAAGATTGCTCACAACTTATGTTTATTTTTTAACGAGCATGAACTATGTGCTAAAACTGCTCGGATCTTGCGTTTATTTTTTAACGAGCATGAACTGTGTGCTAAAACTGCTCGATTATACCAGTCATAAGATAAGAAATGTCTCTTGTGAGATAGCTATTTTTTATGGAGCTTTATCTCACGAAGCTATGCTCCGAATTTGGCAAGTTTTGACCTTTGCCCCTCATCCTCTCTTCATGCAAGTTTGGAAACGACTAATATAAAAAACAGATAAATAACCGCTCTTTGCTTGCACTCCAAAAGGTTTGCATGCCCCCAGGTATAAAATAGAATTTCAAAGCTGCCCCTCCTCTCCCTCACTTCTGCTTTTCTTTGGGTGTTCCCAACTACTTATCATCTTGCCAATCTAATGTTAACGATACTTGTCTTCTCGTTATTCTAAGGGATCTTACGCGGTACTTGTCTTCCCGTCGGCCCAACTTTTAACGAACAGCTATTTGTGACAAGAGAAGAACACTACTCAAAGACAAAACATCAATGTTATTGAGGGAGGCTTGCCTCTTTCTGGTTACCCGAAGAATGGTTTTATTCGCTGCCGCAAATGAAACTCTTTCTTTGGCGATGTCTATCATTAGGTTGCCTAAGGATGGTTACAATTTGTTGCAGCAATAGAAACTCATTCTTTGGAGGCTGCCCCTACTTATCCTTTAAAACATTTGTTTTAATGGGTGAGGCTTGCCTTTTATCCAAAGACGGTTACTATTTACTGCCACAAACGGATCCCCTTCCTTGGCAGAGCCCACTTATTTAGATAAAGATGAATGACCTTTGTCAAACAAGTAACCTTGACAAAAGAATCTTGTTCCAGAACAACCCCTCTTCCATTCACGGACGGGGTATGGACTAGTCATATTCTTTCGCGGAAATTCTACCCTATAACCAAGGTTTCTTCTGCCCAAAGCAGACCAGGGTGCATGCCCCCTGGGTTCCAGTCTTATCTTTCCGAATCACTCGCACTCATCGGGAAGTAGAACCGGGGGTGGAGGCATTTCTTGAGTGAATAAGCCATTCAGGGATGGTATTTGACTATTTGCGATGCGAGATCCCGGAAATGAAAGTTGGTCTACGAGCTTGACCATTTTTCCTTCGTGTGGAAAACACATTAATCTAAAGAGTGAGGAGACTATAGCTCCCATGCAATATATATAGTCTCGTCCAAGGAGTAGGTTATAATCCAAGGGTCCTTGGACAACCATGACGTTCATATGGACTGTCTTCTTCCTCAATGTAATCGGAACATTGGGGAGGATCCCTAAAGGGCGACTGGTTCCTTTATCAAAACCTGATAGATTTCTCATCTCAGGTAAAAGCGCCGGGGAACCCAGTGCTTTCCAAGCAATAGAGGAAAGGATACTCACGGATGCCCCTTCATCAATGATAGTTCCAGCCATTACCATTCTATAGATTTGGACAATGATTCTGAATGGTATATTGGCTGGTAACCGGGGTCTGCCTAGTTGGTTCCAATCAAAGGACACAACCAGGTTGCTTAGTGGTGGGACTGAATACACGGCTGGATACGACCCTGACGATGTTCCTTCCTGCGATAAAGGAATGGGCGCATTGCCCTGATGCTCATCAGAGTCTGTGTTGATGAAAAGAATCTGGATGGTGTCATCCTTATTCTCTTCAGTGAGGGTGTCATTCGAAGATGAATCTTCAACGACGGTGTCATTTGAGGATGAAACCTCTGAAGGAAGAACCGGGTCAACTGCCGTTTCGACCTTTAGACTTTCGTCTGGTCTGGATTCAGTAGGTTCATTCTCAATGATCGACACTTCAGCTGACCACTTGATCGGGCCAGCTGGATTTTCAACTATCGAGGGACTTGGCACGAGTTTTTGGTATCCAGAAGGAAGTCGTAACGGTGAAACCGGACGATCTTCCAAAACTCTCTTCGCCTCATATAAGAATGGACAACGGTGGATGGCATGATCGCCTTCACACAACATGCAGGGTGATCTTGGTCTCCCTTTTCGTCCTTCACTCTCGCTAGTTGACGGACTGCAATCAACATGACTACCAGAGGTTGATGCTACCGGATTGTGCATCCTGGGGGACCAGTCCCTTAGTATCCGGGGAATACAAGGACAATCACGGTGGAAGTGGGTCCCTTTGCAAATGACACATGGCGATTTAGGCCCGGTCGGTGCAGTGTGTGGATTTTTGTCAGATGTCTTTTGCTTGCCCCCAGTCGCCTTCGCCTTAGGCTGCTTCTGCTTCTTTTCTTTCTTCTTCTTCTCCTTCTTCTCCATGGGAGGCTGACTTCTGCCGGCTCTACCTTGTGAAGATGAAGGATCAGAGGAAGAATTGTAAGAAGTGGAAGGCTGGTGGGCAGCTCTAGACTGGTCTGACTGTTGATTCGACTGCTTAGGATTTGTGGTGGTCTGAACTACATTAGTTGAAAAGAGCCATACAGGCAGGCCAATTGTCAATCCTGGAAGTGACAATGTGGCCATATGGGGCGCACCAACATCTCCCCAAGAGGAGAAGGGACTGGGACTTCCACCAAGGTGACTTCCTTGGTTGGTGGGCTCCATACTTTTCAACTGAAAGATCAACGTGGGAATAACAGGTGATTATGTTCCGTTTAAAATAAATTTTATTAACGACGCTTTACACACAATTTTGCTTTTTCATGTTTTAAGAGTCGAGAAAAAGCTAAAGATGACTCTAGTCTCCTTCGATGTTTTAACGAGCCCGAAGTGACAAATGCTCGGTTGGACTTTTTCAGTTATAGAGTTTGAAAAAGGCCAAAAGAAACTGCTCTGGAGATCTAGGCAGAGGGTGTGCCAAACCTTTCGCAAAACCACGGAATACGTTTTACGGTACGTGTGGTCAATCTTCGTGAATGCTGTGTTCACTGCATTGCGATCAGTAGGGCGGCCGACACGGCTTCCTAAGGATAAAGGATATATGCCTATAGGGGTCTCCCAATATATACTCGACGGTACGTGGGAGCACAAGTCCGTATTAGTGCCACCGACTCTCAGGAGGAATCACCCACCTTCTTCGAGATCGACAGTCACTACGTTTAACGACGCCGGAACACGTCTCTAGCTTAGACCTCTATGTGTTTGCGTTATGTTTCAAAGCGTTGTTAAGTAAATTGGATTTATTTTAATGTTGATCTTGCTTAGCAGTTTGCCTTTAAGGATCACCACGAGATGTATGTAACAAATTCCTGAATGCAGTCTAAGATGAGAAGCAAACTTTTCAATCTTTCAACTTTGAAAATCTTAACTACTGAGGAGAAGAAAGGCAAATCTTTTCACACAGATCATAGAGCACACACTAATGCAAAATTTCCTAAATCAGCATGCAAACAGTCAAATGCAAAATGCACAATGCATGTATTTTCTTTTCCCTTTCTTAATGTTGATGTATTACAAAAAGAAAGTTGTTATATAACTTTGATTTCAATTTCAAGCGAAAGTAAACAAGCTAGTCCAAAATCAAAAGACACCTTAAGATTTACTTGTTTAAACTCTGGAAATGCATGAAATCAAACCATAATGACGAAAGCAAAAATACTAATCAGCTATGGACAGCAAACAAGCTAACTCTTTAGACCAGCAAAATGCCTAACACAGGTTCAGATCTAAGAGGCCAAAGCAAGACTAGTTCACTTTCGTTATGGGAAATTGTAAATGATGTAAGAAATACAAAAGAACAAGTACAATTTCGTTATATAACAGAGGCGGAATGATGGCAAGTAAGGTTGGTTTCAGAACAGGTACAAGACTGGTAACTGGCTGCAAAATCTATAGTGAAAACAGGCAAGAAAAAGGGAGGAAACCCCAAATGCACAAGGCAAAATTGGGCCAACGCAGGTGCTGCACAGCCAGTCTGGCTCTCAGCGCAGGTAGCCCCTTCGGGACCTACGTTGCAAAGCAGGTAGCCTGTGTACTACCTGCTTTGGAAAACGAAAGTTGCGTTTTCTCAGTTTCCGGGTCACAATTTTCTCAAAAATTCACAGTTTTTGCTCAAATCAGAAGCTATCAGTCAAGTACACACTAAGGGATGACAAGGAAGATGAAAAGCTATCACTAAGAGCTTACAAGGATCCTTGTAGATCAGCTCTTCAAATCATGAACATGCTCAGAAATGAGCTAGAGTAGCTGCCCTCTACTTCGCTTTTGATATAGTCAAAAGCTTTTCGATTTGGTACTCTTTTGTTCAGGAAATGAATAGCAAAATACTACAAACAATCAAACAGATACGATCCCCAGCGGAGTCGCCAGTTTGTTGTAGGGAAAAGTATCCGACTTGGATGACCCTATCCCACTCTAAGGGTGATAGTACCTCAGCAACAACTGTAAACAAAACTACTTAAGGTTTACTTCTTTATGAAAGCAAGAGAGAATGAAGAAATGCACTAACCGTTGCCTTGCACTTAATATTTGCTCCAATCTCTTCTCTTTGCTGCTTGCTCCTAGCTCTTTGCTCTTTTGCTGGCCCAGCTACAATGAGATCCTGCAAAATAACAAAGAAGGAAACTACAAGAAGCATGCATTCATAACTGACTCAAGGATTAGCATAAATCAAATATACAATCATTGCAATACATCATTGAAACAAATGCATATAGAAGAACCTCAATAGCTTTTATTAATGGAAGAAGTAAAGTTCTGAGAAGGTTACAACCATTGAAGGCCCCAATCCAGCAACACCTCCCAGCAGAAAGAATTTCTCCTCTTCACCTCCTTCAAGCAATCACCCAATAGTTCTATAGTGAAACCAACAACATATCATTACTTTGCACAAAATTCCAGCCTCCTGAGCTCATAGGAGATAGCTCAATATATAGATGAATTGAGAAAGGATGAGTCAGCTTGCAACTGATGTGTAGCTGCCTTGTGTCCTCTCTCTCTTCAGTTGATCTTCAGTTCTTGAGTCCACTTGGAGAACCTTGCTTCCACTTGGAGAAACAGAGCCTCTGACTCATCACAAGGCGAAATCCCTGATCCAAGTGTCATTTTTGGAAGATTCCAGAGCAATGACTCAGTGTGCCACTTGTCCCATCTCGCTCAGCGCAGGTGGCCTTTGTTCTACCTGCTTTGCAACGTAGGTACACCATGGAGGAGTTGAGTTTCAGCGCAGAAGCCTAGTGGAGCACCTGCTTTGATTTCAGGATTGCTTGTTTTTGAGTGTTTTCAGGTGGAGAACTGATCTGAGAGCTGTTGGTTTGCTGACCTTGTTCCTCTAGGGGTAGGAACATCATGTTTAGGGACTTTGGATCCCTTGGATTATTGACAATTCATGCCTGATGCTGCAAGGCACAAAATTGTCTATAACACACAGCAATTCACAAAAGTTCTCCACCTGAAAACACTCAAAAACAGGCCATTTCTAGATCATGTCAACTGCTCCACTGATCATTTGCGCTGAATGTCAACTGCTCCACTATCTACCTGCGCTGAATGTCAACTGCAAAGAAGGCTACCTGCGCTGAGCGTAACTGGACAAGTGGCAGACTCATTTCTCAAGGTGTCAATGCCCAGGAAGCTTCCAAAATGACACTTGGATCAAGGAATTCGACTGGTGATGAGTAAGAGGTTCCAAATCTCCAAGTGGAAGCAAGAACCTCCAAGTGGACTCAAGAACTGAAGTGGGAGAGGACACTAGTCAGCTCCATGCCAGCCTCAAGCTGACTCATCCTTTCTCCAAAACTCCTATATATAGATCTCTCTCAGGAGGTCATGAGAGGCTGGAATATTGTAATTGCAAAGAATTGCTGTTGGATTGTGGTTAGATCATTGGGTGCTTATGCTTTGAAAGGGACTGAAGAAGGAATTCCATTCTGCTGGGAAGGAGATGCTGGGTTGGAACCTTATGGGTTGTATCTCTTCCTGAACCTTGTTTATCAATCAATAAAGCTTCTTGGTTCTTTCCTATATGCTGGTGTATTTTTTATGATTTGCATTAGTGTATTTGATTTACTTCTAATCCTGAATCATTTATGAATATGTATATTTGCCTTTGTATTGTGTCCTTCTCTTGTTGCATGTAGCTGTTCTCTTGTGATCTCGTGGGAGCAAAAGCGAGGAGGCAAGTAGCTGTGGACACACAAAGAGGAGAGGATCTAGATCGAGGGACAACCGAAAGATAACGGCAAGTCTACCAATCTCCTCTCTTTCATATTTCATAAAGGAAGAAACCGAAGTAGCTGTGTTCGTTTGTTGCTAAGGTACTGTCACACCTTAGGTGGATAGGATCGTCCTGCATAGGCATTTTTCCCCACAACAATATGGCATGGGGGCAATTGGCTGAGAAGAGAATTGGCTCAGCCAATCTATGGTCGGGTGGAATGTGGTAGTTCCATCTCCGGTTGGTTCATTGCATTTATTAATGAAAAATTCATTCCCTTGATTTTCATGTGAAAATGTACTAATATATATATATGGATTTTTATGGCTGATATGTTTATTGTATTTCTGTTCCTATTATGTTGTTTATATGCACATTTACCTCAGAGGGTGTTACATCTAGTGTTCCTCCTGATCTCCTCCTGCATCAAATCTGACCACAATCGTTCTTAATCTAGAAACTTCTCCCGACCATTGACAGAGTCCTGATAACTATGCCAACTCTTGGGGAGTCCTAGAAGAGAAAGATTCACCATATCATCCTCGACAATCATGACTCCAACACTTCCAAGTTCATCACGACATTGAGTGAACTTGGTTAAGTAATTTTCAATTGAGTCACGCGCCTCCATCTTGATTTTTCGAAGTTTATCGTTCACTGCCAACTTCCTTTGGTCACTGTTGTTATGGAAAAGGTCCTTCAATGATTTCCACATAGGATGTAGAGTTTCCTTCCCATGGGGAATCGATTCAATGTGGTCTCAAACTCCCTCAAGGATTATCTGCCTTGCCCTTGCCAAACACTTCTTCCATTCGACCATGTTCTGAGCATATGATGCTGGTGGCTTAGGAATGTCCTGATCAATGAATTCCTTCAAGCCATTGTCTTCCAACACGGCCTCCATCCTATCCTTCCAGGCTCCATAATTCGAGCTTCCATCCAAGGCATACTTGAGCGGCAAACTATAGAACGTCATCTGCCGATCCTGATGTATGAAATGCAAATTCAAATTTCACCTGTAACCCAAAACTTAAAACTTCAAAATCTTTTCTAGTATACTGTTATCAGCTCCGATGCCATGTAGAAAATCCTATAGATTCACAAGCTCATGCAATTTATTAAAGCAAAAGATAAGAATCTACTTCTACTCTTTATAGCGGAAGCCCTTAAATTGATGAAAACAATAATAGCAAGAGGAAGACAAATCAATGGCACATAACACAATAAGTATCCAGGGAAATCCATAACTCAAAACCCCACTATCTGTATTGCATATATCAGAAATCCAAGATGATAATACAATGCTTATTTTCACGAGGAAAATCCCTGCACTCAGTATGATCAATCGCCCAGCTCAAGCCAAAACTTAGCCTCTTCTGCTACTCTCCAAGCCCCTATTTCCTTGCACAATTCATATCATTGAATAGCCTATATTGATGGGAAACCAGTGCATCCAAAACTACGCAATCCCTTCTAGGTTCAATTCCTGATTGCAAGCATGATCTATACAACTCAGTAAATCATACAATTGATAGTACACTATCCCTGCACTCTAGTCTCAACTGGGTCTTTCTCAGAATCGACATGCATGAGTTTTTGATGAGGGAATATTCAGTTAACTGGAGTAGCACTAGTTAATGCATTAGTGCACCAACTATCTGTTAACTCACTATTAGTTCCTGAAATAGTTTGGAACTAATTTAACTGAACTTAACTTAGTAAACTGAGTTATCTAATAACAACTCACAATTAAACTCATATTGGACCCCTAAAATATAAGGAGAACATATACATGACTTCATAAAGACTTCCAACTTGGAATTCCTAAGCTAATTAAGTTAATTAAACTTAATCAACTATTTACAAATTGCTATGAGAATAGAATTTGATTTTAATTCACAATTTAATTTAAGGACAAATTAAATTGGAATTTCTGGATTCTATTTTTAACATTTATTATTGCTATTTTCAACAATATCAAGGCTAGTGCTTCACCCCTAAGCTCTTGAACTGCGCAATTGTGCAATCACTAAGCCTCTCTGGCAACCTGCAATCTGGTTCCGGCTCAATCAATGGATCAACATGTGCCATCTTAAACTAGGATTTATTTATTTATTTTATTTTATTTTTTTAGACGGATGTTATCTCGTCACGAGTGAATTGCAGATGAAGGTACTTTATCATACAATGACAAGATGATGAAGAAGGAGATGTAGGAGGGAAACATGCGAAAGGACATTTGTGTAGCTAATTATGCAAGATGATCAATCAAGAGAAGACAAAAGGGATAACAGTTTGCGACCATAACTCAAGACTTGATATCATTGAAGACTCCTTACCTCTAATCCATAAGGAGGTGGACAAAAGAGCATCCTCAAAGAAGATATGTAGTAAGCAACAACATAAGGGGCTTGACATAGCCATATCATTAAGCAGTCCATGTCAGCAGTTTCATGTCATGTCATGTCATGAGTTGTCATATGCCACATCATCATTGTGGGTTATGTAATTATCTATTCAAAATGTATTGTAAAGTGGAAGTCCAAAGGACACATTCAGAATATGAAGAGTCATGTAAAGTCGAAAAGTCATAGGAAGTCAAAGAGTCATGAGGGTAGTTAAAGAGTCACAAGGAAGGTGAAGCATCACCTCATTGGTTATATATACACCCTCATTGTATGAGCAAAAGACTTTTCACCTTGGCTCCTCCCACAAAACATTAGAGAGAAAATCTAGTTCTTTTGGGGAGCAAGGAGTGGCTCCAATGCTCCACTATTAGAGCTAGTGGTGTTCATTGTATACACGTGTCTTGGAACTTTTACTTAATATAAGAGGCCTCATGTCCAACACATTCTTCATGCATGAATTACGAATATTTGTAATACTATTCTGTGGATGTTTGTAATTCATGTTTTCTTTGATATGTGCTAAAGTAGTTGAACTATTTCGGTTATTTGAGTACTCACCATATTGAGAATGTGCTATAATGGTTACTATTGCTGTCATATCCTTGTGGAATATTCCGCTAGATGTTAGACATTTATCTCTTTTTGATAGGTTGTATTGGCCATCACATCTTTGTGGACTATTCCGTTGGATGTTAGACGAATCCTTCTTGGTTATGTGTGTCTCTAATAGGGTGGTACTATTACCTTTCTCTTAGAGGCTCATTGTATTTTCTCCCTTCGTAGTAGAAGAACCTTGACACACTTACAACTTAACGCTCACTAGGAACATTCACTTTCTTTTCGAAGGCACATTTGCATTCCTCTCTCTTGTTGACAGTTAGAGCCAAGGAAAATCTTTAAGAAACTGACAACCGGGGCATATTCTAGGTGGTGCTTCTATCCCAAACGGTGTGAAGCCTAATTGGGACCACATATCGGGGAGACCCCTTGAATGTTGGTGGGTCCAACACCATCAACATGTTATAAATGTCTAATTGAAATCCTTAATTTTTTCTTTAGAACTAATCTTCAGTCTGGAATGTTCCAGAACTAATGTGGCCAATAATTTATCATCACCAATTTTTTCGATAAAGACTTTTTCAAAAATATCATGGTTGGTTATTGAGCCAATTGGTAAAGAAAAATACTAGTTATAGGCCTTTCCTTTGAAAGTATAAGGAAACAAGTGACACATGACATCCTCATGTTCCACATTCATGAGATTAACTACTAACATGAATCTATTGATATGATCTTCATGAGATTATTTATTATCAAGATCAAATTTGGGTAAGATCTTCTCCAGGTGTTTAAGAAAATCATGATGATCGCTCGGGATTTGAACTTCTCCTAAAGATAACTAAGGTCTTCTTGGTTGAATACCCACAACTGTAGTTATTGTTCAATGAGGAGTTCCTGTGAGTAGGAGTCGTAGAATGAGAAAGTATGGTATGTTAAAGACGACTACCTAAACATAGTCACCGATCAAACGAGAAAATTACCTAGTACCCACTTTTTTGAGGTAGCAAAAAATCCCTCGATTTTGAAAAGTGGTGATTCGGAATACACCTTTTTTTTTGGAGTATATTTTTGGTACTTTAAATTTTCTTACGTATCAAGTATGAACATTTTTTTTAAAAATGTTAGTGATTTTCATGCTAGTTTTGAAAAGTGTTGATGCAACATTACATTTTTTTAGAGGGCTTATTTTTGACACTTTAAATTTTTTTATGTATCAAGTATGAACATTTTTTTTTAAATGTTAGTGATTTTCATCTTGATTTTGAAAAGCGCTGATGCAACATCAACCATTTTTGTTTAGAGGACTTATTTTTTACACTTTAAATTTTTTAATGTATTAAGGGTAGATATATTTTTTAAAATGTTGTGATTTTCATGTTGGTAATGAAACATAAAAATAAAATAAAAAACATAACAAAAAAAAACTCAAATATAAAAAATATATATATAAAAAGGAAAGAAAAAACCCACAAAAATGTAAAAACAAACAAAATTAACTTGTCAAAATAAAAATAATAAACAATAAATAAATAAATAACATAAAAAAAAATTCAAAAAAAAAATTAAAAAAAAAAAAGAAAATATTTCAAAAAAACATATAATTTAAAGAAAAAAATTGAAAATTAACCCATAAAAAAAACAAAACATCTATAACAAGTATTATTATTATTATTTCTTGAGTTAAAAATAAAATAAAACAAAACTATATAATAAGAATAAAAATTAATTAATTAATCAATTAAAAAACTGAAAAAAAATTATAAAATTAAAATAAAAAAACTTAAAAAAGAAAAGAAAAGAATATCTATATCTATATCTATATATATATATATATATATATATTAACTTAGAAATATATATATATATATATATATTTTTTTTTAACTTTTCCAAGTTAATTTTTGATTTTTTTTTTTTACATTTTATATTTTTTTTTAGTCTTTTTTATATTTGAATTGTTTTTGTTATGTTTTTAATTTTTTTCATGTTTTATTACTTGTTATTATTAAATTTTTTGTGTTTTATTTATTTATTTATGGTTTTTATTTTTTATCAATATTTGAATTTTTGTTTTCTTTTGTATTTTTCATTTTTATTTCTTTATATATATATATTCTTTATTATTATTATTATTTTTATAGGGTCTGTGTCGATGCTTGTCTAACAACCCGATCCCATTATGTGCAATTTGATAGTTGATTTTAAAATTTTCATTATAATGAATCGAGTCTATCCCCACAATGTGTCAATTTCATGGTTGGTCTTTAAGTTTTCATTACAATGGGTCAAGTTCACCTACACTGCGTGTCAATTTGATAGTTGATTTTTAAATTTTTGTTGCAATGTATCAAGTTGTCTTAGGCTAAGATTTTAAAATTGCTATATATTTAGCGTTTAAAAGATAAATTACTCTTGGTATAAAACCTCTTTCATTCAGGTGTTCATTTTTAAAGTTTTTTTAGTCATAATTTTTTTCCATAATGTTATGCTTGAAATATTTTGAAAATTTATGATTTTTTTGTAGCCATAATCTTTGGTTTTAATTACATGGTTGAAAAATTGTCAAGATTTTAATGTTTTTTAAGTCATGATATTTTATTTTTAATGCTATGGTTAAAAACAATTACAATATTAGCGTTTTTTAGAGTCAAGATATTTTATCTTTAACATGGATGGAAATTGTTGGAATTATCAAGATTTGAGGCATGATATTTTATCTTTAACATCATGTCTGAGAATTGTTGGAATTTTATAGTTTTTCAAAGTCCTTATATTTTATCTTTAATTCCATTGCTAAAAGGTGTCAAAATTGTAACTCGATTTTTTGTTGTTGTTCCAACATCAACACTTATTTTTTTTAGGGTGTTTTTTCATCCATTTTGCAAAAGAAAATGGTTTTTACTTCCATTTAAAAAAATGTTGAAAATTTACCCTAAAAAAGCATCAATCTGACATACACAATTTTCATTTTTGGGTTGTTTTTCATGTTTTTGTTGTTGAACTAGGCTGGTATTTTGGAGGGTTTCTTGTCTTATTTCATCAAGCTCATTGAGTTGTCTCATCCTTTGCTTTTGTGCTTCTGATAAGTCAAGATCCAACTAGATTGTTGTTTTATAGTTATGGATCTAGAACTCTATTGGAAGTAAGACTTGCTTCCCATAAACAAGTTCATAGGGAGTATGCATTGTAGTACTTCTCCATGTAGTTCTATAAGCCCACAAAGCTTCAGGAATCTTTTCTGCCCTGTCCTTCCTATGTAAGTGTATAGTCTTAGTAAGAATTGCTTCAATCACCTTGTTTTTAGACTCAACTTGTCCATTAGCTTGTGGATGGTATGGAGTGGATTTCCGATGCTTGATTTTGTACTGCTCCACAAGTTTCTACACTAATATGGATGTAAACTATGTTCCTTGATCTATTACAGTTTCTCTTGGAACACCAAAATGAGTAAAACTATCCTAAAAAAGAAATGAAACTACAACATTTTCAGTAGCAAAAGGAAGTGCTTTAGCTTCTGCCCATTTACTGACATAATCAATACATAACAAAATATATCTTTTTTTCTTTGAAGGTGGATTAATTGGACCAAGAAAATCTAGTGCCCATTTTTCAAATGGCTCAATGATTACCTGTGGCTATAATGGAATTTCATTTGAAAGAGTAGGTTTTCCCATTCTCTCACAAATGTCACATATTTTATCATATTCCTTGGTATCCTTGAAAATGGAAGACCAATAATATCCTAAAAGTAGGACCTTATAAGAAGTTCTTCTGTCAGAAAATTGTCCTCCACATGGTTCATCATGGCATGCTTTAAGTATTTACGATATTTCATCTTCTTGAACACATCTTCTGATGATGAGATCTGGTCTTGTTTTGTATAATTCTTCGTTTATCCATGAATAAGATGTGCTATTGTGAACTATCCTCCTCTTTTCTCTAGGAGACAAATGAAATGGCATTTTCCCTGTAGCTAAATAGTTAGCAATATCTGCATACCAAGGTGATTTAGTAGATACTGCAAAAATATATTCATCAGGAAATTTATCCTCCACAGGTTGATCATTATTATCATTCTGAATTCTAGATAAAAAGTCAACAATTGTATTCTGTTTTTTGGGTCTATCTAGAATGGTGATGTTGAATTCTTGTAACAATAAGAGCCATCTGGTTATTCTTCCATTAGTGATTGGTTTATTCATTAGGTATCTAATGGAAAAATGGTATGTGTGAATGAAAGTTTCATAGCCAGTTATATAATGTCTGAATTTGTTAATGGCATGAACTATGACTAAAAACTCCTTCTCAGTTATAGTATAATTTAACTTTGTAGGAGTTAAATTTTTACTGGTATAATAGATTGCATAAGGAGTAAGGTATTTTTGCCCTAACATAACTCCTAAGGTTGTATCTGAAGCATCAGTTGATATATGGAAAGGAAATTTCCAATTAGGTCCTTTTAAGATAGGTGCTTCAGAAATTCTCTTTTTCAAAGTTTCAAAGGCAGCTTGACAATCAGAATTCCAACTGAATTCACAGTCCTTGGTAAGTAGTTTAAAGAGTGGAGATGCAATTTTTGTGAAGTTTTCTATAAATATTCTATAATATCTAGTAAAACCAAGAAAACTCCTAACATCTCATTGACAGTTTGGCACTGATAATTTAGAAATGACCTCAACTTTAGATGAGTCTACCTTAATTCCATCTCCTGAAATATGGTGACCTAAAACAATTCCTTCGTTAAACATCATAAAAAATTTCTCATGACTTAACGAAAGATTTGTTTCTTTACATCTTATTAAAACTTTTTCTAAATTTTCAAGTGCTTCGTTAAAAGAATCTCCATAAACTGTGAAATCATCCATATACACTTCCACACAATCATGAATAAGATCAGAGAAAATTCTGAGGACTGCTCTTTGGAATGTTGCTAGAGCATTGCATAATCCAAAGGGAAGTACTTGGTAAGCATAAGTTCCCCATGGACAGGTAAATTTGGTTTTATCTTGATCCTCAGGTGCTACCTGAATCTGATTATATCCACTAAAACCATCCAAAAATGAAAAATACTTTTTCCCTGCCAATGTGTCCAAGACTTGATCTATGAAAGGAAGTGGAAAGTGGTCTTTTAATGTTGCTTTATTCAATTCCCTGTAATTGATACATACTCTCCATTTCCGATTTTTCTTTGGAACAATTACTAAGGGTGAAACCCACTAACTGTCTAATATTGGATAGATGAAATTTACATTTAGCAACTTTTGTAATTCCTCCTTAACAATTTCTTTTAGATTTGGGTTCATTCTTCGTTGTGGCTGTCTAACTGGTCTTGCATTTTGCTCAATGTAGATATGATGTATGCAAGTCTTAAGATGAATTCCTCCCATATCAGTGTATTCCCATGCATAAGAAGAAGAAAGCTTTTGTAAAACTTCTACCAATTGATTCTTTTTTAATTCTTCCAAGTTTTTATTAACATTCAAAGTTTTACCTGGAAAAATTTCTATTGAAGAATTCCAAAATTTCACCATAGAAAGAAATGATACTTGTCTATATGAGAGATATTCATTTCGATTACGGTCATGATGTGAGGAAGATTCACTATTTTCCAATAGATTTAAAATTTGGTCCTCCTCTCTTTAGGATAGGATGGTGAATATTGTTGATATTGAGCATAAGCCCCATAAGGACTTTTCCATCCTTGATTCCAAGATTGTGATTGTGGCTGAGCCCAAGGCTGCCAAGAAGGATTCCAATTATTTTGTGAAGACTAAGAAAATTGTTGTGGTCTAAAGCCTTGTGATTGATTTGGTTGAGAGTTATGCCATGGCCTCGTGGAAATAAAGTAAAGGGGGTCTACTTGTTTTGGTATCCCTTCGTCATTAAATACAACTCTGAGACCTGGTAAGGAAGTAAACTCCTTAGTATCATGGTTATATACACATATGGCACAAGTTTCTATAGTTTTAAATCTAAAGGACGCTCTCTTATGGCATTCTTCTTTCGACATCTAGGACAAAAAATGGATAATGCAACATTTTCATACTTTTTCTTATTCTATATTTTAAGGGTGTCTATCTGTTCACTTAGACTCCCTAAAATATGTCTTGAAAGTATCAAGCAAGCTTCCTAATTATTCCCTACTGACTGTCCCAGCTACAGATTTATTGATTCTTGATAAGAGAGGGTCTCTAGGACTTTTTCCAACTCATGCTTTACCCCTTGAGATATGTACACATAAGTCATAGATGCAAATGGTAATTTGGAAATATCTCCTTTTCCTGTTAGGTTAAGGAGATCGATCCATTCATCTTTGATAGCTTTGAGTAGGAGAGCTTTCAAATTTTCCTCATCGAAATTATCCATTTTTTCTCTTTTTATATTATAAACAAATATCTCTACTAAGTCTTCAGGATTTTCATCTTCCTTTTGTGTCATTTTGAAGACTTCATCTTTAATGTTATGAGGCATACGATAATCTCTATATTTTTCTAAGAAAGCTTCTTTCATTTGTGCCCATGTTCTTAAATAATTCATCCCTAAACTCATGAACCATTTTAATGATGAATCCATTAAGGTAGCAGGGAACAATTTCAGTTTTTGAGCATCATGCAGATAATCATATGATCTACATAATACTTCAAATTCTAAGAGAAATGTCTTTGGGTCTTCACTTCTTTTTCCATAGAAATTAGGAAGAATGGATGGTGAAATATTTTTCATTGTGAGGGTTGTATCTTCTTCAAAAATAGGAAATCCAAAAGGGTCTTGATTTCCTTTACCTCTACCCCCTCCTCTATTTCTATCTCCACCTCCTCCTCTGCCTCTACCCCTTCCAATCCTATTTTCCTCACCATTGAAATTGTGCATCTCACCTCCCCCTTCTTCAGACATGACAGATTCCTCAGAACTGATGTAAGGTTTTTTTGATTCTTCTGGTTCCTCTTTCAGTGGGTAGCCGAAATAAGTTTCTTGTTCCTCTTCTTCACTGGGAATTTCTAATGCTTCTCCTAGAATTTTTTCACCAATGGACGATGGAAAAACTACTCCTATAGTTGGGGATGTAGGATTTTCTTCAATTGCAACTTCAGTAGATGAAGTAGGTGAAGTTCTGGAATGGATTTATAATCTTGAGAGTTTAGGAAGTCTTTGTCGACCTGCGAATGGAATTCGGGTTTGAGTAGGTGTTGTGGAATTTCGAAGTCATGGTGAAGTGAGTAGATTTGTGGGAATTAATACTCTTCCTTGTCCTACAAATATGCCTCTAGAGTCTCTACCCCTACGAATATTTTTTTTTGAATTGATGATTTTTTTTTAACTTCTATTTGTACTTCCCCACCAACGACGCCAAAATGTTTAGTCAATTTAATGTTCTTAAATTGTAAGCATAAATGATCGACCAGGGTAGGTAAACTGATGAAGTGCAAATGCACTGTATGTGCTAGAAGTTATTTATGTCGTTAAGGTATTTATGTTATAGTTAAAGTCTAAATCTAGAATTAGTATGGAAATGGTGTTACTGTCTATATTAGAGTATTGTCCCTAAGATCTGTTAGTTGGTTATTCTAAAATTAATCTTAATTGAATCAAGTTTTGTGGGATGGTTGAAGAGAGATCCTAAACTCTACTCTGTTAGACTGTTTTTTATTATATTTGGATTTTTATGCTGCAGCCACACTAAACTAACTATGAAAGCAGGGAATGATGTAAAGGAAATCTACTTTATTGAGTTGGAAAATGAATGATGCTTGAATTCAGTTGCTAAGGAAAAGACTATCACTCTTTAACTTTTGCAGCTTCATTCAATACAAAAGTAAAACAAGAACGAAATTGATAAGCTATAAAACAACCAAACTGTGAAATGAGATGACTAAATTATACTAGGTAGAAAGCAAATGAAATGATCAAATTATGCTAGGTAGAAAGAAAATGAAATTGTTGATGCAGATTTCAATTTAATCGCGAATTCCATTGGACTGCATCCTAAAACATAAAATAGAGCATTCATAATTTAACTCTAAGAAACCAAATCAATTCTATTTGCAATGAGTCAAAGACCTGATCTGCATGCAGGGGCCCTCCACGAGATAGTTAGAAACTTTAATCAACAAAGCATGAAAAGTATGAACCAAAGTCTATTAATCAGAAATAGTTTTAACAGGATGTTCTCAAAATTACATACAACAGTGCACACCCAAAATACAGAGCGACAATTGTTCTTATAACATTTTCTCAAATAACAGCATGAGAATTTTAAGCCTAAGTATCTTCATTACAATCCCTATCAAACCAAATTATATTGCTTAATCATCGATTTTCTATTTCGAAAAGAAAATCGATAATATTTCGTAAAATTCGGCCTCTATTTCGGCACATTATCTTGCAGTTGAATTTGAGGTTTACTGCATTGCAGTGCAATTATCTTGAAGTATTGGTTCGAGAGAACATGAAAGAATCCATGAGGGGATCATTCCTTATCTATCCATATCTTCTTTTGCTGAGTTGGTGTACTCGAACCCTGTCAACAATGGAGGTAGATGTGAATCTATGGATTAGCTGCAGAATCAAGTCAATTCTGCAGTTGAATGCAAACTTTAATAAAACAATAAGGTATATGGACAAAATATGAAAAAGAGGGCATGTAAATTCTTACCTTAACAAAATCTAATATTTATTTCATTTATTTAGATGATAGGGATAGGAAAAAGGAGGAAAGATGAGAAAAAAGGGTGTCAAGGTGAAGCAGTTCTTGGAATCTACAACCTGTAACAGGCGGATGAGGGTAGAAACCATGGAATGAAAAGATATGGAAAAAAGAATGGTTGATTGCCAAAGAAAATAGTGAGAGAAAAAGAAGCAAAACAAAACAAAAATCTAGGGAATCAACCAGTAATTACAAAAGTCTTCAAAGGAAAAGGAGGTAAAGGTTGGGAAGGAAATGAAGGGGGAGGTATTTCTCAAATCCATTCTTCTAAATGAAAGTTTTATCATGGAATATAAGGGGTTTGGAGAGCCTTACAAAATCTCTAGCTATTCCAAGCTGAATGTTGGGAAAAACATAGTGATACGGTATCACTTGTGATTAATTAATGGCTATGGAAATTGGCAAATACATTGGAAAAGACAAAGAGACATTAATTGGCATTTATTTATGAAATAAAGGAAAATAGGAGAAAAGGAAGGTGAAGAGACACATATTTACATGAGAGGGAAATTGAGTCGGCCTGGAGTATGCCGTAAAACTGCTTCTGCTTGGCTAAGAGCTCGTCTTTCTCGGACGTAAGGAAACAGGTTAACGGCCCAAGACCCAGAGGCATCTGGCAGGAGTGAAAGCCTGCTCCCTTACGGACCACCAACGGGTTATTACAGGTGGCGTGGTTTTCCTTGATAACGGTGATAAGTCAAACCGACATTCGCGGATAGCAGCCAGAGATGGCTGTCCTCACTGTTGGTTTGACACCTGAGTTTGATAGGTTTTGCCACCTTCGGAAGAGAGGGAAATTGAGGAAAAATTAATGAAAATGAAGAAAATAGAGGTCCTAGTGATAAAAACGCTTTCAAGGATCAGTTATATCCTTTTGACAAATTTTGACAGCATTTTGACAATTTTTGGGTTGAGCTCACTTTCATTCTCTCTTTCTCTCATTCTCTTTCACACTTAGAGAAAATATTGGAGCGCTTTATCATTCACTCAGATTGGAGAAATAAGGAAAAGAAAAGCAGGAAAGTGCAAGGGAGAAGTTGGATCAAAAAATACAGTTGGATTGGCTTGCAGGTAACAGGTTGCATGTGTGATTTCCTTGCTTATTTATGGATGCATTGTATGTGCATGCGATTTTCTCGTTATGTGTTGTTATGGGCATGGATATTTTCCTGGAGTGACAATGATTTTAGCCTTGCCTTTCCATTTCCTGGATAGCCATGGTGTTGTGGGTTTTCCACTTGTTGTTTTGCTGATTGGGTCTTATGGCTATGGGTTGGAACAAACGTTCTGGAATCCCTAAAAAAACTTGGTTGAGTTACTAGTCCTAGGTTGGGAAAAACACCCTAGAGCCCTTGGTGGGTTAAGCTACTAGTCCCTGGAGCTGGGTTGGACAAATTCTCTGGAACCCTGGAAGGCTATGGGTTGAGTTACTAGTTCCTGGAGCCCTGGACAACTTGGGTAGAGACCTATCTAGTTGGCGTTAATCATGTCTGACTATAGAGGTGGAATCACTGTGGTTGAGGGTTGTGGTGGTTTGGCCTCTGGAATCCCTATTTTGGTTTTTTCATGGTTTATTCCATGAGATACCACATTCATGCTTGGAATATGGTGCAGGGGTGATTGATTTAAAGAGAGATTTTTTTTAGCCCAATCTATGGTTAAGTGGTACGTGGAAGTCCCTCACTTGGTTGGAATTTTCATATATTAATATGAGAAATTTTCCTATCATGATCTATGAGCATTTTTTGTGATTATGTTGGTGATATTATAGCTACATTTCGATGGTTTCTATGTTGGTCATTTTATGGTTATATGTTGGTTATATGATGTGTACCATCTATGGATCTTGCATGAATTATTTAGTTATTGATTGGTTGATAAATATATGGACTAATAAGTGTTTTTGTAGCTATGTGGAAAGGGTATAGAACCTTCTTGGTGATTCTTAGATGAATCTCAAACTATCATGATCAGATATGCATTCATGACCTATAGATTCTGTGTTTGCCTCGTGTTTGACGAAATTCATGTTATTGATTAGGTAGTCTATGTCAAGTTTTTGATTCGAGATTGAATGTTTAGATTTTTCATCATGTTAATAATGATTTTGGAAAGTATCAGGAAATTCTGTGTAGTGGTCTCGAGGTTGGCCTGAAAAGGTTGCATTGTTCCAAGGACCGCATGCTCAAAACTGAAGAGTTTAGTCCGTAATCACATGGAGGCAAGCCTGTGAGTGTGGTTATAGCCTCATAACTGCATGGAAGCAGTGTCAAGGGTGCAGTTGCAGGTCGATGTCAGTAAAACAAGGTTCCACCTAAGGGATTGACCACCTAGGGTGATTCTTCAACTCTTGGGTGATCTGTAGTCCTTGTACGATGCTAGTTTGTGGTCTGTTTGTAGGCCCCACTTCGTTAATTGGAACTGGGAGGTCAGGTCATGTCATAGTGACACTCTTCTCATGTTTACCCTGACAGGCTTTTGAAATTGGGTAAATGTGGGAGGGGTGGTTATAGGGTCATATTAGAGCAAGGTTGCAACACTAGACCTCGAGGTAGATGTGAGTGTTGTGTATGCATCTTTGATTGTCTATGTGTTTATCATGCACGCTTGTTGGTTATTTATTGTGATGGTCATTTTTGTGGTCTTGTGTCATCATGATGTTGATGTTGGGATGATCGATATGTTGATTTTTATAATATATACATATGTTGTGCTAATCCAAATTGAATGTGGAGACGAGATAGCCTCCCCTGAACTTCACTAAGGTATGTTTGGTTATGTTTATACTTGGTTATCTGACATGGTATGCTTGCAGGAAGTAGAAGATCAGAGATGAGAAACAAAATGGTGGATTACAGTTCACATGACTCTCCTTATATATCTGATGAGAAACACATAGATGAGTACTCTCAGGACATAATAGACACCTTGATAAGTTTAAAGGAAGAAATGTGGAGTTGCAAAGCGGATAATGATAGGATCATTTAGCAATAGGAAAGGCTTACCAGGGCACAAGAAAAGAAATAAAAGTTCAATGTAGTGATCCTTTAGAGATAATCATATTTGCAAAGATAAGCACAACTACAGATCGGTTTTTTTTTTTTTGGTTCATGGACACCTTGGTCAATGGGTGGCGCTACATCCACGGAAAAAATTGGGCTCATCGACCTTGAAGGGAATCTAGCCTCGCGGCCCACTAGCTAAGCCTGACCCTAAGGGCTTCGGGGAGAATGGACCTTGTGACCTCCCGATGGCGAGGCACTGGTTTTAACCAATTGAGCTAACCCTTGGGGCTAATTACAGATCATTTATGGACACGAGGAGAGGAATAATGGGACATATGGTAGGAGGTCTCATGGAAGACATAGGTCAGAAAGTGATGATACAGTCAGAGGTGGTAGATGGATGGATACACTTGACAGGAGAGGTAGCGGTTATGGGTTCTATTCTAGTTCTTGATCAGAGAGACAACATCTTCATCATCACTATCATCCTTACTGGAGGAATGCGAAGCAGTACTTTCCATATGAGTTCAAGAAAACCAAGTTTCTTACCTTTGATGGAGAGCTGAAGAAACCGGAATATGCATAAGCATGGTTGCCTGGGATGAAAGTTTTCTTCGATCTACATGATCATATAGAGAACATGAGAGAAAGGATAGCTATTTTCTGTCTCAAGGGAAAAGAAGACATTTTTTGGGAAGATGTGAAGTGTGTCAGAGGCATCAAGACAAAGGAGTTGAGTTGGCATGAGTTCAAGAGACTCTTCAGAAATAAGCAGTTTTCTGAGAGATATTATGATGGTAAGGTTAAGAAGTTCTACAAATTGAAGATAGGATCCATGAAAGATGAAGAGTATATGACTAAGTTTTTGGAGCTATTAAGTTTGTGCCATATCTTAAGGATGAGAAGATGAAGGTTCAAAGATTCGTTAGTGGATTTCCATTAGCATTTAAGGATCGAATTGTGTATGATGAGCCTCGGACATTGGAGGAAGTAATTGGGAAGTTGAAACATTGTTACGAACAGTCTAAGCATAACTCAGAGCCCAAGTAGGGTTTTAAAGGTAATGATAAGACTAAAGGAAAGTGGGGAAGTGAGGAAGACCCCAGGATGCAGGTAATAAGGAGAATGCAACATCATACAAGAAATTCAATGCAGTTGACAGAGGACATGGATTTTAGTTTGAGAATCAAAACAAGGGTGATGGCAGGAAATCTTTGCAGTGTTGGACTTGTGGTGGAGAGCATTGCAGAAGAGAATTTCCACAACATCAGGGTGGTAGACCTCAAATTTATAATTCTTAGGAGACATAGACAATTGGGGATTTTGGATAGAGTATTCCTAAGATTTATGCAACATTGGATAATAGGAAGGTTGATCATTAGGCATTTATTATCAATATGGAAGGTAAGATTTGTGATCAATTTGTTTCTATTTTTATTGACCCTTGATCTAACTGTAGTTATATTATTCCTAACTTGGTGGATAAGTGTTTCTTGAATAAATAAATAAATGCAAAATCTTGGTTGGTGCCATTAGCTACAGGTACCAAGAAAAAAGTTCATTGGGTGAGATATTGTACATTTGAGCTAAATGGTATGTTTACATCCACACATATAAATGTGCTTCCGTTGGGATCATACAATATGTTGTTGGGTATGGATTGGTTTTACATTTATAGGACTAATGTATATTTCTATGACAAGGCTATTGAGTGCTTGGATGATGATGGAGAGTGGAGAATATTGCAAGGAAAGAAGAAGCCTACGTCAAAGGATGTGTAATATTTGTAATTCATATTTCTAGTGACAAAGGTAAGGATGTTGAGCATGCTGAAGTCTTGAAGAGGTATTCACTTTTGCAGCAGTTTCAGGATGTGTTTCCAATAGATATTTCGGGGTTACTACCTCATAGGGAAGTGGAATTTTCTATTGAGTTGATGTTGGGAGCAACACCAACATCGAAGGCACCATACAGGATGAGCACTCTAGAGTTGGTGGAACTAAAGTTGCAAATTAAGTAAATTCTTGATAAGGGATACATTAGGCCAAGTGTGTTGCCTTGGGGTGCACTAGTATTGTTCGTGAAGAAGAAGGATGGTACTCTCAAGTTGTGCATTGATTACAGGAATTTGAACAACGTGATGATCAAGAACATGTATCCTTTGCCACAAATTTATGACTTTATTGATAAGTTGAAGGGATCAATAGTGTTTTCGAAGATTGATTTGAGATCGATATATCATCAGGTATGCATTAAAGAAGAGGACATCTACAAAACCACATTTCATACCAGGTATGAGCATTATGCGTTTGTAGCAGTTCCTTTTGGTCTTCCTAATGCTCTAGCTACTTTCATGTGTTTGATGAATAATGTGTTGCGTCCTTATTTGGACATGTTTGTGATAATATTCACTGATGATATATTGATATATGCTAAGAATGAGGAAGAGCATGCAAAACACCTAGCAACAATGTTAAAATTGTTGAGAGAGGATCAATTGTATGCCAACTTAGTACGTGAAATTTCTTTTAGATAAATTTCATTAGTTGGGACATCTTGCTTCTAAGGAAGTCATAGCACTGGACCCAGAAAATATCAGAGCTATCATGGAATGGGAAATTCCTAGGAATGTGGATGAGGTCAGATCATTCATGGGAGTAGTTGGTTATTATAGGCGGTGATGGGTCCCATCAATAGGTATATTTTGAGGCTTATTGTGCCATACTCCATCCCTTAAAACTCTCATTTTATCACATTAATTCACATTTTTAGACAAAATATAATTAGTAAGAATACTAAAGGGTTCTTGTCATATTTCATGGCCTAATGTGATTAATATGTAGGATAAAGAATCATTTTTGGAGATATTTACTATGTAGGGGCTGATTGGAGACATCTAGAGAGAATGTAGGGGGGGATTCTCCACTGCATTAACTCCCCAACTTGGCTTGAGATCAAATATTCCTCACAAAAAACTCAAATTCACTAGTAGCCAAGGAACTCAAGTGCATGTGAAGATTCAAGGGAAATAAATCCACCAATCTTGAGATTTTGGAGGGAATCAATCCTGTTTTCAAGGGAGCATTCCTCAACTACATTTTGTGTAAATAAACAAGCCTAAAGGCTCATTAGGATTCAAATTTTTGGTTGAAGATATGAGTAGCTACTGAAACCCTTAGGTTTGGGCCCAACCCAGAGGATTTAGTCCCTCTCTTATATTATTTCCTTGTTCTTTTTCAAGTCATTGCATATATTTTCTTGTTTAAGTAGGAATTACATCTCAAAACTTGTAGTTGTGGCTTTTCCTATCACCTCTCTTGTGGGAAGAGTGGTTGGAAGATCTAGAAAAACAACCCAAAAACATGTGCTTATGACTTCTTGGAAATTGTTAAGTGTTGGATTGTAATCCTTCTCCATGGTTGGTTTCTACAAATTAGAAGTTAGTATCATTGATTTGGAAATTAGAGTTGTGTTGTAGGGTAGAACAGATTTTAATAAAATTCAACTCATCTTTTGTGTGTTAATTTAATTTTTTGTAATATTGATCATTTGATGCACGTGTTTAATTAGTCTGCAGGGATTGTTGTTAAATTGCAGTAGTGGGCACACTCTTCCACATACACATAGACCATGCCATCTCTCTGTTGGACACTTCACATTGCTTGCAAACTATGCCACCGAGGTCGCTCTTCCAGGGCAAATGAAGGACAACGTGGGTATAAACTTTGGTGCAAGATAGGCCTCCGAGGGGTACTGATCTTGGCTAAGGGGCTTCCACACCCTTTGTAGGTTTTAACCCCATACAGAGATTACCTGCATACGAATTCTAAGACATAGAAAATATATAATGCAAGAGCAGAACACATAATACACATATACACAGAGATTTTCCCCTGGATCTCAAAACCGAGACTACCAGCTTGAGTTTTCATTATGTTCCTTTCAATGTTACAATACATATTTATACATGCCGAAGCATCCAATACCATGGACCGAAAACCATCGCGTCCAAAAAACATGTGCAAAAATCATGCACAAAACCATAGGTGGGTCCGCCCAACCTAACATAGGGTCCAAAACCAAAATTTTCTGGGGCGCTGCCCCAGACTCCATAAAGTGGGGTTACGGTTGCCTTTCAAACCCCCTGTTAACTACGTGGAAGGAATATAACACAACCCAACACCCTTCATTCACCTTCATCCACCTTCCTTCACCTTCAAGATACCATTATTTTCCTAAAAAATCTCTCGGACCCCCTCCTGTAGCAAAACAAGGACTCCTGTAACACCTCTTGTAACATTGTTTACTTGAATGAGATTCACTCTAGACTTTGACCCTTGCATTTTGATGCTGAATAATGGTCCCCAAGGTTTTATTTCATGATTAAGGAAGACTCTAAGACCACTCCAACCCCATCCTTTCCTCACTACAAACATAAGACAACAAGTAGAATTAGACTTAGCATTTTTTTCATAATTGTGTTGAAAATTGAATTCCTTATTTTTAAGAAAGTTGTAAATAGTTAAATGATTCATGAAAGTAGGCTATTGATTTCATTAAGTGTGCAACTAGAGTAGCATGGTTTACTTCTACAAATAGACTAGCATATTCCTTTCATTCAATTACAATTCGCATTCTCATTTTTGTAGCTAGAACCATGTTCATCTCCTTGCAATCATGATATGCTTTCATAAGAAATTCTCTTTGCAGTTAGTTGAAGGAGTGGTCTCTGAATACCTTGATAGATCTAATGACTGAGGGTGACATGAGTAGAACCTAACTTGCTGTGCATATAGCACTGTCACCTCTAAGTTTGTATGAAGTCCATGTTGATAATTTAAGTTGAGAATCCTTGGGAGTTGCAACATCCTTGGTGCCATACCAGGGCTCATCACTTTTTGGCATCGTTGATGGGGAGGTGTTCAAGTAGGTGTTGTTTCTAATTAGGAGTTGTTATTTTTGTTTTTCATCAGTCTTATTTATTTGAAATATTAAAAAAAAAGAGAATAAGAATTAAAATAAAACAGAGCTAGTTCTTTCATGCCTCGTAGGAGTAGGGATAGTCAAGGGAAATTCTTGTCAAAAACCCCCACCTCTTCAAGAATTCAACATCCATTCTTCTTTGGTGACTGTGAACTTCCCTCTCTGACTACAGGGGAGTTAGAATACCCTCTAGGAAAGCAACCTGAAATTTTTGAGGAACCCATAGGGGAAGAAGAACCTATCTCACCTACCCAAACCATGGCTGAAAACAGACAAAATGAGATTTTCCCTATCAGAGAAACCAATGGGGAGGCTAGAATGAAGAATATAAGCCCTACTTCCCTTCCACATTTCCATGGCCTAACCTTTGAGGATCCTCATATCTTTATGTTTGAATTTTTTGTTGTCTGTAGGACCTATGACTATGCCTCTGATGAACAAAAGCTGAAGTTGTTTCCATCTACCCTCAAAGATGCAACCTTGCGCTAGTTTATGAGTTTACCTAGAGGAAACATCACTACTTGGGCCCAAATGTAACAAGCCTTCAATGATAAGTACAGGGATTACTGTAGGTCCAAAGAAAAAAATTGAAGAAATCTTTAGGATGACTCTAGGACCAGATGAATCCTTAGAGGGCTATGAGGAAAGATTCCAAATCAATTATAGGAAGGATAACTATACCCTTAACCCTGAATCACTCAAGCTAGTTTTTCTTTGAGGGATCAGGGAGGATGTAATGGAAACCCTCAAGATGCTATCTGGAGGAGACATCTCCCAATTTCGTTGTGATGGTATCAAAAAAGTATTCAAGAATCACTCTAAGGCTACTAGGAAAAAGGGTAGGTCTAGCTAATTCTTGGTTCGTTCATCTCCCTCTACATAAGCCCTCAAACATAAGATAGGAAGTATGTTGGAGGATTTTAAGAGTGAAATGTTTCATACCTTTTTCCTATAGATGGATACTATGCAAATTAAAAGGAAGCAAGAGGAAGCAGAAAGGGCACTAGCTATCTTCTTCCCTAGATGCACTAAGAGACACCCTAGGAATGAGTGCCCACTAAATGTCATAGAATTCTACTCTATTTATGAAGAAAACCATGCAATAGAAAAATTTCCCTCTCTGCCAGGTCTAAAGGTTGTATACCAAGGGGCAGAAGGTGGTTCAAAGCAACTTTACTTCATTAAGTAACCAAAGGAGGCCTGAAGGCCCTTGGCCATATCAACAAGGCATGCAAGGTGCACACTATCCTCATTACAATCCAAATCAAAATGCACCTTTCCAACCTTGGTACCCTTCCACTCATCCATCATGACCCACACCTCCTCCTTGTCCTTATGCTCCTCAATATCCTCCTCAACCTATTAACCCTCCTTTTCATCCATATCTACCTCAATCTTCCTAATGGGGAAACCTCTCACTAGGGTGGAGGCATCAAACAACCCAACCTCCTACTTTACTGCCTCCACCTTAGCCTCAACAATAGGTCTCTCACCATACTCCACCTAAGCAACCTCAAATTCTTGCTCAACCCAATCCAAACCTAAACAATAAGCAGGCACAATAGGTTTATAGTGGGGAGACATCCTATCCTGCTTATGCTATGGAAATCCAAGAGATCAACCTTCGGTATGGGAAGGTTCTCCCAGATAATCACCCACCTTCTCCACCTGGAGAGCTTGAATAAGAGAAGGAAGAGAGTTCCCCTCAAGCCAATGCACCTCCTTACCCTGAAAGGTTGGTCCACCCTAAACAACAAAAACCCGAAAGAGGTTAAACTTTTAGGAGAAATGAAGAACTTGTGTGTCGAAATACCCCTTCTCCAGGCCATCAAAGATGTTCCCATTTACAATAAGCATATTAAGGAAGAATGTTTCAAAAGGCCTAGGAGGAGGAAAATAGATACCCCACTATCAATGTTGTTGGATAGTTGTCCAACCGAATGCTTGGAAGGGTAATCTCCCCAAAGTACTTGGATCCTGGTAGCCCAGTAGTGGATGTGCACAATAATGGAACTGTGGCCCCTAATACCTTGATTGACCTTGGGGTTGCAATTAATTTGATTACTAGGCAAGTCATGCTCAAGCTCAACCTCCAAGGGGCCTTGAGGAAGACCACTACAATACTGCAACTTGCAGATAGATCCATAGTAGCTCCTGAGGGAGTTATTGAGGATGTAATGGTCTCCATTGACTCATGGATGTCACTAATCTCTCATTTTGTACTAGTGTGGTAGTACCCCACTGTTTTCCTTGTCCTCCAAACCAAAACCAAGTTTAATGGCTTTCCTCTAATTCTAGGAAGACCTTGGTTGGCCACTACTGATTCCTATATTAGTTGCAAGGTTTGGAACATGACCATCAAGAATGGGAATCTATTAAAACATCTTGTGTTGTACCATCCTGCTCAACCTTCCATTGAGCATCACTTTCCCTTATGGTTAGAGGATGAGGAAGAGGAATAATTTTATCAAACATCCCCCTACCTAGTTTGCACACTAGACATTGTTATAGGGGGAGGGAAACTTGATGAAGATGACCTTATTGACCATATCTTACAGAATCAACCTCCCACTACCATTTCAGTTGATGAACTAATAAAGGAACCTGAAACTAGTCCTTATTTAGTCATTGGACTGATTGTGCTCTTCTGAATTTAGCCTACAACATGCCAAGGTTGTGGAAATTAACCCATATCAACGTAAACTTTGAAACGAGAACTGATATTGTTACCCGTTTTGTAGAGATAGCAAAAAAGTGACCCGATTTTGAAAAGGGGTGATGCAGAACACATGTTTTTTTTAGAGCATAGTTTTTGGCACTTTAATTTTTTTTATGTACATTGCGTTTTAGAATGGCAGTGATTTTTACGCTGATTTAAAAAAATGGTTATTCTGCATTAGACCCTTCTTTTAAAAGACCTATTTTTTTACTTTAAATTTTCTAATGTATGAAATGTAAATAACTATATTGTAAATTTAATAATTTTGGAAGTGGTCTTCTTCTTCATATTTTCTTGTTTTTTTTTTTTTTTTTTTTTTTTTTTTTTTTGTAGTGAAGTTTTTATTGATTTGCATATTTAAAGAAGAAGGTCGATATTTTGCATTTTCGACATCATAAAAAATTTCTCATGACTTAACGAAAGATTTGTTTCTTTACATCTTATTAAAACTTTTTCTAAATTTTCAAGTGCTTCGTTAAAAGAATCTCCATAAACTGTGAAATAATCTATATACACTTCCACATAATCATGAATAAGATCAGAGAAAATTCTGAGGACTGCTCTTTGAAATTTTGATAGAGCATTGCATAATCCAAAGGGAAGTACTTGGTAAGCATAAGTTCCCCATGGACAAGTAAATTTGGTTTTATCTTGATCCTCAGGTGCTACCTGAATCTGATTATATCCACTAACACCATCCAAAAATGAAAAATACTTTTTCCCTGCCAATGTGTCCAAGAATTGATCTATGAAAGGAAGTGGAAAGTGGTCTTTTAATGTTGCTTTATTCAATTCCCTGTAATTGATACATACTCTAAACGCGTCGACAAAATTTGGTCCTCCTCTCTTTAGGATAGGATGGTGAATATTGTTGATATTGAGCATAAGCCCCATAAGGACTTTTCCATCCTTGATTCCAAGATTGTGATTGTGGCTGAGCCCAAGGCTGCCAAGAAGGATTCCAATTATTTTGTGAAGACTAAGAAAATTGTTGTGGTCTAAAGCCTTGTGATTGATTTGGTTGAGAGTTATGCCATGGCCTCGTGGAAATAAAGTAAAGGGGGTCTACTTGTTTTGGTATCCCTTCGTCATTAAATACAACTCTGAGACCTGGTAAGGAAGTAAACTCCTTAGTATCATGGTTATATACACATATGGCACAAGTTTCTATAGTTTTAAATCTAAAGGACGCTCTCTTATGGCATTCTTCTTTCGACATCTAGGACAAAAAATGGATAATGCAACATTTTCATACTTTTTCTTATTCTATATTTTAAGGGTGTCTATCTGTTCACTTAGACTCCCTAAAATATGTCTTGAAAGTATCAAGCAAGCTTCCTAATTATTCCCTACTGACTGTCCCAGCTACAGATTTATTGATTCTTGATAAGAGAGGGTCTCTAGGACTTTTTCCAACTCATGCTTTACCCCTTGAGATATGTACACATAAGTCATAGATGCAAATGGTAATTTGGAAATATCTCCTTTTCCTGTTAGGTTAAGGAGATCGATCCATTCATCTTTGATAGCTTTGAGTAGGAGAGCTTTCAAATTTTCCTCATCGAAATTATCCATTTTTTCTCTTTTTATATTATAAACAAATATCTCTACTAAGTCTTCAGGATTTTCATCTTCCTTTTGTGTCATTTTGAAGACTTCATCTTTAATGTTATGAGGCATACGATAATCTCTATATTTTTCTAAGAAAGCTTCTTTCATTTGTGCCCATGTTCTTAAATAATTCATCCCTAAACTCATGAACCATTTTAATGATGAATCCATTAAGGTAGCAGGGAACAATTTCAGTTTTTGAGCATCATGCAGATAATCATATGATCTACATAATACTTCAAATTCTAAGAGAAATGTCTTTGGGTCTTCACTTCTTTTTCCATAGAAATTAGGAAGAATGGATGGTGAAATATTTTTCATTGTGAGGGTTGTATCTTCTTCAAAAATAGGAAATCCAAAAGGGTCTTGATTTCCTTTACCTCTACCCCCTCCTCTATTTCTATCTCCACCTCCTCCTCTGCCTCTACCCCTTCCAATCCTATTTTCCTCACCATTGAAATTGTGCATCTCACCTCCCCCTTCTTCAGACATGACAGATTCCTCAGAACTGATGTAAGGTTTTTTTGATTCTTCTGGTTCCTCTTTCAGTGGGTAGCCGAAATAAGTTTCTTGTTCCTCTTCTTCACTGGGAATTTCTAATGCTTCTCCTAGAATTTTTTCACCAATGGACGATGGAAAAACTACTCCTATAGTTGGGGATGTAGGATTTTCTTCAATTGCAACTTCAGTAGATGAAGTAGGTGAAGTTCTGGAATGGATTTATAATCTTGAGAGTTTAGGAAGTCTTTGTCGACCTGCGAATGGAATTCGGGTTTGAGTAGGTGTTGTGGAATTTCGAAGTCATGGTGAAGTGAGTAGATTTGTGGGAATTAATACTCTTCCTTGTCCTACAAATATGCCTCTAGAGTCTCTACCCCTACGAATATTTTTTTTTGAATTGATGATTTTTTTTTAACTTCTATTTGTACTTCCCCACCAACGACGCCAAAATGTTTAGTCAATTTAATGTTCTTAAATTGTAAGCATAAATGATCGACCAGGGTAGGTAAACTGATGAAGTGCAAATGCACTGTATGTGCTAGAAGTTATTTATGTAGTTAAGGTATTTATGTTATAGTTAAAGTCTAAATCTAGAATTAGTATGGAAATGGTGTTACTGTCTATATTAGAGTATTGTCCCTAAGATTTGTTAGTTGGTTATTCTAAAATTAATCTTAATTGAATCAAGTTTTGTGGGATGGTTGAAGAGAGATCCTAAACTCTACTCTGTTAGACTGTTTTTTATTATATTTGGATTTTTATGTTGCAGCCACACTAAACTAACTATGAAAGCAGGGAATGATGTAAAGGAAATCTACTTTATTGAGTTGGAAAATGAATGATGCTTGAATTCAGTTGCTAAGGAAAAGACTAACACTCTTTAACTTTTGCAGCTTCATTCAATACAAAAGTAAAACAAGAACGAAATTGATAAGCTATAAAACAAACAAACTGTGAAATGAGATGACTAAATTATACTAGGTAGAAAACAAATGAAATGATCAAATCATGCTAGGTAGAAAGAAAATGAAATTGTTGATGCAGATTTCAATTTAATCGCGAATTCCATTGGACTGCATCCTAAAACATAAAATAGAGCATTCATAATTTAACTCTAAGAAACCAAATCAAATCTATTTGCAATGAGTCAAAGACCTGATCTGCATGCAGGGGCCCTCCACGAGATAGTTAGAAACTTTAATCAACACAACATGAAAAGTATGAACCAAAGTCTATTAATCAGAAATAGTTTTAACAGGATGTTCTCAAAATTACATACAACAGTGCACACCCAAAACACAGAGCGACCATTGTTCTTATAACATTTTCTCAAATAACAGCATGAGAATTTTAAGCCTAAGTATCTTCATTACAATCCCTATCAAACCAAATTATATCGCTTAATCATCGATTTTCTATTTGGAAAAGAAAATCGATAATATTTCGTAAAATTCGGACTCTATTCCGGCACATTATCTTGCAGTTGACTTTGAGGTTGACTGCATTGCAGTGCGATTATCTTGAAGGATTGGTTCGAGAGAACATGAAAGAATCCATGAGGGGATCATTCCTCATCTATCCATATCTTCTTTTGCTGAGTTGGTGCACTCGAACCCTGTCAACAATGGAGGTAGTTGTGGATCTATGGATTAGCTGCAGAATCAAGTCAATTCTGTAGTTGAATGCAAACTTTAATAAAACAATAAGGTATATGGACAAAATATGAAAAAGAGGACATGTAAGTTCTTACCTTAACAAAATCTAATATTTATTTCATTTATTTAGATGATAGGGATAGGAAAAAGGAGGAAAGATGAGAAAAAAGGGTGTCAAGGTGAAGCAGTTCTTGGAATCTACAACCTGTAACAGGCGGATGAGGGTAGAAACCATGGAATGAAAAGATATGGAAAAAAGAATGGTTGATTGCCAAAGAAAATAGTGAGAGAAAAAGAAGCAAAACAAAACAAAAATCTAGGGAATCAACCAGTAATTACAAAAGTCTTCAAAGGAAAAGGAGGTAAAGGTTGGGAAGGAAATGAAGGGGGAGGTATTTCTCAAATCCATTCTTCTAAATGAAAGTTTTATCATGGAATATAAGGGGTTTGGAGAGCCTTACAAAATCTCTAGCTATTCCAAGCTGAATGTTGGGAAAAACATAGTGATACGGTATCACTTGTGATTAATTAATGGCTATGGAAATTGGCAAATACATTGGAAAAGACAAAGAGACATTAATTGGCATTTATTTATGAAATAAAGGAAAATAGGAGAAAAGGAAGGTGAAGAGACACATATTTACATGAGAGGGAAATTGAGTCGGCCTGGAGTATGCCGTAAAACTGCTTCTGCTTGGCTAAGAGCTCGTCTTTCTCGGACGTAAGGAAACAGGTTAACGGCCCAAGACCCAGAGGCATCTGGCAGGAGTGAAAGCCTGCTCCCTTACGGACCACCAACGGGTTATTACAGGTGGCGTGGTTTTCCTTGATAACGGTGATAAGTCAAACCGACATTCGTGGATAGCAGCCAGAGATGGCTGTCCTCACTGTTGGTTTGACACCTGAGTTTGATAGGTTTTGCCACCTTCGGAAGAGAGGGAAATTGAGGAAAAATTAATGAAAATGAAGAAAATAGAGGTCCTAGTGATAAAAACGCTTTCAAGGATCAGTTATATCCTTTTGACAAATTTTGACAGCATTTTGACAATTTTTGGGTTGAGCTCACTTTCATTCTCTCTTTCTCTCATTCTCTTTCACACTTAGAGAAAATATTGGAGCGCTTTATCATTCACTCAGATTGGAGAAATAAGGAAAAGAAAAGCAGGAAAGTGCAAGGGAGAAGTTGGATCAAAAAATACAGTTGGATTGGCTTGTAGGTAACAGGTTGCATGTGTGATTTCCTTGCTTATTTATGGATGCATTGTATGTGCATGCGATTTTCTCGTTATGTGTTGTTATGGGCATGGATATTTTCCTGGAGTGACAATGATTTTAGCCTTGCCTTTCCATTTCCTGGATAGCCATGGTGTTGTGGGTTTTCCACTTGTTGTTTTGCTGATTGGGTCTTATGGCTATGGGTTGGAACAAACGTTCTGGAATCCCTAAAAAAACTTGGTTGAGTTACTAGTCCTAGGTTGGGAAAAACACCCTAGAGCCCTTGGTGGGTTAAGCTACTAGTCCCTGGAGCTGGGTTGGACAAATTCTCTGGAACCCTGGAAGGCTATGGGTTGAGTTACTAGTTCCTGGAGCCCTGGACAACTTGGGTAGAGACCTATCTAGTTGGCGTTAATCATGTCTGACTATAGAGGTGGAATCACTGTGGTTGAGGGTTGTGGTGGTTTGGCCTCTGGAATCCCTATTTTGGTTTTTTCATGGTTTATTCCATGAGATACCACATTCATGCTTGGAATATGGTGCAGGGGTGATTGATTTAAAGAGAGATTTTTTTTAGCCCAATCTATGGTTAAGTGGTACGTGGAAGTCCCTCACTTGGTTGGAATTTTCATATATTAATATGAGAAATTTTCCTATCATGATCTATGAGCATTTTTTGTGATTATGTTGGTGATATTATAGCTACATTTCGATGGTTTCTATGTTGGTCATTTTATGGTTATATGTTGGTTATGTGATGTGTACCATCTATGGATCTTGCATGAATTATTTAGTTATTGATTGGTTGATAAATATATGGACTAATAAGTGTTTTTGTAGCTATGTGGAAAGGGTATAGAACCTTCTTGGTGATTCTTAGATGAATCTCAAACTATCATGATCAGATATGCATTCATGACCTATAGATTCTGTGTTTGCCTCGTGTTTGACGAAATTCATGTTATTGATTAGGTAGTCTATGTCAAGTTTTTGATTCGAGATTGAATGTTTAGATTTTTCATCATGTTAATAATGATTTTGGAAAGTATCAGGAAATTCTGTGTAGTGGTCTCGAGGTTGGCCTGAAAAGGTTGCATTGTTCCAAGGACCGCATGCTCAAAACTGAAGAGTTTAGTCCATAATCACATGGAGGCAAGCCTGTGAGTGTGGTTATAGCCTCATAACTGCATGGAAGCAGTGTCAAGGGTGCAGTTGCAGGTCGATGTCAGTAAAACAAGGTTCCACCTAAGGGATTGACCACCTAGGGTGATTCTTCAACTCTTGGGTGATCTGTAGTCCTTGTACGATGCTAGTTTGTGGTCTGTTTGTAGGCCCCACTTCGTTAATTGGAACTGGGAGGTCAGGTCATGTCATAGTGACACTCTTCTCATGTTTACCCTGACAGGCTTTTGAAATTGGGTAAATGTGGGAGGGGTGGTTATAGGGTCATATTAGAGCAAGGTTGCAACACTAGACCTCGAGGTAGATGTGAGTGTTGTGTATGCATCTTTGATTGTCTATGTGTTTATCATGCACGCTTGTTGGTTATTTATTGTGATGGTCATTTTTGTGGTCTTGTGTCATCATGATGTTGATGTTGGGATGATCGATATGTTGATTTTTATAATATATACATATGTTGTGCTAATCCAAATTGAATGTGGAGACGAGATAGCCTCCCCTGAACTTCACTAAGGTATGTTTGGTTATGTTTATACTTGGTTATCTGACATGGTATGCTTGCAGGAAGTAGAAGATCAGAGATGAGAAACAAAATGGTGGATTACAGTTCACATGACTCTCCTTATATATCTGATGAGAAACACATAGATGAGTACTCTCAGGACATAATAGACACCTTGATAAGTTTAAAGGAAGAAATGTGGAGTTGCAAAGCGGATAATGATAGGATCATTTAGCAATAGGAAAGGCTTACCAGGGCACAAGAAAAGAAATAAAAGTTCAATGTAGTGATCCTTTAGAGATAATCATATTTGCAAAGATAAGCACAACTACAGATCGGTTTTTTTTTTTTTGGTTCATGGACACCTTGGTCAATGGGTGGCGCTACATCCACGGAAAAAATTGGGCTCATCGACCTTGAAGGGAATCTAGCCTCGCGGCCCACTAGCTAAGCCTGACCCTAAGGGCTTCGGGGAGAATGGACCTTGTGACCTCCCGATGGCGAGGCACTGGTTTTAACCAATTGAGCTAACCCTTGGGGCTAATTACAGATCATTTATGGACACGAGGAGAGGAATAATGGGACATATGGTAGGAGGTCTCATGGAAGACATAGGTCAGAAAGTGATGATACAGTCAGAGGTGGTAGATGGATGGATACACTTGACAGGAGAGGTAGCGGTTATGGGTTCTATTCTAGTTCTTGATCAGAGAGACAACATCTTCATCATCACTATCATCCTTACTGGAGGAATGCGAAGCAGTACTTTCCATATGAGTTCAAGAAAACCAAGTTTCTTACCTTTGATGGAGAGCTGAAGAAACCGGAATATGCATAAGCATGGTTGCCTGGGATGAAAGTTTTCTTCGATCTACATGATCATATAGAGAACATGAGAGAAAGGATAGCTATTTTCTGTCTCAAGGGAAAAGAAGACATTTTTTGGGAAGATGTGAAGTGTGTCAGAGGCATCAAGACAAAGGAGTTGAGTTGGCATGAGTTCAAGAGACTCTTCAGAAATAAGCAGTTTTCTGAGAGATATTATGATGGTAAGGTTAAGAAGTTCTACAAATTGAAGATAGGATCCATGAAAGATGAAGAGTATATGACTAAGTTTTTGGAGCTATTAAGTTTGTGCCATATCTTAAGGATGAGAAGATGAAGGTTCAAAGATTCGTTAGTGGATTTCCATTAGCATTTAAGGATCGAATTGTGTATGATGAGCCTCGGACATTGGAGGAAGTAATTGGGAAGTTGAAACATTGTTACGAACAGTCTAAGCATAACTCAGAGCCCAAGTAGGGTTTTAAAGGTAATGATAAGACTAAAGGAAAGTGGGGAAGTGAGGAAGACCCCAGGATGCAGGTAATAAGGAGAATGCAACATCATACAAGAAATTCAATGCAGTTGACAGAGGACATGGATTTTAGTTTGAGAATCAAAACAAGGGTGATGGCAGGAAATCTTTGCAGTGTTGGACTTGTGGTGGAGAGCATTGCAGAAGAGAATTTCCACAACATCAGGGTGGTAGACCTCAAATTTATAATTCTTAGGAGACATAGACAATTGGGGATTTTGGATAGAGTATTCCTAAGATTTATGCAACATTGGATAATAGGAAGGTTGATCATTAGGCATTTATTATCAATATGGAAGGTAAGATTTGTGATCAATTTGTTTCTATTTTTATTGACCCTTGATCTAACTGTAGTTATATTATTCCTAACTTGGTGGATAAGTGTTTCTTGAATAAATAAATAAATGCAAAATCTTGGTTGGTGCCATTAGCTACAGGTACCAAGAAAAAAGTTCATTGGGTGAGATATTGTACATTTGAGCTAAATGGTATGTTTACATCCACACATATAAATGTGCTTCCGTTGGGATCATACAATATGTTGTTGGGTATGGATTGGTTTTACATTTATAGGACTAATGTATATTTCTATGACAAGGCTATTGAGTGCTTGGATGATGATGGAGAGTGGAGAATATTGCAAGGAAAGAAGAAGCCTACGTCAAAGGATGTGTAATATTTGTAATTCATATTTCTAGTGACAAAGGTAAGGATGTTGAGCATGCTGAAGTCTTGAAGAGGTATTCACTTTTGCAGCAGTTTCAGGATGTGTTTCCAATAGATATTTCGGGGTTACTACCTCATAGGGAAGTGGAATTTTCTATTGAGTTGATGTTGGGAGCAACACCAACATCGAAGGCACCATACAGGATGAGCACTCTAGAGTTGGTGGAACTAAAGTTGCAAATTAAGTAAATTCTTGATAAGGGATACATTAGGCCAAGTGTGTTGCCTTGGGGTGCACTAGTATTGTTCGTGAAGAAGAAGGATGGTACTCTCAAGTTGTGCATTGATTACAGGAATTTGAACAACGTGATGATCAAGAACATGTATCCTTTGCCACAAATTTATGACTTTATTGATAAGTTGAAGGGATCAATAGTGTTTTCGAAGATTGATTTGAGATCGATATATCATCAGGTATGCATTAAAGAAGAGGACATCTACAAAACCACATTTCATACCAGGTATGAGCATTATGCGTTTGTAGCAGTTCCTTTTGGTCTTCCTAATGCTCTAGCTACTTTCATGTGTTTGATGAATAATGTGTTGCGTCCTTATTTGGACATGTTTGTGATAATATTCACTGATGATATATTGATATATGCTAAGAATGAGGAAGAGCATGCAAAACACCTAGCAACAATGTTAAAATTGTTGAGAGAGGATCAATTGTATGCCAACTTAGTACGTGAAATTTCTTTTAGATAAATTTCATTAGTTGGGACATCTTGCTTCTAAGGAAGTCATAGCACTGGACCCAGAAAATATCAGAGCTATCATGGAATGGGAAATTCCTAGGAATGTGGATGAGGTCAGATCATTCATGGGAGTAGTTGGTTATTATAGGCGGTGATGGGTCCCATCAATAGGTATATTTTGAGGCTTATTGTGCCATACTCCATCCCTTAAAACTCTCATTTTATCACATTAATTCACATTTTTAGACAAAATATAATTAGTAAGAATACTAAAGGGTTCTTGTCATATTTCATGGCCTAATGTGATTAATATGTAGGATAAAGAATCATTTTTGGAGATATTTACTATGTAGGGGCTGATTGGAGACATCTAGAGAGAATGTAGGGGGGGATTCTCCACTGCATTAACTCCCCAACTTGGCTTGAGATCAAATATTCCTCACAAAAAACTCAAATTCACTAGTAGCCAAGGAACTCAAGTGCATGTGAAGATTCAAGGGAAATAAATCCACCAATCTTGAGATTTTGGAGGGAATCAATCCTGTTTTCAAGGGAGCATTCCTCAACTACATTTTGTGTAAATAAACAAGCCTAAAGGCTCATTAGGATTCAAATTTTTGGTTGAAGATATGAGTAGCTACTGAAACCCTTAGGTTTGGGCCCAACCCAGAGGATTTAGTCCCTCTCTTATATTATTTCCTTGTTCTTTTTCAAGTCATTGCATATATTTTCTTGTTTAAGTAGGAATTACATCTCAAAACTTGTAGTTGTGGCTTTTCCTATCACCTCTCTTGTGGGAAGAGTGGTTGGAAGATCTAGAAAAACAACCCAAAAACATGTGCTTATGACTTCTTGGAAATTGTTAAGTGTTGGATTGTAATCCTTCTCCATGGTTGGTTTCTACAAATTAGAAGTTAGTATCATTGATTTGGAAATTAGAGTTGTGTTGTAGGGTAGAACAGATTTTAATAAAATTCAACTCATCTTTTGTGTGTTAATTTAATTTTTTGTAATATTGATCATTTGATGCACGTGTTTAATTAGTCTGCAGGGATTGTTGTTAAATTGCAGTAGTGGGCACACTCTTCCACATACACATAGACCATGCCATCTCTCTGTTGGACACTTCACATTGCTTGCAAACTATGCCACCGAGGTCGCTCTTCCAGGGCAAATGAAGGACAACGTGGGTATAAACTTTGGTGCAAGATAGGCCTCCGAGGGGTACTGATCTTGGCTAAGGGGCTTCCACACCCTTTGTAGGTTTTAACCCCATACAGAGATTACCTGCATACGAATTCTAAGACATAGAAAATATATAATGCAAGAGCAGAACACATAATACACATATACACAGAGATTTTCCCCTGGATCTCAAAACCGAGACTACCAGCTTGAGTTTTCATTATGTTCCTTTCAATGTTACAATACATATTTATACATGCCGAAGCATCCAATACCATGGACCGAAAACCATCGCGTCCAAAAAACATGTGCAAAAATCATGCACAAAACCATAGGTGGGTCCGCCCAACCTAACATAGGGTCCAAAACCAAAATTTTCTGGGGCGCTGCCCCAGACTCCATAAAGTGGGGTTACGGTTGCCTTTCAAACCCCCTGTTAACTACGTGGAAGGAATATAACACAACCCAACACCCTTCATTCACCTTCAGCCACATTCCTTCACCTTCAAGATACCATTATTTTCCTAAAAAATTTCTCGGACTCCCTCCTGTAGCAAAACAAGGACTCCTGTAACACCTCTTGTAACATTGTTTACTTGAATGAGATTCACTCTAGACTTCGACCCTTGCATTTTGATGCTGAATAATGGTCCCCAAGGTTTTATTTCATGATTAAAGAAGACTCTAAGACCACTCCAACCCCATCCTTTCCTCACTACAAACATAAGACAACAAGTAGAATTAGACTTAGCATTTTTTTCATAATTGTGTTGAAAATTGAATTCCTTATTTTTAAGAAAGTTGTAAATAGTTAAATGATTCATGAAAGTAGGCTATTGATTTCATTAAGTGTGCAACTAGAGTAGCATGGTTTACTTCTACAAATAGACTAGCATATTCCTTTCATTCAATTACAATTCGCATTCTCATTTTTGTAGCTAGAACCATGTTCATCTCCTTGCAATCATGATATGCTTTCATAAGAAATTCTCTTTGCAGTTAGTTGAAGGAGTGGTCTCTGAATACCTTGATAGATCTAATGACTGAGGGTGACATGAGTAGAACCTAACTTGCTGTGCATATAGCACTGTCACCTCTAAGTTTGTATGAACCCCAGGTTGATAATTTAAGTTGAGAATCCTTGGGAGTTGCAACATCCTTGGTGCAATACCAGGGCTCATCACTTTTTGGCATCGTTGCTGGGGAGGTGTTCAAGTAGGTGTTGTTTCTACTTAGGAGTTGTTATTTTTGTTTTTCATCAGTCTTATTTATTTGAAATATTAAAAAAAAAGAGAATAAGAATTAAAATAAAACAGAGCTAGTTCTTTCATGCCTCGTAGGAGTAGGGATAGTCAAGGGAAATTCTTACCAAAAACCCCCACCCCTTCAAGAAGTCAACCTTCATTCTTCTTTGGTGATTGTGAACTTCCCTCTCTGACTACAGGGGAGTTAGAAGACCCTCTAGGAAAGCAACCTGAAATTTTTGAGGAACCCATAGGGGAAGAAGAACCTATCTCACCTACCCAAACCATGGCTGAAAACAGACAAAATGAGATTTTCCCTATCAGAGAAACCAATGGGGAGGCTAGAATGAAGAATATAAGCCCTACTTCCCTTCCACATTTCCATGGCCTAACCTTTGAGGATCCTGACACCTTTATGTTTGAATTTTTTGTTGTCTGTAGGACCTATGACTATGCCTCTGATGAACAAAAGCTGAAGTTGTTTCCATCTACCCTCAAAGATGCAACCTTGGCTAGTTTATGAGTTTACCTAGAGGAAACATCACTACTTGGGCCCAAATGTAATAAGCCTTCAATGATAAGTACAGGAATTACTGTAGGTCCAAAGAAAAAAATTGAAGAAATCTTTAGGATGACTCTAGGACCAGATGAATCCTTAGAGGGCTATGAGGAAAGATTCCAAATCAATTATAGGAAGGATAACTATACCCTTAACCCTGAATCACTCAAGCTAGTTTTTCTTTGAGGGATCAAGGAGGATGTAATGGAAACCCTCAAGATGCTATCTGGAGGAGACATCTCCCAATTTCGTTGTGATGGTATCAAAAAAGTATTCAAGAATCACTCTAAGGCTACTAGGAAAAAGGGTAGGTCTAGCTAATTCTTGGTTCGTTCATCTCCCTCTACATAAGGCCTCAAACATAAGATAGGAAGAATGTTGGAGGATTTTAAGAGTGAAATGTTTCATACCTTTTTCCTATCGATGGATACTATGCAAATTAAAAGGAAGCAAGAGGAGGCAGAAAGGGCACTAGCTATCTTCTTCCCTAGATGCACTGAGAGACACCCTAGGAATGAGTGCCCACTAAATGTCATAGAATTCTACTCTATTTATGAAGAAAACCATGCAATAGAAAAATTTCCCTCTCTGCCAGGTCTAAAGGTTGTATACCAAGGGGCAGAAGGTGGTTCAAAGCAATTTTACTTCATTGTCACCAAAGGAGGTCTGAAGGCCCTTGGCCATATCAACAAGGAATGCAAGGTGCACACTATCCTCATTACAATCCAAATCAAAATGCACCTTTCCAACCTTTGTACCCTTCCACTCATCCATCATAACCCACACCTCCTCCTTTTCCTTATGCTCCTCAATATCCTTCTCAACCTATTAACCCTCCTTTTCATCCATATCTACCTCAATCTTCCTAATGGGGAAACCTCTCACTAGGGTGAAGGCATCAAACAACCCAACCTCCTACTATACTGCCTCCACCTTAGCCTCAACAATAGGTCTCTCACCATACTCCACCTAAGCAACCTCAAATTCTTGCTCAACCCAATCCAAACCTAAACAATAAGCAGGCACAATAGGTGTATAGTGGGGAGACATCCTATCCTGCTTATGCTATGGAAATCCAAGAGATCAACCTTTGGTATGGGAATGTTCTCCCAAATAATCACCCACCTTCTCCACCTGGAGAGCTTGAATAAGAGAAGGAAGAGAGTTCCCCTCAAGCCAATGCACCTCCTTACCCTGAAAGGTTGGTCCACCCTAAACAACAAAAACCCGAAAGAGGTTAAACTTTTAGGAGAAATGAAGAACTTATGTGTCGAAATACCCCTTCTCCAGGCCATCAAATATGTTCCCATTTACAATAAGCATATTAAGGAAGAATGTTTCAAAAGGCCTAGGAGGAGGAAAATAGATACCCCACTATCAATGTTGTTGGATAGTTGTCCAACCGAATGCTTGGAACGGTAATCTCCCCAAAGTACTTGGATCCTTGTAGCCCAGTAGTGGATGTGCACAATAATGGAACTGTGGCCCCTAATACCTTGATTGACCTTGGGGTTGCAATTAATTTGATTACTAGGCAAGTCATGCTCAAGCTCAACCTCCAAGGGACCTTGAGGAAGACCACTACACTACTGCAACTTGCAGATAGATCCATAGTAGCTCCTGAGGGAGTTATTGAGGATGTAATGGTCTCCATTGACTCATGGATGTCACTAATCTCTCATTTTGTACTAGTGTGGTAGTACCCCACTGTTTTCCTTGTCCTCCAAACCAAAACCAAGTTTAATGGCTTTCCTCTAATTCTAGGAAGACCTTGGTTGGCCACTACTGATTCCTATATTAGTTGCAAGGTTTGGAACATGACCATCAAGAATGGGAATCTATTAAAACATCTTGTGTTGTACCATCCTGCTCAACCTTCCATTGAGCATCACTTTCCCTTATGGTTAGAGGACGGGGAAGAGGAATACTTTTATCAAACATCCCCCTACCTAGTTTGCACACTAGACATTGTTATAGGGGGAGGGAAACTTGATGAAGATGACCTTATTGACAATATCTTACAGAATCAACCTCCCACTACCATTTCAGTTGATGAACTAATAAAGGAACCTGAAACTAGTCCTTATTTAGTCATTGGACTGATTGTGCTCTTCTGAATTTAGCCTACAACATGCCAAGGTTGTGGAAATTAACCCATATCAACGTAAACTTTGAAACGAGAACTGATATTGTTACCCGTTTTGTAGAGATAGCAAAAAAGTGACCCGATTTTGAAAAGGGGTGATGCAGAACACATGCTTTTTTTAGAGCATAGTTTTTGGCACTTTAATTTTTTTTATGTACATTGCGTTTTAGAATGGCAGTGATTTTTACGCTGATTTAAAAAAATGGTTATTCTGCATTAGACCCTTCTTTTAAAAGACCTATTTTTTTACTTTAAATTTTCTAATGTATGAAATGTAAATAACTATATTGTAAATTTAATAATTTTGGAAGTGGTCTTCTTCTTCATATTTTCTTGTTTTTTTTTTTTTTTTTTTTTTTTTTTTGTAGTGAAGTTTTTATTGATTTGCATATTTAAAGAAGAAGGTCGATATTTTGCATTTTCGATATTCTATATATTTATACATCGTTAATTAAATTTTCAATCCACATGAAATAATTGTCTCTAAAAAACAAATATAAAAATATATATAAAAAAGACAAAAAGACAAAAATAAAAAATGTTAAAAAAAAATTATCTCATAAACCATAAAAGAATTTGGAAATATATATATATATATATATATATATATAAATAAAAATTGAGAAATTAAAAAAAAAACATTAGCAAAAACTAGGAAAAAAAAAATAAAAAACAAACTAGTTAAAAAAAAATAGAGAATTAACGAAAAAAAAAAAAAAAAAAAAAACTATTAAAATTAATATTTAAAAAAACAAAAAAAGTTAAAAAAAAAATAATCTCACAAACCATAAAAAATTTGGGGAAAAAAATTAAAACATATAACTAAGTAAATAAAAATAGAGAAATTAAAAAAAAACATTAGCAAAAACTGGGAAAAATAAATAAATAAAAATAAACTAGTTTAAAAAAAAAAAGAAAATTAATGAAAAAAATTAAAAAACTAGTAAAATTAATATTAAAAAAAAACAAAAATAAATTCAAATTAAAAAATAAAAATATAAAATAAAAGTAAAAAATAAAAATAAAAAAAATGTGTATTTTTTTATTAAATTTTTTTTTTTTTTTAAACAATCTTTTTTTTATTAAACTAAAAAATTATAATATTTTTTAAACAATTTTTATTTTTGTTTTTATTTTTTATTTAAAAATACAAATTATTAAACCTACATTTTATATTTAAAATAAATAAATTAATTAAACCTACATTTTATATTTAAAAAAAAAAAATTAAAATTTACATTTTTATTTTTTTAAACAATCTTCTTTATATATATATATATATATATATATATTAAACAATTTTATTTTTATTTAAAAATACAAATAATAAAAAATATTTTAATTTTTTTTAAACCAATTTAATTTTTTAATTTAAAATTTAAAAAATTATTAAAAAAAATTAGAAGTTAATATTTTTTTTTTTTTTTTTTGTTAAATCGGTGGCCCTCCACCCCCTGGCCGCCCGTGGTGGTACGGCCGTGGGCAGAGGGGCCTGCACGCAAGCCCTCCACCCACGGTCGCGCCACCACCGGCGGCTGGGGGGTGGGCAGGCGATTCCTAGAATCGCCCGCAGGCCCTTTCACCCATGGCCGCACCACCACGGACGGCCAGGGGGCGGGTGAGCGATTCCTGGAATCGCCTGCCCACCCCCCGGCCACTCGTGGTGGCGCGGCCATAGGCGGACATGGGCGGAGGGCCTACATGCAGGCCGCTCCACCCATAGTCACGCCACCACGGGCGGCTGGGGGGCGAAGGGCCACCGATTTTTTTTTTTTAATTAAAAAAAAAAAAACAAATATTAACTTTTAATTTTTTTTAATGATTTTTTAAATTTTAAATTAAAAAATTAAATTTGTTTAAAAAAAAGTAATATATTTTTTATTATTTGTGTTTTTAAATAAAAAATAAATAAAATTGTTTAAAAAAAATTATAATTTTTTTTTAATAAAAAAATGATTGTTTAAAAAAAAAATGTAAATTTTATTTATTTATTTTTAATATAAAATGTAGATTCAAATTTTTTTTTTTTTAATATAAAATGTAGGTTTAATAATTTGTACTTTTAAATAAAAATAAAATTGTTTAAAAAAAAACTATAATATTTTATTTTAATAAAAAAAGATTGTTTAAAAAAAAATTAAATTTTAATTTTTTTTTTCAAATAAAATATGTATGTTTAATAAAAAATAATTACATTTTTTTTAAATAAAAAATATGCATTTTTTGGTTTTTTTTTTTTCTTTTATAATTTGAATTTATTTTTTGTTTTTTAAATATTAATTTTACTAGTTTTTAAATTTTTTTCCTTAATTTTCTATATATATTTTTTTGAACTAGTTTGTTTTTAAATTTTTTTTTTTTCCCAGTTTTTACTAATGTTTTTTTTTTTTTTAATTTCTCTATTTTTACTTACTATATATATATATATATAGATATATATATATATATATTGTTTTTTTCTTTTCCAAATTCTTTTATGGTTTGTGAGATAATTTTTTTAACATTTTTTATTTTTGTCTTTTATATATATTTTTATATTTGTTTTTTAAGTAATCAACATTTTAATCTTAATTTTAGTAGTTTTTAATTTTTTTTTTGTTAATTTTCTATTTTTTTTAGATTTAGTTTGTTTTTAATTTTTATTTTTACTTTTTTTGTTTTTTCTTAATTTTTTTTTTCTTAATTTTAATTTTTTTATTTTTACCTACTTAATTTTTTGCTTATTCTAAATGTTTTTTTTTTTTTTTCTTTTCCATATATATATATATATTTTCTTTTGCCAATTTTTTTTTATGGTTTACAGGATAACTTTTTTTTTTTTTAAATTTTCTTTTACTATTTATTTGTTTATAATTTTATTTTATTTTATTTTATTTATTTTGTTTTTTAATTCTTATCATTAATTTTGTTTTTATTTTTATTTTTATTTTTTTAGTATATATTTTAATTTATGTTTTGTTATTTTTTTAACCTTTTTTTGTTTTGTGTTTTTTCATTGTTTTAATTTTTATTTTATTTTATGTTTTCATTATTTTTTAAATTTAATGTTTTTCGTGGTCATGATAACATATTTTACGCCCTTATTTCGAAATGTTGAAATTTTACTTTTGAAAAAAAAGGTGTTCTCCCAGCATTAACACTTTTCGTTTTGAAGGTGTTTTTTGGATAATTTTTGCACAAAAAAGTGGTTTTCACCGCCATTTTTAAAACATGTAGAAAATTTACAAAAGAAAAAGAAAAGGTGTTATTCCAGCATCAACACTTTTTGTTTTTAGCACTGTTTTTGATGTTTTTTCGGGGTTTTTTGGCCAGAGTTCCCATTTTGAGTTTATATTTCCCGTTTCAAAGTTTACATTGATCCATCCATAACTCTAAAGAAAAACTTGTCTCTCTCATCCTAGTAGGAAGAACAATTATGCAATCTGATGAGGCAACACATGGATGCTTTTGCTTGGGATTATAAGGATCTGAAAGGTGTGCATCCCTCAATCTGTACTCACCATATCTACATCGAAGAGGGATGCAAGCCTGTGCACCAACCCCAAGAAGGATGAACCCAACTCTTAAGGAAAATGTGAAAGAGGAATTACAAAAGCTACTAGATGCAAGGTTCATATACCCTGTTTCAGATAGTGAGCGGGTGCCATCTCTCATTTTAGTCCCTAACAAAAATTGGAAATATAGGATCCGCGTTAACTATTGAGAAGTTAAGAAGGCTACAAATAAGGACCATTTCCCTTTGCCCTTCATTAACCAAGTCCTAAATGGCCTTGCATGGAATAAATTCTTCTCCTTCATGGATGAATTTAGTGGGTACAACCAAATACAAATCAACCTTGAAGACCAAGATAAGACCACATTCACATGTCCTTGGGGTACCTTTTCTTATAAGGTATTTCCATTCTGTCTATGCAATGCCCCTGCTACCTTCCAAAGGGCAGTTCTAAGTATCTATGTTGAACTTGTTCATCACACTGTTGAGATATACATGGATGAATTCACTCCTTATGGATGTGACTTCCAGGAAGCTCTTTCTAATATGCACAAAGTATTAAATAAATGAATTAAATGAATATTTCATTGAGTCCTAAGAAGTGTGATTTTTTTATGAATGCAGGGTCTGTCCTATGCCATTCCTTATCCAAAGAGGGGATACAGGTTGACACCAACAAAATTTCCATCATCAAAAGGGTCCCTATTCCTCAAAAGAAAATAGATGCCCAAAGCTTCCTTGGATTCGCTAAGTATTATAGAAGGTTCATTAAAGACTTCAGTAAATTGGCTTCACCCTTGTTTGGTCTACTTGCCAAAGATTCAGAATTTTGCTGGAAAAACAACCGTTAAGAAGCCTTCAAAGTTCTAAAAGAAAAGTTGACCACTGCACCCATCCTTAGAGGTACCATATGGGCATTACCTTTCCATATACGCACAAATGCATTAGATAAATTTGTGGGGGTTGCTTTAGGATGAGTGAAAGACAATTTTCCTTATGCTATCTATTTCATCATTAAGAAACTTTCTAAAGTTGAGCTAAACTATAGAGTCACTGAAAATGAACTCCTAGTTGTGGTACACTCTTTGAATAAGTTTAGGAATTACATCACTGGCTATCAAATATTTGTCCACATTGATCATGCATCCATTAAGTATTTAGTGAATAAACATGATGCCAACGCTAGGATAATTAGATGGTTGTTGTTATTGCAACAATTTGATTTGACTATTATTGACAAACCAGGAAAAGAGAATGTGGTTGCAGATTTCTTGTCAAGACTAACCTTACCTATAGAAAAGGAAGAAAGGGTAGATGAACACCTCTTTGCCTTCTTGGTGCTATCCCATTGGTTTGTTGACATAGCCAACTACTTGTTTGCTCGGAGGTTCCCTCCTAATCTATCCTCCAAGGAGAAAAGAAAGATAGTTAGGAAAAGTGCCACATTCACTTGGATTGGGGGAAATATTTTTAAGTTGGGGCTAGATCAGATCATGAGGAGATCTGTGAGGGAATAGGAGGTCTTTGACATCCTCTCAGCATGTCATGATGGAACTTGTGGAGGCCATTTTACTTATAAGAGAATATCCTTCAAGTTTCTACAAGTAGGTTACTATTGGCCCACTCTACATCAAGATGCAAGAAGATACACCACCAGGTGTCATCAATGCCAAAGGATGGGTAAGCCTACACCTAAGGATGAAATTCCCTTACAACCTCAAATGATTCTAGAGCCATTTGAGAAATGGGGCATAGACTTCATTGGGCCCATTGATCCCCCAATAGGACATAAGAAGTATATCATTGTGTGCACTGATCACTTGACTAAATGGGCTGCAACAAAGGAAGTTAATGCAACAATCGAGAAAAAGGTGGTTGAGTTTCTAAGGTGGAACATCTTATATAAGTTTTATTTTCAAAGAGAGTTGGTCACTGATCAAGGAATACAATTCACATCAAATCTGATCGGATTTCTCATGAAGTAGCATCACATCAAGCACAGGATATCCACTGCCTATCATCCTCAGGAAAATGGGAAAGTGGAGGTCACAAACAGAGCATTGGAGAACATTCTCACCAAGATTGTTAGAAGTAACAAAAAGGATTGGAAAATAGACTTGTGGAAGCCACTTGGGCGTACAACACCACTTGGAATACCACTACTAGATTTGCTCCATTCAAACTAGTCTATGGGAAGAAGGCCCTATTGTCCATTGAATTTGAATACAATACCTTAATGATGGAACCTCAATTAGACTTGGACCTCATTGCAACACAACAAGAGAGGCTACTCCAACTCAATGATTTAGATGAATTCAGGCTATAATCTCTCCTGCATATTGAGGTAATCCAACTACAAAGGAAGATTTGGCATGACAAACACATTAGGGAGAAAATTTTTCAAGAAGGTGATTGGGCCCTGCTATATGATTCCAGATTCAAGGATTTCAAGGGAAAATTAATGACAAGATGGTTGGGTCCCTATCTAGTGGAAATATGTCATGGGAATGGGTCTATCCAAATCAGAACAATTGATGAGGAAGGTATTCCCTTACTTATCAATGATTAGAGGTTGAAGTTGTATAAAATACCTCTGTTCAAGGAAATTTTCATTAGTTCAATCAACAAAGAATTGAATGTGATTGGGAGGCTCACAACTCTTAGTTCAAAAAGACCTCTAAAAAAAGGAAAAAGAAAAATAAAGGGCCTATATGAAAACCTCCATGAGGAATATAAGGCCAACTCTAGGGTTGAAAACCTCTATGAGGTAGAGCGCGCCCCCCCCCCCACAAAAAAAAAAAGGAAAAAGAAAAAAGAGAAGGAAAATAAGATGAAAAGATCGTTAGGTGAAAACCTCCTCTGAGGTGCCTAGGGTAGGCTTGTGGGTTGAAAACCTCTCCATAGGAAATTTGCATGTCTAAAAAAATAGAAAAAGAAATAAGACACAATGGGGGATTCCTTACATCAATTTTGCTAACATTTTTGTTTTGCATGACTCTAGATAGCCAGAAGGACAATGGTTATAGAACAAACTCTACAGTTTATTTCTCCATCTTTCCCATCCATCCATTTCATTTTCATCCTCTTCATCCACCTCCCTACCTCTCTCCATTATCCATCCAACAATTGAACCATATTTTTCCTCATTTTTGAAATGCTACAGAATTATCCTAAACTGCTACAGGATTGTCCTGAATTGCTATAGGAGCAACCTGAAATGCTACAAGAGGGAGATCCACTTGGAAAAAGGGGCCAAAATGTCATGTTTTCCTTAGGAAATGTTGGGATAGGTCCACCAAAATTCCTTCATCACTCATCCACCCCATTCAACGAAATTCATCCTCAAAATTCCACTTCTGCCATATATAAAAAACATAGAAAAATGACACTTCCTTCACCTTTTTCACTACCCTCACCACCCTATGATGATTCTAATCCTATCCCTATACCCACTATGATTTTTCCTAATCCTTGAATGCAATATGAGGTCTTGAGGGGGAACTAAGTGATTGTTATAGGAAGGATATCAGTCATGTAGCAGATTCCACAGTTCCAACAAGATCTTGAACCATATTTTTTTTACAACTCCAGAGTAGAAGATCCATCCACCCTAAGGTAATATGAGGCCATTCATGATGCTTATAAAGGTCACACCATCCCTAAAGAGCAGTTGTAAGGTCATCTATCCACTCCAACAACAACAAATCAAACATTGGAAGGAGGCCTACATGGAAGAAAGATTTCATCAGTCAACTACATCATCATGTTGTGAAGACCTATGCATAAGTAAATAAGGAAAGTTAGCACCCCTAGGGATTAATTAATCAATCATCAAATCAACAACAATCTACATGCATCTTCAGCACTTCAATATCACAAGTAGGCTTAGGTATGACACCCCTCACATCTTCCCTATACACATAATGGTAGAAAATGTGTTTAATGACCGAGAATGGAGTTTTTATGTGCTGGAGCCTAGAGGTGGCCAATAAATTTGGACACCTTCGATTAGTAAACTATAGTTCACTTAGCCACCCATGCAATTTGGAAAAGTCAAATTAAGTTGGATCATGATTAGGGGGAGTGGGAGCAATAATTAAAAAAATGAAATTCGTGAAAGAACCAAGTCACCAAAGCTCTCCGAACCATTACGACAAAAGGGAATAAAAGTATGAGGCTCGATTCCACTTGAACAATTGCTCATTTCTAGAAAACAGTTGGGGAGAGTCGCCAAGGGATTGAAGGACGAGCTAGGTGCTACTAGAGTGTGCCTAGGGTGCCACCGAAATGCTACAGGCTAAGTTTGCAAGTGCTACAAGAGGTTCTATATGAGGATCTGAATTTCTATAGGAGAAAATAAAAGAAGCTACTAGGAAGAATTAAGGGGAGAAAGGGAGCCAAAACCACCAGAAGTTTTCCTCAAACCCTCATGCACATGAGAGATTCATATTGTAAAGGGTAAGTGGCCTCATCCCTCTCTAATTTTCATACACATGCATGAAGAATTCTTCTTAAATTCGGTACGATGTAGTAACCATTGTGCAGAAATTTCCTTTGAAAATTTGTCATATAATAAGGCAAGATAGGGACATAGAAAAAAAAATTCATGGTAAAAAAATATCATCCTTCTACTCCTCTTCCAGAAAGAAAAGTAGCTACTATCTCTGCCCCCGAGACTGCTCTGAGGCAAATATTAAAAATACACCTGAGATAACCTAGAGAAGGAGAAGAAATGGGAAGAGATTTCAATAGAAGAGAACCCATAGACACAAAAGAATCCATCAGCATCCCCATGTTATGGAAATCTTTTTGAGACATCAATGTATGGGATTCTTTGAGCAATTAAAGGGATATGATGATGAGATAACTCAAGAATTTCCATGGCCCTCAATTCTCATGGATAAAATAGAGCCACTATTGTTGTTAGAGGACTTTCTATCCCTTTAAATGTAGAACTCATAAGAGAAGCCTGTAGATGATAAAAATGGAGTGAGAAGTGAGAGCTTCCCTTACCCTTGGGATGAAGTGGCCTATCACATCCTCAAGTACATATTCTATGAGGGGAGGTTGAGCATTGTGTATGCATATCAATTTAGGTTTCTCTATGAGCTAAGGTTCCAAACAGAGTTACTAATTCCAAAAAGACTTAGTGTCCCACATTTCCTCTTATAGTCCATCATTGAAATGAGCCAAAAAGTGAGGGAAGGGAAGCACTAACACATTTTCCATCATGGCCTCATCAAGATAATTGTCATGGATGCCTTAAGCCACCTGAGGAACCCTGTTACGTGGACTGACTTTGTAGACATGGACAATGAAGATTTTCATTGAAACACAAACCATCACCTCCACATAGTAAGAAGAAACACCATCCTCTAGTACTGGGGGTAGGGAAGATAAGGAAGTAGAGAAGGAGAAAGAAGAAATAAAGGAAAGAGAGGGAGAGAAATAAAGATCATACAAATAGAACCCTAAGGAGCCCTCTAAACCTTAAGGGATAGAAAGACAGGTGAAATAAAAAGGCCTCTCACTATGAAATACGGAGCAAGAAGTGACTACCACATTAGCCACACTTGGAACACCATTCAAGCCCAAAATAAGGAAGCCAAGGCAAGAACCCTTATACTTCAAATCAAGAAAGAGCACCAAGATAAAGCAATGAAATACTAAACCTCCTTCAAAAGTTCCTATCACCATTAATGTGTCAGCCAACAAAAGTGAAGAAGTGAGACCTAGTGAAGGAAAATTTGAGGAGGTTACTTCCCCTAAAGCCAAAGGTAAACAACCTTCACCACCCATAGGGACGGCCAGCTCCAGAGCATTCACCTCTACAAGGCCCAAATCTCAAGTTGTTTTTTGGGGCCTACTTTTGTTATCCTTTCTGACACCTTATCCTACTATTTCCATTATAACCTACCCTATTTTACCCTTTTTGACACCTAGAAACCACTTCATATTGGTTAAACTGCATTAGTTTATAAATGGAAGTAAGAGTCACAATAAAGACTATTTTTACATATCTTTGGTTAGTCTAAGTAGATGTTAAATTAGTTTATACCCCTTGAATCACTATTCATTGATTGTTGATAGGGTTCCTAAATATAAGGATGGAAACTTGAATATATTAACAGGTGACCAATGACCCAACATCCAACTCAAGAATATATCGGGCAACCATTCAATACTTAATTTCATATTCTATTCAGTACTCTACTCCAAATTTGGTACAAATCAATCGATGGGCATATCGAAGGTAGATTCTTCTGTTTGTGGTTGTGGTGATAACTTCTTCAAGCCTAAAGATAGTGCTATAGTTGGATTTGTGCAGATATGATATGGATGACTGATCTTTGGAATTTTTCTTAGCTCAATTAAGCCTAGATCACACATGGATTTACTTTTCTGGGTTATTGTGATCTTCTTAATTTGGCCTAGAACATGCCAAGGTTGTGGAAATTAGCCCATCCATAACTCTAAAGATCAACCCGTCTCTCTCATCCTAGTAGGAAGAATAATTATGCAGTGTGATGAGGCAACACATGGATGCTTTTGCTTGGGATTATAAGGATCTAAAGGGTGTGCATCCCTCTATCTGTACTCACCATATCTACATCAAAGAGGGATGCAAGCCTATGCACCAACCCTGAGAAGGATGAACCCAACTCTTAAGGAAAATGTGAAAGAGGAATTACAAAAGCTACTAGATGCAGGGTTCATATACCCCATTTTAGATAGTGAGTGGGCGTCGTCTCTCATTTTAGTCCCTAAGAAAAATGGGAAATAGAGGATCCGCGTTGACTATTGAGAAGTTAAGAAGGCTACAAATAAGGATCATTTCCCTTTGCCCTTCATTAACCAAGTCCTAGATGGCCTTGCATGGAATAAATTCTTCTCCTTCTTGGATGAATTTAGTGGGTACAACCAAATACAAATCAACCTTGAAGACCAAGATAAGACCACATTCACATGTCCTTCGGGTACCTTTCCCTATAGGGTCTTTCCATTCCGTCTGTGCAATGCCCTTGCTACCTTCCAGAGGGAAATTCTGAGTATCTATGTTGAACTTGTTCATGACACTATTGAGATATACATGGATGAATTCACTCCTTATGGATGTGACTTCCAGGAAGCTCTTTCTAATATGTTGAAAGTATTAAATAAATGCATTAAATGAATATTTCATTGAGTCCTAAGAAGTGTGAATTTTTTATGAATGTAGGGTCTATCCTATGACATTCCTTATCCAAAGAGGGGATACAGGTTGACACCAACAAAATTTCCATCATCAAAAGGGTCCCTATTCCTCAAAAGAAAATAGATGCTCGAAGCTTCCTTGGATTCACTGGTTATTATAGAAGGTTCATTAAAGACTTCAGTAAATTGGCTTTACCCTTGTTTGGTCTACTCACCAAAGATTCAGAATTTTGTTGGAAAAACAATTGTTAAGAAGCCTTCAAAGTGCTAAAAGAAAACTTGACCTCTGCACCCATCCTTAGAGGTACCATATGGGAATTACCTTTCCATATATGCACAAATGCATTAGATAAAGTTGTAGGGGCTTCCTTCAGTAAGAACCTTTCTAAAGCCGGGCTAAAGTATAGAGTCGCTGAAAATGAACTCCTAGTTGTGGTACACTCTTTGAACAAGTTTAGGAATTACATCACTAGTTATCAAATATTTGTCGACATTTATCATGCATCCATTAAGTATTTAGTGAATAAACTTGATGTCAACACTAGGATAATTAGATGGTTGTTGTTATTGCAACAATTTAATTTGACTATTATTGACAAACTAGGAAAAGAGATTGTGGTTGCAGATTTATTGTCAAGACTAACCTTACCTGTAGAAAAGGAAGAAAGGGTAGATGATCAGCTCCTAGATGAACACCTCTTTGCCTTCTCGGTGCTATCTCCTTGGTTTGCTAATATATCCAACTACATGGTTGCTCGGAAGTTCCCTACTAATCTATCCTCCAAGGAGAAAAGAAAGATAGTTAGGAAAAGTGCCCCATTCACTTGGATTAGGGGAAATATTTTTAAGTTGGGGCTAGATTAGATCTTGAGGAGATATATGAGGGAATAGGAGGTCTTTTACATCCTCTCAGCATGTCATGATGGACCTTGTGGAGGCCATTTTACTTCTAAGAGAACATCCTTCAAGTTTCTACAAGTAGGTTACTATTGGCCCACTCTACATCAAGATGCAAGAAGATACACCACCAGGTGTGATCAGTGCCAAAGGATGGGTAAGCCTACACCTAAGGATGAAATTCCCTTACAACCTCAAGTGACTCTAGAGCCATTTGAGAAATGGGGCATGGAATTCATTGGGCCCATTGATCCCCCATCAGGACATAAGAAGTATATCATTGTGTGCACTGATTACTTGACTAAATGGGCTGAAACAAAGGAGTTAAGGCAACAATTGAGAAAAAGGTGGTTGAGTTTCTAAGGGAGAACATCTTCTACAAGTTTTATTTTCCAAGAGAGTTGGTCATTGATCAAGGAACATAATTCACATCAAATCTGATCGAATTTCCCATGAAGTAGCACCACATCAAGCACAGGATATCCACTACATATCACCCTTAGGAAGATGGGAAAGTGGAGGTCACAAATAGAGCATTAGAGAACATTCTCACCAAGATAGTTAGTAGTAACAAAAAGGATTGTAAAATAGACTTATGGAAGCAACTTGGGCCTACAACACCACTTGGAATACCACTACTAGATTTACTCCATTTGAAATAGACTATGGGAAGAAGACCCTACTGTTCATTGAATTTGAATACAATACCTTAATGATGGAACCTCAGTTAGAATTGGAACTCACTACAACACAACAAGAGAGGCTGCTCCAACTCAATGGTTTAGATGAATTCAGGCTGCAATCTCTCTTGCACATTGAGGTAATCCAGCTACAAAGGAAGATTTGGCATGACAAACACATTAGGGAGACAATTTTTCAAGAAGGTGATTGGGCCCTGCTATATGATTCCAGATTCAAGGATTTAAAGGGAAAAATAATGACAACATGGTTGGGTCCCTATCTAGTGTAAATATGTCATGGGAATGGGTCTGTCCAAATCAGAACAATTGATGAGGAAGGTATTCCCTTACTTATCAATGATTAAAGGTTGAAGTTGTATAAAATGCCTTTGTTGAAGGAAAATTTTATTAGTTCAATCAACAAAGAATTGAATGTGATTTGGAGGCTCACAACTCTTTGTTCAAAAAGACCTCTTAAAAAAAGAAAAAGAAAAATAAAGGGCCTATATGAAAACCTCCATGAGGAATATAAGGCCAACTCTAGGGTTGAAAACCTCTATGAGGTAGCCCACCCCTCCCGCTCCGCACCAAAAAAAAAAAGAAAAAAAAAAGAGAGAAGGAAAATAAGATGAAAAGATCATTAGGTGAAAACCTCCTCTGAGGTGCCTAGGGTAGGCATGCAGGTTGAAAACCTATCCATAGGAAATCTGCATGTCTAAAAAAAGTAGAAAAAGAAATAAGACAAAAGGGGGGAGTCCTTACATCAATTTTTCTAACATTTCTATTTTGCAGGACTCTAGATAGTCAGAAGAACAGTGGTTACTGAAAAAACTCTATAGTTTATTTCTCCATCTTTCCCATCCATCCATTGCATTTTCATCCTCTTCATCCACCTCCCTACCTCTCTCCATTATCCATCCAATAATTGAACCATATTTTTCCTCATTTTTGAAATGCTACATGACTATCCTAAACTGCTACAGGATTGTCCTGCATTTCTGTAGGAGCAACCTGAAATGCTACAGGAGGGAGATCCACTTGGAAAAAGGGGCCAAAATGTCAAGTTTTCCTTAGGAAATGCTGGTAGAGGTCCACCAAAATTCCTTCATCACTCATACACCCCATTCAATGAAATTCATCCTCAAAATTCCACTTCTGCCATATATAAAGAAACATAGAAAAATGACACTTCCTTCACCTTTTTCACCAGCCTCACCACCCTATGATGATTCTAATCATGTCCCTATACCCACTATGATTTTTCCTAATCCCTTAATGCAATATGAGGTCTTGAGGGGGAACTAAGTGATTGTTACAGGAAGGATATCATTCATGTAGCAGATTGCATAGTTCCAACAAGATCTTGAACCATATTTTTTTTAACAACTCCAGAGTAGAAAATCCATCCACCCTAAGGTAATATGAGGCCATTCATGATGTTTATAAAGGTCACACCATCCCTAAAGTGTAGTTGTAAGGTTATCTATCCACTCCAACAGCAACAAATCAAACACTGGAAGGAGGCCTGCATGGAAGAAAGATTTTATCAGTCGACTACATCATCATGTTGTGAAGACTTGTGCATAAGTAAACAAGGAAAGTTAGCACCCCTAGGGAGCAATTAATCAATAATCAAATCAACAACAACCTACATGCATCTTTAGCGCTTCGATATCACAAGTAGGCTTAGGTATGACACCCCTCACGTCTTCCCTATGCACATAATGGTAAAAAATATGTTAAATGACCGAGAATGGAGTTTTTATGCGTTGGAGCCTAGAGGTGGCCAATAAATTCGGACACCTTTGATTAGTAAAATATAGTTCACTTAGCCACCTATGAGATGTGGAAAAGTCAAATTAAGTGGGGCCATGATTAAGGGGAGTGGGGGCAACAATTATAAAAATGAAATTCGTGAAAGAGCCAGGTCACCAAAGCTCTCCGAGCCATTACGACAAAAGGGAATAAAAGTATGAGGCTCGATTCCACTTGAACAATTGCTCATTTCTAGAAAACATTTGGGGAGACTCATCAAGGGATTGAAGGATGAGCTAGGTGCTACCAGAGTGTGCCTAGGGTGCCATCAAACTGCTACAGCCTGAGTTTGCAAGTGCTACAAGAGGTTCTATATGAGGATCTGAATTTCTATAGGAGAAAATAAAAGAAGCTACTGGGATGAATTAAGGGGAGAAATGGAGCCAAAACCATCAGAGGTTTTCCTCAAACCCTCATGCACATGAGAGATTCATATTGGAAAGGGTAAGTGGCCTCATCCCTCTCTAATTTCCATACACATGCATGAAGAATTCTTCTTAAATCAGGTATGATGTAGTAACCATTGTGCAGTAATTTCCTTTGAAAATTTGTCATATAGTAAGGCAAGATAGGGACATAGAAAAGTTTTTTTTCATGGTAGAAAAATATCATTCTTCTCCTCCTCTGCCAGAAAGAAAATTAGCCACTATCTTTGCCCCTGAGACTGCTCTGAGGCAAATATTAAAGATACACCTACGATAACCTAGAGAAGGAGAAGAAGAAATGGGAGGAGGTTTCAATAGAAGAGAACCCACAGACACAAAAAGAATCCATCAACATCCCCTTGTTATGGACATTTTTCTGAGACATCAATGGATGGGATTCTTTGAGCAATTAAAGGGATATGATGATGAGATAACTCAAGAATTTCCATGGCCCTCAATTCTCAGGGATAAAATAGTGCCACTATTGTTGTTAGAGGACTTTCTATCCCTTTAAATGTAGAACTCATAAGCAGAGTAACCACCCTACCCTTGGGAGTTTGATGGAGCAAGGAGGATAAGGCAGTCATTGTTATAGCCAAGAAAAAATTCTTCCTTCATAAAGAGAAGCCTGTAGATGATAAAAATGGAGTGAGAAGTTAGAGCCTTCCTTACCCTTGGGATGAAGTGGCCTATCACATCCTCAAGTACATATTCTATGAGGGGAGGTTGAGCATTGTGTATGCATATCAATTTAGGTTTCTCTATGAGCTAAGGTTCCAAACAGAGTTACCAATTCTAAACAGACTCAATGTCCCACATTTCCTCTTATAGTCCATCACTGAAATGAGCCAAAAAGTGAGGGAAGGGAAGCACCAACACATTTTCCATCATGGCCTCATCAAGCTAATTGTCATGGATTCCTTAAGCCGCCTAAGGAACCCTGTTATGTGGACTGACTTTATAGACATGGAAAATGAATATTTTCATGAAACACAAACCCTCACCTCCACATAGTAAGAAGAAACACCATCCTCTAGTACTGGGGGTAGGGAAGATAAGGAAGTAGAGAAGGAGAAAGAAGAAATAAAGGAAAGAGAGGGAGAGAAATAAAGATCATATGAATAGAACCCTAAGGAGCCCTCTAAACCTCAAGGGATAAAAAGACAGGGGAAATAAAAAAGCCTCTCACTATGAAATACAGAGCAAGAAGTGACTACCACATTAGCCACACTTGGCACACCATTTAAGCCCAAAATAAGGCAACCAAGGCAAGAACCCTTATACTTCAAAACAAGAAATAGAACCAGGATAAAGCAATGAAATCCTCAACCTCCTTCAAAATTTCCTATCACCATTAATAAGTTAGCCAACAAAAGTGAAGAAGTGAGACCTAGTGAAGGAAAAATTGAGGAGGTTACTTCCCCTAAAGCCAAAGGTAAACAACCTTCACCACCCATAGGGACGGCCACCACTATAGAATTCACCTCTACTAGGCTCAAATCTCAAGCTGTTTGTTGGGCCCTACTTTTGTTATCCTTTTTGACAACTTATCCCACTATTTCCATTATAACCTACCATATTTTACCCTTTTTGACACCTAGAAACCACTTCATATTGGTTAAGCTACATTCGTTTATAAATGGAAGTAAGAGTCACAATAAAGACTGCTTTTACATATCTTTGGTTAGTCTAAGTAGATGTTAAATTAGTTTATACCTCTTGAATCACTATTGACTAATTGTTTATAGCGTTCCTAAATATAAGGATGGAAACTTGAATATATTAACAGGTCACCAGTGACGCAACATCCAGCTCAAGAATATACCGGGCAACGATTCAATACTTAATTTCGTACTCTATTCAGTACTCTACAAATTTGGTACCAATCAACCAATGGGCATCTCGAAGGTAGCTTCTTTTTTTCGTGGTTGTGGTGATAACTTCTTCAAGCCCAAAGATAGTGCTACAGTTGATTTTGTGCAGATACGATATGGATGAGTGATCTTTGGAATTTGGCTTAGCTCAATTAAGCCTAGATCACACATGCATTTACTTTTCTAGGTTATTTTGTTGTAACTATCTTCAGGCCAAAAATTCTTTAAGAAGGCCTAGCATTAGCATGAGGGGTTATAGATCGAAAATGAAGCAATGAGATAGTGGTTGTAAAACATCATATGAATATGTTTTTATTCTAATTTGGAATGCTTGGATTTATGTTTTATTGAAGGCTTTAATATATAATTGATATCATAGTTTATATTCATGGATTCATGTGCTTATAATCTAGGAAGTTATTGAGATAAATTAGCTTGTCTCAGGTCATGGCAAGGGCCCACCAAAGACCTCAACCAAGTTCTGTATCAATTTTAGTTAGATAGGAAGTGTGTTTGTGAATTAGATTTAGTGAGACTATACTTAAAATCTTTGTTTATTTTTGCAATTTCCAAATACTCGGTACTTAGGAATGTGATCGAACAATATCTACAATCTTTCATAGATATGAATGTTATGTTCAAGTGGTAACTGGTTAGATTCTTGATTTGAATTGCGTGTGTTTACAAAATCATTTTCATAGAGATTATCTGAGTATGTAGGTTTTTCTTTTGATAGTGAGCATTGATAATTTTGAAAGAACATGTTTTCAACTTAAATCGGATTTATGAGAAAATTGTTTTTCACGGGTTTTTGGAGTAAACTCTTTGATTTGAATGAAATAACTCTATTGTCTGTGGATCTTTAATTTAATAAGGAGTCCCTGTAGATGATGTTTAACTTGCTTGAATTTTCATGAGATCGTGTAGGAGCTGCAAGCCATTTGTTTCATTTTTCAATCAATTTCAAATAGATTTATCGAATTAGGAAACTATGTGGATGATTCTGAGTTTAATAACATTGCTAGGTTTGCTTTTTGATTTCTAGCTTGACCCCGGGGTTAGTTTCGTGTAAAGAATTTGAGTAAGATAGATTGTTTGGATTGAATTATGAGTATAAATTATGATGACTGTTGAGTTTATTTCCAAAAGAAATTTCTGATTAGTTGCATGGTTATTGTAGGTGAATTAGAAATTTGAATTATGTGTGTGACATTGAAGAGTATAATAGGTTTCTTTACTTCAGAAAACTTTGGTGCAACGATTTTAAACTAGAAACAAAGTTTGATCATTTGGTACTTAATTTTGTACTAAGTAAGTTTAGGATAATCAATTTAAATCTGAATCATAATGCCTTGTAACTTGAAGATTACGAACTCCAGATTGACAATTTTAAATTTAGGGAATTAAAAGAACATATAAAAACCCTAACATTTTTGGCATCGTTGTCGGGGAGTTGAAAATAGTACATGTAACATTTTCTTTTTATTTGATTTATGTGTGTGATAAGGATTTTGCAGGGAAATCTAAGGGTGTAGAGTATATGGTAAGACGTGAGTGAAGATCCATGCATCCACTATGGTGGGGTTGCTCCAAAGTCTGATTGTCTTTAGTAAATTTTTGTAGTACTTTTTTCTCTCTTATGCACAAAAGTAGAGGTAGACCTAGAGATAGTAAGGGGAGATTTATTCAAAGTACAAAATCACTTTCAGAACTATTTGGTCCTATAAAACCATCTATCTAACCCTGTTGATCGTTAAACAACTACTAGAGGAAGGAAAAAGATCTGCAACAAAAGTGGCCTCAAGAAAGAAAACATCACACCTATAGGGGGCAGTATAGCTTCAAGGCATACTACAACAAGAACATACCATATTAGGAGTTGTTGTAGGAACGAAGGTTGTGGTAGTCTCACAAGTAGAATCAGTGGTAAGAGGACCTCGAAGGGACTTGGGACCTGGGTCTATAAAATCCAACCTAGTAGAATATTCTTCCAGTTGGAATACCATAATAGAGCTTACTTTTAGACCTATTGGAAGGATGGCCAACAGAGGAGGAGGTGAGGAGAATAGAAACAATGACAGAAATAATGGTGGGACCAATGGTGGGGATAATGATAGAATCAATACCTTACTTGGTGGGAATAATGACCGAAGAGATGGTCCAAGAGGGGGACCTGAGGAGAATGAGGAAGAGTCAGAGACTACATTTGGATTTCCAATTCTGGATGTCACCAGAAACATTACTATGAAAAATATACCTTTGACATCTCTTTCACTTTTCCATGGTACATATCCTGAAGACCCTGATTCTTTTCTATTTGAGTTTGATATTCTTTGTAGAAGTTATAATTATCATGATGATGCACATAAGCTCAAACTATTTCCTTCTACCCTGAAAGATTCAACCCTGAGGTGGTTTATGAGTTTGGGAGAACATACTATCTATTCATGGGATGATATGAAATTTGTCTTTCTTAAGAAATATCAAGATTATTGTAAAATTAGAGATATTAATGATATTTTTAGAATGAAGCAAATGGAAGACGAGAGTTTGGAAGAATACCTTGAAATATTTCTTTATAATTACCATAAATCCCGAATAGGTAATCTCGATGAAAGAACCTTTAGGACTATTTTTCTAAAAGGGTTAAGGGAAGAATGCATTGAAACATTAAATCTCTTGAGTTCTGGTGATATTTATAAGAAACCTTTTGCTGAAATAGCTGAACTATGTAGAACTTATTCTAGAAGCCAAGCTAAGGTAGGCAAAAGGATTTGGGACAACCCAAGGGATTATGTGTCTAGGAATTCTAAACCGGTGCAGGGTGGTGTCACTCGAACTGAACTAGGGAACCTCTTAGAAAACTTTAAAACAAATATCTTGAATACTATTAGTGATCAGTTGGATACTTTGAAAATTAAAAGGAAACAAGAGTAAGAGGGTTTCTTTAGCCATTTTCTATCCTAAATGTAGAAGGAAACATGCTGAGAGGGAATGCCCCATAAATGTGGTGGAAGTTTGTGGAATTTGCACCCATGAACACCCTACTGAACAATTCCCTTTTCTACCAAGATTACAAGCTATTTATAAGGGAGGGGTTGAAACAAGTGAGATTCCCAAATAATCTAGGAAAACATCATGGTGGAAACCAAACAATAACCCTTACCAAGATCCTAATATTCAGATTTCCCCCAATATCAACCATGGAACTCTCAGGAATCTTATTCTCCATGGACTACCCAACAATCCCAGAGTTCACCATGGAATCAGGGATGGAAAGGGGATCCTTATGGGAATGTCTTTCAGTCCCAAGCCGAGGCACCTTCGTACCCCCATTACCAAACACAATATCCACCTTATATGCCTTATGCACCCAATATTCCTCAGTTCCAACAAGGGTATATCCCACCTTACCCCCAACAATCTAAATTACCATTACCACTTCTGTTGGGACATGGTCCCTTGGGGTAAAGTTTGTAACTAATTTTGTTAATTATTTGAAGTCTCCACATTTTGAGGGAGCGGAGCTTGAGGGTCATAGGAGTCAAAAGGGACTTTAGTCCCTTAATTTTTTTAGAAGATAGGATGTTTTGTGACCTGCCCATGGTTCACGAACCATGGTATTGAAATGGAAGAAACTATATAAATGAGTCATAACAAGTCATAGGAGGTCATAAAAGAATTGAAGATCATTGTATGGGCAAGTATTTTGAGGCAAAAAATTCTATTTTTTGTACTTAGGCGAAGGGGAAGGCTCTTGATGTTGTGTACGCGGAGACCTTGGTAAGTCCGAAAGATGAGTGCGTAGGCCCCTACAGTTGTGTGCGTAGGGAAGAAGAGTCTATAATAAAAATATTATATCAATAAAGACTATTTTGGAGCCATAATTGTGTACTTATGCCTTTATATTTACTTATGCAAATTTTCTGTATTCATTTTGTTTTCTGAATTTATCTAAAGAAATACTTAATTGGTGAATGAAAGTGGTAGATCTACATGTTTACTTAACATTGTGAATGGTTAAAGTGTTTCACGAAGGGTTAGATTCGATTTCTATAAGTTACTATGATTTCTGCACTTTAAAGGTTAGGATTCACGAAGATCAGGATAAATCCCTAGAATTAACAGAAACCCATCACACAAACCTCTGGATGAAGAAACATGGTTTTGTCATCCCCCAATATTGCTTCAGGTGAGACTGTAGCCTGTGCTATGTGGGTTGTTGCCGAAAGGGCTAGCAATTTAGGGTTTTGTTGGTTGGCGCAGCTAACTCTGAACTTGGGTCAAGACCCCTCAAGAGATCTGACAGGAGCTACGCGAAGTGGAAAAACATTCTGAAGAGACCTAGATTTAGATGTTGAATATAGTCCTTTGTTAGGAGCGTTTGATAGTGATGAAGAAAGTAGTGTTCTGAGGACACCTCTGGGTGCGCTACAAGCAGTAAGACAGGGTATCGTAGGGATACCAAATCCATCCACTCCACCTCCACCATCACCTCTACCTCACACACCTCCACCTCCACCTCCACCTCTGTTATTCAATATGGCCAACGTGATGAAGATGCCCATATTCAGAGGTTTGGGGACAGAAGACCCTGAACAATTTTGGTTTGTAGCAGATGTTGTGTGGAAGTCACAACAGGTTACAAATGATGATTTGAAGAAAGCGCAGCTGGTTACAACACTGCAAGATAGAGAGCTAAGTTGGTATATTAAGTATTGTTCAACTCATCTTAGTGTAACACTGGACGAAATGAAGCAAGCGCTCAATAATGAATTCAATAAGCCTAAGTCACATGCCCAGTCAGTGACAAAGGTCAAAGAGATCCAGCAGAAGGTGAATAAGTCTGCATGGGACTTTGAATAGAGGTTGAAATGTTTGTTGTAGCAGACTAATATGCAGATCACAAATGATTAACATAGGGATTGGTACATTTATTCTCTGCTACCCCATATGATATTTTCGCTATCACAACAGAAAATTGGCACATGAGTTGAAGCATTAGAGATTGCTATGAAATTGGAAGCTTCACCCATTCAGGATACGAATATGGGAGTGCAGCAGATTCAGTCACAACTGGCTAGCCTGCATATGGAGTTGTAGAGCCTGAAGAAGGGAAAGGAAGCCCAGACTGAGGTTCGCGTAGAATTTTGGTGCTTGAAATGCAAAGGCCATGGTCATGATAAGGACCATTGCTTGGTTTATCAGAATTATCTTATTAGGGGAGGCCCTATCCCCTTGAAGCCAGAAAACACTGCTGGTTCGAGCATGGGAGTAGCACCGTGGTGCGCTATTTGTTAGGTTACAAGAGAACATGCAACAAACAATTTTCGTCTACTATAGAAGTTTTTATAGACCCCCCAGCATTTGTTTTGTAATTTCTGCAAATCTGTAGGTCATGATGAGTGCCATTGTTGAAGCTATGACTTGATGATGAATAGAACCCCTACATAGAGAATGAAGGCAGATACTTGTCCTAAATATCAAGGCACAACTGCGGCATGCGAAGGATTCCAGGTTCGAGGAAGAGGGCGAGGAGAAGTTCCCAGAAGGGGTCATCACTAGATCATATTTTACAATTGTGGGGAAGCAGGTCATTTTGTGGGTGATTGTTAGAATCCAACACACCCTTCTAATCAATATTATTGATAATTTGACCATGTTATAGAAGATTGCCCAATGTTTATCGTGAAGATGAAAGAAAAGAAGACTTAGACCCAAAATCCTATGCAAAACATCTAGATGATGAGGTTGGAGCCTCATGAAGATGGGCCCAATGTCAATATTGTTACGTGAAGCGGTGTAGCTATTGGAGAGGATAAGGAGATGAAACCAGAAGTCAATGTATGGGTGCGCAAGGATACTAATAAATAGATGATATTTGATGTAAATAAGGTGAAGGAAACATTTATGGAAGCCAAGAGGAGTTTCGTAGATGAGGGAGCCTCCAAAATCAAGGACTCAAAATATGGGAAAGTATGAAGAGACCAGTACTGCATAGGAGATAAACCCGTCACTATTAGCATCATTTTTAAAAAATTGTATGAAACTCCTAAGGGATAAGAGGGTAGTAGAAGGACCATAAAAATTGATAGTTAATTGCACTAGTAAGAATAAGCCTCTACACGAGTAGTGCATGGTACATAAGGTGGGAAAAAGTAAGAAGAGAACTGGTCACGAAATGAGATTGACTGCACAAATTGGAGAATACAAAATGGACCAAGTAATTCTTGATTTAGGGTCTAATGCAAATGTTCTGCCGAAGAAAAATTGGGAAAGAATGGGAATACCAGCACTACAGTGGTCCCCGATCTAGTTGAGAATGGCCAATCAATAGAAGATTATTCCTATGGGGCGCCTACATGGAGTGACTGTGGATATTGAAGGGGCACGCGCCATAGCCAACTTTGAAGTGATCGAAATCATGGATGACAGTAACCCATATCCAATACTGCTTGGAATTGATTGGGAATTTGATATGAATGTAGTCATCAATCTGAAGAAGTGCAATATGAAATTTGAAAAGAAAGAACTAAGGGTGATTGTTCCATTGGATCCAGTTGAAGGTGCACGATATACTAAACTAGTCCGTGATTATGAGGAAGACGATGATATTGAGCAATTCTTTAAGCTGACTACATGGGATGAAGATTGGATCAACCCTACGGTGGATGGGTGAATCACGTGGGAGAAGGATAGCTCTTGTAATTTAGATTTAGATGAGGATCTCGAACATTGGCAAAATCGCTTGCATGAAGTATCCTCGTTGCGCTGCAATAGGCTTACCAAATCGCTATGATGTATATCCACAGAGGTATGCAATTTACTGTATTATGATGGTTTAGAGGATGCTAATTTATTTTTGGATAAATTTGAAATAAATGTACCGAAGGAACATTAGTTCCAAGCGCCAGACATCGCACTGCGAGCTACGCCCACCTGTTGGTGGGGCACGCATAAGAATAGTTTTGCCAATTGGAAGGAGTATAAAATAATGATGAAGTTGAGGTTTGGGTATGCTAGCACCCGGATTGCGGAGAAATACTGAGGGAAGGATGATTCCTGTGAGAACTTAGCTCATTGGAAAAAAACATGGGGAGAAAAACGTAGCCAGAGTGGATTCATATATTTTTCCACACTTTGGATACAATCCCAATGAACTGGTATCTGGAAAGGAAGCTGTGACATGGAGCCGCAAAATGGGATGTTTTGAAAGAAATTCTTCTACTAACTTTTAGCTTTAAATATGGGTTTGAATGTATTTATGAGGCATTACAGGAGATTAAAGCTGTGATATTCAAAATGCCTAAAGAATCGATTGAATGGGTACAACCAGATTGGGGTATGCAGTTGCGCCATGTGCTCGAATGTTATAATGTGACCATAGAGGATGGCAAGGAAGATCCTAGGAACATCCACATTCCTGAGTCTGAAGGACAACACGAATTTGAGGGACCTAAGGAAGAAATCCTTGATATATCAAAGCCTTTAAATACCAAGCAGGTGAATATTGGATCGGAAGCGCAGCCGAAGTTCGCGAACATAGGTGACTATTGGGATGAAGATACAATAGATAAGGTCGCGGAGCTATTGCGAGAGTATCAGGACCTGTTTCCCACCAAGTTCTCTGATATAAAAAGGATAGTATGGGATCTAGGAGTCATGAAGATCACTTTGAAGCCATATGCGAAGCCGGTAAAGCAACACCCCTATCGATTAAATCTCAAGTATAAGGAAAAAGTTCACAAGGAATTAGATAAAATGCTTGAAGCCGGGATCATTGAACCTATCGAGGAATTAGACTAGGTTAGTCCCATGGTGGTCCAAGAAAAGAAGAAATAGGGTGAATTTGGATATGAGTAGACTTAAGGAAGCTGAATGACACATGTTTCTATGAGCCATTCCCTATGCCATTCATGGATGAGGTATTGGAGAATGTTGGAGGAGAGGAAGCCTACTCGTTCATAGATGAATTCTTAGGGTACCATCAGATCAAGATCGCGTTGGAAGAATGGAGTAAGACCACCTTCACGACTGAATGGGGTTGTTTTCAGTATATAATGATGCCTTTTGGGCTTAAGAATGCCCCTACAATTTTCTCTAGGGTAGTAATTGCGGCTTTCAAGGAATTTATCCATAAATTTTTGGAGGTGTACTTCGATGATTGGACAATGTTCAGGTTAGTAAAGTGAAAGCATTAGATAACCCTTAATTTGAAGAAATGCATATTCTGTGTACCCTATAGGATACTCTTGGGTCATGTTGTTTGCAAGCAGGGATTGATGGTAGACCTTGCCAAAATTATAGTAATCATCAATTTGGAAGCTCTGAAGAATGTTAAACATATACACGCAATGTTGGGCCATATGGGATATTATAGGAAGTTTATAAAAGCGTATGTGCAAATCACTGCACATATGGAAAAATTATTGAAGAAGGATTCGATGTTTTGCTGGGAAGAGGATTTCCAGAAGAGTTTGGACATTTTGAAGGAGAAAATGGTCACCACACCCATTTCAGTGTTCCCTGATTAGAAGGAGTTCCATGATCATGATGCTTCCTATATCGTGCTGGGAACTATGCTGACCCAACCAGGCGAAGGGGATATTGATCATCCAATAGAATTTGCAAGTAGAAAGTTGTCAAAGTCAGAAAATAACTATTCAGCTAAAGAGCGTGAAGGTTTTGCAATGGTGTATGCACTGCAAAAATTATGGCACTATTTGTTGGGTGCACACTTCAAGATGTATACAAATCATTCTGCTCTAAAATACTTGGTCAAAAAGCTTGTGTTGGGGGGAAATATTTACAAATAGTTGCTTCTTTTCCAAGAATATGATTTTGAAGTAACTGTGAAGCTAGGGCCCTTGAATGCTAGTCTAGATCACCTATCATGAATCGAGAATGGGGATGAGTGACAAGTCTGGATGAAGGGTTGTCTGATGCATAACTCTTCATTGTTTGCGTCGTAAATGATCATTTCACAGATATTATTCAATTTTTGTCTATAGGCGCTGCTCCTGAAGGGTATTTGACGTAATAGAAGAAGGAATTAGTGGTCTGGGCTGCAGATTTCTCTTTTATTGCTGGACATCTATACAAAATGGGCTTTGATGAAATATTGCATAGGTATGTTCTAGAGTATGAGTGGTCAAGTATCCTTGCAGAAGGGCATGGAGGAGTAGTGAGAGAACATCATGCAGGAAGAGAAACTGCGCAGAAGATCCTACGCATAGGACTTTGCTGGTCGACTGTGCATAAGGACTCCAAAATATATTGCAAGACATGTGATTTCTGCTAAAGGACAGGGAGACTGTTGTGAAGAGATGAATTTCCCTTGAATATGCAAGTGATGTTGCAGGTGTTTGATAAGTGGGAAATAGATTTTGTGGGACCAATACAGCCACTAGGGAAGAAGATAGGGGCTATATATATCATTATCGCGACTAGATACTTAACCAGTTGGGTGGAGTCACAACCTCTAAAAGATTGTAGCATTGCTACAACTGCAGAGTTTATTTTTGAATATATCTTGTCTTGGTTCGATTGCCCTAAGATTTTGATGAGTGATAGGGGCACGCACTTTTTGAATGAAAAAATTGTTGCATTTCTTGAGGAATACCAGGTATATCATCAGAAAAGTACACCCTATCACCCTCAAGTGAATGGCATAGTAAAATCCTTCAACAAAATTCTAGAAAGTGATTTGATGAAGATTTATAATGGGAAGTGAAATGACTGGGATGTATGCATACCAATGGTCATCTGGGCATACAGGAATACCTACAAGAAGTTGATAGGACAAATGCCGTTCCAACTAGTATATGGGAAAGAGGTCGTAATTCCCATGGAGTACATAATGCCAAGCTTACAGATTGCAGCAGTTACGGACATGGCTGATTGCAATACCATGGAAGAATGGCTCGCACAGCTCGTTAAATTGGAGGAGGATCACTTCTTAGTTGGATTTCATCATCAGGTGCAGAAGGACCATGAAAAAGCATGGCATGATCTCCATATCAAGTAGCACACCTTTAAGGATGATTATTTAGTGTTGCTATATGACAGTAAGTTCACAAAGTTCCTGGGCAAATTTCAGATGCATTAGCTAGGGCCATATGTTGTGAAGGAAATTATGGATGCAGGCACAGTTCATCTCGCGAAGCTGAATGGGGAGCTATTTTCGGGAAAAGTTAATGGGAGTCGATTGAAGTTGCATAAGGGTGATCCCACCCCTACAAAATGACTATATGATTGTGGGGTAGTCTTTTTACTCCAGGAAGCTGCAAGGAAGTACGGGACTTTAAACTACACTGCCCAAAAGATAAAAGGGCAAAGTGAAGGGTTTGCGTGACAAGTCAAAGGATAGCGCTGAGGGGAGCTACGGTGAAGGAGCCGTGCTAGGTGGTTGGGCCCCAAGTAGTTTGGCCAAAAAGTAATTGTTGGAAGAACTGTAGATGATTCGATGAAGAATTTTCCATTGAAAGGAGCGGGGGGGGCAACATCTATGGAGCATATCTTTGGAAATCTACCACCAAATGTGCATTAATGACCAAGAATTGGAGGGAATGGTTGGATTTTAATTCAAATTGGTCTATAAATATGGCATACTGCTTCGCATTCGAACACTTTTCTCCCCGAGAGTTTTCCTTAATATTTTTCACCTTACTTTGCGCCAAGTAAAGACCTGTATGTCTAACCCAGATTGGGAGGAACTCCTTTCACGACCAGAGTTCACAAAATTTCTTGATTACTATTGTAAGATCTTCTTTGAGAGAATGACTGCAAATCACCCTAGGACGGAGCCAACCCCATCTGAGATAGCAAAAATCCAACCCATAGGAGTGCCTACTACATCACCTATGTCGCCAATGCCTAAGCTATCTACCTCTATGAAGCAGAAGAAGCCTCAAAAAGTGCTGGTGCGGAAATCGCCCAAAAAATCCCGACAAAAATCCGTCAGAAGGGAAAAATGGACAAGTCCAAATAGTCGATGGAGCCACTAGATCTGGATGAGGAAGAACTGCGTGGAGGAATAGAGGAACTTGATGAAGAAGAGGTTGAGCCAATAACTCGGCTATTGAAGTACATACCACCTAGAAAATCCATGACAAAGGTGCCCAAAGATCTGAATGCGGTGAAGTTCATGGTCTCTACATCTTTACTACCAGAGAATGTGTTGTTTGAGGGTCCGTTGCTGGGTTGGATAACAAATCTAAAAATGGAGGATTGGGACCTTGGGGACCATGAGAAATTTCCTCAATTAGCACTAAGTAAGTACCTTAAGAAAGTCTACTATGAGGAGTCAGGCATTATGCGCCTTGAACCAATGAACTAGGTGGCTAGAGTTGGGGGCGCGGGGCTCCTAAACATGTTGTGGGTGTTGCACTTCAGTCGCACCAATATTAACACCATATGTGTGCACCAACTTTTGACACTAGTGTACGATGGGTGTCTTTGGCTGGGAGAACCCATCTCAACTATAGATATTTTGAGCCACCAAATAACACTACTTCCATCCCAAGGAGTGGACCCTGCGGAGGCTTTTGTAGGAAAGTCGTGGGAAAAGAAGTTGGTGGACCAAATGAAGGGAGAGTTTGGTTTGGTAAAAAAGTTGTGTGGATATTCCATTTAGTCCATATCTGATGGAACAATGCAATTTTCTACACATATCTTGGCGGGTAGGATCATGAGAAAGTGTCGCACTGATGAAGTACTAACGCTAGTCGTTTATTTAGTTGCACAGTGTGCAAAAGGGGTCTAGTATAACTGGGATCAATATCTATGTAAGGATTTTTTGGAGGACTGGAGGGAGGCACATGAAGAGGGAAAGGTGTTTGACTATGCCTGGTTTTTATTATTGATTGCTTTAATGGCGTGGAAGATGTTGGAAGAGAGCCAATTCCCTCAGTAGGACTTGGACCTACCAGTGGCAAGGAAGTTCGCTTCGCTATGGGTTACTAAAGACCCCATGCACGTAATGAAGACCAATATATTCTGGGTGTTGTTCGAGAAAAAAATAAGAATGACGATCAACCAACGGCTAAGGCTATCACCCACCTTGCATGCACATTACAAAAATATTGTTGACTTTAAGTCAAATTTCCAGAATCTACACATTCGTGCAAAGAAGGATTCCCGAGGCATATGGCACAAGTTTCCTTACTTGAGTGCCGAGGAAGACATATTAGGGGTCATCTGCAAGCGGCCAAGTGACTGGATCACCCCTTCTGATGCGGGCACAAGTACCAACAGAACTGCTAAAGGTTCAGCAGTGCAAACCACAATAGTAGAAAAGAAGAAGGAGGCACATAAAGTTCCCACTCTATAAAAGGTTGTGCAAAAGAAAGCAGTTGCTGCAAGGGATAAAGAAGCTACTGAAGCGGTGGCCAAGGAAAAGGAAGTAGCACAAGAAAAGACTATGTCGCAGGCCATCATTAATGTTGAAGAGTCAGACCCGAGAAATCACAGGGGGAGGATGAGATCAAGGTGGAAGAATCAGGGGGTGCTGAGTTGGGGTCCACCTTCATTATCATTGTTATCACCTAGATTGACCTCATGCTAAAGGGAGGAAATTCCAAGGTAACCACAAACCAAGCTTAGCCTTGTAGCTAGCCCTACAAGGCTAGGAGAGGGATCTCTCCTTTAGAATCTCAGTCAAGATGACTGGATCAGGTAAGGATTTTAGGCTAGGTATAGTAGCTCGAAAGGTTTTGATTGATTTTGTTGGTGTTTGCTGGGTCAGATGGAGCTGGGCAGTTTAGGTCTGGGAAACTAGGTCAGAAATGCAAGGTGTTCTATGGGGCAAGGTAGGCATAGGCTTTAGCACTTTAGGCTTAATGGTGTGAGGTGTTTAAGACTGATGAGGAGATGAGGAGGGCATGTGACAATCATGGATCCTTCTCAAACAGTAAAAAACATGAAATATTGAATGATTTCCCAAGGTAGAGCATTGTTGCAATGGATTCTACCTATCTAACTTGATAACATTCAATAAGATGAAATGAAATGGATGATGGCATACATAAAACATGTAAACAAATGATTACAAAAGAAGAAACTGTGCTAAAACTCCATACCACAGGGATCCCATAAAAATAGCTGCAAATCCTATTAATTTCCTTGCCAAACTGCTTACAATGATGTATAATCAAGCTCCGAGCATCCAAGTTAGTCCAACCCTTACAAATGACTAAGAAAACATGATATAGACATCTAAACCACACATCCTAGCCACCAGGGATTGAATCCATGAGAAGAGGAGCTATTTCCCATTTCTAAACAAGGAACTGGAATCTAGGCAATCAAACAACTTGTCTCCAAAAGAGGGGAAACTAATTCATTACTCTCAAAACCACTTTTAACCTTTTGAATCAGTGATCGGAGAATCCACAGTTTGAAATGTATAAAAATGTTCAAACTGTGGATTCTCCGATCACTGATTCAAAAGACACAAGCCACAGATCTCTTAAATTCACTTTTAACCTAATGAATCTACCATCTAAAACTATTTAACCATCATATTTACAAGCCATGACATTAATTACATCATTAAATCATCCACCATGAGAGAGAAATCATAAACATAGTCAAAAATTGGCAAAATAGGCACCCTGAGCAAAATTTGCTCTACGCGCAGCGCCACTGGTCCTACGTGCAGTGCCAATTTCAAGATACTTTTGGAGGCCTTCCCGTCATCCAAATTGAGCCCAAGATAGCTCATTGGAAAGGCCTTCAAGTATACTTTCTAGAACACCTAGAATTTCTAAATTTGGAGCTCATTTGACTACTCAAAAGTTGATTCTCCCAAGGTTGCTTCTATGTGTCCAAAAACTGTCAGAAAGGTCAATTTTGGAGTGTTTTTGGACCTTCTGGTGGACTAGTTTTGCTCCAAAAATTCTGAAAATTTCTAGGGTGCATGTCCTCAATGCCCTGAATCCAAAAATTCAAGCCATTTGTCCATTGTGTGCCCCTAGAAAAAGCGCAGTGCCACTACGCTGCACTTCTGGGCAATTTTTCTGTGTATTGAATTTCAAAAATTCAAAAATGACAAATTTTCTAAAAAAATGCCCAAAATTCGTATGAAGCACCACCATCATGTGCTTTTATTATCCAATGAGGCTTCATCCAACATCTTAAGTCTATCCTCCTCATTTTTTCCTTCTAAAGCCCTCCTTAACCTAGCCTTCATCTTTTTTATTCTCATGTTGCAAATCTTATTGTGGGTCATGTAGTGATATGCCATGTGTCTAAGCATCTTGTTGTACCTGTTGGCCTTCTTAATCAACTCTTCAAGGTGTAGATTTACTCTTTCAAGCCAAGTCCCCCTATCCTTTTCAATTTCTTGCTCGATAGGAATCAAAATGACATGAGCCTCTTCGCTTTTAGTACTTCTAGCTCCATGAGGACTTGCTTGTCACTCAATTGTTTGTTCTCCTACTCCAAGTATGTGATGACAAACTTGGCTCTCTCTAGGTTGTCTATCAATTCTTGTACCTAAGCTTCCTTCTCCTGTATGATGATGTCTTTTATGGTTTCCCTCTCTTGAGCTTCTAAATCAATGGTCTCAATGTCAGGTTGCTCAGGCTCATCATGTTCTGCCAACTCAAACTCTCTTTCTTTCTTATCATCAAGGTCATCCTCATGCACCTTTTCCTTCCCTTTGTTCAGTTGTTGTACCTATACTTGTTGTGTCGATGAAGAAATAAAATCCCCTTCCACATCCTGTGGAGATAGTATTTGCCTATGGACTGATGAAGAAGGCAAGGTCCCTTCCACATCCTGTGAAGCAAACACTTGCCTAGCAGCTACAAACAATTTCCTTGTGCCTCTTTGATATGTCAAATATACTGGCACCTCAATAGTTTTTGTTTCCTTGGTTTCTTCTCATATTTCCACATGACTAGAAGGCTCACCTGTTTCTTAAACCATTGATGGAGGAATTTGGGGTCCCCTAAACATGTCATGAGCAATGAAAGTCTCCCAAGGGATGTTAAGGAGACTCAGATGATGAAAAACAATAATCTTGATCAAGGAGTAATGATAGATGTTGTTTATCTGCTGAGGGTATGGCTTCTTCTACACAAGATAAGACATCTTATCAATGTTTCTAAACAAAAAGTATGGGAGGTTCAACATTTTTACCCTTGTAAAGTGCATGAGGAGCCTGATGTGGTAAGTGTACAACCTGGAAAATCTGCCCTCACCAGTGAAATATTTGATGATGATTCTCATCAAGGGGACATACCTTTTCTCCAGAAATTTGAAAGGGAAAAGCCTCTTCACCTGACTTCTGTACTGAGGCTTAAAGTAAGGCTCATAATAATGCTCATCAAGGTCCTGAGCCTTATACCATTTCTCACCAACATCATGAATCCTGGTGGCCTCTGAAATAACAAATGGTGACACTAGAAAGTCACCCTAGTAAGAGTCACTTCATTGTTATGCAGGTGGGCTACAAATATTCTAGCCAATTCATGATGAAAGTAAACACTCTCCACTAGCTCACAGAACTCATAACATCCAAGGTGTCTAAAACATGAAACTGCTAATGGAGAGGCCTGTAGTTCTCTTAGGTTAGTTGGCTCTTCTTTGGTGATTTTACCTCCCTTATGAGGCTTTCTATGTTGCCTGCTCCTCTCAACTGAACTATCACTTACTATATTCTCCTCATCATAGTCATAGTCTCCTCTATCCATGTTTAACCAGCTTCTTAATTGCACAAATTTTAGACAATGAAAATGGGGATGAGTGGTATGCTCTAGGGTTTGTAGGGATGAGTTTGAGTGAATTTATGTAGTTATGGACAAATCATAAACCATGAGAGTGAGGGGGGGGGGGGGGGGGGGGGGGGGGTTTGGGAATGAGGGATGTATGATGGAATTTAAATGAGGGTGAAGGAGTGATGTGTAAAGGATTTTAGTTTCTAGTGATAGGTAATGGGAAAACAAGCTAGTTAGCGTTTGTAGTGGAAACTAGGGTTCCATTGGGGATGGTAGCTCCTTGGAGGTGCCAAGAACACCGTAGACCAAGTACCCTTATCCATTGGGCGTGGAGTAAAAAAAACTCAAGCTGAAATACATGACTGAACACTGCTGACTCAAAGACACAAACTAACTTTTACTCAACTAAAAACTGACTCGATACTAAAACACAATTAACAAACTGGAAAAGATGCTCAAAATGGAGCTTATTCAATAAAACCTACTCTAATTTTTTCCATTCATCACCTGATCAAGTGAAATGAAATAACCAATGCAACCAAGTAAGCATTCTGGCTATTGTTTGAATTCTCCGCAAGTGCTTGTTTATGAGAAAGAATAGAGCACTACTGAAATGAAACTCCCATGAAAAAATGTAAACAGATTGAAATTTTCCTAGATTAAATAATATGGTTTCTCTATCTAACTCCAAAAATACTGCATAAGGATCTTGAAATTCATGTGCACTGGGACTTAGATCATCAAATGGATTACTTTTCTTCTTCTCATACCATGAATGCAAACTTTCATCTAAGCTTTCTCCTGATGAAAATGAAAAAGAAACCAGCTGTCGGATCAAGTTTGTATCAATACTTTTTTCAAGCTTACAGTTAGCTAATAGAGAAGTACTTTGACTGTAGACATCATCCAACACATCAACTATTGGATCAAGAAAAAATTGAAAAGACTGTTGCAACCCATTTTCTATTGGTTCCAATGAGATTGCATGATTTTCTACAGGCTGCTCATTTGAAGATATAATATGCAAAATTCGCTTCAAAAACTGAAATGATTCAAAACATAATGGTACAGAATCATCTTGCATCATTTGATCATATGTTCCAGCTTCCAAGTCTTCATCTGCAACTTGAAAATCAATGGCATTCGGGGGCTGCAAATCTAGATATGAGAAGTCTTCAACAAGGATTCATTGCCCTTTAGATGGTCAAAATCGAAACTTATCGACGGTTGATTTTTGATAGCGTGAAAGTTGTCTCTGATGATCTGAAACGAAGTAAAACAAAAAGGCAAAGATCCTTCACTTCAAAATTTTCTGCACTTTCCTCCTCACTTCCATAGTTGATATGCATCGACTGATCACTGTATTCAAACTGCTAAAAGTGAACTTCCTCTTTTCACAAACGAGCTGCTGATTTGTTTGCAAGAATAGCTTTTGTTTGGAGAACATAATCATCCTCATACTGATCAAACTTAGGCAAATCATCAGTATAAAACACATCATCAAGCATACATGTCAGATTAACAGATCTCTCTTCTCCAAGATGATCTATAAAACAATCATTCTCAGATATATGACAACTGGGAAAATAAAGAAAATGTTTTGGATCAGCCACTTGTTCTTCTTCAATCAGCGAGCCAAGGTCTTGAACATCATACTCATTCCTTGTGGTGATCTTTTGCATCATCTCTTCCACTACACTTACCAAAATGTCGAGCTTTACCTCTAAAGATGTCGATTCCTCTGGATCTATGTTCTTCCTCTCTTCTTCCTTCAACTTTGCCCTTCTGACCAGCAAATTAGCCTCAACATTTATTGCACTATTTTGCATCTCTTCAAGTGTTGTAAGGTTCATTTCTCTCAACTAAAACTCCATTTCCGGATCAAAGGCATCCGGGTAGTGCAAGAGAGCGGATCCAGGAGGAGGTCTTATATTAACAGGCATCAAACAATAAACTTGGTTAAATATGGTAGAAAACTGTTGTACTGTCTCCCCTGCCTATCTTTTCAACTGGTTATACTCTTCTAGAATCAAGAAAGGGTTCTGTCTGACCACCCACTTGTTGAGGAAAACTTTGACGAACTGCTAGAAATCTGAGATGCTCGCATCAGGCAGGGTTTTGAACCAACTCTTGAATTTGCCTTGTAAAGAAAGAGCAAAAAGCCTAATATTGACATCCTCTTCATCAACTTCAAAAAGGTCAAGAAAAGACTCAAAATTTAGTACATGTCCCTCAGCAGTGATGTTGTCACATTCACCATCAAATCTTGGTAGATATAGGTAATGATTTTTAAGAAAGCATGGGATGTAGGAGGTAAAATCAGAGGCTTGTGTCTATCTGGAATTTTACAAGGTATAGGAATATGTATAGAAGGTGTAGAATCAGTCTTGGTCTCTTGAGGCTCATCAGTTTGAAGACAGTCATCATAAGATTCAGAAGAAGGGTCTTGATCAATATCAAAGGCATGCGAACATTTTGTATTCACAATCTTCAAAGGGAAAGAATCAAATGTAGGTCTAGGATCTTTTCTCAAATACAGTATACTTTGTAAATCCTTCTTGACATTCTCGGGAAAAGAGAAGAAATAATTTATAATAAAGAACATAATGTCTTGGATGAAATTCCAACTTGAATACCTGATCTTTCCATATTGTCCTTTCATGTTTCTGTGGGTCGGGTTCATCCTCTAGTGGAGTCCTTGGATCTGATGTCGAAACTAATTTAGGTTTTCCAGGTGAACGATTTCAGCCTTCTGGTGTCTGATCGTTGTCCACCATCAACAATTAGATCTAAAATTGATACATTTTGCCGAGGAACATAAAACTATGTTCCCCAGTATGGTCGCCACTATGTTATCACCTAGATTGACGTCAGGCTGAAGGGGGGCAATTCCAAGGTAACCACAAACCAAGCTTAGCCTTGTAGCTAGCCCTGCAAGGCCAGGAGAGGGCTCTCTCCTTTATAATCTCAGTCGATATGACTGAATTAGGTAAGGATTTTAGGCTAGGTATAGTAGCTCAAAAGGTTTTGATTGATTTTGTTGGTGTTTGCTGAGTTAGATGAACCTGGGAAGTTTAGGTTTGGGAAACTAGGTTAGAAATGCAGGGTGTTCTATGGGTCAAGGTAGGCATAGGCTTTAACACTTTAGGCTTAATGGTGTGAGGTGTTTAAGACTGATGAGGAGCTGAGGAGGGCATGTGACAATCATGGATCCTTCTCAAGCAGTAGAAAACATGAAATATTGAATGATTTCCCAAGGTAGAGCAAGGTTACAATGGATTCTACCTATCTAACTTTATAACATTCAATAAGAAGCAATGAAATGAATGATTGCATACATAAAACATGTAAACAAATGATTACAAAAGAAGAAACTGTGCTAAAACTACATACCACAGGGATCCCATAAAAATAGCTGCAAATCCTATTAATTTCCTTGCCAAACTACTTACAATGATGTACAATCAATATTTGAGCATCCAAGTGAGTCCAATCCTTACAAATGACTAAGAAAACACGATATAGACATCTAAACCATTCATCCTAGCCATCAGGGGTCAAATCCATGAGAAGAGGAGTTGTTTCAACAATTTCTAAATAAGGAACTGGAATCTAGGCAATCAAACAACTTGCCTTTAAAAGAGAGGAAACTGATTCATTACCCTCAAAACCACTTTTAATCTAATGAATCTACCATATAAAACTGTTTAACCATCATATTTACAATCCATGACATTAATTACATTAGTAAATCATCCACCATGAGAGAGAAATCATAAACATAGTCAAAAATTGGCAAAATAGGCATCCTGAGCAAAATTTGCTCTACGCGCAATGCCACTGCTCCTACGTGTAGCGCCAATTTCAAACCACTTTTGGAGGACTTTCCATCATCCAAATTGAGACTAGGATAGCTCCGTGGAAAGGTCTTCAAGTATACTTTCTAGAACACTTGGAATTTCTCCATTTTGAGCTCATTTGACCCCTCAAACGTTGATTCTCCCAAGGCTACTTCTGTGTGTCCAAAAACTATTAGAAAGGTCAATTTTTGAGTGTTTTTGGACCTTCTGGTGGACTAGTTTTGCTCCAAAAATTCTAAAAATTGCTAGGGTGCATGTCCTCAATGCCCTAAATACAAAACTACAAGCCATTTGTCTATTGGGAGCCCCTATAAAAATCGCAGCGCCAGTGGCACTGCGCTTTTGGGCAATTTTTCTGTGTATTCTATTTCGAAAATTGAAAAATGACAAAATTTTGTCAAAAAATGCCCAAAATTGGTATGAAGCACCACCATCATGTGCTTTGATTATCCAAGGAGGCTTCAACCAACATCTTAAGTCTATCCTCTTCCTTTTTGCCTTCTAAAGCCCTCCTTAACCTAGCCTTCATCTTTTTTATTCTCATGTTGCAAATCTTATTGCAAGTCATGTAGTGATATGCCATGTGTCTAAGCATCTTGTTGTCCCTGTTGGCCTTCTTAATCAACTCTTCAAGGTGTAGATTTACTCTTTCAAGCCAAGTCTCCCTGTCCTTTTCAATTTCTTGCTCGATAGGAGTCAAAGTGACATGAGCCTCTTTGTCATTTTGCCTCTTTGTTTTTAGTACTTCTAGCTCCATAAGGACTTGCTTGTCACTCAATTGTTTGTTCTCCCGCTCCAAGTATGTGATGACAAACTTGGCTCTCTCTAGGTTGTCCATCAAGGCTTGTACCTGAGCTTCCTTCTCCTATATGATGATGTCTTTTATGGTTTCCCTCTCCTAAGCTTCTAAATCAATGGTCTCAATGTCAGGCTGCTCAGGCTCATCATGTTCTGCCAACTCAAACTCTCTTTCTTGCTCATCATCAAGGTCATCCTCCTACACCTTTTCCTTCCCTTTGTTCAGCTGTTGTACCTATACCTGTTGTGTCGATGAAGAAGGAAAATCCCCTTCCACATCCTGTGGAGATAGCATTTTCCTATGGATTGATGAAGAAGGCAAGGTCCCTTCCACATCTTGTGGAGCAAACACTTGCCTAGCAGCTACAAACAATTTCCTTGTGCCTCTTTGATGTGTCAAATATAATGGCACCTCAGCAGTTTTTCTTTCCTTGGTTTTTTCTCCTATTTCCACATGACTAGAAGGCCCACCTGTTTCTTGAACCATTGATGGATGAATTTGGGGTCCCCTAAACATGTCATGAGCAATGAAAGTCTCCCAAGGGATGTTAAGGAGAATGAGATGATGAAGAACAATAATTTTGATCAAGGAGTAGTGATAGATGTTGTTCATTTGCTGAGGGTATGGCTTCTTATACACAAGGTAAGCCATCTTATCAATGTTTCTAAACAAAAAGTATGGGAGGTTCAACATTTTTACCCTTGTAAAGTGCATGAGGAGCCTGATGTGGTAAGTGTACAACCTGGAAAATCTGCCCTCACAAGTGAAATATTTGATGATGATTCTCATCAAGGGGACATACCTTTTCTCCAGAAATTTGAAGGGGAAAAACCTCTTCATCTGACTTCTGTACTGAGGCTTAAAATAAGGCTCATAATAATGCTCATCAAGTTCCTGAGCCTTATACCATTTCTCACCAACATCATGAATCCTGGTGGCCTCTGAAATAACAGATGGTGACACTAGAAAGTCACCCTAGTAAGAGTCACTTCATTGTTATGCAGGTGGGCTACAAATATTCTAGCCAATTCATGATGAAACTAAACACTCTCCACTAGCTCACAGAACTCATAACATCCAAGGTGTCTAAAACATGAAACTGCTAATGGAGAGGCCTGTAGTTCTCTTAGGTTAGTTGGCTCTTCTCTGGTGATTTTACCTCCCTTATGAGGCTTTCTATGTTGCCTGCTCCTCTCAACTAAACTATCACTTACTATATTCTCCTCATCATAGTCATAGTCACCTCTATCCATGTTTAACCAGCTTCTTAATTGCACAAATTTTAGACAATGTAAATGGGGATGAGTGGTATGCTCTAGGGTTTGTAGGGATGAGTTTGAGTGAATTTATGTAGTTATGGAAAGATCATAAACCATGAGAGTGAGGGGGGGGGTTTTGGGAATGAGGGATGGATGATGGAATGTAGATGAGGGTGAAGGAGTGATGTGTAAAGGATTTTAGTTTCTAGTGATAGGTAATGGGAAAATAAGCTAGTTAGGGTTTGTAGTGGAAACTAGGGTTCGATATTAAGTGTGAAGGAAATGTCTAAAACATTAAATGTGCAAACTAAACATCAATTGGAGTAGGGAAACTTACTTGTAGAAGAGGAATTTTCAAAAAAAAAATTGTGAAATTTTGGTGATTGAGGCGATTTTGAAGCTCACTGCCCTACACGTAGTGCACTGCTCTACGCGTAGCGCCTCCTTCCCTACGCACAACACCTTTTAAATGCCACTTTTGGAGGCCTTACTGGTGTCCAAATTGGGCATGGGATAGCTTTTTGGAAATATTTTCGAGTATAATTTCCAGAATATCTTGAATTTTTCAATTTGGAGTTCATTTTCCCTGTCAAAATCTCAATCTCCCAAGACTGGTCAAAATGTGCAGAACGAGGCTACCAAAATGCAGAGTTATTTTGCAATCAAATTTAGGAGGCTTTCCTCAACTCCAAATTGAGATCATGATAGTTCACTGGAAATATCTTTGTGTCTAGTTCTCATTCGACTCATCAAGGAAGTCATTGTTCATCCCAGCTAGGAGAAATCTTGATTTTCCCAAGGTCACTCGAGAAGTGCAACAACCCTCCCGAGGCAAATGATGTTTTTGACATTTCTCCTAAACCATGAGACATATGTAAAAACTGAAAGAGGTTTTTCTTCTTGGGTCTATTATGGATAAAAAGCTCTCTCACTTTTGTCAAATTCATCTTTTCATGCTCAGAAACATCATTTTAATAAAATCTATCCCGATGTGTGGAACAGGGGATTTATAGAATTGAAGGGAAATGAAGGGGATGAGGGGCTTCTAATTTCTTGAGAAAATTTTGGGAAGCAGGGGAAAGTTTAATTTCAAGGATTGAGTGAGGGGAAAGGGTCCAAAAGGGAAAAACATAGGCCTAACCTAGAAAAGTGTCAAATTGCAGCAATAGGCTAGGGTTTGTGGGAAAATGATGAATTTGAGGGATATCAGTGATGGGAAGTGTTTAAGAAGGTATATTAAGGATAGGGGAAGGTTTATGAGCATCAGGATACAAATTTTTTTGATGATTTGACCATCCAATAAAAATTACCTTCAAAACCCTAGGAGAGGGAAATGAACCTTACCTAAGCACAACTGAAGCACAAACAAGGTGTAAAATGACCAATTGGAACTTGAAATAATGATGAAGACTCTTTGAATGATGGTACACTCAGCCAAATGGTGACATGGACCAATACTTGGAAAACTTTGGAAGGAGTGAAAACAATCCTTGACCTAATACCTAGTGATCAAATTTTACTTGAAGACTCACTGAAATGAAAAAATTTGACTTCGACACCCTAAGACCACTTTGTAAGAGCATTTTTGATTGCTAGTGGAAGGCTTCAAAGATTGACACTAACATTGGCTCCATTGGGGATGGTAGCTCCTTGGAGGTGCCAAGAACATTGTAGACCAAGTAGCCTTATCCATTGGGCATGGAGTAAAAAAAACTCAAGCTGAAATACATGACTGAACACTGCTGACTCAAAGACACAAACTAACTTTTACTCAACTAAAAACTGACTCGATACTAAAACACAACTAACAAACTGGAAAAGATGCTCAAAATGGAGCTTATTCAATAAAACCTACTCTAATTTTTTCCATTCATCACCTGATCAAGTGAAATGAAACAACCAATGCAACCAAGTAAGCATTCTGGCTATTGTTTGAATTCTCTGCAAGTGCTTGTTTATGAGAAAGAATAGAGCACTACTGAAATGAAACTCCCATGAAAACATGTAAACATATTGAAATTTTCCTAGATTGAATAATATGGATTCTCTATCTAACTCCAAAAATACTGCATAAGGATCTTGAAATTCATGTGCACTGGGACTTAGCTCATCAAATGGATTACTTTTCTTCTTCTCATACCATGAATGCAAACTTTCATCTAAGCTTTCTCCTGCTGAAAATGACAAAGAAACCGGCTGTCAGATCAAGTTTGTATCAATACTTTTTTCAAGCTCACAGTTAGCTAATAGAGAAGTACTTTGACTGTAGACATCATCCAACACATCAGCTGTTGGATTAAGAAAAAATTGAAAAGACTGTTGCAACCCATTTTCTATTGGTTCCAATGAGATTGCATGATTTTCTACAGGCTGCTCATTTGAAGATATAATATGCAAAATTCCCTTCAAAAACTGAAATGATTCAAAACATAATGGTACAGAATCATCTTGCATCATTTGATCATATGTTCCAGCTTCCAAGTCTTCATCTGCAACTTGAAAATCAATGGCATTTGGGGGCTGCAAATCTAGATATGAGAAGTCTTCAACAAGGATTCATTGCCCTTTAGATGGTCAAAATCGAAACTTATCGACGGTTGATTTCTGATAGCGTGAAAGTTGTCTCTGATGATCTGAAACGAAGTAAAACAAAAAGGTAAATATCCTTCACTTCAAAATTTTCTGCACTTTCCTCCTCACTTCCATAGTTGATATGCATCGACTGATCATTATATTCAAACTGCTAAAAGTGAACTTCCTCCTTCCACAAATGAGCTGCTGATCTCTCTTCTCCAAGATGATCTATAAAACAATCATTTCAGATCTATGACAACTGGGAAAACAAAGAAAATGTTTTGGATCAGCCACTTGTTCTTCTTCAATCAGCGAGCCAAGGTCTTCCTCAATTTCCTTGTGCCTCTTTGATGTGTCAGATATAATGGCACCTCAACAGTTTTTGTTTCCTTGGTTTCTTCTCCTATTTCCACATGACTAGAAGGACCACCTGTTTCTTGAACCATTGATGGATGAATTTGGGGTCCCCTAAACATGTCATGAGCAATGAAAGTCTCCCAACGGATGTTAAGGAGACTGAGATGATGAAGAACAATAATTTTGATCAAGGAGTAGTGATAGATGTTGTTCATTTGCTGAGGGTATGGCCTTCTTCTACACAAGGTAAGCCATCTTATCAATGTTTCTAAACAAAAAGTATGGGAGGTTCAACATTTTTACCCTTGTAAGGTGCATGAGGAGCTTGATGTGGTAAGTGTACAACCTGGAAAATCTGCCCTCACAAGTGAAATATTTGATGATGATTCTCATCACGGGGACATACCTTTTCTCCAGAAATTTGAAAGGGAAAAGCCTCTTCACCTGACTTCTGTACTGAGGCTTAAAGTAAGGCTCATAATAATGCTCATCAAGGTCCTGAGCCTTATACCATTTCTCACCAACATCATGAATCCTGGTGGCCTCTGAAATAACAGATGGTGACACTAGAAAGTCACCCCAGTAAGAGTCACTTCATTGTTATGCAGGTGGGCTACAAATATTCTAGCCAATTCATGATGAAACTAAACACTCTCCACTAGCTCACAGAACTCATAACATCCAAGGTGTCTAAAACATGAAACTGCTAATGGAGAGGCCTGTAGTTCTCTTAGGTTAGTTGGCTCTTCTCTGGTGATTTTACCTCCCTTATGAGGCTTTCTATGTTGCCTGCTCCTCTCAACTGAACTATCACTTACTATATTCTCCTCATCATAGTCATAGTCACCTCTATCCATGTTTAACCAGCTTCTTAATTGCACAAATTTTAGACAATGTAAATGGGGATGAGTGGTATGCTCTAGGGTTTGTAGGGATGAGTTTGAGTGAATTTATGTAGTTATGGACAGATCATAAACCATGAGAGTGAGGGGAGGGTTTTTGGGAATGAGGGATGGATGATGGAATGTAGATGAGGGTGAAGGAGTGATGTGTAAAGGATTTTAGTTTCTAGTGATAGGTAATGGGAAAATAAGCTAGTTAGGGTTTGTAGTGGAAAGTAGGGTTTGATATTAAGTGTGAAGGAAATGTCTAAAACATTCAATGTGAAAAATAAAAATCAAGTGGAGTAGGGAAAATTACTTGTAGAAGAGGAATTTGCAAAAAAAATTGTGAAATTTTGGTGTTTGAGGCGATTTTGAAACTCATTGCCCTACGCGCAGTGCTTTTTTCAGGCCACTTTCGGAGGCCTTACTGATGTCCAAATTGTGCAATGGATATCTCATTGGAAATTTTGTCGAGTCTAATTTATAGAACATCTTGAAGCTTTCAATTTGGAGTTTATTTTCCTTGTCAAAAGCTCAATATCCCAAGACTGGTCAAAATGTGCAGAATGAGGCTGCCAAAATGCAGAGTGATTTTGCAGTCAACTTTAGGAGGTTTTCCTCAACTCCAAATTTTGCTCATGATAGTTAATTGGAAATATATTTGTTTCTAGTTCTCATTTGACTCATCATGCAAGTCATTTGCTCATCCCAGCTAGGAGAAATCTTGATTTTCCCAAGGTCACTCTAGAAGTGCATCAACCCTCCTGAGGCAAATGATGTTTGGACATTTCTCCCAAACCATGAGACCTGTGTAAAAACTGAAAGATGTTTTTCTTATTGGGTCTATTATGGATAAAAACCTCTCTCACGTTTTTCAAATTCATATTTTCATGCTCAGAAACATCATTTGAATAAAACCTATCCCGATGTGTGGAACAACGGATTTGTAGAAATGAAGGTATATTAAGGATAGGGGAAGGTGTATGAGCATTAGGATACAAATTTTGTTGATGATTTGACCATTCAAGAAAAATTACCTTCAAAACCCTAGGAGAGGGAAATGAACCCTACCTAAGCACAACTGAAGCACAAACAAGGTGTAAAATGACCCATTGGAACTTGAAATAATGATGACCACTCTTTGAATGATGGTACACTTAGCTGAATGGTGACATGGACCAATACTTGGAAAAATTTCGGAGGAGTGAAAACAATCCTTGACCTAATACCTAGTGATCAAATTTTACTCGAAGACTCACTTAAATGACAAAATTTGACTTTTACACCCTAAGAACACTTTGTAGGAACATGTTTGATCGCTGGTGGAAGGCTTCAAAGACTGACACTAACAGTCAAGAAGAGGAATAAGAGGAATTCCATAGGGAAACACAAGAATCAAAGGTCTGACAAATCAGTGGGCATGACACCTTTGGTCCTCACAAAGGGGGACTTGGACGAAATTGGGGATGTGGTCCGTGATGCGACGACGAAACTCATGAGCCACTTTGAACAATAGTACCAACAGTCACTTAGTAAGGTCCAACAAGGCCTGTGGGATTTGCAGGTACAAACAGGTTTAATTCAAGCAAGCATGGGACAGGCGAGCAGGAAGCAAGTGAGCCTGAATCAAGCAAGCGGGTTAGTCTTGGATGCTGAAATCACCATGGATCTCTACGTGGTACCACTGCCAGAAGGGTCCCTGCACAGCGACTCAACTGAAGAGTAGGCACAACTACTCTAGATGAAGACTCTCAGTCTGAATTTGGCCGCGCTTCCCATTCAAACTCTGCACGAGCTGCACCAAGGGGTGTCAGACGAACTAAGGATACGAGAGAAATGCGCCCTACTGGTGATCAATGAGGTAAAGACTAACAACCAATAGATTTTTGAGGAAAAGGCGTAGACCCTCAAAGAAAAGGAGGATGTCATGATGCGAAGCCAGCAGCTGGAAGCAATGATTGCATAGGCCTGCAATGATCTCCCAGTAGATGCAGCATTCGTGAAGAAGATTCAAAAGCTGGCCGTTGTAATCAAAGATTCTAAGGACGAAATTAGCTGAATTAGATTTGAGTTGTAGCTGCAGATCTCAGAGTTACAATTAAAGTTGTAGCCCACTAGCCCCCCAGAAGTCAGAGAGCAGCACGAAGCTTCTTTTAAAGAAGGAATGGCCACCTCAGAAGACGCAGTCAAGGGATGCAATGAGATATTTGAGGAGGCCATGTAGTTATGGACCTCGCTGCAGGAGGATCCAACTTTGCAAAAAATTGGAACAAACATTAAGGAAAAGCAGAGGCAGTTTGATGAAATCTGATTGACTACATGAACCTTGGCACCAATGCAAAGGTTCGCTAGATTACAGGAAGGAAAGCTCATCCAAAATGAAATTGATGAGCTGCATCACAAGGAAGCAATCATCTCTTCAAGGATGCAACCATGGGTAGATGAGGCCAGTCAGTTGACTCTGTCAGTACAAAGCAAGCTCAAAGGGATGCAGTAGACACAAAGGACCATGGGTCTTACAGTTGAAGGCCCAACTACTGAAAAATTGGTCGAGGAAGTGCAATAAGATGTTATGCAAGGAATAATAGACCTGGAGGTTTTGAAGATTTATTTCAGTGAGATGCATGCGAAGATCGAGGTGCCACCAATAGAGTGACTCAAGGACGAGTCACAAAATTGTGTTGGGGGATTGTTGGGACAGGGTCCCCTGGGGTAAATTTTGTAACTAATTTTGTTAATTATGTAAAGTCTCTGCATTTTGAGGGAGCGAAGCGCGAAGGTCATAGGAGTCAAAAGGGACTTTAGTCCCTTAAGTTTGTTAGAAGATAAGATGTTTTGTGACCCACCCATGGTTCACGAACCATGGTATTGTAATGGAAGAAACTATATAAAGGAGTCATAGCAAGTCATAAGAGGTCAAAAAAGAATTGAAGATCATTGTATGGGCAAGTAGTTTGAGGCAGAAAAGTCTATTTTCTGTACTTAGGCAAAGGGGAAGGCTCTTGCTGTTGTGTCCATAGAGACCTTGGTAAGTCTGTAAGATGAGTGCATGGGCCCTTGCAGCTGTATGTGTAGGGAAGAAGAGTCCGAAACATAAATATTATATCAATAAAGATTGTTTTTGGAGCCATAATTATGTATCTGTGCCTTTATATTTACTTATGCAATTTATGTGTATTCACTTTGTTTTCTGCATTTATCTGAACAAATACTTAATTGGTGCATGAAAGTGGTAGATCTACATGTTTACTTGACATTATGAATGGTTAAATTGTTTCTCGAAGGGTTAGATTCGGTTTCTATAAGTTACTATGATTTCTGTACTTTAAAGGTTAAGATTTGTGAAGATCAGGATAAAGCCCTAGAATAAACAGAAAACCATCACACAGACCTCTGGATGAAGAAACATGGTTCTGTTATCCCCCAATACTTCTTCGGGTGAGACTACAGCCTGCGCTACGTGGGTTTGCCTAAAGGGCCAACAGTTTAGGGTTTTGTTGGTTGGCGCAACTAACTCTGAACCTGGGTCAGGACCGCTCAAGCCAACAACCTCCATTACAATAACCACAACCTTTGCCCCTACCTCAAAATACCAACCCATCTTCACAGCAAATGCAACAATCATTCAACCCAAATCCTCCTCGACCAACACAACCTATATCTAATCCTAATAGTAGACCTCCCAAACCTGTGAAAAATATCGAAATGCAACCTTTTCCCACTTATGTTATCACTTCCTTTCCCATAAATGAAATTCAACTAAGATCTGGGAAAACCATTAACAAAAATAAATCTGCAGTAGTTATACAAGAGGAGGATCCCCATATAAAATCTGAAGACAAATAAATTGAACAAATGGAAAATGAAAAGAACAATGTAGTAAAAGAACCATAGGAGCTCTTGGAACCCAAGGAGCCTCATTTTCCTAAAAGATTACTTGTAAATAAAATTGAGACACCCGTAGATTTGGAATTTGAGCTAAGGAATGTTTGTATAAAGATATCTTTATTACAAGCTATTAAAGACATCCCTATTTACACTAATATTATTAGGGATCTTTGCATCAAGAAACCATGAAGGAAGAAAAAAATAATTGAACTATCAAAGTAGTGAGCCAAATGTCATAAATGATATCTAGACTACCACTGAAATATGTTGATTCAGGGAACCCAGTAGTAACTATATGGATTAATGGAACTTTTCTTCCTAACACTCTTGTAGATTTAGGAGCAACCATTAATTCAATGACTATTGATACTAAGACACTGTTGCAACTAAAAGAAATAAGACCCACACTTATTGTGTTGGAATTAGCAGATAATTCTATTCTTAAACCTATTGGAGTCCTAGAATATGTGGTGGAAACAATAGCTTATTGGGAATATTTGATTGATTTCATAGTCATCTCTCCAAAAACTACTAAAACAAGACACCCAATAGTCCTAGGTTGGCCCTGGCTAGCTACTGCTGATGCTTTCATTAGGTGCAAAACCGGGGAAATGACTATCTCTAATGGGTCTCAAATTCAAAGATTGACTATCTTTCCACCTACCCAATTAGCTAGTGAAGTCCCTCTTTAGTTGGAAAATCCTTATGGGGAAGAAGAATGCATGCTTCCTTCACTAACTTTAGAACAATCAAGAGGACTTCAAGAATAATAAGAGGAACATATTTTGCAATAATTTTTATCTGATATAAGTTGTATTGAATATCCTGTTTCTTTTAGTGGTTACCATCATGTTTTCAGTAGTGAGTTTTAGGAAACTTGTTATCCTATTGTGTTTGCATCATTCATTATTGCATCCCTAGAAGAAAACAGAGAAGCAAGTGTCCAACCTATTGAAATCAGTTATGGAAAAACATTGTATATTGGTACAAATTTAAGTACAGAACAAAGACAACAAGTAGTAGAAATGATCCAAAAGCAGTCTGGGGCATTTTCTTGGGATTATTTAGATATGAAATGAATTCATCTTGATACCTGCATACATCACATTTATACTAATGAAGAAATCAGGCCTGTAAGATAGCCACAAAGACAAATGAATCCATCCCTTAAAGAAATTGTTAAAGATGAACTGCAAAAAAATTTGAGTGAAAATTTTATATATCCCATCTTTGACAGTAAATGGATATCTCCTTTAGTGGTGGTTCCTAAGAAAAATGGGAAATGGAGAATTTGCGTTGATTATAGGGAGCTAAACAAAGCCACTTTGAGGGACTATTTCCCTCTGCCTTTTATTGACCAAGTGCTTGATACTTTATCAGGGAAAAAATATTTCTCCTTCTTAGATGGGTATAATGGTTACAACCATATCCAAATAACCCCATAAGACCAAGAGAAGACTACTTTTACCTGACCTTAGGGTACCTATGCTTACAATGTTCTCCCATTCGTCTTGTATAATGCTCCAACTACTTTTTAAAGGGTTATTCTAGCTATTTGTGTTGACCTTATACTTGACTGTGTGGAAGTCTATATGGATGACTTCACAGTATATGGAAATGATTTCCAATAGGATTTGGAAAACTTAGAGAATGTTTTGATTCGTTGTCAAGAAACTCATTTAGCTCTCAGTAATGAGAAATGAAAAATGATGCAAATTGAGGGGATTCTTCTGGGTTACCATGTGTCACAAATAGGGATAAAAGTTGAACTTGCAAAATTTCATGTAATTTCACAAATTTTAGTCCCCACATTGCAAAAAGAGGTAAGATTTGTTTTGGGACATCCAGGGTATTATAGGAGATTTATTGAAAATTTTAATAAAATTGTTGCACCTATGTTTCAATTGCTGGGTAAAGATGTTGATTTTTTATGGGATACTGATTATCAAAATGCCTTTGAGGTACTAAAAGGTAGATTGTCGATTGCTCCAGTGTTGAGACGACCTAATTGATCTCTCCCTTTTCATATATGCATTGATGCATCAGATACAATCCTTGGAGATGTGCTAGGGAAAAGGGAGGATCACATTCCATATGTTATTTATTTTGTTAGAAAAAATATCTCACATGCATAATTAAATTACACTATTACTGAAAAGGAATTACTAGTAGTAGTCCATGCTATCAACAAATTTAGGCACTATATTACTAGTTATGAAACATTTTCCATACTAATCATTTGGCTATTAGATTCCTTATGACTAAACCAATTACAAATCGAGGAATTACTAGATGGTTACTTCTGCTACAGGAATGTAATATTATTGTGATTGACAGGCATGGACAGGACAATTCATTTGCAGACTTTTTGTCCAGAATGAACATTTCATAGGACACTACTCCAATTCCATATGACTTTCCTGATCAGAATCTGTTTGCTATTTTTATTCATTGTCCTTTTTTCTGACGTGGCTAACTATTTGGTGTCAGGAAAGTTGCCACAAAATATGTCCACCAGGGAGAAACATAAGATTGTGTAGCAGAGTGCCAACTATTCTTGGTTAGAAGGAGATCTCTACCACACCAGACTAGATCTAATCATGAGGAGGTGTGTGCGAGAAGATGAAATATATGATGTCTTGAAAGCTTTCCACGATGAACCCTGTGGTGGGAATTTTGCAGATAAAAGGACTACTTACAAGGTGATACATGTGGGTTATTATTGGACCACTCTTTTCAAGGATGCCAAGAAGTTTGTCTCTAGTTGTGATGCTTGCCAAAGGATGAGAAGACCTGTTCCAATTGATGGGATGCCATTTCAAACACAAGTATGAATAGAGCCCTTTGAAAAGTGGCCATTAGATTTTGTAGGGCCAATTTCTATGATGTCTAGAAAGAAGAGGTATATATTAGTCTGTACTGATTATGTGAAAAAGTGGGTGGAAGCTAAGGCTCTATATTCTGTTACTGAGAAGTCTGTTGTAGATTTCATTTTTGAAGATATATTTACTCAGTTTGGGGTACTTAGATAAATTTTCACTGATCAAGGGACACAATTTACTTCCAAATTGGTAAATGTTATTAGTGAACAACACCAAATTAAGCACCAGAATTATACCCCATACCACCCTCAGGAAAATGGACAAGTATAATGTATTATCAAATTATTAGAGTCCATTCTTACTAAAACAGTTTAGCCACACCATGGAGACTAGGCTGGTAGGTTACCAAAAGCACTGTGGGCGTACCGAATAACATGGAGAAATGTGACAAGATATACTCCCTATGAGTTATTGTATGGGAAGCACATGTTTCTCCCCATCAAATTTTAGGTAAGAAAATTCTAAATTGCTACTCAACTTGGGATGGATTCAAATGAAGCTCAGAAACATAGAGTGCTTTAGTTGAATGAACTTGATGAAATTAGACAATATTCCCTCCAAAGAACTATGTTGGTACAAGAACAAAGATCTTGGTGGCATGATAAGTATATCAAGAGTAATTTCTTCCAACCAAGAGACTGGGCACTATTGTATGATAGCAAGTTTAAACACTTCAAAGGGAAATTTTCAACTAGATGGCTGGGACCCTATGAAGTAGGGGAAGTTTTTAACAATGGCTTAGTCAATATCAAGACCATCGATGATGATCTGACTTCACTTGTGGTAAATGGAAACAAAATAAAAATATACCATCGCCCACTTTCCAAAGAAGAATTTTTGCAAGATGTGATGCAGAATCCAGAAATGGAGTTGATTCATAAAGGGGATCCAACTCCTGTTGGTTCTTCGAATTAATTTATTTTTATTATTTTAATATGTATATATGTACATAGTATAAATAATAGTGGGTTGATTTTTGTTTTCCTCTTCAGCTCACATAAAATAAAGAGGAAATATGCCAAGGATAGGTTTATTACTTTACCAGACTTGACAGATTATTTATGGAAAAGGATCTCCTAGAGTTTACTTTGAACATTTCAGACTCTCTAAAATTGAATGTTCCGAGCATTGAATGACCCAGGCTCATAATTATTCATGGGACAGGGGTAGTTAGGTATCTGCCAAGTACAAAATTATTCTTTTCCAGGTCGAGAAGAATAATTACAGAAAAGAAGCCCCCCCAAAGTCTACTTTGGGTTCTTTAGATTGTCTAAGATTGAACACTTCGAGAGTTAGTTAACTCATGCTCATTAAATTCATGAGATGGAAGTATATAGGGCTATGCTGAGTATAGAATTATTCTTTTCCCAGCTAAGTAAAATAACCATGGGAAACAAGCCCATTGGAGTCTTATTTTGTGCATTTTAGACTCTAAAAAATTGAAATGCCCCAAGCAATAACCATTCTAGTCCTGGTCAAAATCCATGGATTGGTGGCACCAATATTGATCTAAAGTAGTAGCAATCAACTTTCAGATGCAATTCCTAAGAGTTGTTTTTCTATATCAAGTTCCAAACTAAGATGCAAAGACTTCTATTTATTTTTTCAACATAGTCATAGTTGTTAAATTTTCTTTATGTCATGATGGGAAAATTCAAAGATTTTGTACTTAGTTCAGTACTTATCATAGAATAAAGTTTTGTATTTGAGAATGTGAATATAAAGTAAAGAAAATGTTAGTGGTACCAACTTTGGCTCAACAACATTAAAATTGATGGAGGTATTAAAATTTATAAGTTTCAGTCTATTCATGATCAAAGTAGCAACCTTTATGTAATAGACTCAACCAATGGTAAAGACACTCAGTTAATGATCAAGGTGTCCTATCCTTTATCATTTTTGAACTCCTAGACATCATTACACAGTCAATCAAGGTATGAATAAGTTTTCATTTATTTGGATTGATACAAGGAATGTAAATAATAGAATTTAATTGTTGATCTACCTCCATTCATCTAAATTATGTGCATGTCCTTTCCACATAATATCAAAATCCAATTAGTGTCAGACTGTCTTATCCAATCATTTATTTTACCCATTTCTTTCCATCATGATACATCTTTCTAGTACTTATTCCATCATTGCAATCGACCAGTTCATAGCATAATTAAAAAAACACATAGCCACCCTTTCAAATTAACCTGAACCTATTTGAAACCTTGAAAAGCAAGGAATTGTCTATCTTGACAGTGTTTCTAAACTCAGTGTTGATTAACCTGTGATTTTATAATCTCCTCTTCACCTTTCGACATTGTTTCATCACCAACATGGGGAACAACAGGCATGAACCTACCTTTACCCAATTCTGTGTTAGCCCGGGATATGCATCCTTTAGGAGTTGATTTGAGGAAAGAGGATAGATATATTTCCTCAAGAAATTTTAGGGATACAATGACAAGGTGGGCATGGCATTCACATAGAGCTTTGGTGGTAAAGTAGCAGAGGTTAGAAATTTGAGGATTAAGGTCACAAAAAATTGTTAAGAAAGGAAACTGGGTTACCTTTTATAGGCGAAATATATTTCAAAGGTGGATAACTTGAATGGAATGAATGTATAAATTTTCTCAAGCCCGCATACAAATCTATTAACTGGTCAAAAGGGGTTCTGAGAATCTGTATTGAAGAGGAGTGGTGGCCACTTATTACTGTGCTACAAAGGCTTGTTACCTATGAGGGAAGGTATGCGAATGTATTCCTCTATCATGTTAGGCTTCTCCTACATTTCACAGATGGGCATGAGATTAATTTTCCCTTTTTCTTTCATCAAAGTCTATATAAAATTGCCATAGTGTTCAATCTGCTTCTAAAAATGATGAAACCAGTCTATGTCATCATAGTTTTATAAAAATTCTTATTTTTTATGAACTGGGTCGATGAAAAAAGACATGGGAAGAATTCTTGGCTGAGAATTTTCCTAGGGAGGAGAATCAAATTAAAGACTGACAAAAGATTATCAGTACCCGTTCTAAGAAGCTGGACAAAGAGATTGAGATCCTTCCCGACTCTATTTCCAAGCAATACAAGGGCCTTGACAAAACCATTGAATCAATAAAAGTGGAGGGAAGTTTGGCGAACCCCCTGGAAAAGCCAGGATCTAGAAACCTCAACTCTTCTATAAAGAAAGGACCCCTAGCCTCAAAGGGGAATAAACAAAAATAAGGTAGTGAACAAAACAAAGAACTTGTAACCAAATATGTAGCAGTTGAAAACCCCCAACATAGTAGACAAAAGAAACCTTGGGTGGAGGTCGTGAAGTCGTTCACCTTGCCAACAGAAGAATGACTTGAAAATGCCAAAACTGCTCCTAAGAAAGGGAAGAGGAAGTTATTCCATGAAAAGGATGAAGCAACACCTACACCAAATCCGCCATGCCAAGAAATCTTGACGACACCGTAGGGTCGGAGACACACCAGAAGTATGACTTGACAACAATGTCCATTTTCAGGCACTCAAACCCTTGAGCCGGTCATTATTTTTTCTTCTGTGAAGTTGGAAGTAAAAATCCCCTCTCGGGTACTTGAAGAAACATAGAAGCTGGAAAACATTTTATTTGAGGAGGAAGGGCCAGTTGATAATTTTCAGGATCTTTTGAATGATTCTCCACAGAATGACCAGTCTGAAATAGAACCAACAACGAGGAAACAAGTATCCAAAACCATGGTAGGCCAAACTCATAAGAGATCAACTCATAAAGGAAGTAGTTCGCAGAAGAAAACCCTACCTCCTAAGGATACCTTTACTCGTAATGAAGAGGAATTTCAACTGCAAGTAAACAAGTTGCAAAGGAAAAACATGAAACTCAGAAAGAGGTCTAACAAGTACAAGACCTTGTTTCTAGGTGTCAAATAGGAAAACGAGATGTATAGAAACCAAAATCTAGCTTTGGTATCCAAGAACGATGCACTAGTCCTGAAGAATAAACGACTCCTTAGTTGGAAGGTGAGGAAATTAAAGCCCATTAAAGGAATTAGTGTTCATGAACAAGCCCAGAGGTTTCAACGACAGTCAATGCAGAAAAATCATGGTTTAGAAGTTTTAGTTAGTGCAGTGGGAATCTGAAAACATGGGCAACCCAATTTTGATGACTGGTCAATTTTGAGGAAGACAACTGCATGAGGACATGCATTCCCTCTGGCATGGGGGGATGTTGGGCCCTACTTTTTTTATCCTTTTTGACACCTTATCCTACTATTTCCATTATAACCTACCCTATTTTACCCTTTTTGACACCTAGAAACCACTCCATATTGGTTAAACTACATTAGTTTATAAATGGAGGTAAGAGTCACAATAAAGACTATTTTTACATATCTTTGGTTAGTCTAAGTAGATGTTAAACGAGTTTATACTTCTTGACTCACTATTGACTGATTTATTGATAGGGTTCTTAAATATAAGGATGGCAACTTGAATACATTGACAGGTCACCAGTGACCCAACATCCAGCTCAAGAATATATCGGGCAACCATTCAGTACTTAATTCCATACTCTATTCAGTACTCTACTCCAAATTTAGTACCAGTCAACTGATGGGAATCTCGAAGGTATCTTCTTTTGTTTGTGGTCGTGGTGATAACTTCTTCAATCCTAAAGGTAGAGTTACCATTGGATTAATGCAGGTACAATATGGAAAAGTGATCTTTGGAATTTGGCTTAGCTCAATTAATCCTTGATCACACATGCATTTACTTTTCTGAGTTATTTTGTTGTAACTATCTTCAGGCTAAAAAATATTTAAGAAGGCCCAACATTAGTGTGAGGGGTTACAGAGCGAAACTGAAGCAAGAAGATTGCCACTATAAAACTTCATATGAATCTATTTTTATTCTAGTTTGGAATGCTTGGGTTTATGTTTTATTGAAGACTTTAATATATAAGTGATATCTTTTATATTCATGGATTCATGTGCTTATAATCTATGAAGTTATTAAGGTAAATTAGCTTCTCTCAGGTCATGGAAAGGGCCCACCATAGACCTTAGCTAAGTTCTGTATCAATTTTAGTTAGATAGGAAGTGTGTTTGTGAATTAGCTTTAGCGAAACTGTACTTAAAATCTTTGTTTCTTTTTGCAATTTCCAGATATTTGGTACTTAGGAATGTAATTGAACAATATCTAAAATATTTCATAGATCTAATGTTATGTTCAAGTGGTAACTAGTTAGATTCTTGATTTGAATTGCATGAGTTTGTAAAATCATTTTCATAGAGATTATCTGAGTCTGTAGGTTTCTCTTTTGATAACGAGCATTGATAAGTTTGAAAGAACATGTTTTTAGCTTAAATCAAATTTCTGAGAAATGAGTTTTTCACATGTTTTTGGACTAGACTCTTTGATTTGAATGAAATAAATCTATTGTCCGTGGATTTGTAATTTTAGTAAGGAGTCCCTATAGCTGATGTTTAGCTTGCTTGAATTTTCGTGAGATCATGTAGGAGCTGCGAGCCATTTGTTTCATTTTTCAAACAATTTCAAATAGATTTATCGAATTAGGAAACTGTGTGGTTGATTCCGAGTTTAATAACATTGTTGGGTTTTATTTTCGATTTCTAGCTTGACCCTAGGGTTGTTATGAAACTAGCTCACAAAAAGATAGAAAATATAGATGAACGTCTTGGAAATAAGCCTCTTCGAGGGGGCAACCTCCTTTACATTACACAAATGGACAATTCTTGGATGATACAAATGACAATACCTCCTTTCTATACATAGGAGTCTAAGGGTTCATAATTTAATCAAAGCTGAAATAACAATAATAATGTAAGGGCACAATAATAACAATAGTGGGCTTCTATGGGCCATAATAATAACAATATGGGGACTAAATGGGAACAAAAATATAATAAGGGGGTTGTACTAATAACAATATGTGGTTACACTAGTAGTATATGGACCTAACATGCCCCTCTCCTTCAAAAAGTGTTGTCCTCAACGCTTGAGTAGTTCTTGATGCTTCTGTATAAATTCTTGTCCTCCCATGTGGAATCTTCAACGGGTAAGTTATTCCACTTCATGAGATACTCTGAAATTGATCTGTTTCGTAGCTATCGATTTCTTGGTTCTGTGCCTACTTCAGGTTCCAATATGATTTTTCCTTCCTTGTCAAGTTCTTGCAATACTGTTTGAACTGGGATCTTCTGCAACTTTTGAATGAGTTCCCACTCCTTTGGGCATATGGATATCTGTAAGGCCTGATGTTTGGTGGAACACTTCCTGGAATCAAATGAATAGCATAATCATGTTCACGAATAGGTGGGAGGCATTTGGGAGTCTCAAATACCTTGGAATGATTGTACAAAACATTTTGGAGATCTGAAGAAATACATGATTTTGATGTGGGATCCTCTAGTGAACATAATTGTGCAATTACACCCCATTTTTCTTTATTTAGAAGCTTTGTCATGCTGTTAGAGTTGATTATCTTTCCAGGTTTCCCTTCGATACCCCTCAATTCAACTTCCTTTCCTTCCCAAAAAATTTTCAAGAAAATTTCTTGAAAATTAAAAGCTATCATACCCAAAGATTGTAGCCATTAGACGCCTAGTAAAACATTAGCACCACCCATTGGAATGGAAAGAATTGGGCTATTCAATACATATTCTCTGATGGATAGCTTGATATTATGGCACTTTCCAGAGCAATTTATGTTTCCTCCACTTGCAACCATCACTTGGCACTATGGTGCTGGATATAAGAAGCAATTCAATTCCTTGGCTATCTTACAATGAATAAAATTATGGGTACTGCCCGAATCAATCAACACTATTACCTTTTTCTTCTTGATATGTCCTTCTATCTTGATAGTTTGAGGAGTGGTAATTTATTCCAATGCATTACAAGATATGGTCAGATTCATTTCTTGATGCTCGATGTGATCTTTCAATTCTTGAACATTTTTCTTCTTGATATGTCCTTCTATATTGATAGTTTGAGGAGTGATAATTCTGACCAATGCATTACAAGATATGGTTGGGTTCATTTCTTCTTTCTAGATGTGATCTTTCACTTCTTGAACCTTTTTCTTCTTGATATGTCCTTCTATCTTGAGAGTTTTAGGAGTGGTAATTATTTCCAATGCTTTACAAGATATAGTCGGATTCATTTTTTCTTTCTCTGGGGTGGGTTCCTGGTGTATATCCTCTTATTTTGATGCTTCTTGATCCTTTTCTTCATCCTCTTCATAATCTATGTAAAATAATTTCTTCTCAACACACTTATGACCTTTAGTGTATTTTCTATCACAATTGTAACAAACCCCTTTTTCTCTTTTTTCTTCCAATTGTTGTGGTGTAAACCTTGTAGATTGTGGAAGACTAGGAGAAAAAACACTTCCATAATTATAGTCATGAATGGTGGGATTCCTTGTTTCCATAATTTTGCTTTCAATTTTTCTTGCCCACCTGAATGCCTTCTCCAATGAATCAGGTTCTCAAAGATGAACCTCGTGTTGAATGTTATCCTTTAAATTCCCTATGAAGACATCAACCATTCTCTTCTCTGGAATGTCATTTACCCTTATATTCAATTTTTGGAAGTCCTTAATGTGCTCTGCGATTGAACCCTTTTGTTTGAGATTTATCAATTGGCTAAAGTAGGTGTTTCTCTTTGTATCCTCATAATGTGCTATCATTTCTTCCGTGAAAATTGACCACGTGACAAGTGGTTTACGAAAACAAAGCCCTTTATACCATAAAAATTGATTCATTTCTAAATAATTAGATGTAATACATACCTTTTGTAATAGTGGTACACCATGTAGATCGAAATATTTCTCCATTTGTAGTATCCAATTTACCGGATCCTTACCATCAAACTTCCTCATCTCGCTTTTTCTTGATTTTAGGAGCTCGATATTGAAACGACTGTAACTCTGTACTTTCAGAACTTTAAGTTCTAAAATTTCGATATGTAATAGCCCTCTAAGTCCTCTTTCTAACCCCACAAGTCTAATCAAGATTTGATTATCCAATGAAGGGTTATGCCAAATATCCCACGATGACCTGAGTCTAGACTGGTTCAGTAGAGCAAACTTGTACGACATGCCGCAGGTCCCTGTTTCCACCTTAGGTTCTGAAAATGATACCCAAAAAGCTACAGTCCATCCTCTTTCTATAACTTCTTACAAAAATTCAATCTGATGCTCAAAGCCAAAGTTATGACGATTTTCCCAAGGTGACCTGTTTGGAATGTAATTCGGGGGTCTGTAAAAACCCTAACTTCTTCAGATTATATCTCCGAAAATATTGTGAGACAGGATCTGAAATTTGGAGCCAAGGTTCAGACCGATTTCTTCGCAAATGGGTTTTTTTATTAGCTTCTGAAACTTCGTAGCGAAATAGTTATAGCGAAAATTCCACGATGACCTGTTTTAGATGAAATTCTAAAGCTTGCAAAAACCCTAACTTCCTGAGATCATATCTCCGAAAATATGGCGAGACAAGATCTGAAATTTGGACACAAAGTTTAGATAGATTTCGTCCCAAATGGGTTTTTTTTCTATCTTCTGAAACGTCACCAAAAAAAGTTATAGCGAAAATTCCACGATGACTTGTTTGGAGCAGCAAAACCCTAGAATCCAAAGCTTTGATACCAAATGTTATGAAACTAGCTCACAAAAAGATAGAAAAGATAGATGAAAATATTAGAAATAAGCCTCTTCAACGGGGCAACCTCCTTTACATTATACAAATGAACAATTCTTGGATGATAGAAATGACAAGACCTTCTTTCTATATATAGGAGTCTAAGAGGTCATAATTTAATCAGAGCCGACATAACAATAATAATTTAAGGGCATAATAATAACAATAGTGGGCTTCTATGGGCCATAATAATAACAATATGGGGACTACATGGACACAACAATATAATAAGGGGGTTGTAATAATAACAATATGTGGTTACACTAGTGATATAGGGACCTAACAGTTTCCTGTAAATCATTTGAGTAAGATAGATCGTTTGGATTGAATTATGAGTATAGCTTATGATGTCTATTGAGGTTATTTCCAGATAAATTTCTGATTAGTTGCATCGTTATTGTAGGTGAATTAGAAATTTTAATTATGTGTGTGTTACATTGAAGAGTATAATAGGTTTCTTTACTTCATAAAACTTTGGTGCAACAATTTTAAACTAGAAACAGAGTTTGTTCATTTGGTACTTAATTTCGTACTGAGTAAGTATAGGGTAATTAATTCAAATCTGAACCATAATTCCTTGTACCTCGAAGATTACAAACTTCAAATTGATAATTTTAAATTTAGGGAATCAAAAGAACATATAAAAACACTAACATTGTCTTGTTACAAGAGAATACAAAGGAACTACAGACAAAAACAAGGCTACATTAGTGAGACTGGTCGCTTGATTAATCAAGGGATTCATGAGCATGCATCTGACATCAAGCATGGTAGGACCCGCTCCTCTACTTTGGCAGAACATGCAGAAAAATCTAGGCATCAAATCTGCATTGAGAAAGCCCATGTCATTGCCAAGGTTAGTCATTTTCATCATCGTAAATTCAGGGAGGCCTTGGAAATTTAAAAAAGGCCCAATAATTTAAATAGAGAATGGTTGGAACATTAGCAGAAGTTGGGTCCCTATCCTATCCTCCTAGTTTGTTTTTGTTTGCGGATTATTATGTTTTTTAGGGTTTTGCATTTCTATTTATGAATTTTTTGTTTCTATATAGGCATTTTCATTTAATGTTAATATTCTTTTGATCTGTTTTCTCACCTTAAAAAAAAAATTGCCCTCCCTTTTGATTACTTTGTTTTAATTTTAGTCTCATTTAATTATTATTTTTGTTATAGGATCTTGACTCATTAATCAGGTCTTGATTCCTCTTTATATATATATATATATATATATATATATATATATATATATATATATATATATATATATATATATATATATATATATATATATATATATATATATATATAATTCTTAAACTAACCATTATAGGAATATATTTGATCTTAATAATAATTATTAAAATATTATTTTTCATAAATTAGCTGTTATATAAAAAAATAAAAATAAAATAATATCAATAATTTTTGAATTTATACTCTTGTGATCCATAATAATTATAACAACATATTTCGGTAAAAAACACATAAGAGATAATCTCGTCAATGCATTTCGAACCAACTAGTGTGGTTAATCTTTAGGACAAGATGAGGAACCAGATCTAGGAAATGTAATAAATAGATAATAATAATATTATTAATAATAAATAAAGATCAAAAAATGTAAACATTAATAAGAAACAAACAATCCAAGTCAACCAAATATAGGGAACAGAGTAAAAAATAAATAAAATAATAAATAAATAAATAAATAGGAGTCAAGACCTGATTAATGATTCAAGATCCTATAACAAAAATAATAATTAAAGGAGACTAAAATTAAAACAAAGAAATCAAAAGGGATGTTAAAATTATTATTATTATTATTAGTTATAATATTATTATTCTTAAACTCGCCGTTATATTAGCCATTATAGGAATATTATTTGATCTTGATAATCTTTATTAAAATATTAATTTTCATAAACTAGTCGTTATATGATCTTTTGGTCTCTACATCGCCCTTTATTTAAGCCTGTGCCATGATCTACATCTTCATCTGGTCTTGATGATGAACAACACTTGCTGGTTCAAAATGCGTTGGCAAAATTTTCTCCTATGTGATTTATACTGAAAAGACTATTCTTAATAAAAACAAGGCTTCTATAGGAGAAATTGGGCTGCTACAAAAAAAATAGGGGTTGCTACAGGAGCAACAATAGATGTTATAAGAAGGGGAAACCACATCAAAAGGAAGGGAAGAAGGTCCCTACAACTCTAGGAGTCTGATCCACAACCTAACCTTGAATCCTATTACAAATTTGTTGAAGGAGGTAGGATTATACCCGAGAAATTTGCAATACCACTCTTCTTTGAGTTGGAAAAGGAAAGAGGCAGGACCCATAGGTGGATGCAAATGGAAAAATATAAGAAGATGGAAGATGTTGGCCTCATGGAGGAGAAATTGAATGAAATGAGCTAGAAATTGAATAACTTAAGGCTATAGGAGTTAGTCGTGAGGAGCAACTACATAAAAAGAACAAAAGGCTAAGAGAGCAGCTGCAAGCAAAAGAGGTACAACTTGCCACTATGGTAAGTTTATCCATCGAAGCCATACAATGCAGGAAACCTATAAATCCTATGCCATCTTCCTTAAGGAGTAGTGGTTGTAATTTTAGATAAAGGCATTAGCACAATATGACTCTTTACCATTCCAAGACTAGAAAAATTTCATTAAATTTTACAAAAGGGCAAGTATTGAGGATATAGCCAAACCGACCAACTTTTAGATGCACAATATGATCCTCACAAACATGAACTTATGGGATCCAAGCTCAAGATTGAGGGACATGCAAGTAATGGAATTAGCCTCTTGGTTGATCCACGAGGAAACAAGAGCTGAAGAAGTAAAGAGGGTGATGACAAAAGGAGAGAGGGATCCCTTATACATTAGAGAAGAATTAGTGAGCCCCAAGGATGTCATCAGTAACCACAACCTTATCTCCACTAATCCTGAATTAGAAACTTGATATATGGCATCCCAAGAACAAACTATGGTCCATTTTGAGGACACCTTTAGGATGTTGGCGACATAAGTTTTGCAAGCTTGCCAAAGAATATGGCATGCCCTGCCTCACAGTTTGCAAATTAGAGAGTATCACTCTCTAGAAAGAGTAAGGAATGCCTTGGAGAGAATCCTCCCTTAATGTTGGGCTTATAGGAGAGAAGAAACCAAGCATAAGAACAAAAGGAATGGACAAACATAGAAGCAAATGCAGGTTTTTATCCATAGGAAGGCACACCATTTGAGATGCCTTGGGATTTCAGAGAGGCCACCAGGGCCATGAATGAACTTCACATCAGTGAATGAGTTGCTTAGAGGGTGAGAGATACCTTTAATAGGGAAGTGATGATGGGTCCCATCAATAGGTATATTTTGAGGCCAATTGTGCTATCCTCCAGCCCTTAAAAATATCCTTTTCTCACATTAATTCACATTTTTAGTCATAATATGCTTAGTAAGGAGACTAGAGGGTGCTTATCATATTTCACGGCCTAATGTTATTAATATGTAGGAAAAAGAAGTATTTTTGGAGATATTTACTATGCAGGGGCTGATTGGAGACATATAGAGAGAATATAGGTGGGGCTTTTCCACTGCATTAACTCCATGACTCAGCTTGAGATCAAAGACTCCTCACTAACATCTCAAATTCACTATTAGATGAGGAACTCAAGTACATGTGAAGATCCAAGGGAAACAGATCCACCAATCTCAAGATTTTGTATGGAATCACTTCTCTTTTCAAGGGATCTTCCCTCAACTACTTCTTGTATAAATAAACAAGCCTAAAGGCTCATTAGGATTCAAATTTTTGGTGGAAGATAGGAGTAGCAACTATGAGCCTTGTGCTTGATACTATCATTTTCTTCTTTCATATGATGTATGTGACTCTGATTTTTTGTCAATGAGAGGTTCACTATGTGTTTTCATTTGAGTTAGTTTTGAAGGGCTGAAACCCTTGGGTTTAGGCTTAACTCAGAGGCTTTAGGCCCTCTCTTATATTCTTTCCTTGTTCTTGTTCAATTTATTGCAATTATTTTCTTGTTTAAGTAAGAATTACATCACAAAAATTGTAGTTGCAGGTTTGATTATCAACTCTATTGTGGGAAGAGTGGTTGAAAGATCTACAACAATAACTTAAAAACATGCGTTTATGATTTCTTGGAAATTGTTAAGTGTTGGATTGTAATCCTTTTGCAAGTTTGGTTTCTGCAACTTAGAATTTAGTATCATTTATTTGGAAATTAGATTTGTGTTGTAGGGTAGAGTATATTTTAATAAAATTCAACTCATATTTTCCATGTTAATTTATTTTGCTATAATATTGATCATTTGATGCATGTGCTTGATTAGTCTGCAAGGATTGTTGTTGACTTGCAGGGGTGGAGAAACTCTTCCACATCCACCTATACCATTCCATCTCTCTCTTAGACACTTCACGTTTCTTCCTAACTCTGCCACCGAGATCACTCTTCCAGGGCTAATGAAGGACACTGTGGGTATAAAATTTGGTGCAAGATAGGCCCCCAAGGGGTACTAAGCTTGGCTAATGGGCTCCCACACCCTTCATTCACCTTCACCCACCTTCCTTCACCTTAAAGATACTATTCTTGTCCTTAAAAATCTCTTGGACCCCCTCTTATAGAAAAGTGGGGCCTCTTGTAGCACTTCCTATAGCAATCCTGTAGCATTGCTTAGTTCAACCAGATTCCTTCCAGACTTTGACCCTTGAATTTTGAAGTTAAATAATGGCCTACAAGCTTTGATTTAATGATTGAATAAGACTCTAAGACCACTCCAACCCCATCCTTTCCTAATTGCAAACATAAAACAACAAGTAGAATTAGACTTAGCATTTTTTTCATAATTGTGTTGAAAATTGAATTCCTCATTTTTAAGAAAGTTGAAAATAGATAAATGATTCATGCAAGTAGGCTATTGATTTGATTAAGTGTGCAACTAGAGTAAAATGGTTTACTTCTGTAACTAGACTAGGCTCTTTCTTTCATGCAATTGCAATTAACATTTACATTCTAATGAATGGCATTTTCATTTCTATAGTTAGAATCATGTTCATCTCCTTGAAATCATGATATGCTTTCATAATATATTTTTTTTTTTAGTTAGTTGAAGGAGTGTTCTATAAATACTTTGATATGATCTAATGACTGAGGGTGACATGAGTAGAACCTAACTTGTTGTGCATATATCACTGTCACCTCTAAGTTTTTATGAACCCTAGGTTAATAATTTAAGTTGAAAAGCCTTGGGAGTTGCAAAATCCTTGGTGCAATACCAGGGGTCATCAAGTGTTTCATCAGAAACTTCTCACGTATTTCCTATCCTATTACATCTTTGCAATGAAAAGGAAATAAGTTTGAATGGAATGAGGAGTGTGCAACTAGTTTTGAGAAGTTGAAGCATTTTCTTACAAATTCTTTGGTCTTGAAGATTGTAGATCCTGACAATGAGTTTGTGGTTTGTATAGATGCTTGCAAGAGAGGACTTGGTGGAGTCCTGATGCAGGAAGGGAAGGTGGTGTGCTATGAGTCAAGTAAGTTGAATGAGCACGATCAGAACTATGTGACCCATGATCTCGAGTTAGAAACTATTGTTGGCTTTGATTGGGCTAACCCAAGTTCGATCTATACTACGCACCAAAAAAACCCTTAATCAATTTCCTGTTTGGCAATGACTTGCAAGCAGATTGTTGTCTCACTCGAAGTGACTATGGGAGGATGAAAAACTAGGTTTCTGTAACCGTGAGGGATGATGCGATGTAGTATTTTTATGTTCTTTTTATCTTTAACATAAATATATTATGTCGCGGCATTCATTTACTCACATAAACATATCATATAAACCCATAATCTTCACTACACTGTAATAAAATGAAACTATACTAAACTGCTACTCTATAACAAATAATAAGCAAATATACACATGAAGACACATATTTTACTATGGTTCACCTCAATGTGGGACTATGTCCACAAGAACTATTGCTTATAATAATGAATCATGTACAACAAATAGTTCTTGACCTCCACACTAAGCTGCAGGTATTTTGCACACTCAGCTACAAATTGAGGCCTTTGCGCACTTAGCTGCAAAGCCTTTCCCTCACCACAAACTACAATTCACAATAATTCGACCATAAACATAAATCTAGACCATAAAGATGATTCTTCTTCTTGTTGTTTTACCCTATATATATTATTAAGTCGAAGGTACATCATTACAGTACCATGGTCCACATACCATGGACTCCCTAATACAAGAAACTATGGTCCGAAAACCATTAATATTTTACAACATTACATTCTTTTACAAAAAGGAGGGGCTTTGGCCCACCTCGAATCCCATATACCGCAAGGTCCACTTGGCATTCCACTGGTCCACTACGCAGTCCACTTCACGCTCCACTGCATTCTTTACTTTGCACTTCGCTCCACAAAATGGGGAGTCTTCACCAAAATCTAGGCCAAGTTGGGTTGCGCCCAACAAGCCCCCAAAACTCACATGTGACTCGTCTCGAGTCACTTAGTTGGTTTGCCTCTAATTTTTGTTGCAATGTTGTTGTAGGCCTGGTTGAACTGCTGCAGAGTCTCTATTATCTTCTTTTCCTCGCTGCGCACTTCCTCCAGCAGTGCCTCTGTCACATGTTCTGCGACTTTCTACAACAACGTTGTCTCCCCCTATTGAAGCTATTGAAGCTTCTCATCTACTGCCTGTGATAGATGGAGGGCCTCATCCTACCAAGGGTGAGTCCTCTTTGTCAAAATATGTTCTTCTTTCTTCAACTCCTCAATTTTCATCTGGAGGGACTTCGACTCATTGATCTACAGGAGCTTTTGTGTTGATGATGTTGCGGTTGACGCTACTGCGGGCATCTTAGCTGGTGCTACAGGCATATCAGCAGTTGCTATGGTGGATGCTTCCATGACTCCTTCTAAGCCTCTATCATTGAATATACGCACAAATTCTTCAGTTGAAAGGATGTTCATGTGGAAATTATTTGCAATCTCTTCGCATTATCAATACTTAAGCTCTTAATTCAGCAAAGTTCCAAATCTGGGTAGGAGGCAACCTTTTATAACAAGTCTAAAACTCGCACCCCATAATTAGATCAAATTTTGTCCAGATTGCATTCATATTGTGTTCATTAACTACACATCTATCCTTAGATCTTGCCAACATGTCCTCCTAAATGCAAATTTCCACGTATTTTAATGTTAACTTTCCCTTTTAACGGTCATATTTTCCGAGAGAACTTCGATGCATCCCATAGTGTAGTGAATATTTGTCTTATGTTGCAGATCCTATGCACTTCGACATACCATGGACTCCCTAATACAAGCAACTATGGTTCAAAAACCATTGATATTTTACAACATTACATTCTTCTACAAAAAGGAGGGGCTTTGGCCCACCTCGAATCCCATATACCACACAGTCCACTTGGCGCTCCATTGCTCCACTATGCAGTCCACTTCATGCTCCACTACATTCTTTACTTAACACTCTACTCCACAAAATGTGGAGTCTTCACCAAAATCTAGGCCAAGTTGGGCTGCGCCCAACAGGCCCCCAAAACTCACATGTGACTCATCTTGAGTCACTCAGCTGCTTTGCCTCTAATTTTTGTTGCAATGTTGTTGTAGGCCTGGTTGAACTACTACAGAGTCTCTATTAACTTCTTTTCCTCGTTGCGCACTTCCTCCAGTAGTGTCTCTGTCACATGTTCTACAAATTTCTGCAATAACGTTGTGTCCCCCTGTCGAAGCTTCTCATCTACTGCCTATGATAGATGGAGGGCCTCATCCTACCAAGGTTGAGTCCTCTTTGTCAAAATATTTTCTTCTTTCTTCAACTCCTCAATTTTCTTCTGGAGGGACTTCGACTCATTGATCTACACGAGATTTTGTGTTGTTGTTGATGTGGTTGATGCTACTGTGGGCATCTTAGCTAGTGCTACGAGCATATCAGCAGTTGTAGTGGTGGATGCTTCCATGACTCCTTCTAAGCCTCTCCCATTGAATATACACACAAATCCTTCAGTTGAAAGGATGTTCATGCGGAAATTATCTGCGATCTCTTCGCACTATCAATACTTAAGCTCTCAATTCAGTGAAGTTCCAAATCTAGGCGGGAGGCAACCTTTTATAACAAGCCTAAAATTCAAACCCCATCATTAGATCAAAATTTTCTAGATTGCATTCAGATTGTGTTCATTAACTACACATCTATCCCTAGATATTTCCAACATGTCCTCATAAATGCAAATTTCCACGTATTTTAACGTAAACTTTCCCTTTTAATGATCATATTTTCCCAGCAAACTTCCACACATCCCATAGTGTAGTGAAAATTTGTCTTATGTCGCAGATCCTATGTACTTCAACATAATCCAAACTGTAACGAGATAACTCACGTCAAAGCTCTCTGCAATGTAGTTTATAGTCCAATTCCCACTTTCAACTATAGGTGGCACTACGACTATTCTCCTTTCTTTCTTAGAGCGAGGTTGTAGGGACAATATTATCCATGTACAACTTCAACCTATTGCCATTTACTCCTCCTTGAGTCAATTCTCCATTTAACTTCGCTAACTGAACTATGCCTCCATCAGTAATATGCTTAATAATATATGGGCCTAACCAATGCATCTTGAATTTTCCTGTAAAATTCACAAACTTACTGTCATAGAGGAGAATAAGGTCTCCTACCTAGAACTTCTTCTGCTTAATATTCCTATCATGCCAAGCCTTTTCTCTTGCTTTTTGTGCTTGCTGATGGAATCTTGCTATAAATCTGTCTTCTTCCAAAGAAATCAACTGCAAAATTCTTTCCTCCATTATATCAGGGTTTGCCATATTTGTAAAAATTGCAATCCTCAAGCTAGGAACAATGTAGTCCATGGGCATCATAGCTTCTTTCCCATAAACTAATTTGAAGGGTGTATGACCTGTCAAATTCTTACATGTGGTCCTATAAGCCCATAAAATAGCTGTAATTCTGAGATCCCAATCATCTCTATTCACATTGCATACCTTAGTAAGTGCATTCTCCAAAATCTTGTTAAATGCTTCAATTGTTCCATTGGCCCGAGGGTGATAAGGAGTACTCTTTTGATGATAAGCTTGGAACTCCTCTGTCAATGCTTCAATAGTTTTATCTAGGAAATGCGAACCTTCAGACCTTTGGACATCCAGATCTCAACAGTATGTATTCAAAAATAAACTTGATAGCAATCTCTGTGATGCAGTCCCTTACTGTTTGTGCTTCGGTCCGCCTTGTCAAATAACCAGTTGCAGTAATTATGTACCTCCCACCAGTTCCCTTTCCAAGTGGGTTGATAGGTCCAACAAAATCAATAGCCCATTTATCAAAAGTCTACAATGTAACTTGTGGTACCAGTGGAATCTCATCTCTTCTTGAAGGCTTTCCTTTTCTTTGAAATACATCACATGCTTGGTACTACTCCTTTGCTTCTTTGCATAGTGTAGGCCACCACATTCCTACTCTCAAAATATTCTGTGCAGTCTCTTTCCCTGCATAATGTCCACTAGCTACGCCTTCATGAGCCTCTATTAGAATCATCTGTCTTTCATGTTCAGGAATATTTCTGCACAGTATCTCATCTGGTCCCATCTTATATAATTTTCCCGCTATTAATGAAAAAACAGTTGCCTTAACCACTAATTCTTTCTTCTACTACGTAGTATATTCTGAAGGAGCCATTCCTGTGTTCAAAAACTGAATAACATTTGCAAAATGGTCATCTACAACTTTGATTGCAAATAACTGTGCATCATGGAGATTATCTTCTATGTTGGTTGGTTCTTAACCTGTTTCCATTCTTGACAAATGGTCAGGTCCTGCATTCAATCTTCCTAGTTTAACAATGATTTCAAAGTCATATTCCTAGAATAATAATAACCATCTACAATTTTTTCCTCCTAAGACAGACTTATTAACCAAATATTTTAGTACAGAATGACTTGTAAACATTTTAAAGTGTGATCCCAGCACATACTGTCTAAATTTATCCAAATCATGCACCATGGTCAATCCTTCCCTTTTTCTAGTGGTGTAATTCTTTTCTACCTTAGATAACTTTGTACTTGCAAAATCTATAGGGTGATCAATTTCTCCTGCACCAGGTTGTGCCTGTACTACTCCCAAATATATACAAGATGCATCCACATGGACATGAAATTAATTATTCCAATCAAGTAACACTAGTACAGGCACAACTACCATCTTTTTCTTAAATATGCTGAGGCTCTTTCGACGTTCTTCATCCCACTGAAAATTTACTTCCTTCTTCAATAATTTCTCCATAGGCATAGTAATTTGAGCATACCCCTTGATGAATTTTTTGTAATACCTAGTATGTCCCAATGTAGTACGAAGCAATCTCACTATCTTAGGTGGAGGAAAATTCACAATGATAACAATCTTAGTAGGGTCCACCATTAATCCTTGCTTACAAATAATATGTCCCAACAATATGCCAATGGGTACACAAAATATGCACTTATTTAAACTCAAGGAGATCTAATATTGTCTACATGTGTCAAGCATAAGTCTTAAGCTTCCAATATGTTTTCTTAACAACCTAAATATTGTCCAATCATCAAAATATACTTCCAAAAACTTGTGGATATACTCTTTAAAAGCTGCGACCACCACCCTAGAAAATATAACAGGGGCATTTTTCAGTCCAAAAGGCATCATTGTGTATTGATATGAGCCCCATTCTGTAGCAAATGTGGTCTTATGTTGATCTTCAGGTGCAATTCTAATCTGATGATAACTTGAGAATCCATCTATGAATGAATAAGCTTCTTAACCTCCTACATTATCTAACACTTCATCTATGAAAGGGGTAGGGAAGGGATAGTGTAAACATGCATCATTTAACTTTCTCAAATCAACAAAAATCCTTATTTCTCCTTGAGTTTTCTTCTCTTGCACCATCATAGGACTCACCCATTCTGACTCTTCCATTGGTTCAATGATTCCTGTTGTTGTCATCTTATCAAGCTCTACCTTTATATTCTCCTTATACTTTGGGTTCAATTTGTAAGGTCTTTTCTTGACTGGCTTCACATCAGGTTTAAGGGGAATCGTCATGACTCCTAGATATCCAAGTATACCCTTCATCTGTGAAAACTTAGTGGGAAACAGTTCTTGGTATTCATGAAGTAACTCCATAAATTTACTAACTGTCTCTTCATCCTACTAGTATCCTATTTTTGCAAACTTAGGTTCCTTCTCTGATCTTATGTTCACCTTCTTAGTCTTTAGTGGCTTCATTATATCTGGTGTCTCTAATTCAAGTCCATTTACTTCACAGTATCCTTCTGATTCTACTATGTCGATGCTGTAAGGATATTATTTTTCTTCTATAGTAAGGTTATAGCATTCTATTTCATTTTCTATCTGCGCACCCTAATCAGGTTGCTACCATGTCAATGGGGTTACATTCTTAAAGATCCTTTTTTCAACTGTCCAAAGGGCCAAATCTATGTATGGAAAATCATCTTCAAAGATGAATTTTAATATGAAACCATCAACCATGTCTGCCCAATCCAAAGTACCATGTCAAAGCTTTGTTTCTAGGTACCAGTTCTTAGGGATTGTTTCTAATGTATGAATAAATCCATGTACCCATTCTTGTTGTCGAATCTCCTTCCATGTTGTAGTACATAACTAGATATTCTCCCTGGGATTAGTTTCACCATCATATTTTATCTCTATTTCTATATCTATATGTCCAAACCTTATCCACATCAATCTTTGACATTCTTGCAAATATTCTATATTTTTCTTATGCTTAACCCACCATCTAGAAGGAGTAGCTTTCAATGCTATATCTAAGACTAACAATCTTCAATTCTCTAGAATCTGTTCTTCATAATCATCAAGAAAACTATTTACATCACCCAAGGCATCATAAGAAGGAAAATTACATACCTCAGATGTCATACATCGAACTGATTTGGTAATTCTTGCACAACGCCTTGTGGATACTTCATGCAGCCTATTCTACAAGTTTTCCAACTCCTCTTCTGAATCCGAGGTACAAGAACTATCATGCACCCAAGTTCCTTTTACAGTAGGGTTAACCCAATATTGTTCCTTTGTTGTTAATTGATAGATATTATCTATATCAGTTGCGCAATATTCTTCTCTAACTGGTTTTTTATATATTACCCCTTCTGATGGATCCAAGCGAACAATTACTCTCATATTATTCCCTTCAAATATCATTAGTCTCTTATTCAAATTAATTATGGCCAAATTATCAAATGCCCAGTCAATTCCAAGCAATGCAGGATAAGGATTACTATCATCAACGATCTCTATTACTTCAAAGTCAACAATAGTGTGAACTCCTTCAATATTCACTGTTACAACTGGTAGTCTTCCTAAGGGGAAGATATTTTGCTGATTTTCCATCCTTAACTGAATAGGTGACCACTGTAGCTTCGATTTACCCATTAATTCCCATGTATGCTTTTTCAAAACATTAGCATTAGATCCCAGATCTAGAATAACTTGATCCATCTCATATTCTCCTATCTGTGCACTAAGACTCATTTATCTTCCAGTTCTCTTCAGTCGATGCAAATTATTCACTACGTGCATCTCACCTCGCGGTGTTTCTTTTGATGCAAAAGAATCCATCAACTGCTAAAGCCATTCTACAACCTTTTATGCTCTTAATAATTCCATACAAATTTGAAAAGACTTTAAAGTACCTCCTTGATTTGCTAACTCTTGGTCCTATGTTAGAGCTCGATCCTGTGTCGGAGCTCGATTCTGTGTCAAAACTTGATTCTTTGTCGAAGCTAATGATATGTCACAGTTTCTTTTCTAATCAGCCTTTGGCTATGCACTATAAGTCGAAGCTCCAACATACATAAAACTTCACTTTGCTTCCATAAATACTTTTTTTCCTTCTGAATATCAAAGACATGATCTTTTTCAATAGTCTTTCTAACCTATGTACTTTCATATTCTTTCTTCTCATATGCTTTATCACTTTTGGTCGGATCTCCACTTCTAGTAACAATACTAATTCGAGGTTTGTCATTCCTTCTTTCAGTGGTCATCATTTGAATATTCTGTATTCACTGTTGATTCCTTTTTTCTTGCATTTTTTCCATAAGTACGGGGCACTCTTCAATTACATGGTCAAAATATTTATAGTACTTACATGTCATAGTAGGGTTCTAAAAATATCTCAAAAAATGATGTGCCTAGCTGTAGTTATAGAAAATAATTTGTCGACATCCTCGGCCAGCTCCAGCACCTTGAACTCTTCCTTAGTAGCCTCCTCGCCTATCGTGTTATCCACGACCTTCATGTCCATGTTCTTCTACTCGCATTCTCTAAGTGTCAGCATTGCACTTCGTCATTAGTTCATAAGCTCGACAATTAATCTCATCATGTCCTACTGATTTACAAAATTTGTGATATAGGTTCCTTGGAGTTTTCACACGTTTCTGTAATAGGTAACATTATTTTGAGTGATGTTGGCCTCTGGTCTTGCATATCTCACACCATAGGCTGGATCCTTCATTTAAAGGATTCAGTGCTCCACTAGCCATGTAATCCCTAAAGATAGGACATTATTCTTTAGAATAGCCCTCCCATCTACATTTTGTACACCATACTTCTTCTCTGACTTCTTTTCTTTTCTTGATATCTTGTATCTGTAGGGTTAGGTTTTCCAGGTGACTCTGAATATGTTGCATACATGCATCAATATCTCCTATAGGTGAACCTTCCAACTTCATCACAATCTGTATAGCTTTGGCTTGACTTGTTATCTTTTTCTGCATCAATGGTAGTTTGATATGTGGTAACATCGCAACTATAAACCATTCTTGATGTTGTTGCAGAGCTATTTCGAAGCTCACTTGATCTGAAAATTCCTTAAATCTCTGATTAAATTCCCAAACAGACTTGGTATGTTTCCTTTTAATTTCTTTTAACTCAGTGACACACTTCAACTCAGACTTCAACTTCTTAAATTCTCTTATCAGCAGTTCTTTAATATATGCAAATGTTCTAATCTGATTATTTGAATACTTCATATACCATGTCAATGCTCTATCTCAGAGTGTCATAATGAGCTACACTTTCTTTATATTTTCATCATTGATGTGCCTTGCGGTCCATATAGCTTGACATAAAAACAAAAAATTCTCTGGATCTTCTGATCCAGTTCCTTTGAAAATATGCAGCTTATTATCATCATCCATATTTTTTCTTAGAGGGGGAGGGGGAGGGGGAGAGCCAAAAACACCCTTTTTATTACTAGATTCTGGCTTCTGCGAACTCTCAGGCTTGGAAGGTGAATACTGCAAAGCTACCTGGGGCTTATTAGGGTGGCTATCATCCCTTTCACTTTCAGACTCACTTAAAAGAGGACTATACTCAGTATCTACAAAGGTCTTTGTGTCTTTTCGACAAGATCTTTTTCTGGTATCTACTCTATATCTTTTTCCAATTCGCGTTGTTCCAATCTCTTTCTTAGATTTATTCGCTTTTCTTCCAAACATAATTAAACTAGCAATCTCGCTGCATCTATAAAATTCCTTTTCCACATAGAAGCATCTTAATCCAAAGTTTCAAATATTTCAAATACTTAACTCACAGTCCTTTGATGAATCATCATTCTGTTTCACTGTAGGACATGGTCTAGTCTACTGCAAAATCAATAATAAATCCTCTCAAGATGCTATCATTCCAAAAATCTACAGCCCGCGAAATCCTATTATTAGTGCCATTGAGTTGTTGTATCAATTTAGGAGTCCACGTCATAGGTTCTCCACCTTTAAAACATGTCTTTCTTTCAGTAAACCTTGATATCCACTCGTACAATTCAACAAGAAATGATGCAAAGAAAATTTTGTATTGATCTGTGAAAATATATCTCTATAACCAAGCTTCAGACTTCAAACGAGGGTTTTTGTTCTCTTGATTTGAAAATTCTTGCTCCTTCGATTCTAGCCAATCTTGAATCTCCTTCTTCAACAGATGCCACATAAACATATCCCTCAAATAGATCCTGGTCCCAGCAATGGAACCATCTGTTGGCTTTGATTGGGATGACCCAGGTTCGATCTATACTACGCACCAACAAAACCCTTAATCACTGGCCCTTTTGGCAACGACCTGCAAGAAGATCACATTCTCACCCGAAGTGACTATGGGAGGATGAAGAACCATGTTTCTGCAGCCTTGAGGGATGATTCAATGTGGTATTTTTATGTTCTTTTTATATTTAACATGCATATATTACTTCGTCGCATTCATTAATCACATAAACATATCATATAAACCCATAATCATCACTACACTATAATAAAATGCAACTGTAATAAACTGCTACGCTACAACATATAATAAGAAAAGATATGCATGAAGACACATATTTTACCGTGGTTCATACCAATGTGGGACTATGTACACAAGAACTGTTTCTTATAATAATGAATCATGTACAACAAACAGTTCTTGACCTGCGCACTAAGTCACAGGTCGTTTATGCACTCAGTTGCAAACTCAGGCCTCTATGCACTCAACTTTGGAGCCTTTCCCTCACCACAAACTACAGATCACATTAATTCGACCATAAACACATATTTGGGCCATAAAGATAATTCTTCTTCTTATTAGTTTATCCTATATATATTATTACATCGAGGGTACATCATTACAATACCATGGTCCACATACCATGGACTCCCTTATACAAGAAATTATGGTCTAAAAACCATTGATCTTTTACAACATTACATTCTTTTACAAAAAGGAGGGGCTTCAACCTACTCTGAAGCCCATATACCATGCAGTATATCTACTATGCGATCCACTTGGTGCTCCGCGGCTCCATTGCATGATCCACTTCCTGCTCCACTACATTCTTTACTTCATACTCCATTCCACAAATTATGGAGTCTTTACCAAAATCTAGGCCAAGTTGGGCTGCGCCCAACAACTATCATTCATGCATTGAAGATGTGGAGACAATATATTCTTGGCAGACGATTTATTCTGATGAGTGATCACAGTGTGTTGAGGTACTTATTTGATCGACCTAATCTAAATTCCAGAAAATCTAGATGGTTAGCTACTTTCAGTGGTTTGACTTCGAGATCAAGTACATTAAGGGAAAGGAGAATAGGGTTGCAGATGCTCTTAGTAGAAGAGTGCAGGTGAATCACATTACAGTAGTGAGTTCTTATGGGACAAACTTACAATATTAGATCTTATAGGCAAGACAACATGATGACATGTATCAACAGTTAAAGCACAAGTTACAATAGCAAGGTGAAGGTAATAGGGATGAGGAGTATCACCTCACAATAGATGGATTAGTTAGATTCAGGAATAAGATTTATGTACCAGATGATGGTGAGCTCAAGAAGCTTATCTTGAGAGAGTTTCATGTCAAGCTGTATTCGGGTCATCTGGAATATCAGAAGATATTGGCAACAGTTATGAAGTTCTATCAATTTCCAAACTTGAAGAAAAAGGTGGCAGAGTTTATTGTGAGATGTTTGGACTGTCAGCAGGTAAAGGCATTGTGTAAGTATCCATGTGGTTTATTACAACCGATTCCAATTCTAGAGTGGATATGGGAGGTCATTTCCATGGATTTCATTACCAGTTTTATGAGGACATCAAAGAATCATGATTCTATCATGGTTGTGGTTGACAAATTAAGTAAGGTAGCTCACTTCATTGTTGTTAGGTCTACAGATTCAACTAGTGAGGTAGGTCAAATTTTCATCAAGGAGATAGTGAGATTCCGTGGCATTCCTAAGAAGATTGTATCCAACATGGATCCCAAGTTCACTTCCAGATTTTGGAAAGAGTTGTTTGCAAGCTTGGGGATAGAGTTGGATTTAAGTACAAATTATCATCTTCAGACAGATGGAGAGACAAAGAGGGTTAACTAGATTCTTGAGGATGTATGTCATGCATCAACAACGAAAGTGGGAGGAGTATCTTCCACTTATAGAGTTTTCTTATAAAAATGGGTATCGGGAATCCTTGAAGATGAGTCCATTTGAGGTTCTTTACAGGTGGAGTTGTAATACTCCTATCACCTAGAATTATCTAGTGAATAGGTTAATAATTGGACCATATAAGTTGGAAGAGATGGAACATGAAATGTAGGTTATTAAGAGGAATTTGATGGAAACATAAGATAGGGAGAAGAGTTGTGCATATCAACACATGGTATTTAAGGAGTTTCAAGTTGGGGGGCATGTGTACTTACACATCAAGCCCAAGAGGAACTCCTTGATGATTGAATCATGTGCCAAGTTGGCACCTTGATAGTGTGGGCCTTTCTAGATTCTTGAGAGGATTGGACTAGTGGCCTACCAACTTGCACTGCCTCCAACAATGAAATTTCATGGTGCTTACCATGTTTCGTTGCTTAATAAGTATGTACAGGATATTGATCATGTGATTGATTGGTCTGTATTGGAAGTGGAACCAGAGGGAGAATACTAGCTAGAACCACAATGCATATTGCAGTGGAAACAACTCATGCTCTATAAGAGAGAAATTGAGTAGGTTAAAGTGTAGTGGAAGCAATTCTGGCCTGATGAAGTTATATGGGAGATGGATGATCAGATGCATGATTTATATCCTTCATTACTTGTTGGTTCGATAAAATGATTCTTTGGTATATGTATATGTATATATGGATGTTGTTGTAGATGTCGCAATGAGCTATTTTATAAAGCTCCAGCTGGTACTATGATTGTCATGTTTGTTATGTTGGTCATGGTTTGCAGTAGTTTTTCATTGTAAATACTGCATCAAGCTATGTTATAAAGCTCCATGGGAAGTATGTCTTGTTTTTAGCAATTTGCTGGTCATAGGTGTCGTAGAAGACCAAGGATGGTGTTCCCCTAAGGGGGAGGGGTTTGTAACAACCACTGGTTGATTTTCCATGTAAATAAAATAAGACCAAGGTCACAGGACACGTATTCCAAGCTAAATATTGAACAAAACATAATGATGAGGTATCACTTGTGACTAATTAATGTTTATGGAAATTGGAAAAGGCATTTGCAAAGAAAAAGAGGCATTAACTGGCATTTTATTTATGAAATACAAGAAAATAGGAGAAAAGGAAGGTGAAGAGACATAGATTTTCATGAGAGGAAAATAAAAGGAAAAGTGAAGGAAAATGAAGAAAATAGAAGCCTACGTGATAAAAAGGGTCCTGAGGATCAGTTTCTAGCCTTTTGACAATTTTTGGGTTGAGGTCTCTTTCATTCTCTCATACTCTTCCATACTTAGAAAAATCTTGCAGTATTCTTGGAGCATTCTTGGAGCACTTTAGCATTCACTTAGATTGGAGAAAGAAGGAAAAGAAAACTAGGAAAGTGCATAGGAACAATTGCATCAATAACTATAGTTAGATTGATTTGCAGGTAATAGGTTTCATGTGTGATTTCCTTGCTGATTTCTAGATTCATGGTATATGCATGTGATTTTCTGGTTATGCGCTATAATGGAAATGGAGATTTTCCTAGAGTCACAGTGACTTTAGCCTTTCCTTTCCATTTCCTAGGTAGCCATGGTGTTGTGGGTTTTCCACTTGTTGTTTTTATAATTGGTGCTCAGGTTCCTTATGGTTGTGGGTTGGAACAAACGCTCTAGAAGCCTTGGAACAACTTGGGTTGAGTTACTAGTCCTGGAGCCTAGGTTGGGACAAACACTTTGGAGCCCTTGGTGGGTTGAGTTACTAGTCATTGGAGTTCGGTTGAAAAAATTCCATGCAGCCTTAGAAGGTTGTGGGTTGAGTTTCTAGTTCCTAGAGCTCTGGACAACTTGGGTAAAAACTGATCTCGTTAGTGTTAGTGATGTTCGATAATGGAGGTGGAATCACTGTGGTTGAGGTTTGAGGTGGTTTGGCCTTTGGATGCCCTGGTTTAGTTTTGTATTGTTTTATTCCATGAGATCACACATTCATGCCTATAATATGGTACAAGGGTGATTCCCTGAAAGAAATATTTGGTTCAGCCCAATCTATGGTCAAGTGGTACGTGGAAGTCCCTGACAAGATTGGCATTTTCATATGTTAATATGAGACATTTCCCTATCATGATCTAAGAGCATTTGTAGTGATTATGTTGGTGATATTATGGTTGATTTGCCATTGTTTCTATGTTGGTTATTTTATGGTTATATGTTGGTTATATGATGTGTACCATCTATGGCTCTTGCCATGAATTATTTAGTTGTTGATTGGTTGATAAATGTATGGAATAATAAGTGTTTTTGTAGCTATATGGAAAGGTCATAGAGACTTCTTGGTGATTCTCAGATGAATCTCAAACTATTGTGATCAGATATGCATTCATGACATGTAGCTTCTATGTTTTCCATGTGTTTGAAAAAAGTGTATGTTATGGATTATGCAATCTAGGTCAAGTTTTTTATTCAAGATTGATTGTTTAGATTTTTAATCATGTTAATCATGATTCTGGAAATTGTAAGGCAATTCTAGGAAATGGTCTAGAGGCTGACCTGAAAAGGTGGCGTAGTCCCTGGGACCGCATGCTCAAAACTTAAGAGTTTAGTCCATAATTTCATGGAGGTGTTGAAGCCCCGAAAATCGGGTCTACAACAAGGGGGATACCCACCCAGTCCAGACCTTGGTTAGTAGCTGCTTTTTCGTTTGGTATAGTGGGTCCGACTGGGGATATGGGACTAGTTTCCTAATTTATGTGTGTGTGTGAAGGATTGATATTTCTCTTTCTAACAGTTTCTAAATGGAATACTTTTTATTTTAACTCTAATCTAATAATATGGAAATTGCATTCTAATAAGCAGAAATATCTAAGTCTACACTAACCCGGGGTGTAATCTTTCCATTATGCGATCTAAAATGATTTCAAATAACAACTGGTAATATAGATCATTCAACTGTTATGAGAAAATAATTCAATAAGGATGAACTACTTCGTATAAAAAGTTAGACGAAATAGTTGTGAAAAACATATCGCATAATAAGCTACTCATACATTAAGCATAAATAAATAGCTATCACCGTACAAAAGTGCCAAATGATAACTCAGGCATTTACACATCAATATATAAACAACTGAACATGAATATCACTTTAACACAAAGGCAGAAATAGTTAAGAGATAGAAGTACCATTTATAACTAGTCCTACTCATGAGCTTCAAGCGATAATGATTTATCTCTTCTTGATCTAACATCCACTAAGAGTAAAGAAGTGCAACATCAGTAGTAGATATTAAATGCAAATATCAATAAATCCTGTTCCATTCATTCATCAAAACCTCCTCAGAGGCTACAGAAGTGCATGTTCTGGGGATAGGTTTTTGACAAATTTCAGGACCCTTCTCTAAATGCATGAGACGATTTAAATACTACTAACTAACTCTAAAAATAACTTATTACAAAAATGTAGGATACATTTTAAATGGCTGTCCTCATTTCAGGCAAAAATAAAACAAAATTAAAACTAAAATTGAATCTAAAATTAAAACTACTTCTGTATCTGCCCCTTGAAATCGCACGCATTCAGCATCTATTTGAGAAGAGTCGGCTGGCTGACTTTCGATTTTAGCTGAGCTGAGAAAATAGAATCGGCAAGAGCTGGCGCCATCTTCTCGGTAGAATTGATGATACACTTGAGAGTCATCCACTGGTTTTTGGATTCAAATTTTACTTTTTACCTCTATTATTGCTTTCCTACAACTTTTTTGGGCTTACAGGTGACTGAGCAATTAGAAGCTTTCCTTTTCAAGAAATTTTTCTCAGCAATGCGCAATTAGCACTAGGCGCTAATCGTGCATCGGAAACTGCCTCCGTTTCTTGATCTGAGCTTCCTTGGTGCATTTTTCGCCTTTTGTGCATTTTCTTTTAGCAGATATAAAGTTCAAATTTTATGAAAATAATGAATTCGTAAGCTCTTGACCCTGAGTCTTAAACTGTCTATTTCTGATATCAACACTGTCCAGTATCCATTTAACCATGTCCGTGTATGGGAGAACTTTGGGCCTTGCTGCTATCCGGTGTAAGAATGAACAAGCTAGCTCTGTGATGGATGCCTCAGAAGAACTATGTGAGCCCGCAGTAGTAGTAACTTCCATTACTCTGGGATTCTCCTCTTCAAGTAGATTATACATGCCTTCCCAAGTAGCAATACCAACATCTCTATTACAAGCGGTGTCTGTATACAAGGGCGCCATTTCTTTCTCTTCAGAGCTCGGAGCTTTGCTTTTCTTTCCCATAATATCCTGCGTATTGCTTTGTATCGTTCTCTATTCTTCGTTCCTGCAATTCACAAGTGAAGTGAAAATAATGATAAGGAAGGGTGATGGGAAAGTTTTAAATGCCGAAGACATATAAAATATACCACCTTACGTGAAATGATTTTTCGATAAGCATGAAACCATATTCCATTAATAACTGGCAACTAACTCATTAACTAGCATTAAAGCGCATAACCAGGTGTCGGTTTATGGAAAATACTTTTTTGAACCACGAGCCCGAAAGATCTGCGATGAAGCGATTTTGCGATTTGCTTCGCAATATCACAGATCGCAACGTCGTGGAATCACAACATCGCAAAGTTGATAGCTCGCTATATCGCATTATCGTATTGCCGCTTTATCGCAAAACTGCAATATCGCAATATCGCAGGAACGTCATATATGACGATCTTCGTTAATCTGTTTTCTGCGAAATGCGATTTGCGATATGCGTCATCGCATATCGGCAATTTAAGGTGCTTCAATGTAAGTTGTCTTTGATGTATGCGATGTGATATTTGTTTATTATCGCGTATCGCGATCTCGCAATGTTAGAATTCGGCTTGTAAGGAGGTATCCTGTTATCCTTTTGCGATGCGATATTTCCTAAGGAAAGATTTTGTCTTATCTTATCATAGAACTTAGATTTTTAGATTTTTCAAGGGGGTCTTCCTAAGTTTATGATGGTAAGTTTTATTAGGAAAGGAAATTCAAGCACTAACTTGATTTTTTTAATTTTTAACTAAGGGTCCCCACTTATTTAGTATTAGGAATAATACTAAATAAGAAGGGGGGTTGTTGCTGGCCACAACAATTGGCGATTCACTTGGAAGAACTAGTTATCTTTGCTGTTCTTTTGAATTTTCAAAACTTCCAAAACAAAAAATTTTCCAGAAAATTAAACTTTATTATAGAAAGATTAAGTACATTATGCTTTTACCTATCAATGATATTTCATTTCTTCTTTTTTCAACTTTGATTATTTACTCCCTCAAGCTAGTCCTTGTATCTACATCAGTCATTACTTGGTTTATAAAGATAAAAACAAAGTCTTCTCTGCAAATCAGTTTTAAATATGCTCATTTGTCGTAGGTAGAGCCTCTGCTGCTAGCAAGCGTTTATAGCTTTGACAGGGTTACCTATTACCCAGCAATGATCTTGTATCCTACTTAGAGAAATTTACAACTTTTAAAAAAAAAATCCATTTCCACACTTTTCGCTTTCATTTTCTTTTTATCCTTAAAGAACAATGTCTTGGTTTGGTAGCCAATTCATGACACAACCATTCACTGATTTATAACTTTGCTGAACAAGCTGGCTCATGATGAGACCCCTTGTCTTATGATTGCAACAATCTTGAGTCATTGCCCTGTTGTGGTATGTAGTATTGGCAAAGTCAGCAAGCTATAATATCTATGATCATGATAAGTCAGCTCGTGATGAGACCTCTTACTCTTTAAGTTAAAGTGTATCTTTGGATCATTCTCCGAATGTTGTAGTTTCCTAGGCGGGGAGGAAGACATTATTTCCTTAAGACAGCTCTGGACGACAATGATAGAGTTTTTGGAAAGAGCTTTTCTACAGAGAATCTTCATTTTTGTTATTGATACCTTTCATTGGACTGAAATAAAACAATTTCTAATTAAAGGTATTTTTTGTCAAAGTTTATACAGTTGAAACTAGTATCATTTCTAGGTCTAGAGTCTTTAACTCATCTTTCAATAGTAATGATCAATTTTTAGAAATAATTCTATTTATACAAGTGAAAAAAAAACAAAATCTAAAAGAGAATTTGTGTCTTTTTCGTGAATCTCAAATGTAACCATTTACAACTAGTTTTATTATGGAAAGAAAAACAACTAATCTACAAAAATAGAAGAATGATCTTCTATGGAAAATATTTTTTGAGGATCTGACCATTAACAGGTAAAGAATCTCTTTTCCCTGTTAAATCCTGTAACATGAAAGTAGACGGACCTATGACTTCTATGATTTGAAAAGGACCAAGCCACATTCTTTGAAATTTTGTATGTTTCCCTTTTTCCTCATGAGCCTTGTCCCATTTTAAAACTAGATCTCCCATTTGAAAATCTTTTTTGGATATCATGTTTGAATCAAAAGAAGCCTTCACTAATGCTTGGTGATGAGTGTGAGTTATCTTAGCCCGTTCTCGTTGTTCTTCTAACTTAATTAATTCCAACTGCCTTAGTTGTAAGGAAGAAGTTGGTGCTTCATCAATATATTGAACCAAGGCTAAAGAGGGAATTGCCAAATGAGTTGGAAGAACCACTTCTTTCCCATAAACTAAATTAAAGGGAGAAGTGCCAATGGAGGCTTTCTGTGTTCTTTGATCTGCCCATAAAGCATATATTAAAGACTTATGCCAATTTTTATGATTTTGGTCAATGGTTCGTTTAATGATTCTGATTAAATTCTTATTTGTAGATTCAGTTAACCCATTCCCTTGTAGGTAATAATTGGCAGAGCATTTAAGCTTGAAAACCCTTTTGAGTGCAAATTCACTCATTGCATTACTAGAAAAATATGATGCATTATCAAACATTAAAGCGGAAGGCAACCCAAACCTGGTGATTATGAGCTAATCTATGAACTCAATGATATTTTCAGCATTAGCAGTCTTGAGTGGAACTGCTTCTACCCATTTAGTAAAGTAATCTGTCGCTGTAAGTATATATCTATGCTGTTTAGAAGAGTGAGGAATGATCTCACCTATTATGTCCAATCCCCACTGATCGAAAGGCTGTTCAATGTTAACTGGTTTTAGTGGCAAGGATGGTTTCTTTTGTCTCCCAGCAGTAGTTTGACAGACTTGACATTTCCTTACGTAGTTATGCGCGTCTTTGAATAATGTGGGCTAGTAATAGCCTGCGCGTACAATTTTGTGAGCAGTTGCATCTTTGGCATAGTGTCCGCCTGCTGGCCCATCGTGGAGTTCCTGCAAGACTTTTTCAGCTTCAGATTTCTCAAGACATCTAAGGAGAATAGAATCATAATTTATTCTAAAAAGAACATCATTCACGAGCTGATATTGTTTGGCTTTTAACCTTAGAGCTCTTTTCTTGGTATGATCGAGGTTTGAAGGAGCATATCCATTCTTTAGATAATAAATAATATCAGCGTATAATGACTCAACATCATTTAGGCTTACCTTGTACACTTGTACCTTTGCAGATGGATTTTCGGACATTAGCGATGCTCCGGCCAGCATTTTTCAAAAGCCTTGACCTTTTACAATACTTGCTGGTTTGATTTCTACGTCATATTCCTGTAAGGCAGTAACCCAATTGGCCCTTTTCTCACCCACATCCTTCTGTACTAGAAGATTTCTTACCGCTGGAAACGGTACTATGATTTTGGTATGTGTTTTGAGTAAAAAAGGTCTGAAATATTTAATTTCTTTGAAAACAGCATAAGCTTGTTTCTCCACATTTGAATAATTCAACTCAACTCCTTGTAAATTGGAACTGAAAAAAGAAACTGGGGCTTCCGCCTTTTCTTGATTTGCTTGAGTGAGTATCATAGCATATGATCTATCTAAGGAAAATGTATACAAAATAAAAGGGTCAGAAAAATTTGGAGTTGTTAAAGATGGAGCATTAATAATTGCTTGTTTGATCAGATTGAATGCCTCATGTTCGTCTTGGCCCCATTTAAAGTTTGCGTTCTTTTTAATCATTGCTTGTAAAGGAGACACAATTCTTGAAAAATCTGGAACAAACCTCTTTACAAAGTTGATCTGGCCAAGAAAAGATTGCATGGCTTTCTTGTTGTGAGGTAGGGGTATTGCGGAAATTTCCTTGATTCTGTCAGGATCAATGTGAATTCTAGATTTTGACACTATGAATCCGAGAAGTTTTCCTTCACTTAATGCGAAAAAGGATTTTTTTGGGTTAAGTGAAATCCCATACCTTAAACAACGTTGGAAGATTTGTTTTAAATCTCTGAGATGGTTGTTTCATTTCTTGGAATACACAGTTATATCATCCAAATAGATTACCATTGATTTATTAACTAACCCCTTGAATGCAATATCCATGGCTCTTTGAAATGTGGAACCTGCATTAATCAAACCAAATGGCATCTTTTGATATGCGTATGTGCCCCATTTAGTTCTGAATGTAGTTTTTAATTGATCATCGGGATGTACCAACACTTGATTGTATCCTGAGAATCCATCCAAGAATGACATTAATTCTGAGCCCGCAACTGCCTGCAGTATTTGTTCCATGGGGGGCAAAGGAAAATTATCCTTTTGGCAGGCCTTGTTAAGATTTTGAAAGTCAATGCAGATTCTAATATCTCCGTTTTTCTTTCTAATAGGTACCATATTGGAGACCCATTTAGAATGTCTAACGTGAAAAATTATTTTGGCTTTCAATAACTTATTGAGTTCAGTTTTGATTTGGTTTTCTAAATTGGGATGGATCTTTCTCAACTTTTGTTGGACAGGTTTTTCATTATCGATCATTGGAATAGTATGTTGGATGATGGAGGTGTCGTATGTTTTGAGTTCATCATAATTCCAAGCAAAGACACTTTTGTATTGTCTCAAGAGATGAATATACGCTAATTTTTCTTTAGGGGCTAGGCCAAGGCCTAGGTTAATATTCTCCGGTTTGGAATCAGTTCCTAGATTTACTAATTCATAATTCAAAGTTGAGCTTTGGAGTTTTGAATTGGCAGATATTTTGAATCGATCTTTCAAATCATAAAGGTCTTCTAACTTGACTACTGATTTAGGTATAGCATTGTAAGTACTATCCTGTTGTAATTGTTGTTCATGTTGGTCTTCATCAATTATTTGATTGGTGTAGGATCCTTTAGATGTGAGGAAACTCATGATATCAAGATCGTCGTTGAAAATCCTCCAATTGGTAATGTTATCAGGAATAGATGGTCTAAAAATTAACTCAATTGAAAATCAGTCAAGGCTAAAATCTTCTGAAGGAATGAGCTTGGAAGCTACGTTGGCTAAGAGGTCTGCGCTAGCATTCTGGAGTCTGGGAATTGATGAAATATTAAATGCTATAAAGTGTTCAGTCAGATCTTGAACTAAAGATTGGTAATGTTTTAAATGACCTGATAAATAGTGTATAGTATTACGTACCTGTCTGATTACAATTTCGGAATCTCCGAAAACTTGAAGGTATTTGACATCTAATCTGATTGCTTTGTATAACCCTTGGATTAAAGCCTCGTATTCTGCGGTATTGTTGGTGCAATCAAATTCGAGTCTGCAAGTTAGCATAGTTTTATCTCCCTCTGGGCTTATTAACACGCATCCTGCTCCTGCTCCTTCGTTAGACTTAGAACCATCAAAAAATAACTTCCAAAACAAAGATTTATTTACAGGACTATCTATAAAATTAATACATTTAGAACTATCTGTTTGAGAGAAATTTTCTACTTGAGATAAAACAAAATGTTCTAAGTAAGGTGAAGTATGAGCATTAAAATTTCCTAGGAAAGAATCTACTGAATAGTTGCCAATGATGTTATTGCTATATGCTACTGGTTCATTTTCTCCCTCTAGTTCTGTTACTATGTATTTCTGATGTCATTCACGCTCAACTTTTATTTGGTTTGGTTTACCATTATAGGGGAGCCACATGTGGGACCAGTCAGTTGCAAAGTATCCGTGAAGTTTTTTTGACCAATCTCTGCTAAGGATTAAGCCATAAAATTCTAGAATATCAGCAACTAAAATGTCGATAACTTGACATACCTTTGGGTTAGATGATAGCCTTATGGTAACCTGATTTAATTCTCCAATTACTTCGACTTGCGATCGATCTAATTGGACTACGCACACAACGGATTTTTGGGGTTGAACGTTCAATTTCACACATATTGACTTTGGTAAGATATTCGATGAAGCTCTAGAATCCACTAAGCAAATATGCAAATTTTTATTGAAAATTTCATAAGTAAGGAGAAATGGGGGAGTATGAGATCTCGATCTTCCTCCAATTAAGGCGATATCGTTTGGATCAACCTTATTCATCGCATTAGTTGGAGGTCTTCCCATGTCATGGGAAGCTTGAGAGATTACAGTGGTGGGCAAAGGTTCAACTGGTACAACATGTAATTCTTTCAAAAGTACTTTTGCTAGTGTTTTAACTTGCTCAATTTGTAAAAAGTGATATTGGCCCTAGTCTTTTTCATGTCTTCTATGATATTATACTCCATTTCATCTGAAACGATCAGTGTTTTAGATGGAGTTGATGGGTCTGTTTGGACTGGGCTGGTTTGAGTCGCTTTAGATGTCGTTTTCTTGGTTGCGACTTTATCCTTGGTCATTGAGCTTGTGCTCTTTGGCTTAGGTGTAGGTTGAGGGGGATCAAGTTGATTTCTACTGCGAGTACTAACCGAGAATGCCTCTTGGTCCTCTTCATCTGGGAGGATGAAATCCCACATACCTTGTAACTCTACAACTTCTTCTTCATTGGTATGTTCTTCAGTAGTGATTTCCTCTTCTTCTTCTTCTGATTCAGCACTTGTAATTGCGTTAGGGGGTTTGGAATTGGTTGAAGGATTTCTTTTAAAAGGCCTGTATGGCTTTTTAGAAGAAGTTTCTGCCACTTGTTTCTTAATGTCGATCATCTCGTTAGACATGGTCTTCAAAACTTTTTGTAATCCTTCTAAATCGAATGGATATTTCGATTGTTTTTTCTTGGGATCTTCTTTGAAAGAAACCTTCTTAGATTTTCGTTCTTCTATCACATTTTTCTTTTCTAGGGCCATAATACATTTCTCTACTGCTATTTATTCTTTCATATTTTCAACTAAGGTTGTTTTGTTAGCCCTATCAACAAAGATTGCTATGTTTGATGGTAAAGCAGTGATGTACCATTCACTTCGCACTTCTTCACTAGGCTGGGAAGTAGTAGGAATTTTGTTTAAGATTTTATTGAAACGTAAATTGAAATCTTTGATAGGTTCTCTTGACTCGGCCCTAAGGTTAGACAAGTCGTTGATCAGTGTCGCCGTAGACCTGTCATCCCCGAACTTGGTCAGGAATTGTTCTTGGAAGATGTCCCAACTAGTAATAGATCCAGATGGTAATGAGAAATACCATGATCCGGCTGTTCCTTGCAGAGTATAAGGAAAAAGTCGAACAACAGCGTCTTTGTTGGTAACTCCATTGAGATTTATGGATAGCATAAAGTTATTTATATGTTCTTCCGCTAGCATGCCTGCCTCAAGATTAAACTTAGGCAACCATTTTTCAGGATGGGTCGGTAGCTGACTCAAGGGTGCAAGCATTAAGACTACCCCTGGGTTATTCCATGGAGATTGGGCCATCGCTGAACTACTAACAGAGGAAAGTGCAGAAGATGATCCCTACGGTTGAGAAGATGAGGATATTATGACTCCAGATGGTTGAGAAGGAGTTGTGGAAGTTCCAGTGGGCTGATGGACAATGATCTGAAGTGGAGGAGTGGATGGTTGACTTCGCAGTGAAGAGGTTGAGATGGATGATGATGATGAAAGAGTCTTGCTATCGGACCCTTTAGGAGACTTCCTTGCTCTTTTCCTTGTAGGTAGAGGTAACTCGGTTGGCTAAACACCAAACTTTTTGCTCTTTAATCTGGTAAGAGGATGAGCAGGGTTATATTGCGAAGTCACACTGCCTTGAGATTTATCAGATTTTTGAGGAGATATAGAAAATCGCTGAAGTTTGTGAATCAAAGATTCAACTTCAGGAGGTTCAATAGTAGATTGTTCTGAAATGTCAGGGTTTGTAGCAGCGGCTATTGCTCCAGCGACTTCTGACTCTGGATTTAAAGATTCTAAATGCAATGGAGAAGTCGGGGGAGATGGTGAGGGCGATTTACTCTCAGAATGGTATTTAGATTTAGATTTGCTTGCCATTCACAGTTCAGGGCCCTCCTTCTAGCGCCAAATATGTTGAAGCCCCGAAAATTGGGTCTACAACAAGGGGGATACCCACCCGGTCCGGACCTTGGTTAGCAGCTCCTTTTCCGTTTGGTATAGTGGGTCCGACTGGGGATATGGGACCAGTTTCCCAATTTATGTGTGTGTGTGTGTGTGAAGGATTGATATTTCTCTTTCTAACAGTTTCTAAATGGAATACTTTTTATTCTAACTCTAATCTAATAATATGGAAATTGTATTCTAATAAGCAGAAATATCTAAGTCTACACTAACCCGGGGTGTAATCTTTCCATTATGCGATCTAAAATGATTTCAAATAACAACTGGTAATATAGATCATTCAACTGTTATGAGAAAAGAATTCAATAAGGATGAACTACTTCGTATAAAAAGTTTGACGAAATAGTTGTGAAAAACATATCACATAAGAAGCTACTCATACATTAAGCATAAATAAATAGCTATCACCGTACAAAAGTGCTAAATGATAACTTAGGCATTTACGCATCAATATATAAACAACTGAACATGAATATCACTTTAACAAAAAGGCAGAAATAGTTAAGAGATAGAAGTACCATTTATAACTATTCCTACTCATGAGCTTCAAGCGATAATGATTTATCTCTTCTTGATCTAACATCCACTAAGAGTACAGAAGTGCAACATTAGTAGCAGATATTAAATGCAAATATCAATAAATCCTATTCCATTCATTCATCAAAACCTCCTCAGAGGGTACAGAAGTGCATGTTCTGGGGATAGGTTTTTGACAAATTTCAGGACCCTTCTCTAAATGCATGAGACAGGTTTAAATACTATTAAATAACTCTAAAAATAACTTATTACAATAATGTAGGATATGGTTTAAATGACCGTCCTCATTTCAGGCAAAAATAAAACAAAATTAAAACTAAAATTGAATCTAAAATTAAAACTACTTCTGTATCTGCTCCTTGAAATCGCACACATTCAACATCTGTTTGAGAAGAGTCGGCTGGCCGACTTCCGATTTTAGCTGAGCTGAGAAAACAGAATCGGCAAGAGCTGGCGCCATCTTCTTGGCAGAATTGATGATACACTTGAGAGTCATCCACTGGTTTTCGGATTCAAATTTTACTTTTTACCTCTATTATTGCTTTCCTACAACTTTTTTGGGCTTACAGGTGACTGAGCAATTAGAAGCTTTCCTTTTCAAGAAATTTTTCTCAGCAATGTGCGATTAGGTCTAGGCGCTAATCGTGCATCGAAAACTGCCTTCGTTTCTTGCTTCGGGCTTCCTTGGTTCATTTTTCGCCTTTTGTTTGTTTTCTTTTAGCGGATATAAAGTTCAAATTTTATGAAAATAACGAATTCGTAAGCTCTTGACCCTGAGTCTTAAACTATCTATTTTTGATATCAATGCTGTCCAGTATCCATTTAACCATGTCCGTGTATGGGAGAACTTTGGGCCTTGCTGCTATCCAGTGTAAGAATGAACAAGCTAGCTCTATGATGGATGCCTCAGAAGAACTATGTGAGCCTGCAGTAGCAGTAACTTCCATTACTTTGGGATTCTCCTCTTCAAGTATATTATACATGCCTTCCCAAGTAGTAATATCGGCATCTCTGTTACAAGTAGTGTCTATATACAAGGGCGCCATTTCTTTCTCTTTAGAGCTCGAAACTTTGCTTTTCTTTCCCATAATATCCTACGTATTGTTTTGTATCATTATCTGTTCTCCATTCCTGCAATTCACAAGTGAAGTGAAAATAATGATAAGGAAGGGTGATGGGAAAGTTTTAAATGCCAAAGACGTATAAAATATACCACCTTACGTGAAATGATTTTTTGATAAGCACGAAACCATATTCCATTAATAACTGGCAACTAACTCATTAACTAGCATTAAAGTGCATAACCAGGTGTCGGTTTATGGAAAATACTTTTTTGAACCACGAGCCCAAAATATCTACGATGAAGTGATTTTGCGATTTGCTTCACAATATCGCAGATCACAACGTCGTGGAATCACAACATCGCAAAGTTGATAGCTTGCTATATCGCATTATCGTATTGTCCCTTTATCGCAAAACTGCAATATCGTAATATCGCAATATCACAATATTGCAGGAACGTCATATATGATGATCTTCGTTAATCTATTTTCTGCAAAATGCGATTTTCAATATGCGTCATCACATATCGGCAATTCAAGGTGCTTCAATGTAAGTTGTCTTTGATGTATGCAATGCGATATTTGTTTATTATCGTGTATTGCGATCTCGCAATGTTAAAATTCGACTTGTAAGGAGGTATCCTGTTATCCTTTTGCGATGCAATATTTCCTAAGGAAAGATTTTGTCTTATCTTATCATAGAACTTAGATTTTTAGATTTTTCAAGGGGGTCTTCCTAAGTTTAGGATGGTAAGTTTTATTAGGAAAGGAAATTCAAGCACTAACTTGATTTTTTAAATTTTTAACTAAGGGTCCCCACTTATTTAGTATTAGGAATAATACTAAATAAGAAGGGGGGTTTTTGTTGGCCACAACAGGAGGAAACCTATGTGTGCAATTACAGCCTCATAACCACATGGAAGTAGTGTCAAGGGTGTGGTTGTGGGTCGAGGTTAGTAAAACAAGTTTCCAACTCAAGAATTGACCACTTAAGGTGATTCTTCAACTCTTGGGTGATATGTAATCCTTGTAGGATGTTATTTTTTGGCCACTTTGTAGGCCCCACTTCCTTAACTAGATCTGGGAGGTCGGGTCATGTCATAGTCACACTCGTCTAATGCTTACCTTGACAGGCTTATGAAATTGGGTAAATGTGGGAGGGGTGGTTCCAAAGTTCTTAAGGCGGAAAAAGTATTATGGAATGGGAGTTCAGAGATAGTTTAGAAATCAGAGATGTGTCAAGAGGCCTGAGCACCTTTTGGTCAAAAAGGAATTTCACTCTTGTAGAAAGCTTGAAATCATTGTACTAGATTATGGTACTTATGGAATCTAAAGAAACAAGAGAGTGCATCCCAACAACCAATATCTACGCTCCTATTTTGTATAGTGCAAAGGTGAAGTTCTGGGACTCCCTTGATGAAATAAAAAATAAAGGTCTACATCAAAATTATGTCATTGAGGGTGACTTCAACACAATCTTAAGTGTGGTTTAAAAAAGAGGAGGAAGCATTGTCAGAGATCCTTTTAGAGAATGAATGGAGGACCTAATTTCTAAATAGGATTTGTTTGATGTAATTCCAAAATCTGGAAAATATACATGGTCGAAACGTAGATCAGGGGACAACCATAATGTTGCTCGATTGGATAGGTTCTTAATTCACAATAGTTGGATTTTGAAAGGGATGGACTACCTCTTTGCAATTAAATCCAAAGGCAAGTCTGATCATCACCTAATTTTGTTACAATTAGAAAAGCTATAGAATTTTGGGCGTGTTCCATTTTGTTATAATCCTACTTGGATCTAAGAGATGGGGTAGTGGATATAATAACGCAAGACTGCATTTCCCCAGTGAATGGATCATTGGCCTTTTTTTGGGAATCCAAACTTCGAAATGTCAAGCAAGTTCCTAAGAAGTGGTTAAAGGAGAAATTACAGCCGCTTGGTCAGAAGAGGAAAGAACTATTCAAGTAGTTGAAAGAGCATCATAGGCTAATTGAGGAGGTTATTATGGAGGATTGGAATTTAAAAAAAGAAAAGGAGTTGACTCAGAACATTTTTTCAATAGGAAGGAGGAGGAAGTGTTATGGTGCCTCAAATCGAGAAGTTTGTGGTTGAAGACAGGGGAATTAAATACAACATCCTTCCAAAAAAAGGCAAAGGCTAGACAATTAAGAAATAGAGTCAAGGAAATCACTCTTGAAGGATGACCGAGAGTCTCCATATTCAAGGATATTAAGAAGGATGTGTTTATTTATTTCCAATCCTTGTATAGTGCTAATCAGATTTTTTTGGACCATGCATATGATTTTCTTCGAGTCATTCCCAATGTGATCTTGCCATATTCAAACTTGGATCTTGTAAATAAAATTGAAGAGGATGAAGCACAAGAGGCAATATGGACCATTGAACCAGATAAGGCCCCAGGCCTTGATGGCTTCATAATAAACTTTTTTCAATCTTTCTGGCCCCTCATTAAAAAGGATTTGCTTCAGATGCTGAACAACTCCCAAGTGAAAAAGAAGTTGGGAGGAGGGAAAAACTCCTCTTTTCTTTCTTTCATTCTAAAGGAATCAAACCTTGCCAATTTCTCCCATTTTCATATATTTATTTATATAATGTGACTTATAAAATTATAACCAAAATTATCGCCGATTTGTTGAACAAATTTTTACCCTCCTTCATCTCTCAGAATCAAGGAGGTTTGTGCAACAAAGGAACATACTTGATAATATCATCCTGGTGCAAGAAGTGATGCATTCTAGTAAGGAAGTAGGTGAATAAGGAATGGTCATCAAGCTGGACATGTCCAATGCTTTTGATTAGGTAAATCACTCTTTTCTCTTCCTTATTCTTGAAAAATTGGGATTTTGTCAATACTTTATGTAGTGGAGTAAATCTTTCATAAGGGCTCCATGGATATCGCCACTTGTAAATGGTAGGGAAACTCCCTTCTTCTCTGCATCAAGAGGTTTGATGAAAGGTTGTCCCATTTCTCCTCTATTGTATATAATTATGGTGGAAAGTCTCAGTAGAAACATGGAACAAACAAAGCAAGAATGGAAACTTTTGGGATTACGTATTGCATGAAATGTTGAAGAATTCAACCACTCACAGTTTTCCAATGATTCCCTCTTTCTTTGCGGTGCTTCTCAAATTATTTCCTCTCGATTTAGAAGGATTATATACTCTTATTTGCTCCTGTCCGGTGTGCTAGTAAATAAGAAGAAAATCTAATTGCTAGTCTTGGAACAATTCTGAGTCTACTTTGTATGAAATATCTCATGTCCTGGGTTTTCCATTAGCTAGAGACTGGAAATAGTTCACTTACCTTGGAATTCCCATCTCTTTGGGGCCATCAAGCAGAGAAGATTGGGCAATATTTCTTCAAAAAATTTAAAAAATAATTCTTTCATGGGGAGTGCAATGGCTAAACATGGTAGGGAAATTTGTCCTCATTAAGTCAGTTCTCTCCCATATTCTATTTTATATTGGTTCTAGGTTTCTAGTTCCTAAGGGAATCATTCATCACATTATTAGTATGATCCAATTTTTTATTATGGAAAGGCAAGAGAAGGAATGAGAAATACTTCCATCTGGTAAATTGGAATATTGTAGGGCTGCAAAAAAGCTAGGAGTATTAGTGATAAAGGATACAAAATTTACGAATTTAGCATTGGGAGAAACACTTGTATGGTTTCTTCTCTCTAATAGAAATGCGTTATCATTGATGTAAAAGCATGGAAAATATGGAAAAAAATGGAAAAAATGACATATGGTGATTGCAAGATGAGCATAACATCGTGAAGTGGTGAAAATACATTTGAAGGAATTTCTACTGTAATAGATCACTCTGGGAGAAGATGGAACCCAAGTAGATGGATAGAGCTCTAAAAGCGATTTCCAGTGGTATGTGGAAATCTAGAAATGACCTCCTGGATTGAAAGATAGAGGCCATCAAATTTGTAGAACCCTCAAGGACAAGTTAACATAGTTAAATATGGTTGGAGGACCCTTTGCATGTGTTACGTTTGGCACATTACCAAATTTTAGTGGAAAAATTAATGGAGTGTCCAAATACAGCTCCAGGAAAACTTGGAGAAACAATGTAATGACAAAAAGGGGTTTCATTGGAACAAGGTTGTTAAAGAGTGCAACTAGGGGCTAATTCCCCTTCCTAGAAGCAAGTTATGAATAATATATATATATATATATATATATATATATATATATATATATATATATATATATATATATATATATATATATATATATATATATATATATATAATATAGATAGATATAAATACTAGAAATCATAAATAATGAATAGTTAACTAATAATTAGTGTTGAAGAGTCATTTCTCCATGCACATGACCATTCGTGAATGGATACCTACCTAGGTATATAATTGGGACCCTTATTTGTAATCAAATCATCTCCTATCTTCTTGTACATATTGTTGTTGTTCCATCTACAATTGTTGTCAATGATGATAAGACATTGAGGTAATTGTTGCAAGCATAGAACATATCATACTAATTATCATGGTATCATAGCTTTGGTGGAGAAATTCCTTAAGTGAGTGTTAATTTTTTGGGGTTTTTACAATCTTAATGTTGGTGTTTAGATATGAATCATGCAATTCGCCCAATTCCACATTAATTGTCAACCCGGGGCTTGACTAGTTATTTCAAGGCTATCATGCAAGGTATATGGAGGCCACAGTTTCCCTACACAGCATTGACCATTCAATTATGAACTTAAAAATGTGTAATAGCAAGCAATAATTGTAACAACAATAAGAGTAACAACAAGTTAAGACTCACAACAAAACACTGGTAAATCATTCACAACAATAAATAACTCAACATAAATAAACCTATGCACACATCTAATACAACAACACCTGGTTAGGAGAGTGGGCCCAACTCCCTGATCAGGGCTGTGGCAGGATCAAGAAGTCACGCAATGCTCAGAAGATCAGAATTTCGTTGATCAAAAGGACATTGCAAAAGTATGTTGTTACAGACTCAGAGTTAGCATATTTCTCTTGCAATATTCATGACTATATTACATAGCCTCGTAACTCTACTTATACAATTGATTAAACGCTAACAACCCCTAGAATTATGGTAGTTGTCCGCCTACAATTACATAGTGATTTCCAAGGTGAAACTAAATATAAATATAACATTGTGATGGTTGAGAGATTGATCCACCATTGCAGCCGATGTCCAAGGATATATCTTCCAGCGCGATGGTCACCATTCATTGAACCATGGTTTTGGTAATCATTCCTCCAAATCTACAACAATAATCGAGTTAGCAAGCCTCTTAGACAATAATCCCCTATGACTATGCTTCATTGATTAATAATTCAGAAAGACATGAAAAGAGGCATACCTGTGATGTTTAGAATATAAATCGACCAAAAATGGTATGAAATGGGTACAGGAAAGGGGTAAGAAGGTAGGCAAAAAGTATGCAAATTTAGCAACCAACATCTCCCCCAACTAGCCTTTCTGCATGTCCTCACGCATCTCATCATCTACGAAGATCTAGGTTGGAGTTGTTGTGATCATCATGAAGTTGTGCAAGATCATACTTTGTGGCCATTTCTATTCCAAGAAGCTTATACCCATCTGTTCTGAGGACTTCCTTCCACCAATCCTCGTCTACCACATAAGCTAGGGTATATTGATCTGCTGGCAACCAAATAATGGGGAACCAAAATCTCAGACCCATCCATCGGGTCCCACAATGTTGTATACATGTAATATATAGAGGTATTCTATCCAAAGGTTGAGCAAAATTGGGAGCCCCAAAAGCTTCACGTGTCTTGACAACTGATGATGACAACATCCACCATTTCTGGTAGTTGTCCCTGGCCTCCCCCTGAAAAATAAAAGTTTACTTTGCACACATGTCAACACACCACTTATGGGTTGCTAGCATTTGTCCCTTCCATCCTTTGATCTCCAAGAAAGTGTGGTGTCTGTTATAGATGTTCACAAGATGACAATGCTCCCTCTGAAGGACAAGTGGCATGTTTGCTTGGTTCTCTTCGAACGTGTCGAAGGCTTTCTTCCACTTAACTTGACTAACTGTGTAAGAGTTGAAGGCTCTTAGTTGAATATCACCCATGTATGGCACCAGGTTAAATGAATGATCATTACCCAAAAAGTAATTATGCATGTAGAGTTCGCACATCAGGTGCTAGTTCAGGGCATTGTGACCCCTCAAGATACGCAAAAATTGTAACGAATCTCCTATCACATGGCTTATTTCCTGATGAATGCTTTCCAAACAAAAGAATAAATATTGTGTTGGGTCCCTATAATACTAGTGATTACCCCATTACTATTGTAGTTGTACCCCTTATTAATATTGGTGTGCCCCTATTGTCCCCATATTATTATTACTGCGCCCCATAGAATCGCTCTATTGTTATTTTTGTGGCTTTATATTATTATTGTTAGGTCGGCTAGGTTATATTGTGACTCCTTAGACTCCTATATATAGAAAGGAGGTTTTTTCATTTGAATCATCCAAGAATTTTTCATTTATGTAATGTAAAGGAGGTTGCCCCCTTGAAGAGGCTAAATTTTAAGGCGTTGATCTATCTTTTCTATCTTTCTCTTGAGCTGGTTTCATAACATTTGGTATCAGAGCTTTGGATTTTAGGGTTTCGCTGCTCCAAACAGGTCATTGTGGCATTTTCGCTATAACTTTTTTTCTGCGATGTTTCAGAAGCTAAAAAAAAAAAACCATTTGAGAAGACATCATGCTGAAGCTCGGGTCCGAATTTCAGAGTTTTTCGCGCTATATTTGCGGAGATATGATCTGAGGAAGTTGGTCTTTTTGCAGACTCCTGAATTACATTCCAAACAGGTGACCTGGGGAAAATCATCATAACTTTCTCTCTAAGCATTGGATTGAAATTTTGTAAGAAGGTACAGAAAGAGGACAAACTGTAGTTTCTTGTATATATTTTTCAGAGCCAAAGGTCAAAACAGGGACACGTGGCACGTCGTACAAGTTCGCTCTACTGAATTAGTCTATAATCAGGTCACTGTGGGAGATTTGGCATAACTCTTCATTGGAGAATCCAATTGGGGTTAGACTAGTGGCATTGGAAAGAGGACACAGAGGGCTCTCACGGGTCGCAATTTCAGAATTGGATGATCCGAAATTACAGAGATACATCAGAGGCAATATCGAGCTCCTACAAAGTGAAAAAGGGTGTGTAGATTTTTTAAATTTTTGCTTAAGCTTGGTTTGAAAATTTATTTTGAAGGAATTCAAAGGGCATAGTAGAGCATTAGTCTCAGTAACTGATGCCCCAAGGAAAGAAAATGCAAACACCTAGTAAGCAATCTGAAAGCTCTAGCATGACTCATGAAGAAGAGGAAGAAATGCTACATGATATATCAAAATTACAAGACCAAGTGCAACAAATTTCACTCTCAGAAAAGCTAACAGAAGCTAAGATAAATGGAGTGGAATCTAAGATAAAGGGCGTGGAAGCCAAGATTGACGATTTGAAGATAGATTTGAAGGCAGATTTGACAAATTTTCTACAAGAAATACTTACTAATGGTGAAAGGGGAGGAAAGGAAACTCATGATGCAAACAAAGGAAATGTTAATCATGATTTCATAGACTCTAATGTTGGATCGAAGACACACCATATTACAAAAATCGATATGAGGAATTTTGATGGCAAGGATCCCGCAACATGGATATTACAAATGGAGCAATTTTTCGATCTCAATAATGTGCAAAACACACAAAAGGTACGTATTGCAACTTTATATTTGGAACCAAATCAATTTGTATGGTATCAATGGCTTTGCTCTCATAAACAATTTATCACTTGGGCAATTTTTATGGAAGAATTGATAGCACATTATGAGGATACAAAAAGCAACACTTTTTTAGCCAATTGATAAGTCTCAAAAAAAAGGGTTTAATAATGGAGCACATTGAGGAGTTCCAAAAATTGAACATAAGGGTAAAAAATATTCCAAAGGAGCGTAGGATTGATGTGTTCATAGGGTCTTTAAAGAATAATATCCAACATGATGTCCGCCTTTGGGAACCTGATTCATTAGAGAAGGCATTCAGGTTAGCAAGAAAAATGGAAAGCAAAATTATGACAACCAGGAAGCATACCACTCACAACTATAAAGACGGAAGTGTTGTTGCTGCTAGTCTTCCACAACCTATAAGGTTGACACCACAACAATTGGAGGAAAAAAGAGCAAAAGGGATTTGTTACAGTTGTGATAGCAAATACACTAAAGGTCATAAGTGTGCTGAGAAGAAATTATTCTACATAGATTGTGAAGAGGAAGAAGAAAAGGAGCAAGAAAGGTCAAAAGAAGAGGATATACTCCAGGAACAAAGCCTAGATGAAGAACAAATGAATCCAACCATATCAGGAATTACCACTCCTCAAACCATCAAGATAGAAGGACAAATCAATAAGAAAAAGGTAATAGTGTTGATTGATTTAGGAAGTACCCATAACTTTATTCATTATAAGGTAGCAAAAGAATTGAATTGCTTCTTATACCCAACACCAGAGTGTCAAGTGATGGTTGCAAATGGAGGAACAATAAATTGCTCTGGAAAGTGCCATAATATCAAGCTATCCATGGGAGAATATGTATTGACTAGCCCAATGCTTTCCATTCCAATGGGAGGTGCTGATGTTGTATTAGGAGTCCAATGGCTACAATCCTTGGGTACAATAGATTTTAATTTTCAAGAACTTTTCATGAAATTTTCTGTGGAAGGAAAGGAAGTTGAATTAAGGGGTATTGCAGGGAAACTGTGAAAGATAATCAGCTCTAACAGTATGAAAAAGCTTCTAAAAAAGGAACGAAAAGGTATAATTGCACAATTATGTTCACTAGATGTTTCCACATTAGAATCATCTATTTCTCCAGATCTCCAAAAAGTTTTGGACAATCATTCCAAGGTATTTGAGACTCCCAAAGTTCTTCCACCTATTCATGATCATGATCATGCTATTCATCTGATTCCAGGAAGTGTTCCTCCAAACATCATGCCGTACAGATATCCCTATGCCCAAAAGAGTGAAATTGAACATATGGTTGCAGAAATGCTAGAGACTGGTATAATTCAACCGAGTCAAAGTTCTTTCTCTGCTCCAGTAGTATTGGTGCACAAGAAGGATGGATCATGGCGCATGTGTCCGGATTATAGGGACCTCAACAAGCTCACTATTAAAGATAAGTTTCCCATGCCTGTCATTGATGAATTACTGGATGAATTGCATGGATCAATTTACTTCACCAAGTTGGATCTTCGTTTAGGATATCATCAAATCAGAATGAAGACTGAAGACATTCCGAAAACAGCATTTAGAACTCATGAGGGTCATTATGAATTTTTGGTCATGCCTTTTGGCCTTACCAATGCACCCTCAACATTTCAAGGTTTGATGAATTCAATTTTCAAACCATTCCTTAGAAAATTTGTGTTAGTATTTTTTGATGATATACTAATCTACAGCAAGTCTTGGAAGGATCATGTTGAACATGTTGACAAGGGTGCTACAACTATTAGAGGAGAAACAATTATATGCAAAAAGATCCAAATGTTTCTTTGGAGTACAAGAGGTGGAATATCTGGGTCATATTGTATCTCATGAAGGAGTTAAGGTAGACCCTAGCAAAATTAAAGCCATTAAGGAATGGAAAATCCCCACATCCATAAAGCATCTGTGAGGATTTCTCGGGTTGACAGGGTATTATCGCAAGTTTGTTAAGAATTATGGGAGAATAGTAGCACCTCTAACAACACTATTGAAGAAAGATGCATTTTCATGGACTCCAGAAGCAACAAAGGCCTTCGAACATCTTAAAGAGGCAATGTGCCAAGCACCTGTCTTAGCTACACCGGACTTCACAAAAACCTTTATTGTGGAATGTGATGCTTCAGGAAATGGAATTGGTGCTGTTTTAATGCAAGATGAAAGACCCATTGCTTTTGAAAGTCGTCCAATCAAGGGAAAGTTTTTACACAAAGCTATTTATGAGAAGGAAATTTTGGCAATACTCCATGCACTTAAGAAATAGTGACCCTACCTAATGGGAAGACACTTCAAGGTAAAAACGGATCATGATAGCCTTAAATACTTTTTAGAACAAAGATTATCCTCTGAAGAGCAACAAAATTGGGTCACAAAGATGTTGGGTTATGACTTTGAAATCATCTACAAAAAAGGGAAGCAAAATGTGGTGGCAGATGCACTCTCAAGAAAGGATGAGGATGTGGAAGCATATTGTGCACCATTTCTATTATCCAACCAGATTGGATAAACGAAGCAAGGGAGGAATGGAAGAATGATGAAGAAGTGTGGGCACTTATTTGAAAGTTACAACAAGATTCCAGTACGTTGGATACATTTAGCTGGAAAAATGATTCGTTATGGTACAAAGATCGCTTATACCTCTGTAAGAATTCCCAGCTAAAACAAAATATTCTTATGGAATTTCACACTTCTCCCTTAGGAGGGCACTCAAGATTTTTAAAAACTTACCACAGGGTTAAGAAGGAATTTTTTTGGGATGGCCTTAAATCAGATATTCAAAAGTTTGTGGTGGAATGTTTGGTTTTCCAAAAAAATAAAGTTGAAACAATTAAGACATCGGGACTATTACAACCTTTATCCCTTCCAAGCCAATGTTGGGAGGAGGTTTCAATGGATTTTATCACAGGTTTACCCAAGTCTGAGGGAAAGAGTGTCATCATGGTGGTAGTTGACAGATTTACCAAGTATGCACACTTTTGTGCATTATCACATCCATTTAAAGCCAGTACAATTTCTACTGCATTTATGGAAACAATTCAAAAGCTACATGGAAACCCAAAGATTATTGTAAGTGACAGAGATCCCATTTTCACTGGAAATTTTTGGACAGAATTATTTTCTTGTCTTGGTACTCAGTTAGCTCATAGCTCATCTTATCATCCTCAATCTAATGGGCAAACTGAGATAGTAAACAAATGTTTGGAAGGATATCTTCGTTGCTTTGTATCTGATAAACAGACACAATGGGTCAAATGGTTGCCTCTAGCTGAATGGTGGTATAACACTTCCTTCCATACAGCAACAAAAATAACCCCATTTATGGCACTTTATGGGTATCAGCCACCATCCATCACATCATATTTAAGAGAAAATTCTAAGGTTCAAGCAGTGGAACATCACATCGAACATCAACAACAAGTCCTCCAACTCTTAAAGGATAACCTCGTGTTGGCACAAAATAGAATGAAACAACAGGCAAATCAACATTGCAGCAAAAGAAGTTTTGATGTAGGTGATTGGGTATTCCTACGGCTACAACCATATAAGAAAATGTCCCTCAAGCAAGCTAAGAAGGATAATAAATCATCACCAAAGTATTATGGTCCGTACAAGGTGTTGCAAAAGATTGGTACTATGGCATACAAATTGGAGCTTCCTGCAGCTTCTCAATTGCACCCAGTTTTCCATGTTTCATGTTTAAATAAGGTTATAGGCGATAAGCTCCCAGTTCAAACAATATTGCCAAAACTTGACGAGGAAGGAAAAATTATATTGGAACCAGGAGCAGTCACAGAAACAAGAACTCGAAAGCTATGAAATCGATCAATTTCATAGTATCTTATCAAGTAGAAGAACTTATCTGTTGAAGATTCCACATGGGAGGATGAGAATTTTATACAGAAACATCCAGAACTACTCAAGCATTGAGGACAACACCTTTTTGAAGGAGAGGGGCATGTTGGGTCCCTATAATACTAGTGATTACCCCATTACTATTGTAGTTGTACCCCTTATTAATATTGTTGTGCCCCTATTGTCCCCATATTGTTATTACTGTGCCCCATAGAATCCCTCCATTGTTATTTTTGTGGCTTTATATTATTATTTTTAGGTCGGCTGGGTTATATTGTGACTCCTTAGACTCCTATATATAGAAAGGATGTTTTGTCACTTGAATCATCCAAGAATTGTTCATTTATGTAATGTAAAGGAGGTTGCCCCCTCGAAGAGGCTGAATTTTAAGGCATTGATCTATATTTTCTATCTTTTTCTTGAGTTGGTTTCATAACATATTGTTCCTGGAGGAATAGGGCATAAATGTGAGCAGGAGGTCAACAATCCATTACCCGCTACTTCAAAGTGAACATTTCATCTTTGTCAGCCTTAAGTAGCTACACCTTCTCTTCTAGTTCCTCGGTCTTCTTCTACTCCTTCTCCTACTTCCATTTTTCTTTCTCTATCTAGTCCATGTAATCAATAACTACTTTCGTAGCTTGCTCATGAATCCCTCTAACTCCTTCCCGGTGGACTTCCAAAGAAATCAACCCCTGTTGAAGGTGAGATGTAGTAGCTTGCCACTTCTGAATCTTTACAGTCAACAAAAATTCTCGTGACTCGAATAAATGAAAAAACGACTCAGTTTGTGTAGCCACTGAAGTTGTGGGCCTATCTTTAGTCTTCACTACTGCTGAAGTGGTTTCGGCCCCAGGTTTCGTGGCATTTTTTTCTTATGCTTCCTCACTCACCTGCGTAAGCATAATACCTGCTTTCTTAGCTTAATGATTTCCATTTTTAGCGGCATGTTTTATTTGAACTGTGACTGATACATTTCCTTAAGGGGAGGCCTCCTTTTTGCACATTTCTCAAGAAATTCTTGTTTGACAACGATCTCCTCCACTGGTCTCGCGGTCGGTGTGGGGTTTGGTGGATTAACGTCAATAAATTTGTCAAATAGCTCCTTCTTATCTTCTCCTTCAGGTCTCGGGGCCTCCATATCTTCCCTCAATGGTTCTAGAGTCACTGCAAGCCCTTGTTTGGTAGTGTCTTCAACACCCTTTTCTTGTGGTTGCTCTGTTGCCAGATCATCCTCTTATTTGTGCTCAGAAATTGTTTCTAGCCCTTGCGAGTTAGTTACAACAACAACATTCTCCTCTAATGGCCCTGTGGAGACAGTATCAGCCAAAACTTCTTTAGTTTGTCCTTCGGTTGGAACTAGTTCTTGTTACAGTGTGACAGTGTCAACCACTGATTCTTCAATTTGTCCAATTTTTTCACCAGTCGACATTCAAGTTCTTGTGTAACAACGTCAACAATGGTGCCTATAGCTGTCCTGACAAATTTTAATATCAAGGGAGAGAATTTTTATTTCAATAAGCGTCTAGGGGAATTAAATTTCCTTGCTCCTCTTGGAAAAGAAGAAAAAAAAGACAATGGGGAATATTTTTTTCAATTTCCATTCTTCCAGTTCCTGCTGCTTTAGGCTCCTCAATTCCTTCTCCTTCTCCTTTGTCCATTGGTTGGTTTGTGCTCTCTTTTTCTTTTTCTACCTGTGATCCTTCCAAATTTTCCTCCTGCTTAGTAGTTGACACTGGCTCTTGCGGATCCGTGTCGACTGCGACCCCTGTTCCCTCCAAGGGTTCCTCATTCGCTTGAGCAGGTGATGCTAATTCTTGTGTATCAGCGCCACCTATAATTTCATCCAAGGGTTCCTCATTTGTTTGGGTAGGTGATGTTGGTTCTTCTGTATCAGCGCCACTAGCAATTTCATCCAAGGGTGGAAATTCTTCCATCAAATTGTTAGTCGACGCTATTTCTTGTGTAACATCGTTGCCTGCATCTTCTTCTGTCTCCATTTCTTCCACTTCCAGGTCAGCAATCAACACTGGTTCTTGTGTGACAACACCATCTACTGTCCCTTTCTCTATTGATGAACCTACATTCTCTTCTTCCATTGGGCCAATAATCGACATTGGTTCTTGTGAAGCAACGTCATCTGCGGCCTCTTCTTCCACCACTAATTCTTCTTCCTCCTCCCTGGCACACATCATAGTCGCAAGTTCTTCCTCTACTAGCTCAGTGAATTGTGGCCAAGCCACAAAAATTTTGTGACATGGCATGCACCACCAATAGTCTAACAAGCCCATGGTTGGTGAGAACTGTCAATGCTTGTCGAGACTGGAGAAGACTGTTCCATTAATAAAGACATAGCAAATGTGGCATATCCAAAGAATGAACATGATGAAACTGAAGGCATGCAAGAAGCTTGAAATCATATTTAAACAAGGTAGCAAACTGACTTTTGCAAGTAATATACCTCATAACAAAATATGTGACCTCGGCCCATGGATGCAGCAAAGATTTTCAATCATACCTCCTACCCTTCTAGACCACTATTTCTCTTGCCTGCAAAAATAACTCCGAGAATTCAGGCAAAGGATATTTCCAAGAAAACCATTTCTTCCCTCCCTGCGACAATCTGCTGACAGTCAAAATAACTTCTTCAGTGACGGAAATATCCAACCCACGAACTCTGGAAGAATTTCCATCCAAATTCAATGCGAATTCGACTGTGATAGCTTCATCGAATCCCTACAACCTCTCAAAATAAGTATGCCATCCTGCATCTAGAAAAACCTACCATACATTTGGATGGCATTGAACATGCACTGTATTTTCCGGTTCGTGCATAACAGCTTGCCCATCCATTCTGCATTTGTTCTATAGAAGCACTTAGAGTAACAGGAAGACCATTGAGGAGAGTGTTGGCTGGTAAGTTTGCGATGATAGGGTTGCGGTGGCGAAGGACGCAGTGATAGTGAAATCCGAGAAGGTGTTATGGGGAAAATCCATAGCAGATTATAGTAATAATGAGTGGTAATTAAGGAAATTATTTCACAACATTGGAAAGGATCATCGATTAATGTGATCGTACTTATTTCAAGTTCCAATGCTTATGGATAACTATGTGAAGTATGGTGGGGATCATGGAGTGTACATGCTAACACAAGGTTCAATGGTGATAATGACAAGTCATTATTGCAATTTAATTATGGCATCTTTTTCATTTATTATAATACCTCCCCCCAACCAATGGATGACCGTCCGCGGTCATGTCGAGTCATGCCAAATGAATTATTGATCAAATCCAGAAAGTCGATCAGGAACATACCTAGCTACTTACCTTGGTGGAGTAACAACAATGGAGGAGTAACGACATCAGGGGGAGTAACAACACCCGAGAAGTAACAACACTGATTGAATACTTAGACGGAATCACCACGGAGTAATAGCACCAGACATGTAACAAAATCGGAGGAGTAACAACACTAGCAGAGTACTTAGATGGAATCACCACAGAGTAACATCACCGGAGGAGTAACAACATCAGAGGAGTAACAACACCGGAGGAGTAACAGCACTAGAGGAGTAACAACGCCAGCGTAGTACTTAGACAGAATCGCCATGGAATAACAACATCGGAGGAGTAACAACACTAGTGAAGTACTTAGACAAAATCAACATGAGAAGAGTAACATCACCGAAGGAGTAACATCACCAGAGGAGTAACAACACCAATGAAGTAAAAACATCGAAGGAGTACTTGCAAGAAAAACAATGATAGAGTAGTAACAAAATTTTATTATATATATATATATATATATATATATCAGAGGTTCAAAGAATGAGTTCTTTGCACTAAAAACTTCAAAACTGGAATTATCAAAGAAATGTTTAATAAAGGCGTCTTTAGAATCTGGACGATGATACAATCTAAGGCAATGTTCATTTATAGTCAGGGGATTATGTGCCTCATCGATTTTTATAAGTCTAACAGTCCTGTTATCAAACACCATGTCAACTTCATATGGTCCCATCCATTTGGAGTAGAGTTTCCCTTTAAAATATTTGAACCGAGAATCATAGAGAAATTCCCAATCCCCTCTTTGAAACACCTTTTTCTTAATAAATTTGTCATGCCATTTAGTTCACTGCTGCTAAATTGCAGTAGTATTCTAGACAACTATCAAACGAATTTCATCCAACTCATTTAATTGTTCCAATCGATGCTTCTGGGCTTCTGAAAGATCTAAATCTACTTCAAGGGTTGTCCTGAGTGTCTTAATTTTGAATTCCACTGGGAACAAAGGGGATTTTTGATAGACAAGATCATATGGTGAAAATCCTATTGTGTTCTGCCTTATTGTTCTATATGCCCACAGTGCCTTAGGAAGATTTTTGACCCAATTTCAATGATGGTTTGCTACAGTCTTTGTAAGAATATTCTCCACTACCTTATTTGTGCTCTCAACCTGGCCATTCACCTAAGGATGATATGGATATGTCACCCTATGCTTGATTCCATACTTCTTCATAACTCCTGCTATTAGATGTGATGTAAACTGTGCCCCTCCATCTAAAACTATCTCTCTAGGAGCTCTATAACCAGCACAATTTTCTTCAACTAAAAAATCTGAGACAACTTGTTCTGTTTCTTTCACAACAACCTTGGCCTCTACCCACTTTGTCACATAATTCGTGCAAACCAAAATGTGAACTTTCTGATGTGAAGGCGGATTAAGCAACCCAACGAAATCGATAACCCATTTTTCAAATGGCTCACGAGCTAGTTGGGGCTGTAACGACATCTCATCTGCCCAACCAAGTTGACTCGTCTGCTGGAAAGTATTGAATCCATGAACATATTTCCTTTCATCATGAAAAATATAGGGCCAATAGTACCCCATCTGTAACACCTTTTGACCTATCTACTTATCCACAAAATTTCCCCCACAAGGCCCATCATGAGCAACTTTCAAGACATCATAGATTTCATCTTCACTTTTGCAGTGCCAGATTTTTTGGTCAGGTCCTGTATAAAAGAGATATCCCTATATCCATGAATAGAGAGCACTGTGATGGATAATATTTCGTTGTTCTCTCTATGGTAAGTGTTGAGGCACTTTTCCTGTAGCAAGATAGTTATCAATATCTACATACCATGGGGTGTGAGTAGAAATTGCAAAGAGATGTTCATCTAGAAAACTATCCTCTACAGGTGTACCTTCATCACTAGTATCCATCATAGACAGGAAATTTGCAACTACAGTATCTTTCCTTGGCTTATCTACAATGGTAATATCAAATTCCTAAATTAACAATAACAATCCTGTAATATGACTAGGGTTTATCGATTTATTCATCAAATACCTGATAGATGTACGATCAATGTGCACGAAAGTAGGATACCCTGTAATGTAATGCCAAAACTTATTAATAGCATAAATAACAACCAAAAACTCTTTTTCAGTTACCGTATAGTTCATTTCAGCAGGAGTCAAGTTCTTGCTGACATAATAGATCGCGTACGGTTTCTTGTCCTGCTGTTGTCCCAAAACTACCCCTACTATTGTTTGAGAAGCATCTATAGAGATGTGAAACGAGAGCTTCCAGTCAAGACCGCGTAATATCAAATATTTGAAACTAGTTCTTTGATTTCCATAAAGGTTGCTTTACATTCATCTGTCCACACAAATTCTGCATCCTTAGGTAACAATTGAAAAAGTGGGAATGCTATCTTAGAATTTTTTTCTATAAAACACCTATAATAGCCAGCATACCCAATAAAGAAATGTACCTGTGTCAGTGTCTTAGGTGTAGGAAAGTTTAAAAATATGTCTACCTTAGTAGGATCAACCCAAATTCCTGCAGCCGAAAGAAGGTGTCCCAACACTATTCCTTCTTTCATCATCATATGGAATTTCACTGTACTAAGAGAAACATGTGTTTTATTACATCTTTTAAGTACTTTCTCTAAGTTTTTTAGAGCTTCTGTAAAAGAATCCCCATATGGGGTGAAGTCGTCCATGTAGATTTCAACACTATCATTGATTAGATCAGAAAAAAAATCCTAATATTTCCTGTTGAAAGGTAGCGGGTGCATTATAGAGACCAAATGGAAGGACTCGGTAGGCAAAGGTTCCCCAAGGGCATATGAAGGTATTTTTATCTTGATCCTTAGGATTTATTTGTATCTGATTGTATCCACTAAATCCATTTAGAAAGGAGAAAAACTTATTTCTAGATAATGTATCAAGGACCTAGTCAATAAAGGGTAAGGGAAAATGATCTTTTTGAGTTTCTTTATTTAATTCCCTGTAATCAACACAAATCCACCACTTTCCATTATTCTTAGGAACAATGACCACTGGGGAAACCCATTTACTGTTTGATATCAGATACATAAAACCCACATCTAATAGCTTATGTAGTTCATCTTTGATAATGTTTTTAAAGGAAGGATTCATTCTTCTCTGTGGCTGCCTAACAGGTCAACATTCTTCTTTAATGTATATGTGATGAGTACATAAATCAGTAGTGATGCCTTTTATATTTGTATACTCCCAAACAAAGTCTTCTTTATGTTCCCTAAGGACCTTCAGTAATTGTTTAGATTGGGAGGGTGAAAGGTTAGGATTAATATTCCATGTTTTCCTTGGTTTGATTTCTACATGAATATTGTTATAGGGTAAAATTACAAGAATGTTTTCGACTTTTGTTTCTAGTTCAATATCTTCCTGAATATTGCAACTCATGAAAGATTCTAATAGATGATGGGTTGAATCAAAAACAAAGTTGGGACTGCTAAGAAAAGTGCTAATGGCATCATCCTCCATTCCATCCTTAAAACAGAGAGCCTTACTAGTTGTAAGGATAGTTCTAACTTCTTCATTCTCAAGTTCAGGCTCTTTCATATGTAGGGGTTTTTGTATTAAGGTAAATCTTGTTTTATCTGAAAAAATTCATTCTATAGGGGGGTAGAGGATAAAATTCTTTATATTTCCCCTACTGGATATTACCATATTTCCAGACCAACACCCAATGTAAGCATCTGCGGTTGCAACCCATGACCTTCCTAAAATCAAAGGATGTCTACCAGTTGGGGATTGGGTGTGTAAAACCAAAAGGTCAACAGGGTACTATCATGAGTATGCTGAAATGGTTATGTCTTCTAGCTTCCCTACCAGTCTTATAGTAGACTAATCTGCCAATTCTAGGACGGTGGGAGTTGGTTTAAGGTTTTGCATGCCCAAGGTAATCACAGTTACAGAATTTATAACATTAATTTCTGCCCCCAAGTCTACCAACACATTTGGGATATCAACCCCATTGATATGTACTGTTAGAATCAGGTTCCCTGGATCCTTGTATTTCACAAATATAGGCTTCCCCAACATTATATCTAATAGTTTTCCCATAACGTGAATAGTGAGTGGATCATTTGGTTTTCTTCCAGGTTTCTTAGAGCAATATTATTTAATTGTTTTAGCATCAAACTGTACATTCTTCATAGCCTGAAGTAACAGGATTTTGAGAAATAAATTTTGTAGTTCCCTTAAAAATTTGAATTCAGGATGAGGACTCTATTTGCTCAAGGATAATCTCTCAAGATAAGGTGGACTAGTCTGACATCCTCTAGTAACAATTGTTTTCGAAGGGGTTTGTTGTTTCATAGGAATTTGTATTGACTCATCCCAAGTTCTTCTAGTAGAGTCTCTAGGTTATGGTTCTAAGACTTCATCATTGGTATTTTCAACAATTATTGGTGAATTTTGAATATTTACCACCTGGCCGGATCAAATATTTAGTTCATTACATTCCACAGTGGAAATATTGTATGTAGGGAGGTTGAGTGTCTCAACCTGTTGAGCCCCTCTATTGTTTGGATTTGGATTGGATTGAACATGCAGTTGTGAACGAAGAGTAGGATTACTAGTGGATGCACTATAAGGCAGTTGTAGTTGTTGTTGTGGCATAGGTTTGGAGAATTGTCATGAAGGAAGAGAAGGTCCATGCCAATTATGGGACCATGAAGGGTTTGGACCAAATTGAGGGAACCATGGTTTCTAGGGCATTGTATATTTATAGGATTATGGCCATGAAGGTGGAAAAGGTACAGACTGGGGCCCAAAATTTAGATTATTGAAATACTGAGAAGGGTCTTGAGGCATACCTTGATTCATATTATGTGGCCATGGTTGCCATGGTTTCCTTGATCCCATGAAATACAACTGATCTACTTCTTCATTTGTTCCCTGAAAAACTGCCTTCAGCCTAGGAAGAGATGGGCAGGTTCTAGTAGAATGAATTTGTTCACATATCACACAAGTCTTAGTGGAATTCAATGGACATTCCTTTAACATGTGCTTCTTCCTGCATTGAGGGAAGAAAATAGATATAGCCTTCTCTACTTCCATATGCTTCTGTTTCACCTCTAAAACGTCTAGTTGAGATGACAGTGTGCTCGGGATATTAGTTCTCGAGTTTTCCAACAAGTTTTCAATTTCTGCTATTGTAACTCCACCCCTAGATGTCTTGAGAGTTCGGATCCCATGCTTATGCCTCATAGCTCCTTGTGAACACTTAATGCACAATTCATAGATTGTGTCAAATTCTTCTTTTGATATATCTCCCTTTCCTACTACAGTCAATAGTTCCAAAGATTCCACCCTTAGTGCCCGGAGAAAGATTATCTTCAAGATGTTCTTATCCAGATCACTATGGCCTAATCTATATAAACTATATTGAAAACGTTCCACAAAGTCCTCCATGTTCTCATCCTCTTTCTGCATAATCTTAAATATTTCTTCCTTCACATCTCAAGATTTGCAGTAATCTTGATAATTTTCGAGGAAAATCGTCTTCATATCATCCCATGTAGTAATGGATTTTCTCCCTAAACCCATAAACCATCTCAAATTTGTTCCATTCAAAGTAGTGAAAAATATCTTCAATTTACGAGCATAAGAAATATAGTCATATCCCCGACAAACAACGTCGAATTCAAAAATGAATGTGTCTAGATCTTTAGATGAAATACCATGGAAATTAAGTAATGTTGTTAAAGGAATTGGCTTCATAGGCACATCACCTCTGATATCTCCAATTGGGAATTCAATCGAAGAAGTTGCAGGAGCCATGAATATCTTACAATATTCACTTGGAATCTCAATAGGTTCTGGCTCTAGTTGTTATATAACAGGTGTTTGAGGTTGTTTAACAACACTTCCCCTATCAAATGGTGCAAAGAATTCCCTCAAGTCTTCTTCTTCTGAACTTACAATATTCAGTTCCTCAAATCCTCTGCTTGCTACTTCTTCCTTGAATTGCACTTTTGCTATTGGGGGAGGTTATGGTTGTGAAACTGACTTCCCTCCAGATCTCGTATGAGATCTCACCCTAATAGCATCTTGCAATGATCCTCGTGACTCAACTAAATGGTCTCTTGGATGTAGGTAATTCTTCCTAGATCTCTCCCTCCATTTTTGGGGGTCTTCCTCTGCACCTTTTATTTGTGTATTTGTTCATGCAATCAAAGAAAATAAAAGGAAAACATTCAAGCAAATTGAAAGCTCAGGACCTGGATCACGGTAAGAACTTCCCTCCCCAGGATGAGAGAGTGTCCCCTAAAAAGAAAGAAAAATAAACCAATCACAAACTCTAAGCTCAAGACTTAAAATAGGGTGAAATAAAAACTTCCCTTCCTAGGATGAGAGAGTGGTTCCTATGAAAAAAGAAAAAAGAACAATCTAATGCTCAAGACCTAGAGCAAGGTGAAAACTTCCATCCCCAGGGTGAGAGATCAGTCCTATGGTCAATACTGGTCGTACTTTCACGCCTTCGATAGCCTCCCCGGTAATGACGCCAAAATGTTGGTGTTCAAATATGAATCATGCAATTCACCCAATTCCACACTAAGTGTCAACCCGGGGCTCGACTAGTTATTTCAAGGCTATCATGCAAGGTATATGCGAACCAAAATTTCCCTACCTAGCATGGAACATTCAATTATAAACTTAACAATGTGTAACAACAAGAAATAATTGTAACAACAAGTTAAGACTCACATCAACACACTGATAAATCATTCACAACAATAAATAACTCAACATAAATAAACCTATGCACTGATCCAAGTGGATATTGGTGGCCACCTGCCTATTCCACTTGGATCCCCAACACTGTCTCTTTCAGTTTTTCAGTTACCTTAACTGTAGCACATTTTACTATTTTTCGCAGTTTTTCGGGCCCTAGACTTCCGGAGCCGTTTTAAGGCCCTAAACGACATTTTTAGGGAAAACAAAGAGACCAAAAACATCCCAAACCGACTTGTGGGTTGGTTTTTAGCCTTCTCTTCGAGATCTTCGAAACAAGGTATTATGATAGCCAAACAGAGATCGTATGCCAAAGTTACGACCCTGGGAAGTTGATGTACCAATTTACCCAAACGGGGCCCACAGTTTTGGCGCTTCATCTCTTAGGGTTAGGTTTTTGGATGTTTAGGGTTTTCTATTGTTTCTCAATCATAAATAGGCCTTTGAGCCTCATTGTAACACATTTCAAAGGCATGTAGCCGACATATCTCTTCAAAGCGATAAGATACCATTGCCCAAGCTATCTTATTTCCATTATGTTTGTAAGCATAGTTCAGTATTTTTATATTAATGAAATGAAGTGTTTTTCTATTGCATCTCTATATTTATGATTATATCTGTAAGTTTTTGCGTTCCTGTTTAAGTTCGAATCAATGGTATCAAAGCAGTATGCTCTTTCTCTGTTTTTCTTTGCATGTCCCCAACGAGGTCAGGGTATAAGGAGTTAGGGCTCGATTTGGTTGAATCGTTGCAAGATCAGCCTCGCAAGACTTGAAGACCTCCCATGTGGAAGAAAAGAAAGACGAGGGGGCAGGAGATCCTTTCAAAATGTTGCTCAAGGAATCCCTCAAGTGACAGACGGACACGGTGATGGATAACTTTGCCCAGATCCTTTGACAGCTACCCACAGGCGATGCGTCTTCATGCACCAGCCACTCTAGAGGCGCCACTCCTTTTAAGGTACAAGTTAACTTCGATATTCCCATATTTGAAGGCTTGATAGATGCAAACACCATAGATAAATGGTTAAATCTGTTGGAAGGATATTTTTTAGTTCATGACTTTTCCAATCGGAAAAGATTACTTTTGCACTTCTCAAAGCCACCCCACTTGTCAAGGACTGGTGGGAAACATACTGTGAACAAAAGGACGAGAGTGAACCCTCTCTATTTCCAGTCGCACCCACTCGAGATTCTTTCCGAGATGCCATCAAGAACAATATTACCCTGTCGGGAGCTATGAATATAAATACATAAAGTGGACCATGCTACGGCAGGGAAGGGACCAAGATGTGTCGGAATTCACAAATATTTTCCATACCCTTCTCACGAAGCTAGGTATCAAGGATACTGAGCGAAATTTGGTGCTCAAGTACCACGACTGTTTACACAAGTACATCTAGGACGAGATGGATTTCTTGGACATTTCCTCGCTTAGCACAGCGTACCGGTACGCTATCAAGATTGAGAAAAAGTTTAAATAGAAGAAGCAGGACTTTGGATCTGCAAATCCAAAGCAAGGAAAAGGCGCCCTCAAACCATAGAACAAAGGACCAAGCCAAGTTGGGGCTACCCAAGACAGCTCACTGAATCCGTAAGCAAAGAACAACACGACAAATACAAAGAAGGACACGAGAAAATGGTGTGAGTTCCATAAGAGCTCCACTCACAATACAAGTGAGTGTCAGGCCAAGAAGTCACTGGTGGCCGAGTTGAAGGCTTCTGAATCAGACACATGTTTCGACTCTGAATCAGAACCCGATAAGGGAACTGACAAAGGGAAGCATATCATTGATGTGGAGCCCAGTGCCACCATGGCCACCACCAAGATCCAAAAGATTGAGCCTGAAGATCCAGAGGAGGGGGAATTCCTCTTCCACTCACAGATGTGGGTGAAGGGTTCTCCGCTACAGTTCATTGTCGATAGCGGGAGCCAAAAGAACCTCATTTCAGCAGAGGTCATGAAGCGGTTGGGCCTAAGACTACAACACATCCACAACCGTACACCATCAGGTGGCTTCACCAAGGATGAGATCTTCGCGTCAGCTAACAATGTTGCCTTCCCTACAATATCAAGCCCTTCACAGATGAGGTAATGTGTGATGTTTCTCGTATTGAAGTTTTTGATGTATTGTTAGGAAAACCATACTTATGGAAGTGACATGTTGTATATGAGTCTAGACCTCGCTATGTGATTATTACCTTGGCCAACAAGTTGTATAGGATACCAGAGGTAGCCCCGCTTACCACCATCTCTTTGATCACTGCAAAGAAATGTAGTAAGATCATTTCCTAGACCATGAAATTTGTTTTCCTTATGATTCACCCTCAGGGCAAGAAGAAGGTTGTGGCCACGGCTTCTAGGCAGGGCTCCTCTGCACAGCAACAACAGATGGACAAGGTTACAAAGGAGTACAGGGATATATTCTCCTCACCTATAGGGGTACCTTTGCACTGTCAGGTCAAGAACTCCATCGATCTAACCCTGGGCACATTGCTGCCCAATGGGCCGATCTATCAACGCTCAGTTCTGGAGAACAATGAGATCAAGAGGAAAATTAAGGAACTATTGTAGAAAGGGCGCATCAGGCCAAGCTCATCACCATGTGGAAGCTTGATTGTATTGGTATAGAAGAAGGATGGGACCTCCAGGCTCTGTATTAACTACTAGACGTTGAACAAGATCACTGTCTAGAATAGGTACCCAATCTCACGGATTGAGGACCTTCTTGACTAGCTCAAGGGGGGAAAATATTTCAGCAAGATTGACTTGAAGTCAGGTTATCACCAATTGCCTATCGAACCCTCTCATGTGTGGAATACTACCTTCAAATCCAAGGAGGGCCTTTTTGAATGGTTGGTCATGTTGTTTAGATTGATGAACACCCCTGCAACCTTCATGAGACTAATGGACAACATCTTGCAACCCTTCACCAATGCATTTGTGGTGGTGTATTTAGATGACATCTTGATCTCCAGCCAATGTTGGGACGAGCACCTCCACCATATTCGACAGGTCCTTCAAACCATGCAACAACACAAGTTGTGTGCTAACTTGGAGAAATGCACCTTTGGCCTAACCCAGGTTCAATATCTTAGGTACATAATTGATGAGTAGGGTGTACATGTGGACCCATCCAAGATACAAGTCATTCGGGATTGGCCAGCCCCAACCACTCTAATAGATCTCTGCAGCTTTTTGGGTCTTGCCAACTTCTATCGTAGGTTTGTGTTGGGGTTCTCTCATATCACTTGGCCTTTAAGTCAAGTCACCAAGGGCGGAGCAAAAGAAAAGTTTTTTTGGTCTGAAACCCAACAACAAACGTTCTCTGAGTTGAAGAATTGCCTTTGTTATGCACCAATGCTCACATTACTAGGCTTGCAACAACCATTTGAGATTTAGACAGATGCCTCTGACTATGCTATTGGTGTGGTTCTTACTCAATACAGGAGTCCAATGGCTTACCACAATGAGACACTTTCAGACACAATCCAAAAGTACCCCACTTACGACAAAGAAATTTATTCCATTGTGTAGGCCTACCATCAATGGAAGCATTACATTCTGGGGAAGGAAACGGTCATCCACACAAACCACCGACCTCTATAGTTCATACAGACACAAGGGAAATTGTAGAACGATCGCCATCAAAAATGGTCCACCTACCTGCAACAATTCCATTTGAACATTAAGTATAAGAAGGGCAACACCAATAATTTCATTGATTTCCTCAACCGACCATCGGTCATGGCGTTGATCACTGTGCTCGACTCCTATGGGTACGAGACATCGTGGTGGCCACATCTTTACAAGGACGATCCAAAATTCGGTAGCACATACCAGACAATCCTAGAAGGGAAGAAAGTTTCAATTTTTCACCTTCAGGATGCACTGTTATGCCACCTGGGACACATTTGTGTCCCTTCAAGCGACTGTGCCAAGATGATTTGGGAGGCACACTACAGTCAAGTCGCTGGACATTTCAGAGTAGAGAAAATAGTGGCGATATTGTAGAAGTATTTATATTGGCCGAAACTTGTCGGGATGTTCGGAAGTATATTGGATCCTGCACCGCCTGCACATTTCTAAACCAACCATCAAGAAGCAAGGCATGTATACTCCTCTACCTACTCCTATTCGGACTTGGGAATCTGTCTCCATGGATTACATGTCGGGCCTTCCTTCTACTAAGCACAGCAACGATTACGTTTTCGTGGTCGTTGACATATTCTCTAAGATGGCCATCATGGCAACCTACAAGAAGAGTATCACAGCAGAGGCCACTACTAAGCTCTTCTTTGAGTGTGTATGGGTACACTTTGGGATCCCACAACCCATTGTCTCAGATTGGGACAAAATATTCCTAAGTGCATTTTGGTCAAGTCTCTAGTTGATGTTGGATACAAAACTTACTAAGCCCACAACTTTCCATCCCCAAACTGATGGCCAAACAGAGGTTGTTAACAGGATGATCATACACATTCTACAAATGTACAACTCGAATCATCCACACACATGGGATGAAATCCTCCCTTATGTCCAACATAGCTACAACAGAGCTCTCCACGGCTCAACATGCCACAACCCCTTTCAGGTAGGGCTTGGATTTCATCCATTATGTCCCATTGATGTGGCCATACCATTTGCAACTACTTAGGCAGATTCAGCTCATGTCCATTCAGAAGCCGACAGGGTTAACAACTTCATTGAGCGCATCCAATACATTTGCTAGTAGTTCCATGATATATTGGATAAATCCAATGCTAAGTACAAGCAGCGCCATGATCAACATTGAGTGTCGCACAAGTTTTAGTTGGGCGAAAAAGTTTGGCTAGATTTGCAGAAGGAGCACCTTGCTAGACCCCACCACAAGCTTTTCCCACTCTGATATTGGCCATACACCATCACCAAGGCTGTAGGGGCCAATGCCTTCGAGCTTAGCATTCCATCATTCCTTGGTCTACACCCAATGTTCAATGTAGACCTCCTTCGACCATACTTTCCACCTTTGTTGGACACATCTGACGTTGCAGAACAACTCATACCAACAGAGCAAAACCCAAACTGCATGGAACATGACACCACTGATCGAATCATGGATACATAGATCAAGAACACTTGCCAACAAAAGATTCAACTATATCGGCTTGTCAAAGCTAGCCAACTCCTTCACCAAGGTAAGTGGCTCACCAGGGACCAAGTTCAGCAGAAGTTTCCCCATCTCATGGAGGCACTCAACGCAATGTGACCATTACTTCCTAAGGGGGGAGGAATGATCTAGGTGGATATTGGTGGCCACCTGCCTATTCCACTTGGACCCCCAACACTGTCTCTTTCAGTTTTTTAGTTTCCTTAATTGTAGCACAATTTACTATTTTTGGCAGATTTTCGGGTCCTCATCTTCTGGAGCCGTTTTGAGGCCCTAAACTATATTTTCAGGGAAAATGAAGAGACTGAAAATGTCGCAAATTGGCTTGCTAGCTCTTTTTTTTTGACCTTCTCTTCGAGATCTTCGAAATGAGGTATTACGATAGCCAAACAAAGATCGTATGCCAAAGTTACGACCCCAGGAAGTTGATGTACAAATTTACCCAAACAGGGCCCACAATTTTGCCGCTTCATCTCCTAGGGTTAGGTTTTTGGATTTTTAGGGTTTTCCATTGTTTCTCAATAATAAATAGGCCTTCGAGCCTCATTCTAACACAATTCAGAGGCATGTAGTCACCACATATCTTCTTAGAGATAAGCTACTATCGCCTGAGCTATCTTATTTCCATTCTATTTGTAAGCATAGTTCAATATTTTTCTATTAATGAAATGAAGTGTTTTTCTGTTGCATCTTTGTATTTATGATTATATCTATAAGTTGCTGTGTTCCTATTTAAGTTCGGATCATGCACACATCTAATCCAACAACACCTAGTCAAGAGAGTGGGGCCAACTCCCTGATTAGGGCTGTGGCAAGATCAAGAGGTCATGAAATGCTCAGAAGATCATAATTTCGTTAATCAGAAGGAAATTACAAAAGTATGTTGTTACAGACTTAGAGTTAGCGTATTTCTCTTGCAATCTTAACGGTTGGCTTTCACAACCCCATAACTCTACTTATACAATTGATCAAACACTAACAACCCCTTGAATTATGACATCTATTTGCCTACAATTACATAGTAGTTTCCAAGGTGAAACAAAATATAAAGATAGCATTGTGCTAGTTGAGAGATTGATCCACTGTTGCAACTGATGTCCAAGGATAGAGCTACCAGCTCAATGGCCACCATTCATTGAACCACGGTTTTGGTCATCATTCCTCCAAATTTGCAAGAATAATCGAGTTAGCAAGCCTCTTAGGCAATAATCCCCTATGACTATGCTTCATTGATTAATAATTCACAAAGACATGACAAGAGGCATACCTATGTTGTTTAGAATATAAATTGACCACCAATGATATGAAATGGGTATAGGAAAGGGGAAAAAGGATGGTAAAATGTATGCAAATTTAGCAACCAACACTTTACATACAACATATTTGATTTTTAACTCCTACCTAAAGAAAGAAAATAATTCCATAAATTATGGTGTTTAATTACCAAAATATAAATAATGCAAATAATTCCATAAATTATTGTGGGTACTAATTCCTTGTAAATATGTCTAATTACTGAAATATAAAGTATGTATATGCTAATAGTAATTTTTGTTTGAACGCTCTTGAAGACTATATACGTTAATATGGAATAATGCATAATTGAAAGTATATGATTCAAGCATATTTCTTTTGAAGTCAGTTTGGTCAAATAAGATTGGTTAAGACCCTCTTTCATAAACCTTAAGTGGCATTGGAAATAAAGAGGTGAAAAGATTGAAGAGCTTTCAACTTGGCATATTGCTTGGTTCCTAGCTTGATAAATGTTTCCATGCATAACATAGTATAATGTGAGAACTAAGTTTAAAGGTCTATGACTTCTCAAATCATTGGAATGAGAGCTATGCATCAATCTTGTTTGAAGTATTCTTAGATAATTTCTTATCATCATAAGAGAAACATTTTCAGAAGTCTAAATACTTAAATCATAATATTTTGATAACCAAAGGTTTGTTTCAAATACTTGAAAAATTAAATTACATTAGAGGATTGTGTCAATTATCTACAAATTTTATGCAGTTATAAATAAATCCGTTAAGAACCCTTCAAGGACAATTGTTGATGTGTAGCATATTAATATGGTACGGGAAACATGTGTGAGTGTAAAAAGAAATGATTAGAATATGCAAAGTTTTTAATTCCATATACTACAACAATGTGTCTTGCATTGACACGATAAGTTTGGATCTCTTAGAGGATTATCATGACATTCAAGCTCGGTCATCCTCGTGGCACCCTTTTGGTGATTTTTGTGGTTCATTAAAGGTAGTTCCAAACCTTATAATAACACAGTTTGGAATCTAATAATGGGACATATCATAACCTTATTAATATCAGTTAGGAGTATAGTGCGGATCACCATCATGGTACTATCTTAACAAAACTCAAAATATTGTCATGTTATACTACTGTAGTTATAATATGTCACATTAGCTAAATAGTCCAAGGACTACTTCTTATAATCCTCTCTATTGAAATCTCATAAGTATAAGCATATTGTAAGAGTCAATTCACTATAAGAGTCAATTTTTTAAATAATGATTATGCTTCACTTTAGAAAGGAGAACATATGATAAGAATGAAACTAGATCTCCAGGTACTTCTGGGCACCCTCATTTGATGATTCTTGACTTTGCAATTGCACTTTTCTTTGGAGAATCTCCTAAGGCATTCATATGTTCTTTTCCAATTGTTATGATAAGAATTGCAATAAGCCCTTCATTACATATAACATTAGTGGCATCACATGCTCCACCAAGACCAACCTCTATCACTACAAAATCTACTTCTTCTTGAGTAAAATACTTAAATCTAAAGTTGTCAAAACCTCAAAGTGAGTGGGAGATAAATGCTCATTTGTAATGCTTTGATTATAATTCCCGACACACCTTGAAGGATATTTGGAGAGCCTCTACAAATATTATGTCATCCTTTTGCTAGTGACTATGAATTCTCGGATAATTTGAAGATGTGGATAAACATCAATAGAATACCCTTGTTCTCACAAAATGTTACTAATATGCACTTGTTCCTTTTCCTTTAGTACCAACAACATGCACAACCGTGGTGTCAAGACTATCATTATGTCCATTTTATGCAAATGAATACCAAAAACCATCTATATGATAATTCCTTGATGTTGCTATGCATTATTGAGCCACTTCATTATTTTGCATATGAATCTCGAGATGATGACTTGTTAAATGCCTATTGATCCAGTAGTACCAACTTTCCTTTAAGAATAACACCTAATAATGGTGATATTTTTGGTCCGATTGCAACCTTTCCCAAACCTTGGACATCCAAAGACGTGAATAAGTACTATATGTTTTAATTGGCTTCCCAGATTAAAGTACTTGCATCGAAAAATAATGCACAAAACCTAGACAAACAAAAGAACCTATTATGACCATGGTTCATTTGCGAATAACATTTGGTGATGATTATGAAATTTCAAAGAGTATGTCTAAGAAATGTAATGAAAATATCCATGAAGGCTTGTAAAATCACGGGGGACCAAAATTTTGAATGTATAGGGTGATTTTTTTTTTTCTTTTTTTGGGGGGGGGGGGGTGGTTGGGGTGTTGTAGCTGCTACAACAGGTAATTACATGTTGAAGCAAAAGAAACCATGGGAAATGATTTGATAATAGAAAGGATAGAAGAGTTGAAATCCATTAAGACAAATTCAATAAGAGAATCAATAATTAAGGGATAAGTTGCACAATTTTAGAAGAATATTGAAGATTTGTGGTGCAATCTCCACACTTTATAAGACTTTGTTGCTTATATGAGGGAAAATCTAGTGAGACACTAAGGCTTCATCAACAATGTTATGGCAATATGGGTTTTGTGTAGTGTTAAGGTCGTACAATTGGGATAGAAGGTGATTTAATTTGATGGTGACTAAGAGGAGATGCATACTTAGATGACAAAAAAAGTTGCAAGAAATGATGTTAAAAAATTTAAGTAGAAGTATAAGTGATGAGTGACAAAACCTACTACTTCTATAATATATGCTTGAACCATGATTAAGACAATTGTGGTAAGCACATCCTCTGAAAAAAAATCCTTATTTTGATTCAACAAAGGACTCTTTTGGTAGCTTTGAATTAAAAAGTAGAGGTATATGCTACAAGTCAATGAAACAAATGAGATAAAATGGCCAAGGGCTTAGGAAAAACGTTCAAGCAATTAATATACACCAATATAGTGGAACCTAAGTTGAAGTATGAATACTTAGTGTTTGATAGTAAAGTAGACATGAACAAAATCCCAATGCTATGGTAAATTATAAGCAGTTTATGGAAAAATAATGTATCCTATCTCTAAAAAAATATTTCTAAGAGAAGATAAGATCACCAAGATCACCCTTGTCAAGGCAAAGGAGGTTGAAGCATGACCACTTAAGAGAACAAGAGAGATAAAAAATTGGAGTAGACAAATCTCATTTACTCCAACAATTATTTGTGAGCTAGAAGAAGGAAGATAACCTTGTTTTCTTAAATTACACCAACACTTGGTAGACCAAGAAAGGAATTCTATAATCATAAGAAAAAATCTAAGAGGTATGTATAAGGAAAGTCATATTTCTTTCATCTATTGTACGAATAAAGGTCAAAATGCTATGGATTGTTGGTATTTTATTGCATGCTCTTTTTGTGTATTGAGAAGCCATCATATGGATTCATGTCGGAAGAAACAAGCCTTATATAAAAAGCCACAACATTTCTTGAAGAAGAAGAATCTTTGGCTAACTTCCCCCAACAAAAAATTCAGAAGAAATTGAATAAGAATAGACTACCTAGAAGCTAGAGCAATTGCAAGGATTTCTATAGTTAGTCCAATTTGACTAGACATTAGGACACATTGATATGGGAAGAATTCCCCTCATTAACCTTAGAGGTTCACTTAGTGAAAGGGCCCAGTTATACCTTCCTCCATTTGGAATGGAAAACCCTCTCGATTATGGCCTAAATTCCATTACTATTTTTCATGAATTTTAATCTAAAATGTATAATGAAAGATGTAAATGTAGGTATTTTACATAATGTAAGAAGAAACTTAAAGACATGGAGAAAGTACAAATGAATGAAAGAAAGAAATATGAACAAGTTCATTGAATTATATATTACATAAATTCTTGAACCAATAACAATAATTTGAAGTGAACTTGTAATCAAGATTGAGAATGAAAACTTCATATCCATTTGTTAATAAAATAGAATAAGATGCAACAAGAATACATATTAGATACATTACATAAATTTATAGTAAACATAAAGTGGTTTTGATACCTTTCCATACTACCATGAATATTGTGAATAATCTATACTAATTTCATAGTAGCATGTGAAACATCCAACAAAATTTTGGCCAATAGTGGCTTCTCCATTAACTTGAAGTTAGCTTATAATGTCAAGTAAAAGTCCCTTGTTCCAATTACAAGGACACTATTTATGAGAGGTTGTTGGTGTCTCTTGGGATTCTAGCTTCCTTCAACCTTTGGATACTCCCTTTGAGACTCTTCAACTTCTCAATATTTGTTCTTTCATGATGAGGACTTTAATAAATTTAACCTTATGCAATTTTATTTATGATAGAGATTTTTCCTTTCAATTCCTCTTTTCCTCCTATGATTTTTCGATAGGAATCAAAGGATGATGTATAGCAATTACAATTTTTTACTCACAAAAAGTGTGAGTGCTAATTCTTGAAATCAAATTGTCATTTTCTCCATTAATATTGAGTACAAATTGTTTGACTCGATTTTTCCATTATACACATGATCTCCTTTGTGATATCTATCCCTAATTCTATACTTATGTTCCTTTTATTTTATTCCCTTGTTTGATTCATACCCAACATAGTCCACCCTACAATCTTCAACTTTTGCTCCTATCATTTATACCAATAATACTTTGTTTACTATTTATATGAAATGTTTTTTTGTTAAATCTCATATAAGATGTTATTCATTAAGTTTTGACATAAATAACCAATACATGCAATAAACCATAAACATTCAATATAATTACAATATTGGTATATCTTGACAACTAAAAATCTCCTTAATATTATATATGATATTTACAAACAACAATTTAATTTGCAATTAATAAATTTTCTATTAATAACTAAATGTATTGCTACCATATATATCAACTTATAATCATCATTAAATATTTTTCTGATAGAATTTTAAATCATATAATAATAAATTAAATCATATAATAATAATAATAATGTAATTACATCCAAACTAACATCCTCATTGAATCTATCATTAAATAGTTCATGCTATATAGTTAAGGAAAATATTTCAAATGCCAAAATGCAATGTTCTCCTGATCATTGTCCAATGAGACCAGAAGAGATAAACAAGAAAAGCAACCATTTAAGCCATACATCACATGATTGATTTTCTATTTTTTATAAATCTACTCTTTCACATTAGAATGCCCCATGGTTTCATAAATTAATTTATCACTTCATTGTTTAACCTTGGTTTCCTGTAAACTGTGATACTTTTTGGTGCTTCCACTATGGGTGAATAATGAGTTCGAATGGCAGGGAAGAGATAGGCTAATGCGTTGGTTTTCAACTTCTACCATTGAGGCAATCGCACAAATAGGCATGATGGTTGGCCATTGCTTTTTTCCTAACATTTAAAATGATATTTTTTTTTGGGGAGAGGTCCTATGGTAAAGTCATTGGGCATTTTCTATAGATATCAGGGGTGGAATATCAATGTTATCAGCGAAATGTTTAAATTCGACCTGATGAATTAGGGGTGGTTTTGGGATTTTTTTTTTTTTTTTTTTTATAAAGTTGTTTAACTAAAAAGTATTTTCGAAAGTGGTTTGATAGGCTGTTAGGCACATTCGAAAGAAGACTTTCAAGTTTAATGAATTGCCTTGGCTACTTACATGACTCATTTTTGCTTTTACAATATTACTGTCATGGTATGGTAGGTAATGATTATCTCAAAAGTTTTTCTTTCTCAATTTCTTCCTACAATAAATTTTATAATCATGGAAACAATTAAATATCAGGTGTTTATGTGTGATGTCAAAGACATTATGAAAATAGTTTTGAGGATAACCTTTTATATATATGTATATATATATATATATATATTATTTTTATTGTTTTGTTTTATATTTTATTTTCATTATTATTATACACTAACATGAAAAAATAAAATAAATTTTAATATATGTGAACACATATGGTGATGCTTTTATATAGAAGGATACAAGAGAGTGTAAAAAATGATTTTCTAAACAAAATATTAAGATGTATTATCAAATAGTAACTCACATGCATAAATCTTATAAGTGGATATTATTTTACATAATTAAATTATGTAACAATTTATCATATTTTAAAATATGGGATTAAAATTCATGACTATATTAATGTAATGGGATTTGAGATTTTTGTTTGTTTGCCAAGTTGTTTGTGTCCCCTAAAGATGATTATACACTTAATTTTTGGTTTTACAAACTGTGATTTACAGACATCTAAGCTGTCAAAATCACGCCTGAGCCACACCAACCATTAATATAAATGGATTCTTGCCCATAGATTTTTGAACCAGTGATCTTCACATTACGGAGTGATTTAACAATACACCCCATCACCATCTATTCTACACCTCGTGGGCTAATGAGATTTGGGATTTGATTTAGATGTATTTGTGGGTATTTGTTGTTTCAATGTATGCCAAGTGCAAGAGTTTATACACGATTATTGATTTTTTTAATGATAATTATGGTGTCTAATAGTATTATGGGAAGCTTATTTCAATAAAGGATAAAAAAAAGTTTATTTTTTAATGTTTTTTTTTATAATTATTATAAAATCTAATAACATAATGGTTAATAAAAAAAATGTTATTTAAATTCTATTTTTGAATATATAAATTTATCAGGTAAAATTGAAATTCCTTCCCCGAACAATTTAATTATATAATATGAACCACTACAAATAACATTTAAGAAAACAGCAAAACTAAAAAACCCTATCAACTTAGTGACATTTCAACGACTAAAAATAACATTTTGAAAAAACAACAAAACTAAAAAACACTACGAACTTAGTGAGATGTCACTATATATGGATATTACCACAGAGTCGCATTTGAAAAAAAAATCTCGATTGTTTGCAGAAAATCCCTTTGTAGTTATATAGGAAAGGGATGAGGAAGCATAATCTACCATTATCAAAAAAAAATCACAAAGGAGTTTGTATGAAAGTGACGAGAATGAACTTTTTAGGAAAGAATCAGATGGGTGTTTGTGCATCAAATTGATGAGAAGGCACTGGTGGCCGAGGTGAAGCTAAACTTTGTTGCACGTTGGCATACATGGGTCAGTGTGAACCACATGGCTGCTTCTATTGTTACCACCTTCTGCTGCCACGCAAGAGTGACACAACTTCCTAAAAGGAGGTGTTAAATATCAATTTTAGATTAAGATTATAACTTAATTGAAATGTGTTATTTAGCTAAATTATTGGGATTGGAATTTTATGTAGAATAATGGGATGCACCCAACAACCATCATGAGGAAAATAACTTAAATTTCTAGAATCCATTTAATATGTATAAACTAATAAAGTCGATTTCCTAGGGTCTTAAATAGATTATAATGTGACTTGTTATATTTAAAGGGTAGGAAACACGATACCAATAAAAAGAGTAGTTTGGAAAAATTTATATAAAAATGAATATAGTAGGTAGAAGGTTGTAGATAATATTCATGTTATATGATAACGATAAATTGAATAATAATAAACTTCATGTTTGGAGGAGGATATTTTAAATTAAGTGGTTGGTTTTATGTATTGATGGTTGGTTTAATAATAGGTAAGGTGGCATTTTATTTATTATTATTATTTGTTTTAGATACTGGAGTTTTATTTATTATTATTATTTATTATAGATGTTTTTCCATAGAAATGGTTAATTTAATTCGAGAAAAAATATTATTACAAGGGCAAAAGAAAAGTAAGTCAACTGTCTTTCATTCTCTTTATACTAGTAAAGAAGATAAGTTATCAATTTCGAGGATAATTTATCTCCTTGTGAATAGATATATTGTGGACCTAACCCTTAGTGTACTCTTTAAAACCATTTATATATGTGCCCACTCAAGCTCGACCTTGCCATCTTACATTTAAATTTACAGGTAGAGGTTGGAACATATTACAACTCCATAAAATCAAGTAAATTTGTAGAAATGAGCATTTATTTTCCTTTTTCCATATAAATAACTAGAGATCTATTCTAACTAGCTACCATATTTCACAAAACTTGATGATCCATTAGAGCTTATCTAAAACAAGGGGAGTTGCAAGCAACAAGTCCCTGTCGTGCTTAGTAAGCCCTTTTAGAATAAAGCTCCAGAGTCACCAGCAGTGTTCTGCACTTGATTGATTGCGCTTTGGTCTCTTATAGTCATATTTCACAATGAGTTTATTGCCTTCTCCCACTGAATTGAACTGATGTTACCATAAATATGCATTATAGCAGCAAATGTAAAATGTACTTTCAAATCGGCCATTTCCTGCAATCCTTGTTTTATTAAGAAGTTGTAATAAATATGAGAGATATATTTTACTTATTAATTTTCTCTTTATGATAGCTCGAAGATTTTGATATACTGAGACAATTATCTATTATAAAGCCCCAAAAAAACTAGTTTTGTACATCAAGCATGTGATTTTAAATTTCATTAACACATACACCCAATTAAAACATTGATATGTGAGTAAGGTGTAATTTCTACGGAATTTTCATGAGTGCGCAAATGACTTTGTGTATGCTTGAATTATATGTAAGAAACTAATGGACTAAAATGCAAAATAATGTAACTACATTACTTCATTTGCTATGCTCAAATTTTCAAAGGGTAAAAATTATTTTTGGCTGAAGGCGTCTCTATATCAGCTTCGAGTGGATGCACTGGTGTTGATTTTTTATTTTTTTTTGTACAAATGGATGGTGGCAATGGTGTTTGAAGAAATATTTTTCGTCCAAGTCTAGAGCATAGAGCGAAGGCATGGAAACATGAGAGGTGAAGTGACAGGAATTTCCACCATGCGATTGATCACTCGAAATGAAAGTGCGTCTGCCTTCAACATGGCCTCTTGGAGTTCCAATCAGCCTCTTGGAGTTCGATCTGAAAGGTTGTCACTCGATTTTGATTTTGTTCTCAGGTCTTATGGACAGGCTGAGTATTGACATGGTGGACAGCTCTGTCGACCCGCTTTCTGGTAAAAACCCTCCTCAGTCATGCCATCTGGCATCGACCCTCTAGGGTTTGTAATTATATTGGTTTTTGGGTTGGAAAAACCAGAGTCTGTATGTGGGCTCACTGTTCAGACCACTTGAAAGGTGTCGAGTGGGTGATGAACGGATGTAGATATAGCCAGTTTGAAAGCCATCTTAGCCCCTGCATGTATTACCCATAAAAGTCAATATAATAATCATATTAATTACATGGCCTTGAGGGTATACTTAATTAAGCAGGTATTAAGTAACACAACGGAGCTTATAGTCATTAAAGAGGCATACAATAAACAACATGAAACATGATAGACCATGTGGGCTCTCACATGAAGATCACGTGTCCTCATTGCTGCATCTCAATGCTCTGTCTTCATAACATAGCTGTCCTCATTGCTGCGTCTCAATGTTGCGTCTTCATAACATAGCGTGTAACCCTTCTCCATAACATAGCGTGTAAGCCTCAAGCATACAGTTAACATTCAAGCACACCAGTTAGCATTGCATCTTTCAGCGGGCACGGTATTCACTTCTCTGGTCATGAAGCAAAGAATGGATGGGGGGACATTCAGAAACGAGTCTTTGCCTCCTACCGTGGTGTGTTGATCAAGGTCATATAGAACAAACTCTGTATTGGCTTGCTCTGCTCCTGGTAGTGAAGCTAGAACTAGGAAAGATAGAACTCAATCAACAGATGATGCTTTAGTTGAATTGGGACAGGGAACACCATAGAATTAGAACTACAAGCTCTGCCATTAATTTGAGCATGATTGTCTTGGGGTTTGCAGTGAGCGTGTTGTTCATGCAGAAAAAGCGAGTGAATTATCACTTTTGGCTAACACTGCAGATGGGTTCCCTAGTCTTATATGACTATTCATCTGCATTTCACACAGAAGAACTGGAGAGGCCACCATCCCATTGTAAATATGCAAGTTTGCACCATCAGAGGTATATTGATTATGAGCACTGGAATGCAGTGATTGTGAGCGGTTGATGCAATTACATGCCTGTTTTGGAGAGCCTCCAGAATTTCTTCATGCCTCTGTGGCAGCCTCCTGAGACAGGAACTATGGTCAAACACTTCCCGATTAAGCTGGATTGATTGAAGATTTAACCAGAATGTAGCCGGTTCTGAACTTGAACTGGATTCAGTAATTGTTAAGCCACAATTTTGCTCGAACATATGAGGGATTATTCTAGGGCCGAACTTAGAATATTTGGCATCCATATTGGTATTAATATGCTGATATCGTTCTGGCCCATAGATGTTTGGGCTTGTAAAGCTCTCTGATGTAGCATAGCTTTGCACGTCCTTGCCATCTTGGTTTGCTCAGAGATCCAAGAACGGGGAGGCTTCAACCATCACTATTACAGAGAGAATTCAATGCGGTTAGTAGCTTTAGTTTTACAATTTAGTTTTGCAATCCCTTCATGTTTCACTGAGTATAAAATCAATCAGTTTATTGAAACATGAATCTCACAGCTAGTAGCAGAACACTGAATTTAAATTACAAGTTTTTATTTTTTTGGATAAGAAAAACCACTGCTTTTATTTTATGCACCTAGCAGAATACTGAATTTAAATTACAGTTTTTTATTTTCTTGATAAGAAAAACCAGTGTTAATAATAGAGGTTGCAGGTGCATACAACAAAAAAGAAAAGAAAAAAGAATATTGAATTTAAATTACAAATTTTTATTTTCTTGGATAAGAAAAACTATTTTTATTTTATGAACCTAGAAAATTAGAGTAAGCAAAAGTTGAAGCCAGAGCTATCAAAACCCTTTAATTAGAGTAGAAGAAGCAGAAGAAGACGTTGTCAAGATAATTTACCCAAAAGCCAAGTTGAAGCTCAAGCTGTCAAAAACCTTTAATTAGAGCAGAAGTTTTTGCTAAACTATCATTCTTGTTCTTGCAACTGTTGAAGCCTAACCTCTCAAAACCCTTTAATTAGAGCAGAAAGAAGCTGTTGTTGCTAAACTATCATTCCTGCAGGCTCAACAGAAAAAGTTGTTGTTAAACTCTCATTCCTGCATGCTCTTAAGTGGTCGCCACCAAAAAAACATAAGTGCTCACCACCAGAAACAATTGCTGCAATTGGTTCAGCGTGCGTTGCGGCATTATTTCAACCAACCTCCCGAGTGTTTTCAAGAGCCGACTGAAAGAAGACTGCAGAACAATCAAAAGAAATCAAATAGATCCGGGAGACAATACTCTCTGATCTGAATCAGTTCTCCTTTTCAGACAATGATGTTCAGCATAAAGGCATAGGGAAACAACAGATAGCATAATCACCTAGACCATGAACAGGTAATACCCTCCAAGATCAATAAATTAGCTTCCCGTACCTGTTCTTACTTGATGTTGTCAACAATCCTCAAGTATGGTTCTCATGCAATTCACAATTTTGACACGATAGTCGTTTCTCATGCAAATCACAATTTTGACACAGCAGTCGTTCTCTAGACAGGTCAAAAATATATATTTAAAATAAAAAAATATAATGACTCAATCTTATTGAAACTCCGACATACATGTGACTAATATTTAATGTCTATGAATTAATGTTAACATTAAACCAGCAGGAATCCATATGAACATTTATATGCAGTTTTTACTCATTAGTCCAAGTTTCAAAATGAAAAATGGTTCATTTAAATTGTTTTTAAATTGCTTTGGCTTGGATATGAGGCCAAATAAGACGATGAATCTTTTGATTGGTTAAAAATAAATATTTGATTTCACTCCTTTTTTATAAACAAAAAGTATTTCATTAATATAAACGAACTTTGCTTAAAATGGAAAAACAAGCATTGGTTTGAGTGTTGGACTAATGCTTATCGGTAAAACCGATTGCTATAGTCCCTGCCAAGCCCTTTGGGCAGGGACTAATAAGGGTGAGCACTTGTAACAGAGGTAAGGAGAATTTAAAAATAAAATTTTGAGGCTCATTCCCATGATGACTTAGTAATCAATTAGAACTAGACTGTGTTAATAATATTTTATTCATTATTATATAAAAATAATTTGAGTTGGGTAAATTTTAGATACTTATGTGTTATACCAAGAAAAGACATATATCTTCTAATCAATATAGGGATGTCTATCAACTTAAAGTAGAAATCATCTAATGGTATGCTTAGAAGAAATCTTCCAAACTTTATTTAACTACACATTTAAATATGGTTAATATGGTTAAATTTAGCGAATCATACTTATGCATATGTAGAGCATTAAAGTTTCCCAAAACCATCAAGTTTTTGAAAAAAACCTCAAAAAAGAGTTTCAATATTGTAAAGGAATTGTAATTCCTTATAATAAATATATTTTGTTTATTTTAATTATTATAGAATAGTTTTAGAAAATCTATGGAGAGGAGATATTTTTTCCATAAGGAAAAAGCAAAGTTTCTTTGAAAAACACAAGAGCTTTAGGGAATAACTAAGGAGTGATTTATGGGTGATTTATGGAGTGATTTTAGGATCTAAAAAAATCTATGAGGTTTCTAAATTCTATCTATAGTAAACCTATAGTGAAAATGTGATGAAAGGAGAGAATGGCCAAATGAATGTGAGATCATGCCAAGAGAGGGATGAATAGTTCTGTAACTGCTCTATAATTATATGGAAATTATTTTATTAATGAAACGAACTTTCATTATGCTCACAAATTGCATGGTGTGTCTATGTGATTGATAATAGTTTTCATCTGTGCATGCTTTAGAATTCATTGTAAGTGAAGTAGGATTTTTATATGAAATACTTTTGCAGAACAAGTTAAGGACTTGATGACGAGGTAATTTGTTGTGTGATCTAGAGAAGGTGAATTTGTGGGAAAATTGAATTTTCTTGCTATCAAGTGGCATTAGAGCAAGGATATGCTCTTTGGAAAACATAGATATGAGTGATAAGGATTTTTGCAGGAACATAGCATATAGAAGCTTATGCAAAGGATGAAAGAACAAATATATTGAGATCTGATAGGTTATTGGTCTTTTTTTTTTCACAATTAATTAATGTGCAGGTAGCAGCCATTACAGTAGTAAACTTATGACAAAGAGAGAAGGAGCATACAAAGCTTTTAGGTGAAGAAATTTTTAAGAGAACCCTAGAAACAAATTAACATTGCTGAAGAGGAAGAGGACAAGCAGGAGTTCTCAATAAGTGAGTAAGGTAAATGGAACAACCAAGAGAGCAAGGAGTGCTTAGAAAGAAGGTTCAAGTGAAGTGAACCATTGGCCAAGTTTACAGGAGACATCTTGGTGAGGTGTTGGATTGATTACGACTCACAAGTGGATAAGGAGAGCTCACAGAAGGAAGTGAGAATGACTACTAATAGTCATGTCAAGGGTTCAATGAGAAGTCACAATCAAATGAAAGAAAATGTCAAAGCAGTTGGCACGAGGGATGAGGAATTTGAGAATGAGATGAAGATACAGTTGAATGTGCTTATGGAGCTGCTACAAAAAGAAGCTGAAGATCAGAGATCTGGATGGGTGTTATGAAAGAAAGTGAAAGGGCACAAGTTGTAGGTGAAGCTGAAGCACGGGCTGAGCATTCAACAGAGGGAAGAAGAGCACAAGGCAACATAGATGAAATTTTACTATTGTGAACCTGAACAAGCACCTATCCTTGGTGAAGATGAGGATGAAGGAGTTTATGAGATCCAAGGATCTCATGATTTTAAAGCTAAAGAGAATGCAAGTCATGTCGATGTAGATGATGGAGATGGAGAGTTGCCTCATGAAGGAAATACAGTTGAAATTCATGTAACATCCTGGTTAAAAACTCATATAAAATATATAAATAACCACAAATGAATGGGACACGTATTCCAGGCTGAATGTTGGGCAAGACATCCTAAGGTGTGTTCATTTGGTTGTTTATGGCTAAGGAAATCGACAAAGGCAATGACTAAGGCTTTGGAAAGGCAAAATAACATTTTTGGCACATTTATTTATGAAAATAATGGAAATAGAGAGAAAAGGAAGGTGAATAGTCACAAGTTGCATGTGAGGAGGAAATTGAAGGAAAATAATGGAAATTGAAGAAATATAGACCTCATTGATAAAAAGGCTTTTGAGAATCAGTTGGCAATCTTGGTCAGTGTAACCTTTTGTTAGTTTAGCTTTGGAGCTCTCTCATTATTCTCTCTCTCTCTCTCATACTCCTGGACACTTAGAGTTTTTTAGGAGCACTTTGGCATTAGAACAAGAAAAGCAAAGAAGGCAAGAGGAAGAAAAGATCAATAAGCTACAACAAGCTTCATTGCAGGTATCAACTTGCATGTGTATTTTCCTTGCTAGATTTGGCATGCATGGGATTGCATGTGTTTTTTTTCTACCATGGCATGGGTTTTTCCAGGTGTGATAATATTTTCAGCCTCACCTTTCCATTTCCTAATAGCTTTGATGAGATGGGTTCTCTCATGCGGTTCATGTGGGATGGCCAGATTGGATTCGAAGTTGAGTGGGGTGGATCTCCGAATTGACAAACACATGGTGGTAGTGGTCCCTGAACCAGACTGAGGATGCACGAAGCCACTGGCCTAGTAACCCCTGAAACGGACTGTGGGTTGCGGTAAAGCTAGATTGTGTGCCTTGACGGGCCTAGGAATCCTTGTCGGTGAATGGCAGGATATACAGTAAAGCCAAGAGGTGGATCATCTCTCCGTTGGTCCTAGTGATTCTGAGATGGAATGCATGGTAAAAACCTGCAGAATATGTCTCAATGTAGGGCCTAGTGATCCTTGGATTGGATTGTCGATGCATGGTAAATCCTAAGAGACTAGGAGGCACTCAAATTCCTTGTGGTGTAGGTGCAGAACTCCGGTGGCATCCACATTGAATGATGTTTTTGATGTGTTCTATGAGTCCCGCATTCATGCTTGTAATATCGCACAGGAGCGATTGGATGAAGAGAGACTTGGCTCAGCCAATCTATGGTTGGGTGGAATGTGGAACGTGGTAGTCCCATCATCGGTTGGTTCATTGCATTTATTAATGAGAAATTCATTCCCTTGATTTTAATGTGCAAATGTATTGATGTATATATGGATCTTCAAAGTTGATATTCTTATGGTATTTTTGTTCCTATTATGCTAGTTATATGCACATTTTATGACAAAAGCTATGTATGGCTCTCAACATGTTTTTACTTGTATGTGAATGGAATATGTGTCTATGACCTAATAGATGACAATGTAGAAAATGACATGAGGAAACAATGGTTCATGGTGATTCTCAGATAAGTATGAGATTCCTACACTTAATTCTGTTGTTAACACCTATAGGTTACATGTTGATGATATGTTTGACAAAATGCATGTCATGGTTAGTAGGGGTCTGGTTATGGTCTTGTTCAGCTTGTTTCTTTTGCATCATTGTTTCCTTGTATTCTTACTAGTTTTAAGTGATCGTTCCATTCTTGGCAGTGTCCCAGGCTCTGAGCCGAAAAAGGTGGCTCAATTCCTAGAATGCTAGCAAACATAGCGGTAGTTTAGAGACTAACCCACCTAGGCAGTGTTTGGGGAGAATTATAACTCACATTGGCAGTGTTTGGGGAGCGTTATAACTCACATGGGCAGTGTCTGTGGAGAATTATTGTACCCTAAGTTTCTCAAACAACAGTAGGACCCAGGGACAAGCTGTCTGAGTGGCTGATTTGTCTCCTGAAGGTTTTGTGGATGATGTTGGATGATTGTATGTGATGTATCATAGTAGCGTCTCGTCTCATGTTTACCCCAGTTGGAAGGGTAACTTGGGTGGATGTGGGAGAAGGGTGTTACAGAGTGGTATGAGATCATGGTTCAACTCTTGGATTGGATTGGCAATGTATTGATCATGCATGCATGTAAATTGCATGTGTGTCTCTTAAACTTGCATTCATTGTGCTTATTGCATTTGCTTGATGATTGATTATTGTTGTAATATGGTTATCATGGAGAATTTGATATTGATTTCATGAAGTTCATTGTCATAAGTATGTGACTGACTGTGTATGGATTATATGTCACTTACATGTTTATTTTATGGTGCCTACTTACATCCTTTTATGTTAGGTTACATTCTTGAATATTTTGATTACATGTATCAGTCTTGTAGGTTGATTCGCTTATGCTCGACTACATGCATTTATGCGTATGTGTAGTTGATTATGCATGTTGATGGTTGCATGTGGAAATGCGTACAATGGAGTAATGGTTGTTGGCATGCGTGAGGTCATGGTTTGTGAATTTGATATGGCCATGCATTGAGTACTGGACTCTAGCTAGAATGATGTGTGTATGATTTGGTACTCATTTGTGATATGTCTATATATAGTTGTTATGCATGTATGGTCTTGATTATAGTTTGAATATTAGGTCAAACATGCCTTATGAAGTCATTGTATGCAATTTAGGTCAGCATGGTGCTATTGGTATGTTATGATGCTAATGTGTTGAATGAGGTAAAGCAGGGGATGCAGATCATCAAAGTGAAGTTGTAGCATTGGACCTCAAGGCAAGAGCATGTCATCATATAGGTTTGGAAATTGGTCATGCAGGTATGTTTGCTAATGGATCATTATATGCATTAGGTTTGTATAAATTAGGTTTATGTACATGTCTTTTTATATTATGGTTACATTCATGATAGATGTTAGTTGATTAGTGTAGTTATATTCACGTGTCAGATAGTCAAGAATGACAGTAACTGTGGTTGCATGCATTCTTATTTTTGTTTATGTTAGATAACTTGATGATCATATTATATATTGTTGATGAGTATGCTATAGGTTAACTTGTTTTTGTTATATGATAGTTAGCTTGATGACTAGGTCATATGTTGTTGATGAGCATGTTATATGTTAACTGATTGTTTTATATGTTAGTTAACTTGATAATTAATATTATTTCATTGAGATCTTGATGTTGTAATTTGGATTGGTCATATGTGTGATGGTTATGTTCATTGCATTGAAGATCTTGATGTTATATGTATTGTGTTAACCTGGTTTGACTTAGGCATATGGTTATGGTTGCGATATTCAGGCATGAGCTGACATATTTGTGAAATGGCGTCATACTAATCTAGATTGTTCGTACACATGTGATTGTTATGCATGAAGGACAAATGCTTATGAGATTATGATGTGAACATGTTGGTTAGTTAATTTTATGTATATCATGGACTTATGTATGCTTGAGTTGATATGTTGTGAAGTTATATCATGATAACCTGGATTGATTATGCAGACAAGATCACCTTACTTGAGATATAGTAAGGTATGAGCTTAATTATTTTGTATATTTGGTGCTTGATGGTTTGATTATGTCTTCTAGTTGATTTATTTAACATGGTATGTTGCAATTTGGTTGAATGTTTGATGAATTGCATAATATGAGTATGTGTTCAAATGATTTTGTTTTAAGATGATTGTACTAACATATATGTGTTGAGACAGTTGATATGTACTTGAATGTAGTTAATAGTTGTAGCATTATGTCTAATGACTATGAGTTGACTATGGATTATGACATGATTATTAGTCTTGCTAAATGTTGATTTCAAATTGACAGATATGATTGTCTTGATATTTGGAACATGAACTTGACATGTGTGAGCAATTGCAAGAAACATTCTTGGTATTAGCATGACAAGGTAATAGTTGATGGGTTTACATAACTAAGAGTTGGGTGATCTGACAGCGCATAGTAAGCCTTGATTGTAGCAAGGAAAAGGTCAAAGAAAGGAATTGGGCAAAAATTCATTTGGCTATGTTTGGAAACCCTAATTCCAAATGAATGAGTGCTTTACTTACATGAAGTCTTCTTAACTTAATTTTGTCTGACATTATGAGGATACATGGTATATTCATGAACATGTACTTGACAGGTATATTAGCTAGTCTTTAGTTACAGGTGGATTTGTCAAAGGATTGGAGTCCCTTGAGAGATGGTGTGGATGTGTTCAGTTGCAAGAAATGTGATTGGCACAACAAGATGAGGTAATTGGTGTATTGTTATGTTTATTTATGCACTAATAGTTATGTGTTAATAACAACATGATGCAGGGATTTACATGGCAAGAGAGATTGCCATGAAATATTGAAGAAGGATCGGGTTGAGATTTCCTTGGGAACCATGGGGATTGAGTCATGGTGTCTATCATTAGTCTAGTGCTTTTTGTCTTTTGTGATTGTTGTGCTTGATTTGAAATTTTTATTGTGTCTAGTGCATAGCTATGCCACTTTGTTGCGGTGTCGTATTGCTTTTGGTTTTCATGATCTTCTTCTTGTTTGTTTCTTGACTTGCCTTTCATGGCTTGATTCTTGGGAATTGGTTGGGAAAGAGGAAAGTTGATGGATCTCGGGGAGAGTTGTGTGATACCCAACAGGTAATATAATATTGAGATGAAACTATGTGCATGAGTAAGCACAATGGAAGGTAATACTATGACAGTCGGATGGACTGCTTGGACATTTGTGGTAAATGGACAGTGGCAGTGCAACCCTAAGAAAGGTAACCAGAAAAGGAAAAGGAAATGGATCTAAGGTGTCAGATGCCTTGGCTATGTTGGGAATTGTTGTTCTCGACAATGTGCAAGTTGTGCATAAATAAGGAAGTTCTCTTAACCTAGACCCTATGTTATTTGGTAATTATGTTGTGATCATGACTATGTTGATGTTTATATATGTATACATGTAGGCATGTATGTATATCATGTTTGACAGGGTGATCATGAATCATGATTATTTTATGTTAATGTTTATATGTACATATGTATGTATGTATGACTTTGACTAATGAGATCATTATTATTTTATGGTGTATGTATGTGTACATGTATCTATGTAACTGTTTGTTAGGGTCATCAGGAATCATTCTTATGGAGGAATGATTTCTTATGCAGACAAATGGCATTAATAAGTTCCTGGTTCATGACGAATCAAGCGGGAAGAGTAGTCATGACAAATATATGAGTTCAGTATCATGTGGTTATGAATTGATATTATGTGATTATATTATGTCTATGTTGTGGACAGGTTATATCAATGGACACATCAACGAAGTGAAAACAATGTGGTATGTTGCATGCTAAGATAAGCATGAATAAGGCACTAGAAGCAAGGTTTCTTGGTAAAGAGTCGGTGTGGTTTTGGATGTGTGGTACAACTGTAGTGCATATGTTGTATATGTTGTACTTGTTGCACCTATGATGTTGTTTGCATGTGGTGTGGTGTATATTTAGTGTGTTGTATGAATGTTGCATATTAAGTGATGGGCATATATGGTGCTATGTACATGTTGGATATGTGGTATTGGGTACATATTGTACTTTGTGAATGATGGATATAATATGTTGTGTGCATATGGTATTGTATGTTGGATATGCATTGTTGTGTACAGATGATGCTATGTACATGTTGGGAATGCAGTGTTATGTACAAGTGGTGTTGTGTGCATGTTTAAAATGTGGTGATATGTACATATGGTGTGGTGTGCTTGATTGTACAAGTGATGTTGTGAGCATGTGGTGTTGTGTACATGTTGTGCAACTGGAACTGTGTGTAGGTAGTGTTGTGTACATGTCTTGCATGTGGCGTTGTGTACATGTGGTGTTGTGTACATGTTGTGTGTGTGGTATTGTGTACATGTGGCATTGTGTACATGTTATACAGTGGTGTAGTGTACATATGGAATTGTGTACACATTGTGCAGGTGGTGCTTGGTACATGTGGTACAGGTGTACATGTGGGATTGAGTGCATGTCATACATGTTGTGTTGCGAGCATGTAGTACTATGTATGTGCATTATGTAATCATGGTATCATGACATATGCATTCACTATGTTGCACTCTAGACACGCATTTGTGTTATGTTGTACATCAGGTGTAGGTGCATGTATTGTGTTGTACACTAGATGTAGGCATATGTATTGTATGTATACACTAGGTGTAGGTGTATGTGTTGTATGTCAGGTGTAGGTGCATGTATTGCATGGAGTTGTATGTTGTGTATGGTCGTATGTGTGTGATGCACACTATGTATATGTGCACCTAGTTAAGGAGAAGGCACTGGGTGTTTGTTGGGTGTGGCAACCGTTCAAGTGTGCTTACGAAATGAGAACAAAGGAAGAAGTAAGGATCGATGAAGGATAAGTATCGATATTATATTTCATTTTTACTATGCATATGATTTATGATTTTGGTTTGTGATGGTTACATGTGATTTATGATTTTGATCTATGATGGTTATGTTTTGATCTAACCTGATGTGATGTTTCTATACATGATGCTAGTTTGACTTGTCATGACAGGAAGTAAACATGATTGCAAGTGTGCCTTATTGACGAGCTACCAATGAGGATAATGGAAGTTATGTGCTTGGTACATGAAGCACAAAAATGCCTAGTTGGTTGGTTAAAATCAACTGCAAGAATCAACAACAGCAACGAAAAGAATTGGAAAATGCAGCAGTATGCTAGTAAATCATTCAGGGATAGGACCATTGTGGGACACTGGTACTCAATAGTGTCCATTGATTTTCGTGAGCATGCTATGATGGTATGATGGTTTAGTTTTTGTATATTCCGATGCGAGGAAGCCTTTCCAAGGGATGTACTGCCCGGAATGGGGGTGCCAATAGAACATGGGAGGTGAGTGACTTCACGGAAGGGGTGATCAGATTTCCCAAGGGGTTGTGCAGCAGAGATGAGCAGGTCGCGGATATGTTTTTTTGGTCATTAACATGTCCAAATGGAATTAGATGCACAATGGGAGTATTCCCTGGAACAATGAGCTGGTAATTATTCACTAAGAGGACAAGTGGCGCGAGATTATAGCGTTGGACATTGGATGCAGATCTGACTTTTTAGTGGATTCTAGACTTCCAGGAAGGAAGTGAATTCGGGTACTACTTTGAGGGTGGAGGTGTGAGCCTCTGGATTCCCTTATTGATTGATACGGGCATCGTATCCTTTATTTGTTGGTTTAGAAAATATATATATGTGATTATTGTAAATATCATAATGAGTTGTGTTATAAAGCTCCACTATGTGGTATGTTTCCATTTTGTCATGATGTTTTGTTTTAGCAGATGGTCATTGTAAAGACTACAATGAGCTATGCTATAAAGCTCCATGGGAAGTAATTTTTTTCAGTAGTATTTTTGGATATAGGTGTCATTGAACATCGAGGATGGTGTTCCCCCAAGGGGGAGGGTTCTGTAACATGCCTAGTTGAAAACTCATGTAAAATATATAAATAACCATAAATGAATGGGACATATATTCCAAGTTGAATGTTGAGCAAGACATCCTAGGGTGTGTTCATTTGGTTGTTTATGGCTAAGGAAATTTGCAAAGGTAATGGCTAAGGCTTTGGAAAGGAAAAATGGAATTTGTGGCACATTTATTTATGAAAATAATTGAAATTAGGAGAAAAGGAAGGTGAAAGGTCATAGATTTCATGTGAGGAGGAAATTGAAGGAAAATAATGAAAAATGAAGAAAATAGAGGCCTCATTGATAAAAAGGCTTTTGAGAATCAGTTGGCAAGCTTGGTCAGTGTAAGCTTTTGTCAATTTAGCTTTAGAGCTCTCTCATTATTATCTCTCTCTCACACACTCTTGGACACTTAGAATTTTCTTGGAGCACTTTGGCATTGGAGAAAGAAAGGAAAAGAATGCAAGAGGAAGAAAAGAGCAAGCAGGGAAAGGCAGGATCAAGCAGCTACAATAGGCTTCATTGCAGGTATCAACTTGCATGTGTATTTTCTTTACTAGATTTGGCATGCATGGGATTGCATGTGTTTATTTTCTACCATGGCATGGGTTTTGCTAGGTGTGACAGTATTTTCAGCCTAGCCTTGCCATTTCCTAATAGCTTTGATGAGATGGGTTCTCTCATGCAGTTTGTGTGGGATGGTCAAATTGGATTCAAAGTTGAGTGGGGTGGATCTCCAAATTAAAAAACACATGGTGATAATGGTCCCTAGATCAGACTAGGGATGCACAAAGCCATTGGCCTAGTAACCCCTAAACCAAACCATGGGTTGCGGTAAAGCCAGATTGTGTGCCTCGGTGTGCCTAGGAATCCTTTCCGGTGAATCGCAGGATATATGGTGAAGCCAAGAGGTGTATTTTCTCTTTGTTGGGCCTAGTGATTTTGAGATGGAATGCACAATAAATCTTGGAGAGTATGTCTTAGTGTAGGGCCTATTAATCCCTGGATCAGACTGCGGATACACGGTAAATCCTGAGAGACTGGGAGGCGCTCAAATTCCTCATGGTGTAGGTGGAGAACTCCGGTGGCATCCACATTGATTGATGTTTTTGATGTGTTCTATGAGTCCCACATTCATGCTTTGAATATTGGCTAAATAGAGACTTGGCTCAGCCAATCTATGGTTAGGTGGAACATGGTAGTCCCATCACTGGTTGGTTCATTACAATTATTAATGAGAAATTCATTCCCTTGATTTTAATGTGCAAATGTACTGATGTATATATGGATCTTGATAGCTGATATTATTATGGTATTTATGTTCCTATTATGCTTGTTATATGCACATTTTATGACAACAACTATGTATGGCTCTCCGCATGTTTTTACTTGTATGTGATTGGAATATGTGTCTATGACCTAATAGATGATAAGGAAGCAAATGACATGAGGAAACAATGGTTCATGGTGATTCTCAGATAAGTATGAGATCCCTACACTTAATTATGTTGTTAACACCTGTAGGTTACATGTTGATGATATGTTTAACGAAATGCCTGTCATGGCTAGTAGGAGTCTAGTTATGATCTTGTTCATATTATTGCTTTTGCATCCTTGTTTCCTTGTATTCTTACCAATTTTAAGTGATCATTCCATTCTGGGCAATGTCCTGGGTTCTGAGTTGAAAAAGGTGGTTCAATTCCCGTAATGATATCAAGCAGAGCATTAGTTTAGAGACTAACTCAACTGGGCAATGTCTAGGGAGCGTTATAACTCACCTTGGAAGTGTCTGGGGACATTATAACTTGCTTGGGTAGTGTCTAGGGAGCGTTACTTTGCAATATGTTTCTCAAACAACAATAGGAACCAGGGATAGGTTGTGTGAGTGGTTGACTTGTCTCCTGAAGGTTCTGTGGGTGATGTTGGATGACTATGTGTGATGTTTTGTCGATTTAACTTCCTTAAGGTCACCTAAGAGGACGAATCTGATCATAGTGGCCTCTCATCTCATGTTTACCCTGGTTGGCAAGATAACTTGGGTGGATGTGGGAGGAGGGTGTTACAATTCCAATTAATGAAATTGTGGATGGAATTCTTATACCTAAGAAAGGATACATCCTTAGAGAGGAGGATGAAGATAAAGAGAAGAAACGTGAGAATCTTGCAAACTTCTTGGAGAGTGATAGTGAGGCACTTACTACAAGCCTCGTGAACTCTTTGGAGAGTTTAGATCGGCATAAGGAGATGTTGACAGAGGAATCAAATGGGGCTGAAGAGACTAGTGTTTTTAAATTTGACATTTTGTGTATGGTTGTAGGTTATTTTGTGGATGGTGATGGACAATCATTTAGAACTATCATGAAGGTGAAGGAAGAAAAAAAAATTTCTTTCCAAGGCATAAAAGGAAGAAAAACTAAAAATTTCATTCTGATAAAGGATGAGGTAACGTTATCTCATGAAGAAAACCATGATGAAAACCATACATTAATGAACACGGAGATTGTTGGTATACAATTAAAGAAACTAGTTGTTGCAGGAGATTTGGAAGAATTGGCCCATGAAGGTATTCAAAAGAAGCATAAAGAGGAAAAGAAACATTCATACATAATTTTGATGAAGTGTGGGGAAGAAATCATGTTGCTGGAAAATAATGTGAGAGAACCTAAGAATGGAATTTTATTTCATTCAACACAAAAAGGTGAAGAGTATTTCTATCCAAGTCAAGACTATTTTGCTGATTTGGATGAAGAGTTGGCTTATTTGGAAGAAAGGTCATTGAATCCTATGGTGCATATTCAACGTGCAAAGCTAAAGCCAACATATGAAGTTCCTTTAAATGACATCAAGATTGGTGATGCTGCAAGATATGATTAACAAGAAGTATTTGAAGGGGAAGTTATTACTAATTTTTATATTGTTATTCACGAGAGTATGCAACAAATAAAAAATGAGATCAAAAAATTTCCGCAGCCAAGAACAAGGTTGGATGATGAGATTGATAGGTTATGGATGTTGATGAAGAGTATATCCAATAAAAGGTACTACAAAAAAAGAGACAAATAACAACAAATAACAATTGACTTCAAGGCTTTGCATCAACAAGGCAAGCAGACAAGAGAAACATAAGATTTGGAGGCTTGGATAATTGAAGGAAACAATAGTAGCAAAGTATCATAACAAAGGGATGAAGGAAAAATTACAAAACAAGTTCTGGGATCTTGGAGGAGTCATAAAGTAATGAAACGTGATTAGGAGGTCACGAATTTTTTCTACCTTGGGAGTCTGATGTGGGAGCATTATAGTTTCCCAAAACCATCAAGCTTTTTGAAGAAAAGCTCCAAAATGAGCTTCAGTATTGTAAAGAAATTCTAATTTCTTACAATAAATATTTTTAGTTTATTTAATTATTATAGAATAGTTTTAGACAATCTATGGATAGGAGATATTTTTTCCATAATGAAAAAACAAAGTTGCCTTGAAACATGAGAGATTTAGGGAATATATTAGTGAGTGATTTAGGAAAATTTGATTTAGTGATTTATGAGTGATCCAGATCTCTTTAGCTACTAGAATTAACCAAGATCTTTTAATTATGTGATGTTAGCAAAATTGCATATGAAAGAGTATGAAAAGCCACATGTTCATACTGTAAATAAGATGAAACATAACTACAACCATCAAATCAAGAACACAGACACATTGATAACAAAGTTCACCCAGTGTGGGTTACGTCTTCGGGCCCTGGTATCAAGAGTGGGGAGGCCGCTTCATTAAATGCTGCAAGATGATGATGAATACATAGTACATTCTTTGTCATTACAAGGATAAATCCCTCATCCATAGTGGCATGTCCCTCCAAGAGAAGTTCTCAGGAACTCTCACTCATATGGGAAAATTCCCTCAATAGGAGTGACATGTCTCTCCACGAGATGTCCTCCTATAGGAACTCTCACTCAAATGGGCCCTCCTTCAGCATGACAAGCTAATAAAATCTCGCATGATGTGGCATATAATTATCCCTCAACATAATGGTAATCAGGGATCTCAAGAAAAAAGTCATCAACTCAACAAATCAGAAGAAAAGCATGACATAACTGCATCATATACCTCCACTTTTTTGGGGATATACAGAAAACGCAAAGCTCAGATGCTAAAACGGACATCACCACTGATTCATGGCACAAAATCATGTCAAATGACTATAGAATTTGCCCCTTTCTGACGTCGTCAAATTTTGGACCCTCTAGAATCTTTAAGATTCCTTGAAATATTACTTCCTGAAGATGGCCTAAAAATTCATTGCTCGGATGAATTTTTGTGAAAAATGACTATAAAGTCGACATCATTTTGCCTCTGTCAAAAATCAGCCTCCAGTAAAATCTTTTAGATTCCACAAGATTCTACAAATATTATTTGTTGCTGGATGCCTGAATTTCTGTTGCCCAGATGGTAAAATGGACCATACCAGCGCGTTCCCTGCGAAATTCCGTTTCTTTTTAGTATAAAGTTGGCATGTTTCCATCACTGTGAAAAATCACCCTCCAGGGAATCTTTTAGATTCCTCACTACATTAGGGAATGTTCTATGGAATATTCCAAGGAATATTCTCCTAGAATATTCTCCCTCAAAAAACATGCTCACTCCTGGCTGGGTTCCTTCTGCAATTCATGGTTACGCTTTGTGCTCCTTCATCCCCCGTCAAATGGTTGAACGAGTGTTTAAATAAACTTTTTGGGCGGAGTTACGAAACTAAGGGTAGTTGGCCCATTGGTGAGTGCCGCTGGATTTGGTGTGGGTGGGCAAAATTCAAATCCCGCCCACCCTATATATATTGTGAAATTGTTTTAATAACTGATTGTGTTATATTTTATGGTTCAGCGGTCTCGTAACCATGGGCACAAACCGACAGTGTTCACATAATAGTTAATGGTTATGTTGCATGGCGTATGTTTGGAGCCTAGTTACATGTAATGGTTTTGGTGTTGTTCTTCTGGTGGAACGACCGACTGTTAAGCCGGGCAGGTTCGACACCTACCGAAATATATGTGGAAAGCCATAATCATATGGCGGTTATATAATGTGTTAATATATATGTTGGTCAATGACCGTTGGGGGGGTGGAAGCCCGCCCCCCACAAATAATTTTTTTGTTTTTTATTTTTATAAACCAATGGTCCAAATTTTCCCTGTTATATAATGTGTTAATATATATGTTGGTCAATGACTGTTGGGGGGTGGCAGCCTGCCCCCCCACAAAAATATATATATATATATATATATATATATATATATATATATATATAAACCAATGGTTCAAATTTTCATGGCGAAAAATAAGGGTCACTGGACAAATTAAGTAGGTGACAAATTTTCCCATTTTAGTGGGCAGATTCCGTGTGCTAGGTTGCTACCAAATGGTTGCCTCATTAACATTGCCACTTGGCCAAGTCTGACTAGAACTTTGACTAGCTATAACTTGAGCATACGAATTCAGATTTTAGTGTTTTTTGCACCATTGGAATTAGGGCATCAATCACTACAATTTGGTTCTAGTTTCACTTCCATTTGATGAATTTGATTTTTGAGCTATTTTCAAGCCACGGATGAATTTTAAGTGTGTTTGGAGTCATGTGGATCAATGAGTAATTTATGGACTCATTTTAGGATCTAGAAAAATCCATGATGTTTCTAAATTCTATCTATAATAAACCTACGGGCAATAAAAAAAAGGAGTGAAAACGTGATGAAAGGAGAGAATGGCCAAATGAATGTGAGATCAGGACAAGAGAGGAATAAATAGTTATGCAATTTCTCTGTGATTGTATGGACATGATTTTATTAATGTAAGGAATTTTCATTATGCTCACAAATTTTCTATTATATCTATATGATTGATAATAGTTATAATTTGTTCATGCTCTAGAATTCATTATAAGTGAAGTAGGATTTTTATATGAAATACTTCTGCAGAACAAGTTAAGGAATTGATGATGAAGTAATTGGTTGTGTGATCTAAAGAAGGTGAATTTGTGGGAAAATTGAATTTTCCTATTATCATATACCCATTCACACATTGTTATTTCTTGAACCCTTTTGAAAAACTCATTCTTTAATCCTTATACCAAGAAAATGGAGAAGGAAGACTAACTATTGATAACTTTTTCTTGAGCACAAGAATAAGGCTAAGTGAGAGGAATCCCTTTGGGAGAGATGATTGCTCTCATTCATTTATTATAGAAGTAGTATTTCTCTTTGATCTTGTGAAGTAAAAATATTATCAAATGCATTGATGGATAAAATACGTATCCTTAATTTATATGCCGATGAAATAATAGTAACAATAAATTTCCATACAATCTTTAATGATTGACAAAATTAGACACTTAGATGCCTAAGAATGGACTAGATAGATTCACTATTACAATCTAAGGAAAGATACTTGTTTCCTTAGAAAGGACCAAACATACTTACTCTTAAAACTTAAATGAAAGATAACTTTTTGAGGATTTTTTTTCTTAATCCTCAATATCCTTACCTCCAATCACTTTTCTAAATAAGAGATGTTGGGTAATTTAATTGTTAGTCAAATTAATTCATTAAATTGTCTAACTCAGGGTTCGTATCCTTGTGACGTGTATGTGCACTATATATGCTAAGAGGTTTGTTTTTTATTAAGGATTTAGAATTTAAATTCAAAGTGTAAAGTTCAACTATTCAAGACTAGCTCTTTTCAAGTTACGCACATGTTCTCTTTGTAAGATCAACCAACTAAACTAAAATGCAAGAAATTAAAGCACATTAATCTAGGAATTGAAATGACTATTTTACCAAATTGAAATTAAAAGTCTATTCTAATTGAGCAGAATTGAAATACTATGTTAACGAATAGAATTAAAAGTTTATGTAGTAGATCTGACCTATAAATATATAAAAATGCAAATATACCCAATAACTGCAAATAATCTCAAGATAATTACAAACACAAAATATAGAAATTATTCTCTTTATTAATCAAAACCCTTGAGGTAGGTAACACCATACAATCACTCCTTAAGGAAGGAGAACACTCCACGAGCTATATGCTTGCCAATACAATAATCCTTGATATCTCTCAATGGGGAGTCTCTAGCCTCTATATAAGCTTCATACATATAATACCATGGGTCTCTCAATACCATATATCTAATACAATGGGCTTATCACATTATTTATAAGGACTTGTGGTCCCTTACATGATGCAGGTTAACCAATTTATTTATTAACTATGGCCCATCACATTATTACATTATTGCCTTGGGTACATCCCTTTGTACCCCATCATATCTCCCCCAAGGCATACTACAGTCTGTTATTTGCAGAATTGAAAATCTATGCAACTTTGCAGAATTGAAAGCCTATGTTATTCAACAAGTAAAGGAACTCTATTTTAATTATCTTGAAAGGAAGCGGATCTAATTTATTTATGTTATAATAAAATTCAAATAATCACTATTCTACTAGCACATAAGAAACAAAATCAACTCAGAAAGTAGTGGATGCATAATATTAACAAATTATTGATGTGCACAATCTTAATGAGAGTTAACCCAAGGATGAAATATAAATATGAGACTAAGCTATGAAATAATTCAAACAAGCAACTAATGAAGGAAATGTTTTTGTTGTTTTTTATTCTAATGGTGGGTGCTTAACTTGTGACAATAAAGGCTAATTGTGATCCGAAATTAAACAAGAATGCAACAAATTATAGATATAACCATAAATACAAAGATGCAATGGAAATAACACTTCATTTAATTAATATCAAAACACTAAAATATGCTTACAAACAAAATGGAAATAAAATAGCTTGGTTGATGGTAGTTTATCTATGAGAAGAGATGTGGCAGCTACATGCCTCTGAACTGTGTTAAAATGAGGCTCAAATGCCTATTTATTATTTAACAACAAGGGAAAACCCTAAACAACCAAAATCCTAACCCCAAGAGATGTAACACCAAGAGTTTGTGGGCCCTGTTGGGGTTAGTTGGATAACTGACTTCCTGGGGTCGTAACTTGGTTATATTATCTCTGTTTGGAACGTACGATACCTTGTTGGAAATGTCTCTCTGAGTACTACATGATTTGTGATAGGCCCCTACCTATGGCTATCAACTTGATGCGAACCTCAAAAAAACACCATTTAGTGGGTCAAAACTGCTTCGAAAGTTCGAGACATGAAAAATTGCTAAAAATAGTAAATGATGAAATAAACAAGGAAACATATGAAATCGACTGGAGATAGAGGTGGAATAGGCATGTGGCCACCAATATACACTTGGATCAGTCCTCTCCCCTTAGGAAGCAATGGTCCCGATTGTGTGCAGAGCCTTCATAAGGTAAGGAAATTTTTGTTGAACCTGGTCCCTCGTGAACCACTTGCCCAACTTTGACAAATCAATATAGCTGGATCCTCTATTAGCAATTTTTCTTGATCTATGTGTCCATGATCTGATTAGTTTTGGCTTGTTCCATGTAGTCTGGGTTGAGATTTATTAGTGTGAGTTGTTTTGATGTGTCGGATGTATCCAACAATGGTGGAAAGTATGGTTGAAGGTGGTCTACATTGAACACTAGGTGCAAACCAAGGAACGATGGGATGCTAAGCTCGAAGGAATTGTCCCCTATAGCCTTGGTGATGGTGTATGGCCCATATCGGAGTGGGCCAATCTTACAATGGGATGTAGTGAGGTGCTCCTTCTGCAAATGTAGCTAAAGTTTGTTGCCCACTTGGAACTTGTGCGACACTCGATGTTGATCATGGCACTATTTGTACTTAGCATTGGCTTTGTCCAATATATCATGGATCTGCTGGTAGATGTGTAGAATGTGCTCAATGAATTTGTTACCCCTATCAGCTCCAGACTGGACATGAGATGAATCTATCTGAGTAGCTGAAAATGGTATGATCACATTAATGCGACATAATGGCTGAAATACCAGCCCTACCTGAAAGGGGCTATGGCCCATTGAGCTATGGAGAGCTTTGTTGTAGTTGTGCTGGACATATGGGAGGATTTCATCCCATGTGCATGGATGCTTTGAGTTGTACATGTGAATAATGTGTACGATCAACCTGTACATGGCCTTTGTTTGGTCATCAATTTGGGGGTGGAACATCATGGACTTAGTAAGTCTGGTATCTGGCATCGACCAAAGACTTAACCAAAATGCACTTAGGAATTTGTTTTCCCGATATGAGATAATGGAATATGGGATCCCAAAATGCCCACACTTGCTCAAATAAGAGCTTAGTAGTGGCCTCTGTTGTGATACTCTTCTTGCAGGCTGCCATGATGGCCATCTTAGAGATTCTGTCGACGACCACGAAAACACCGTCATTGTCGTGCTTAGTAGAAGGAAGGCCCGACATGTAATCCATGGAGATAGGTTCCCAAGGTCGACTAGGAGTAGGTAGAGGAGTATATAGGCCTTGCTTCTTGATGGTTGGCTTGAAAATGGCACAGACGGTGTAGGATCTAATGTACTTCCCAACAACCTCATAAAGTTTCGGCCAACAAAAATACTTCTACAGTACCACCACTATTTTCTTTACTCCAAAATGTCCAGCAACCCAATTGTATTGTGCCTCCCAAATCATCTTGGCATGCTCGCTTGAAGGAACACAGATGTGTCCCAGGTGGCATAACAATGCATCATGAAGGTGAAAATTTGGAACTTGCTTCCCTTCCAAAAGTGTTTGATATGTGTTGTTGAATTTTGGATCGCTTTGGTAAAGATGCAGCCACCTCAAAGTCTCATGCCCATAGGAGTCAAACATAGTGATTAGCGCCATGAATGGTGGTCGACTAAGGCAGTATGCAACATTATTGTTGTTTCCATTCTTGTCCTTAATGTTCAAATGGAATTTTTGCAGGTAGATGGGCCATTTTTTTATGGAGATCATTCTGAAACTTCCCCTATGTCTGTATGAACTATAGGGGTCGGTGGTCTGTGTGGATGGTTGTTTCCTTCTCCAAAATGTAATGCTTCCATTAACAGCAAGCCTACACAATGGAATACATTTCTTTGTCATAAGTGGGATACTTTTGTACTATGTATGAAATTGTCTCACTGTGGTAGGCCACTGGATGCCCCTACTGAGTAAGAACTACACCAATAGCATAGTCGGAGGTGTCTGTCTCAATCTAAAATGTTTTCTATAGGTCTGGTAATGTGAGCACTGGTGTAGAGTAGAGGTGATGCTTCAATTTGGAAAACACGTTTTTTTGGGTTTCAGACCGAAAATAAATTTCTTTCGCTCTGCCCTTCATGACTTGACTTAAAGGCCAAGTGATATGAGATAACCCCAACACGAATTTGTGATAGAAATTGGCAAGACCTAGAAAGCTGCAGAGCTCTGTTAGAGTGGTCAGGGTTGGCCAATCCTGAATGACTTGTATCTTGATTGGGTCCACATGTACACCTTGCTCATTAATGATGTACTCCAGATATTGAACCTGGGTCATGCTAAAAGTGCATTTCTCCAAATTGGCACACAAACTTGTGTCGTTGCAAGGTTTGAAGGACCTGTCGAATATGGTGGAGGTTCTCTTCCCAACTATGGCTAAAGATTAAGATGTCATCTAAATAAACCACCATGAATACATTAGTGAAGGGTTGGTAGAATTCATCCACCAATATCATGAAGGTTGTGGGGGCAGTCGTCAACCTTAAAGGCATGGCCAACCATTCGAAAATGCCCTCCTTGGATTTGAATGCAGTCCTCCACACATCAAAGGGTTCGATAGGAACCTGGTAATAACTGGACTTCAATTCAATCTTGCTGAAATATTTGGTTGCCTTGAGTGGGTCTAGAACATCATCATTTTGTGGGATTGGGTACCTATTCTGGGCAGTGACCTTTCTCAGCACTCGATAGTTAATACAGAGTCTCCAGGTCCTTCTTCTGTACCAATACAATTGGGCTCCCACAGGGTGATAATCTTGTCCTGATGTTCCCTTTCTACAATTGCTCCTAAATCTTCCTCTTGATCTCATTGTTCTCCATAATAGAGCATCGATATATTAGTCCATTGGGTAGTGGCGTGTCTGAGGTCAGATCGATGGAATGCTTGACCTGACAATGTAGAGGTACCCATGTAGGTGAGGTGAAAATGTCATTGTACTCCTTCACGACCTTGTCCACATGTTGTGTTTGTTTGAAGGAGCCCTGTCTAGAAGCCATGGCCACAACCTTCTTCTTGCCATGAGGGTGAATCACAAGGAAAAAAATTCTTGTTCTAGGAAATGATCTTACTGCATTGCTTTGTAGTGATCAGAGAGATGGTAGTAGGCAGGGCTACCTCCGATATCCTGTACAACTTATTTCCCAAAGTAATAATCACATAGTGAGTTCTAGACTCATATACAACATGTCACTTCCATAAGTATGGTTGTCCTAATAATAAATCACAAACTTCAAGAGGAGAAACATCACACAGTACCTCATCCATGAAGAGCTTGATGTTGTAAGGAAGGTGACACTACTGGCTAACGTGGAGATCTCATCCTTGGTGAAGCCACTCGATGGTGTATGGTTGTGGATGTGTTGTTGTCGGTAGGCCTAGCTGTTTCATGACCTCTACTGAAATGAGGTTCATTTGGCTCTTGCTGTGGACAATTAACTACACTGGATAACCTTTCCTCCACATTTGTGAGTGGAAGAGGCATTCCCCCTCCTCTGTATCTTCAGGGTCATTCTTCTAGATCTTGGTGGTGGCCATGGTTCCGCGTCAATGATCTGCTTCCCTTTGTCTTTCCCCTTATTGGGTTCTAAGTTAGAGTTGAAACATGCATCTAAATCAGAAGCCTTCAACTCGACCACTAGTGACTTCTTGGCCCGAAACTCACTTGTGTTGTGAGTGGATCCCTTATGGAACTCACACCATTTTCCCGTGTCCTTCTTTGTCTTCATGGTGTTGTTCTTTTCTTGTAGCTTCAAAGGGTTGTCCTAGGTCGCCCCACCATGGCTTTGGCCTTTTCTTTGTGGTTTGGGGGCGCCTTTTCCTTGCATCAGATTCACAGATCCAAAGTATCGCTTCTCCAGTTTAAACTTCTGCTCAATCTTGACAACATATCAGTATATCGTGCCGAGCAAGGAGATGTCCAAGAACTCCATCTCGTCTTGAATGTACTTATGTAGACAATCGTGGTACTTGAGTACCAAATTCCACTCATAATCCTTGATACTTAACTTCGTATGGAGGGTATGGAGAACATTTGTGAACTCCGACACATATTAGTCCCTTCCCCACTGTAGCGTAGTCCGCTTTATGTATTTATCTTCATAACTCCTGATAGGGTAATATTGCTCCTTGATGGTGTCTTGGAAATAATCCCAAGTGGGTGTGGTTGAAAATAATGAGGATTCTTTTATAGACATTTTTGGGCACTGCAACCCCAAGCATAAAATGTCCATAAACCAAGGGCTCCTAAGTCCCTAAAAGTGTTGTTCTAACCCCTAAAGGAACAAGGTCAACTGATTACAGCTTCTCCCAGAAGTTCTCCATGAAAAACTGCTCAGAACTGGTCAAAACAGGATCATTTCACCTACTCCATTGGCAAAGTGCATTGCATCTCACCAAAGTACACTTTGTGGGTGTGTTGCATTTCAGAAATCCCTTCTATGGGGTGCGATGGGCGAAAAGTGACAAATGGAAGTGTCAATCCGCGAGGTGGAGAGGCATGGAATCTTCCAGAAACTTCTCCTGTGAAACTTGCCTCTCTGAATTCGACCAAGGATGAGTAAGAGATCATCAATCTCCAAGTGGAAGCAAGAACTATCAAAGGGAAGACACTAATCAAATCACAAGCTGACTCATCTCCTTTACAGATATCTATATATGGATCCCTCATCCCAGAGATCCAGAGGCTGGAATTTCGCATCTTGTAAGGAATTGCTATTGGTTTCTAGAGACAACATCGTAGTGTTGGGTGATCTAAGCTTTGTATGAGATGAAGAAAGGCTTACTTGCTGAGAAGATGATGATGGGTCAGAACAACTGGTTGTAACTCCCTTGGCTCTTTCTTGATTATCAATAAAATCTATTCAAGTTTTCCTCCATACTCTTGTGTCGTTTATGTTTTATGCATTTGTATGGTCAATTTACATCTGATCCTAGATTGTTTATGATAATAGATCCATGTTCTTGTATAGTGTTATGCTACTTTGATTCTACAGGTACTTTGTGAAGCTGGGTGTACAAGGAAGCAAGTGGCAAAGGACTATCAGAAGAGAGAGGAATCGAACTAGGAGCTAAGCACAAGACAGAGGTTGGTCTCCTCTATTCTTCTCTCATCTATCTTTCATAAAGGAAAAACGAAAGTAGCTTTACTTTGTTTGTTTCTAAGGTAGCTACCACACCTTAGTGGGATAAGTAGTTCTGTACAGACACTTTTCCCTGTAAGTGTCTATACAGAACTGCTTATCCCACTAAGGTGTGGTAGCTACCTTAGAAACAAACAAAGTAAAGCTACTTTCGTTTTTACTTTATGAAAGATAGATGAGAGAAGAATAGAGGAGACCAACCTCTGTCTTGCGCTTGGCTCCTAGTTCGATTCCTCTCTCTTCTGATAGTCCTTTGCCACTTACTTCCTTTTACACCTAGCTTCACAGAGTACCTGTAGAATCAAAGTAGCATAACACTATACAAGAACATGGATCTATTATCATACACAATCTAGGATCATATGTAAATTGACCATACAAATGCATAAAACATAAACGACACAAGAGTATGGAGGAAAAATTGAATAGCTTTTATTGATAATCAAGAAAGAGCCAAGGGAGTTACAACCAGTTGTTTTGACCCAGCATCATCCTCTCAGCAAGTAAGCCCTTCTTCACCTCATACAAAGCTTAGATCACCCAACACTACGATGTTGTCTCTAGAAACCAACATCAATTCCTTACAAGATGCAAAATTCCAGCCTCTGGATCTTTGGGATGAGGGATCCATATATAGATATCTGTAAAGGAGATGAGTCAGCTTGTGATTTGATTAGTGTCTTCCCTCTGATAGTTCTTGCTTCCACTTGGAGATTGATTATCTCTTACTCATCCTTGGTCGAATTCAGAGAGGCAAGTGTTACAGGAGAAGTTTCTGGAAGATTCCATGCCTCTCCACCTCGCGGATTGACACTGCCATTTGTCACTTTTCGCCCATTGCACCCCATAGAAGGGCTTTTTGAAATGCAACGCACCCACAGAGTGTACTTAGGTGAGATGCAATGCACATTACCATTGGAGCAGGTGAAATGATCCTGTTTTGACCAGTTCTGAGCAGTTTTTCATGGAGAACTTCTGGGAGAAGATGTAATCAGTTGACCTTGTTCCTTTAGGGGTTAGAACAACACTTTTAGGGACTTAGGAGCCCTTGGTTTATGGACATTTTATGCTTGGGGTTGCAGTGCCCAAAAATGTCTATAACAGTTGCCCCCTAAAGCATGAGGTCGTTAATCTTTTTGATGTCGGGTGAAATGCTTTATCATGAGGATCCGAAGTTCTTTCAAGCTGGGAGGAGACCTGTAATAAGATACAATACAATACATTATCTTCATAATTTTTTCATGATCTAGCTGAGGCGGGCATTCCCATGCTCAGCTTTATAAATTCATTTTCATGTACATAGGACAGACAATCGTCTGAGTGTAGACTGATGATTCTGGTAGAGCCATCATCCCTTTGATTGGATGATTATCTGTGCAGCAACGATGTACATTTGATGTCTTTATTTCCCTGAATATATATTGCAGCTCGGATGGATGAAACTAGATTCGGGGTCTTCAATCTCGTTCGATCTTCACTCGAAGTACAAGTCTATCCATGTGAGAGATGTTCTGGAGTCGAACATGGAAAGACATCACCTGATTACCACCCAATGAAGTAAGCTGTTAACAGGTGCGAGAGGAATCACCGATAATGATAATGACCCTCAAGGTACTGCAGTACAATTCACGTGGTGTGAATAAAGGACTTGGCATCGAACACCATGCAAAATCTTTCGGTCGAAGGCCATTGATGTAAACCTGTCACCGGAAGTGAGAAACTTGCCATTGAGGCATGCAAGCTTCAAAGTACTGAACAGGGTGTTCCTAGATCGACTTTTTGGATAATGAGCTGATGTTGACAAGAAGCGATCCGTCATAGGAGGGCCTTAATGAATCCCACATCAATGACACAGAACGGAGCAAATGATTTTAATGGAGGTGAAAACGATCTGGTGATATAAGGTTCAGGGTCGCGGTCATGAAAGAATGGAGCGTAAATGTATTGTAGTGGGTGAGACACAGGTGAATTCTCTGAATGACTTCTCTTGAACATATCGGCGACACTGACGTGATGGATTGGTAGCATTAACCCCAAATGTGGATGGTGTGATGCAACCATGGTGATGTGACTGGTGAATGAAACAACCCAACCCGACTTGGATGCGGAGTGAAAGTGTCATGTTCAAGAGCGACTTGCTACCAACAAAGTTTCTTCAAGTTTTCTTCCCAATTTTTCCCCAGTCATTGCTGACCAGTACCTCTTTATTTTTGTCAAGATTGAGGAGGATAACATATGCTTGTCCTATAATTTACCCTTCGGGCAAACCCATCGCTATGTCTTAACGAGCCTAGCGATAGTGAAACTCGTTCTTGTCTGCTATGGACAAGTTTGTCGCTATTAGGTTTTAACGAGTTTAATGACAAAGATAACTCGGTCCTTTTCAATTTTAGAGAGTCTGAAAAGGGACATAAAGGAAACTCCAAAATTCCTTTTTCATCATCTAATCCCTTAAGTCCGAAAAAGTATAAAACAATATAGAAGGGATGAATTTTCGATACTTTTAACGAGCCGAACAAAACAAGTGCTCGATCTTTTTGTGTAATAATCCCTCAGGTCCAAAAAGATTAAAATCTAAAGGAGGGATAGCACTTCCGGTCCCTTTAACGAGCTAGAGAGGCCAATGGCTCGGCAATATTTTCATATTTTACAAGTCAGTTGAAAAGAGCTTAAAGGAGACTCGTTTTTTTAGGAACGAGTGATAAAATTGGGTAGCAGCTGATTCCAGGTAAGGTTTGGAATTTTCCAATCACGACAGTGTTACAAGGATGGCTAGCGAGATCACTCTTCGTAGCTGTTCCTCAAAAGGGGTAAACAATCAAATGGAGGTGAATGATCGGCCTATACAGAGTGGAGGTGATGATGAGAACATGACCAAGGCTTTAAAGGCTGAAGTACTACATTCACGATGGTTATTTACCGGGAAATAGTTCATTTTTTAATGAGCTTAAACATGGGGAGAAACATTTGCTCATGACTTATGTTTATTTTTTAACGAGCTTGAACTATGTGCTAAAACTGCTTGATTAATCCAGTCGTATAATAAGAATGTCTCATATATGAAAACGGCAATTTTTAGAGTTTTGCCCCACATCCTTTCTTTATGCAAGTTAGGAAACGACCGATCCTACGAGTTTAAAGGGTTAGAGGACCTACAAATTTAAAAAATAAATAGTCGCTCTTCGCTTGCACGCCAAAAGGTTTGCATGCCCCCAAATATAAAATAAAGCTTCAAGGTCACCTTTTGTCCTACTGACAAAACATTTGTTTTATCAGGAAAGGTTTACCTCTTTCAGGTTACCAAAGATTGTTCTATTCACAGCACAAACAAAACACTTCTTCGGCGATGTCTATCAAAATAGACAAAGGTGAGACAATCCACTCACATAACTTTGACGAGGAAATATTGTTCCAATCTAACCCCCTTTTCCAATCACGGACGGGAGTACATACTAGTCATATATCTCTCGCGGAAACCTACCATATACCCGAAGTTTTCCTACCGAAGCAGACCAGGGTGCATGTCCCCTGGGTTTCAGTCATGTCCCCCCGAATCACTCGTGCTCATCAGGTGGACGGACTGGGGATTGATGAGATATTCCTTGTGTGAAAAGACCATTCAGGGATGTTATATGACTATTTTCTATGCGTGATCCAGGAAATGAAAGCTAGTCTACGAGCTTGACCACTCTTCCTTCGTGCGGAAAACACATTACTCTAAAGAGTGATGAGACAATGGCTCCCATGCAATAAATATAGTCTCATCCAAGGAGTAGATTATAATCCAGGGGTCCTTGGACTACCATTACGTTTATGTGAACGGTTTTCCCTCTCAATGTTATGGGCACATTGGGAAGGATCCCTAACGGTCGACTGGTTCCTTTGTCAAAGCCTATTAGATTTCTCATCTCAGGCAAAAGCAATGGCGAACCAAGCGCTTTCCAAGCAGTCGAGGAAAGGATACTCACAGAAGCCCCTTCATCTATGATGGTACCAGCCATAACCATTCTATATATTTGAGCAATAATTCAGAATGGTACACTAGCCGGTAAACGAGGTCTACCTAGTTGATTCCAGTCGAAGGAAACAACTAGGTTGCTTGGAGGTGCGATCGAATAGATGGCCGGGTACGACTTTGACGAAATTCCTTCCTGCGGTAAAGGAATGGGTAAATTGCCCCCATGTTCATCGAAGTCTGTGCTTACGAAAAGAATTTGGACGGTGTCATCCTTGTTCTCTTCGGTGACTATATCATCTGAAGATGGAACCTCTGAAGGCAAGACCGGGTTAGCTGCCGCCTCGACCTTTTGACTTTCATCTGGTATGGTTTCAGATGGTTTGTCTTTAATGATAGATGCTTCGGCCGACCACCTGGGCGGGTCAGCCGGATTTTCAACTAGCGACAGACTCGGCAAGAGTTTTTTATATCCAGGAGGAAGTCGTAACGGTGAAACCGGACGATCGTCCAAAACTCTTTTAGCCTCATCTGAGAAGGGACAATGGTGGACGGCATGATCGCCTTCGCATAGTTTACAAGGAAATCTATATTTTCCTTTTTGTCTTGGGGCTTCACTTTCACTAGTCGACGGTGTGTTTTCAACATGATCATCAGAGGTTGACAACACCGGGTTGTGCAAACGAGGAGACCTGTCTCTTAAGATCCGAGGGATGCAGGGACAATCTCTATGATAGTGGTCTCCTTTGCAAATGACACATGGCGATTTAGGCCTGGTCGATGCAGTGTGTGGATTTTCGCTAGATGATGCTTGGTTGCCCCCTTTCGCTTTTGGCTCCTTCTTCTTCTTCTCTTTCTTCTTCTTTTCCTTATTCTTCTCAGATACTTGATTTTTGGCTTTACCAGCCCCATCAAGCGAAGAGGAAGGAGGAGAGGAAGAATTGGAGGAAGTAGAGGGTTGGGGGGTAACTCTGGATTCGTCTAGTTGCTGACTCGATTGTTCAGGAATTGCGGTGTTCTGAATGACAGAGGTTGAGAAGAGCCATACGGGCAAGCCGATTGTCAATCCTGGAAGCGACAATGTGGCCATATGGGGTGCACCAACATCTCCCCAAGAGGAGAAGGGACTAGGATTTCCTCCAAGGGGAATTCCTTGGTTGGTGGATTCCATTTTCTCAACCTAAGATCAACGTAGGAAAGGGTGATGATTATTCCGTTTAAAATAAATTTTAGACACTTTGACACAACTTGTTTTTTCAATTTTTAAGAGTCGAGAAAAAACAAAAGATGACTCTAGTCACCTTCAATTTTTAATGAGTCTGAAGTGACAAGTGCTCAGATGGACCTTTTCCGTTAAGGAGTCTGAAAAGGAACGAAAGGGACTGCTCTGGAAATCTAGACAGAGGGATTACCAAACCAATCGCAAAACTGCAGAATACTTTTTACGATACGATAGTCAATCTTCCCGAATGCTGTGTTCAGTGCATTGCGATCGATAGGGCGGCAGACACGGCTTCCTATGGATAAAGGATAAAGCCTATTGTGGTCTCCCAAAATATACTCGACGGTACGTGGGAGCACAAGTCTGTATTGGCACTTATCGTCTCAAAGTGGAGGAATCACCCAACCAACAATGAGAACAACAGTTACCAGGCTTTACGATGCCAGAATACGTCTCTAGCCTAGACTTCTAGATGTTGTGCGTTAGGTTCCAAAGCGTTGTTAGATTCATTAAATTTATTTTATAGTTGATCTTGCTTAAGAAATTTTCCTTTCAGGTTCACCGCGTGATGTAGATGTACAATTCCTAAAATGCAATCTAAGATGATAAACAATCTTTTATCTTCTTTGTGCAATGAAAATCCTAGCTACTAAGGAAAGAAAGACAGAATTCTTTCAACAAAGAGCAAAGAGCACACACTATATGCACTGTCCTAAATCAAACCAATCAAACAATCTAAATGAAAATGCACATGCATGTATTTTTTTTCAGCCTTCTTAATATGTGAATGATAAAAAGAAAGCTAATGCGCAAATCTGAATTACTTTTCAAGTGACAATTACTAACAAGTTTCTTTTCAAAATAAAAAATGAAGACAATCACAACACTTTGCGATTTGGAAATGAATACTTGCTTTCGACACTAGAAAAACTACAAACTCAGATCAAATACAATAGTAACAGGGTAATCGACTATCAAGAGAAACCAAACTCTCTCCTATGACTGAAAACGACACTTGCGACACTTTCAAATCAAGAAACGACAGTACAATTACATTACTTTTTGCAAAGGAGAACTGTAAATGACTCAACAAATACACAAAAACATTTACAGTTCTTTGCACAATGGAGGCGGAATATCAGCAAGAAAAGGGGTTTCAAACATACATATACTGATTACAGGCAGCAAAACTCATGAATAGAACTGAAAAGAATGAACAGAAACCAACATTCAGAAAAAATGTCTAGTCTGATCAGCGCACCCATAACACAGTGAATTTGAAATGTGGCGCACCTACTACACTCGGGAAGTGCGCTGAAGTTCAGATTCACAGAACAGAGACTGCGCTGGGCCAGGGACGAGACTTTGTTTGGGTTCCAGGTCACAGTTTGTAGTTCAGTTCAGGGATTTTGGCCGAGCAAGTGGTAATCAGTAAATCAACAACAAGGGTAGATCTAAGGAGGTTACTAGAGCCACCACAAGGGCAATTAGAGAGTTTGTAAATCAATTGTTTAATTCATAAACAAAACCCGGAGATTGACTGAAGCGGAATTTATCTACTTTGCATTTGCATAGCAAATGCAGTTCGAAAGCTACCTGGCTCGACTTCAGGCTCCGTCTGTAAGTTTATAAAGTAAACAACAAGGTAGATAAACAAACAACCTAGTCGCTCCCCAGCGGAGTCGCCATTTTGTTACAGGGAAAAGTGTCTATACATAACTGCTTATCCCACTAAGGTGTGGTAGCTACCTTAGAAACAAACAAAGTAAAGCTACTTTCGTTTTTCCTTTATGAAAGATAGATGAGAGAAGAATAGAGGAGACCAACCTCTGTCTTGCGCTTGGCTCCTAGTTCGATTCCTCTCTCTTCTGATAGTCCTTTGCCACTTGCTTCCTTGTACACCCAGCTTCACAGAGTACTTGTAGAATCAAAGTAGCATAACACTATACAATAACATGGATCTATTATCATAAAAAATCTAGGATCAGATGTAAATTGACCATACAAATGCATAAAACATAAACGACACAAGAGTATGGAGGAAAACTTGAATAGCTTTTATTGATAATCAAGAAAGAGCCAAGGGAGTTACAACCAATTGTTCTGACCCAGCATCATCCTCTCAGCAAGTAAGCCCTTCTTCACCTCATACAAAGCTTAGATCACCCAAAACTACGATGTTGTCTCTAGAAACCAACAACAATTCCTTACAAGATGCAAAATTCCAGCCTCTGGATCTCTGGGATGAGGGATCCATATATAGATATCTGTAAAGGAGATGAGTCAGCTTGTGATTTGATTAGTGTCTTCCCTCTGATAGTTCTTTCTTCCACTTGGAGATTGATGATCTCTTACTCATCCTTGGTCGAATTCAGAGAGGCAAGTGTCACAGGAGAAGTTTCTGGAAGATTCCATGCCTCTCCACCTCGCGGATTGACATTGCCATTTGTCACTTTTCACCCATCGCACCCCATAGAAGGGCTTTTTGAAATGCAACGCACCCACAGAGTGTACTTAGGTGAGATGCAACGCACTTTGCCTATGGAGCAGGTGAAATGATCCTGTTTTGACCAGTTCTGAGCAGTTTTTCATGGAGAACTTCTGGGAGAAGTTGTAATCAGTTGACCTTGTTCCTTTAGGGGTTAGAACAACACTTTTAGGGACTTAGGAGCCCTTGGTTTATGGACATTTTATGCTTGGGGTTGCAGTGCCCAAAAATGTCTATAACAGATTCCCTCTCATCCTTTTGTTCATAGTAGGTTTCCCACCAGTCCTTTACATGTCGGGCAGCTTTGAGAAGTGAAAAAGCAATCTTTTCCCAATTGAAAAATTCATGAACTAAAAAATACCCTTCCAACAGTTTCAACCATTTTTCTACAACATTTGCATCTATTTGGCCCTCAAATATGGGAATATTAAAGTTAACTTGTACCTTAAAAGGAGTGGTGCCTCCAAAGTGGTTGTTTGATGAAGATGTGTCACATGTGGGTAGCCTTCAGAGGATATGGGAAACGTTATCCATCATCGCGTTCCTTTGTCGCTCGAGAGATTCCTCGAGAAATATTTTGAAAGGATATCCTACCCTCTCATCTTTCTTTTCTTCCACCATGGGAGGTCGTCGAGGTTTGCGAGGCTAGTCTTGAAAAGGTTCAGCTAGTTCGAGCCCTAACTCTTTATACCCTGACCTCGTTGGGGACACGCAAAGAAAAACAAAGAAAGAGCAGACCTCTCTAATGCCATTGATCTGAACTTAAACAGGAACACAAAAAATTACAAATATAACCATAAATACAAAGATGAAGTGGAAATAACACTTCATTTAATTAATATCAAAATATTGAAATATGCTTACAAATAGAATGGAAATAAACTAGATCAAACGATGGTAGTTTTTCTATGAGAAGAGATGTGGCAGCTACATGCCTTTGAATTGTGTTACGATGAGGCTCAAAGGCCTATTTATTATGAACAACAACGGAAAATCCTAAACAACCCAAACCCTAACCCCAAGAGATGTAATGCCAAGAGTTTGTGGGCCTCATTGGGGTTAGTTGGACAACCAACTTCCTGGGGTCGTAACTTGGTCATATTATCTTTGTTTGGCGTGTACGATACCTTGTTGGAAAGTTCTTTGTGATTACTACAAGATTTGTGGTAGGCCCTTGCCTATGGCTATGGGCCTGCTACGGACCTAAAAAAACTCCGTTTAGGGGGTTAAAACTACTCTGGAAGTTCAAGACCCAAAAAACTACTAAAAATAGTAAATGCTGAAATAAACAAGGAAACAGCTAAAAAAGATTGAAGGTTGAGGTGGAATAGGTTGGTGGCCACCAATATCCACTTGGATCAAATTGCAAACCAAATTGAAGCAACTTCTATATACATTGAAACAACTTTTATAGATATGTAGATATATATAAAAAAAATATTTAAATCATAAAATTTATACATTATTGAGCCATATTGCATCATTATTTTTCATCCATGTCAATGCTTTTAGAGTGGAAAAATTGGAGGAATCAACTTGCAGGTCCATTGCTATCGACGATCATAGTTTGGAAAATTTGAGGTGAAAAACTTTAGGAGCCATTTTGAGGCCTTAAATGGAAAACTTTTGTGGTCATAGATTAATATGTACCTATAATATGTAATATATACACCAATACCTTTCTAATGACACAAGACTCACCTCAACTAGAGCTCATATGAGAAAGTTATGCCTCCCAAAATTTGACCTATCATGATTGATCACCATAATTCGAGAGGATGCCACATCAACCCCTGTTATTCATAAAAAAGGGGATAGACACATGGGTACTATGAATAAGACTCTAGAAGGGTACATTTGTAACTAATTTTGAGGGTTGAATGGGTCAAATCTAACCCCTAGTTGGCTATCAAGTTGTGTTATAATTAGGCAACTAGGAGGAAAAGGGGTTCCATTCTATTTGCTTACATATTATTCCATAGTAATGTAGAGAGAGAGAGAGGAGGTTTCTATTCTGTAGCATCCCATAGCCCATAGGTCTCTAGGAAACTCCATAGATAGTGTCTTCTCCTTATTATTTATATCATTTCCATTCTAGACAAAATATAGCATACCAGCCTCACCTTTCAATTGGGTTTTCTTCTGGAAGGGTTTCCCAAATCATATCTTCATGTTCATGGTGCTTAGTATGTGTTTATATTTTATTATTCTCTATTTTTTGAATTTTATCTATTGCATGCATAAGAGGAAAACCAATAATTAATAAATTTAGAAATGTAAGGAAAACTAAGCCTCATAGTATATATTTCATATTTTACTCTATTTTTATTAGATCTATTTTGACAAACTATCCAGTGGAATATCCATGGAAATCAAAGGATCATATTGTTATTAGAGAAGGTTTCTTTGGGTATTTTATGGGGAGTTGTAGGGGGTTAGATTAGTTTAAGCACAAATTCATAAAACCCCAGCCATGGTTGATGAATCAAATTATGATGACCCTCAAGATGTGATACAGGAGAGGTTTTCATGACTGGGAATGTAGGTTGTGGATATAAACCATAATGTGAGCTTCCTCATGGCAACCCTAATCAATAAGATCAATATTTTTGGAGAAGACACAAGTTCCATCTTAGAGGTCAAATCAGAGGGGAAATTGGGGGATTAAGCAGAATTAGAGAAGGATTCCAAAACACCCAAAAAAGAGAAACCAAATTCAAGTGTCGTGAAAATTCATAGCATCCCTTTGAGATGGAAGAAAAGGTCAATATCAAGCCATATCAAGGTGATATGGATAAATTGAAATTAAATCACCAGTTGCAATAGTTAAATGTTTATTTTAGTGTTCACCATATAGGAGAGGAATCAAAAATTTCATTTGTTCATTTGAAATTAGAGGGTCATGCCATGGCTTGGTGGGAAAGCCACACATAAACCATGTGGCTAGAGGGAGATCCTCCTATAACTATGTAACCACCCCCTCCCACATTTACCCACTTTCAGCAACCTACTAGGGTAAACATGTGACAAAGAGTTACTATGATATGACTCAGCTTCCTTAGCTTCATTAAGGAAGTGGAGTCGACAAAATAAAACTTTACTGACTTTCCTCAGGAGCTAAAAGACCCCCAAGGGCTAAAAAACCACTCCAGATACCCAAATCCTGAGTTGGATTTCTTTTTCACTCACACGGACTCCAATCGCATGCACAAGCTTGTAAGTTAGCTAGTGGCTATGACCCTCTAGTCACATGCACACCACCTCCATGTGACTGTAGCCAAGATTTCATAGTTATGAGGGTGCGGTTCTAAAATCTGAGCCACCTTTTCAGGACTAGTCTCCTGGCCACTACCCAGAACTTGATTATATTTTCCATAATAATAAATGACACAAGGCAAAGTCTCTAACGCAAAACTTGATTAAGTAATTGACCTAAATAGGCCTAACCATGACATACATTTCGTCAAACATATTGAGAACATGTAATCTACATATCCTGAATGCATGTCTAGATATAGGGGTCTGACACTTATCTAAGAACCATCAAGAAGGTCCAATTCCCTCTCATAATAGTTGCAATAACATCTATTAGCTCATGCATTCAATAACCATTCATCAACAAACCAAAACATGTCAAAAGCAATAGCTAGAACCTACTATAAAACCAACATATAACTAGAGTAATAACCATGATAGAAAAACCATTAAATCCACACAATAACAAGTACAATTACTCATGAAATACAAGAGGAAAATATATCTTATTAACATATTAAAAATCCAACCAAGTCAGGGGATTCCACGTACCTCCCGACCATAGATTGGGCTGAACCAAATCTTTGTTTTAGTAAATCACCTTCGTTCCATATTCCAAGCATCAATGTGGGACTTAAGACAAAAATAGCCAAAGCTTCTTGGCGATTAAACCACCTACACCCTCAGGATTTGCCACAATACCACCAAAACCGGTCAAGGGATTCTTAGGCTCAAGTAAGCACATAAACAACCAGGATTTATCGCAATCCCACCAAAACCGATCAAGGGATCACTAGGTCTAAAACAAACACATAAACAACTAGGATTTACCATAATCTTTCCAAAAATGGTCAAGGGATCACTAGGCCCTAAACAAGCTTGGATGCCTCAAAATTTCTTCACAAATACCTTGAGGAATCTTCCTGTCTCCACCCTTTGGCTTTACCACAATCTTGCCAAAACTAATCATGGGATTCATAAGCCCTTGGGAATTTTCCTGATACCACCTCACCTAGTTCCAAAACCATCTAATAATCCAAAGCTAAACCAAATGAAATAACACCATCACACCATGGCTATCTCGAAATGGTAAGGTAAGGATGAAAGCACTGTCACACCTGGAAAAACCCATGCCAATGACAACAAAATAACCAAATACATACATGCAGGTACCATGCATTCACCAACTACATAGGAAATCACACATGCAACTTGGTACCTGCAAGTATTCCTACTGAAGCTTCTTGATACAACTTTTCCTTGCTTTTCCCTTACTATACTTGTCCTTCCTTTGCCTTCCTTTGCTTTCTTTCCTCAATGCTAAAGTGCTCCAAGAATGATCTAAGTGTGTAATATTATGAGAAAATAGAAGAGAGCTCCACCCAAAAAACTATCAAAAGGCCATGAAATGATCCTTAGAATCCTTTTTATCATTTAGGCCTCTATTTTCTTCATTTTCCTTCAATTTTCTCCACATGCAAATTTGTGACCTTTCATCTCCCTTTCTCCTATTTTCCTTTATTTTTATAAATAAATGTCAATTAATGCCTCTTTTCCTTTGCCAATTTCATTTCCAATTTCCTTAGCCATAATAAACCAAATGAACACCTACTATGATGTTTTGCCCAACATTTAGCTTGGAATATGTGTGCCATGACCTTGGTCTTATTTTTCCTTTATTATCTTTATTACATGAAATTTTAACCTTTGGTTGTTGCAAAGCCCTCCCCCTTAGGGGAACACCGTCCTCAGTGTTCTATGACATATATTACCAAAAAACTACTAAAAATAAAACATACTGCCTATGGAGCTTTATAACATAGCTCGTTTTGGTATTTATAATGACTGAAAACATGACAAACATATCGTTTACTGGAGCTTTATAACACAAATCATTATGATATTTACAATAACAACCAAATATATACTCATGTACATTTTCTTCAAATAAAAAATGATCACACTGAATATGAAGCTTTATAACCACAACTCGATATAATATTTACAATAACATACACATATACATATGCACATTTTCTTTAACCAGCAAATAAAGCAATATGATGCCTGCATCAGTCAACAAGGGAGTCTATAGGATCACACCTCCACCCTCAAAGTAATACATGGATTCACCTCCTTCCCATGAAGTCCAAAATCCATCGCCAAAGTCAAAACTGCATCCAATGTCCAGTGCTATGATGCTTGTGTTGCTTATTCTCTCAGTGAACAATTATCGGTTCATTGTCCCAGGGCACACTCCCAATGTGCATTTGATTCCATCTAGAAATGCTAATGACAAAAAAAATCCATCCCCCAACCTTCCCTTCTCTACTACACAGTCCCTCGGGAAATTTGATCACCCCTTTCTGTGCAGTCACTCACCTTCCAAGTTCCCCGACATCCCCTTTCCCAGGAGATCCATCCCTTGGAAATGTTTCCTCGCATTGGAAGGTCCAAAAACCAAGTCATATCCCTACCTCAAAACCATCATACCAATCATATAATGCTCATGGCAATCAATGGACACTATTGGGTACCAATGTCCCACAATGGCCTTGTTCCTGAAGTGCTTTACCAACATATTGTTTCCTATTCCATTTACTTTTGTTGTTGTTGCTAATTCTTTGACAACTAATTATAACCACCCAAACTGGCCATTTCCATGCTTTCCTATACCAAGCACATAATTCCCATTAGAATCAAAATAAATTCAAATCATACCTCATTGGTAGCTCGTTAATAAGGTACACCTACAATTTTGTTTACTTCCTATCACAACAAGTCAAAGTAGCTCTTTGATCAAATCATCATGTATAAACATATCACATCCAATTAGCTCAAAACTCAACCATCATAGATCACATGTAGCCATGATAAATCAAAGTCATAGATTACATGCATAATTAAAATTGAAATAAAATAATGATACTTATCCTTCAATCGGTTCTTGCTTCTAGCTTTATTCTTTATCCTTTTCCTACCAACACTAGATTAGTTGCCACACCCGACATGCACCCAATTCTTCTCTTCAATCATGTACACACAAACACACACACACTGTATATCAGATGCATACACCCACACACAACATGCAACACCACATAATACATGTACCTACACCCAACATACAACAAAACACATACACCCACACCCAGTGTACAACACAACACATACACTCGCACACGGTGTACAACACCACACAATACATACACCTACACATGGTGTCCAACACAACACATACACCTACATCCAGTGTACAACACAATACATATACGTACACAAATTACAACACAATGAATGCACATGTTTTTTGGTCAATTTAGTGTCCTAAATTGCTCTACATAAATTATCAATCCGAGTATCATAAACTAATGAAGTGTAGTGCACTATATGTGCTAGATGACCCTTCTTACCTCACTGTTTTTTATTTTCATGTTGTTTTGGGGGTTTGATCCTTTAATTCCTAATGTCTTACAATGTACTTAACAAAATCTTAAATCTACTGCTGCTAAGAATCTAGAGAAATGAAATGAGGACTAAAAGTGCTTTAAGCCAGATTTGGAAGTAAAGTTTTAACCAAGAAAATGAAAACAGAGTTTCTATTTCTGTTATTTATTATTGATTCCAAATCATGAACTAAAAGAACTTAAGAGTGAAATTGCAACTACTATCTAATAAAAACCAGAGCTAAATGAAATATTAAAACTGAAAATGAGATTGCAACTATCTATGATGGAAATAAGGCTAAAACGAAATACTGAAACTGAGATTACAACCACTGCAGAATCAAAACTTAATGAAAAACTGAAAGTGAATTTACAACAAAACTAATTGAAAGACTAAGATTAAAAATGAAATTGCAACTAATCTAATATGGAAAACTAGATGAAGTGCTTTGTTACTCTGCTACACAATTTTGGGAGAACAGCCTCCTTGTGATAACATTTTGAGGAATTTTGTACTTCATCATTCTAATAGAAAATAAATACAAAAATGCAGGAGAAGACTCATTACATAAATGAAATATCCAACCACTTGGTTTAAGATGAACCATCAACCAGAAGGGCTTTTTAGAAATATTCACTTACAATATGAGTCACTAAACTAGTAATAAAATGATAAAACATTAATGGAACTGATTAGTTCTAACTAAAGACCTAAAGACTCAAGAACAATAGATGAAATAAATTACTCTACACAACTAAACTCAACTAAAAGCTACTGATAAGAAACTAAAAAGAAATGAACAAAAGAACTATACTGAACTGAAATAAAACTATTCTGCGTTAGTAAGAAGATGACATAAACTGCATTATGAACATGGTTAGAAAGTGGTTATAAACATCATGGAAAAACATAGTGAATTTACAGTTCAACTATGACAGATAAAACAAAAATGAAATGTAACCTTAGCCAGCGCAGGGGCCCTCTGCAACTGCTAAGGTTAAATGTACTTAATCAACACTACAACAAACGCTTTTAGGTATCCATGAAACAAATAGCCTTTATATTAAAAACAAAGAATGAGTTCTCAAAATTACAAAGTGGTAATATGAACTTAACACATGAGCAAATTCGAACTAGTTATGTGTTCTTCACACAGGTATTTATAGATAAATTATACAACTTTTTTAAGAAGAAAAATAAGCTACAACAAAACACGTAGGCAGATAGGTACATGGAATCGTCTTCCATAGTTGTTGGAGACATAAATCTAAGGTAATGGTTGTTGGATTTAGTTTGCACAAGTGGCTGATGAAGTCCATAGCCTCAGGAAACTGCTTTGTATCCCATCACTGAGAAACGTGTATAAAGCAGAGTCTTGTTTGCCTTAGGTTTCTATGTTTGACTTCCCTTTGACTGGACTCTTCCTTGTCGACCTAGGCTAAGTGAATAGGACACGATCCATGCCCTGATGTTTTCCAAGCTACCCATGTAGTCAATTTCCCCTCTTGACACCTGGAACCTACAAAAGAATGGAGGTAGTTGCGGAACAACCGATTAGCTGCAGAATGTGGCTGTGTTTCGTAGCTAGAAGACAAAAACTTATTCAAACAACAAACATAAAATTATAACATGTAAATCACTAAAATGTTCTCCTTGAGGCAATTTATAATGGTTATTAATGATGAGGATGCATTTTTTAAAGAAGAATGGATGAGAAAAGTTGCTAAGGAAAGGGCAGTTTTGGAGATCAACATACCCCCACTGCAAGACTATTGCATGTCCCCATGCAATCAAAATTGTGAACTTCCTCCTTCTACTGCATTTGTTCTGAGACTTCAGCCAAAAAATCCAACCTCTTCTTGCTTTTCTTTGCACCAACTGCCATCCTTGGCTTCCTCATGAAAAATCTGTACTTGAGGTTAATAAGTTCCCTGTTTAGCTTCTTATTCTTCCTTTTTAGTTTTCTGTTCTTCTTATGCCATAAACCCAAGTGAAGCATAGTGTTATCATGGATAATCTTATCCAACTTGTTCTATTCTTTTAAGGCTTCATTTTCTCTTTGGATGTGCCTATTTAGAACTTCTAGCTCATAGATCTCTTATTTAAGGAATCTAGTTAAAGTTTCTTGTGACGTGGCAGGCTGCTCTGGATTAGCTGAAGTACCTGGGTCTACTAATGTACTCTTTTTCTCCAATGACTCTATGTAGTCATAAATTTGTTGTTGGACTGGATCAATGCCAGGAGAAACTCTTCTTGGGCTACCCTCAAAGTTATGTGTAGGAGAGTTCTGTGGGCTTTGCTCATATGGAATATTGTCAGGGGATTGAGTTGGAGTTTCTCCCTCTAAATCTATAAACTGGGTTTCTTTTGATTTCATTTTCTTCACATTTCCCCAGAGTCTAAAACTCCTCCTCAAGTTTTGGGAGCCTATGATCTCTTCCTCTGTAACCTATTTCCTTTTTCCTTTCTCCTTATCTTTCTTGAGCTGATCCCTGATTTTGATTAGTCTCTCAGAAAGCAGTTGTTCATCCTCCTTAGGTGATGAAGGTTCAGGAATATCCTTGTGGATTTATTCAACCTTTTCTTTCATTTTTCTCCTCTGATTAGTCTTCTTTCTGATCTCTGTTAATTTCTCAGAGATTGGCTCTTCTTCATCGTTTTTCTGTGTTGAAGTTTTAGGGGTGTTTTGAATGGTGAGACTGGTCTTCCTTCTCCTACTTCTTTTTATAGGACTTCCCTTAGGAAATTCTGGAGCATCTTGGAAGAAGTTTCTACCAAAAAGTCCTCCCATGTGTCTCCTACACTTCTCAAATGAAATTCAACTAAAATCTTCACTAGTCCATGGTGATATAAAGTGGTTTCTATTGACTCAACTTTCTTCTGAACATTAGTTGTCATTCTTATCAGACTATTCAATAGGAAAAAGGGTAGATTGAGGGTTTCATCTTCTAGGAAATTCATTAATAGTCGTATATGATATACATACATAGAACCAAACCTCCCTTCGCATGTAATAAAATTTTGCAAAATTAACAACATGCTACTCCATTTGTTTTTAAGTGTAGAGATTGGAATCCCTTTTCTTAAAACTGAAGTGTCCATACTTGGACTTTTGAGAATGACCTTCCAAGATTCATCATGAAACTCTTTGTTCTTAAGCCACCTTTCTCCTATCCTTGGGAGTTATGTTGCTTCAGCTATAAAGGACTCGGTAACTGCAAATTTGATGTCACCTATTTCCACGTCCATTCCATCAAATGACCTGGTAAAGGATTTGGTGATTTCCTTATGGTAACCATTGAATTTTTCAATAAAACTCAACCAACCAACCTTCTGTAACACTCCTTTCAGCTGCGGATAACCCTCCATGTACTTCACCCCTATGGGTTCAGTTCTAACAATGAGCCCCATCACCTTTGTTCTCGGCTACTCTTCAAAATTCCCTTCACCATCTAAGAAGTGGAGTGATTGTGTAAAGAGGACTGTGTATACGAAAATGGAGCAACTGGATGGATAGAAATAGAATGATTATGGATATGGAAATAGAATGACAACATATATGGAAGCAGGATGACTATGAATAAAATGACTGTATATACAAAATATATGGAAACATAGTAGCTATACACGTAAATTGTGTGAAAAACAGAGTGACTGTTATACACAAAGAATATGAAAACAGAGTAACTATATGCGCAAAGAGGTTGCGGAAGTATGAGAGAAAAACTTAGTGTAATAAATGAACAATCAGGGTTTGAAGAGTCATACGTAGATAGGTCATGTCGTTAATCTAATCGTTAACAGGTGTAGATGTAGAAGTTTGGTTAAGTATGAGTCATGGAGTTTAAAACAGAGATTAGTTATGAACACATCATTGGACCTTTTGGCATTGAAGATGGAAGATATGGTGAAGGAATCGTGGTAGTCAAATCTCATAATGATTAATCAAGGAGACATGTGATCATACAAGTTATACAAACTTATGTTTTTGTATTTCTTTTTGAAATAAGTTTTTGTTTTTACCTTTGGAACCTTACCTTCCGCTTGTTAATATCTTGATGTTTGCTTCCATAGGTGCTTCATGTGTGATTGGTCTTCAAAGTTGTTTTCTCTTCAACTACCTGCATATGATATTTTATTATGAACTGGCCTCTTTGTGCTTGGACTGATAATCAAATTGTTGCTGCAAAATCAGATTAGTTGCAGAACAGGATCAGCTATGGAATAGAGTTAGCTGCAGAATGTGGAAATAGCTGCAGAATGTAAAACAGAGAGTAAAATATGACTTATGAATGAATGAAGTGGAAATGGTTGTGTGAGTGAAAATATGACAAGATGATAAATGAGAATAGAGATGAAAGAAATGCTGGAAAAGGAAAAATTTATTGGCGAAATATGGCAGTGGAGTGAAGTGAAATGAGATGAAACAATGAATTTTTACAGAATGTAGAGTGAGTCACCATTTTAAGAAAAGGAAATGGAAAATATAGGGTGTTAGAAGCTTCTGATTTTCACCCTGTATTTTCTGTATAAGCATGCCAATCAGTGATTGGTTTTCAACCTTATACAATTTTATTTTTTATTTTTTAGATAGAAGAAAAACAGAGATTAAGTTGGTGGAGAAGAAGGATTCTTCTTCACCAACTTCATTTCAGAATTGTTCTAAAAGATCTTGATGAACTCCTCCTTTGAGATTAGTTTTTGATAAATTTTCAATCTATGACCAGTCACAAGGAGAGCAGTATGACTTTCATCTATTGTTTTGACCCTTACTGCTCCATTATTGAAAAAAATTTCAATCTCATATGGCCCAAGCCAATGGGTTTGAAACTTCCCTTGAATATCTTTAAAATTTGAATCAAATAACAGTGCCCAATCTCCCTCTTGAAACCTCTTGTCCTTGATGTATTTGTCATGCCATTTAGCCCTCTGTTGTTGAACTAGACTAGTTCTTTGACTAGCCTCTTGTCTGATTTCATTAAGTTCATTCAATTGCTCTAGTCTATGCTTTTGAGCTTCTGATAAATCCATCCCCAACTGGACTGCCATCTTGAAAGTTTTGACTTGGAACTCTATGGGGAACAGGATTTGTTTCCCATAAACAAGCTCATAGGGTGTATGTCCCGTTTTGTTCCTCCATGTAGTTCTATAGGCCCATAAGGCTTCAGGAAGCCTTTCTGCCCAATCTCTTCTATGTAGATGCATGGTCTTAGTGAGGATTCTTTCAATCACTTTATTTGTAGACTCCACTTAACCATTTGCTTGTGGATGGTAAGGAGTAGATTTCCTATGCTTGATCTTGTACTCCTCCATAAGCCTCTCCATCATGTTGGATGTGAATTGAGATCCCTGATCTGTCACAATTTCTCTTGGAACACCAAAGCGAGTAAAGATGTCCTCAAAAAGAAAACTAACTACAGATTTTTCGTTAGCAAAAAGTAATGCTTTGGCCTCTACCCATTTGGTGACATAATCAGTGCATACCAATATATACCTTTTCTACTTGGATGGAGGATTAATAGGTCCAATAAAGTCTAAAGCCCATTTTTCAAAGGGTTCGATAAGTACCTGAGTTTGAAATGGAATTTCATTTGAGGAAGCATGTTTCCCTACCCTTTGGCAGCTGTCGCACCTTCTGACATATTCTTTAGCATCTCTGAAGATGGATGGCCAATAATATCCTAAAGAAAGGATTTTATAGGTTGTTTGCTGTCAGCAAATTTTCCACCACACGGCTCATCATGACATGCTTTGAGAATATCAAGCATTTCATCTTCCCTGACACACCTTCTGATCATAAGATTTGGCCCTGTTTTATACAATTCGTTAGTGATCCATGAATATCTTGCACTTTCTTGAATAATCTTTCTTTTCTCTCTAGGAAATAAATGTGAAGGTAACTTCCCTGTAACCAAATAATTAGTAACATTTGCAAACCAAGGAGTTTGATTAGTTACTGCAAAGAGATATTCATCAGGAAACTTATCTTCAACCAGAGAGTCTTCTTTGATATTCTAAATCCTGGGCCAGAAATCGGCAATTGTGTTTTGTTTTCCAGGTCTATCTAGCACAGTAATGTTGAATTCTTGCAAAAGTATAAGCTATCTTGTAGCTCTGCCATTAGTAATAGGTTTATTCATCAAATATCTAATTGCAGAGTGATCTGTATGAACAAAGGTTTCATAGCCTGTTATATAGTGTCTGAACTTGTTAATTGCATGAACAACAACTAAGAATTCTTTTTCAGTTACAGTATAATTCAACTCAGTGGGAGTCAAATTTTTACTTGTATAGTAAATGGCATAAGGAATCAAATCTTTTTGTCACAATACAGCTCCCGGAGTTGTATCTAAAGCATCTGTAGAAATATGGAAAGGAAGTTTCCAATTTGGACCTCTTAAAATAAGTGCTTCAGATATTTTTTCTTTCAAGGTTTCAAATGCTAGTTGGCAATTAGGATTCCACTTGAATTCACAATCTTTTGTAAGCAATTTGAAGAGCGGAGATGCTATTTTACTGAAGTTTTCTAAAAATCTTCTATAGTATCCTATAAATCCTAGAAAACTTCTAACATCCTTTTGGCAATTTGGAATTGGCAATTTAGAGATAACTTCAACTTTAGACTTGTCAACTTTAATCCCTTCTCCCGAAATGTGATGTCCTAAAACAATACCTTCTGTAAACATCATAAAGCATTTTTCATGGCTTAGTGAAAGGTCTGTTTCTTTACATATTTTAAGTACTTTTTTCAAATTTTCGAAAGCTTCTTCAAATGTGTTACCATAGACTGTAAAATCATCCATATATGCCTCTACACAATCATGTATTAGATCATAAAATATTCCTAGTACTTCTCTTTGGAATGTTGCAGGTGCATTACATAATCCAAAAGGAAGTACTCAGTAGGCAAAATTTCCCCATGGACAAGTAAATGTGGTTTTATCCTAATCCTCAGGTGCTACCTGAATTTGATTATAACCACTAAAACCATCCAGAAATGAGAAAAACTTCTTACCTGCTAATGTATCTAATACCTAATCTATAAAGGGCAAAGGAAAGTGATCTTTCAAGGTTGCTTTATTCAATTCTTGATAATCAATGCACACCCTCCATTTACCATTCTTTTTAGGCACAATTACCAAAGGAGAAACCCATTGGCTATCTGAAATTGGGTAAATGAAGTTTACATTGAGTAATTTTTGGAGCTCTTCTTTCACAATTTCCCTAAGATTTGGATTCATTCTTCTCTGAGGTTGTCTGATTGGTCTACTATTTTCCTTAATATAGATATGATGGATACAAGTCTTAGGATCAATGCCTTTCATGTCGGTAAACTACATTGCAAATGCAGTAGAATTTTTTTGTAATATTTTGGTTAGCTCTTCTTGTTGTAGTTTCTCCAAGTTTTTGTTTATGTTCAATGTCCTACCTGGAAAAATTTCAATTGTAGAGCTACCAAACTCTTCCATAGAATAGAGAGACATCTGCCTAGATGACAAGTATTCAACATTAGATTTTTCTTGAAATTGTGCATGATCATATTCTGAAGATGTTTCAAAGTTTTCCAATGTGTTCAAAATTTGACTATCTTCACTAATTTTTGACATAGTAAAGAGAGGTTGAATATCATCTTCATCATCAATCCATTCCTTGTCATCTATTTCTGTTATTGCTTTTGCTGGGGGATACAAAGTAAATTTCTTTGTTGAATTACCATCAGAAATATACATGTCACTAGATCTACAACTAATAAAAGCATCAGCTGTGGCCAGCGAAGGTCTTCCTAATATGAGTGGGTGTCCTCCTAAATTATGCTTGGGAGTTAAAATCATGAAATCAACAAGATATTCCCAAAAATCTAAGGAGACTGAAATATCTTCTAGCACACCATCTGGTTTGATTACTGATCTATCTGCAAGTTGCAGTAAGGTAGGTATGTAAAGAAGGTTAGGAAGTTTAAGCTGCTCCATAGTTTGTCTAATCATAATGTTTATTGCTGCCCCTAAGTCAATCAATGTATTTGGAATTTCAATTCCATGTATATGTGTCTTGACAATTGGACTTCCTAGATCCACATATTTCTGCATGGCAATCTTTCCTACCAAGTGAATTATTTTTGTTTCTCCTGGTTTTCTTCCTGGTCTTTTAATGCTCAACCCCTTTATTGTCTTGGCTAGAATTGGAATTTCTCTAATGGCTTGTAACAAAAGGAATTTTGATACAAATATTCTTCAATTCGTCTAGAAAATCGTAATTGGGCAACAAGATCTGTTTTTCTACCCCTCTATCAATTTGTAATCTCTCAGGAAAAGGAGGTGTAGAAGTAGATGTTGGTTGCTCAATGATAGGAGTTATGTTTATTGATTCTTTTGTTTTTCTTTTCCAATATTTTGGTTTTGGAGGGATGTTCCCTCAAAACTTTTATTGACTTTCAGAGAATCCTCCTCAAAAGTGTCTTGTTCTTGAATAACTATAGAAGGTTTCTCCTCTTCTAATATCCTACCAGATCTAAGTTGAACATCATTAAGATCTAGAGGAGTAATCATATAAGTTGGAAATTGTTGTCCTTCTACCATGTAAGCATTCTGAGGGTTTTATTGTTATGGTTTGGTAATGGTTGGGCAGGTAGTTGATTTGGTTTCTGCTGAAATGGCAATAAGAGTTGAAGATTTTGACTTTGTTGTGGAAATGGTAATGAAAGTTGAGGGTTTTGATTTGGAAGTTGTGGCTGCTGATTTTGTGGTTGATTTTGTGGGGGAGGATAATTCTGATAAGATGGAGGATATTGGTAATATTGGGAAAATCTCCCATAAGGATTTTGTACCCCTTGTGCCCATGGTTGAGATTGATACTGAGATTGAGGTTGAGGCCAAGGTTGCTGCCAAGAATTCCAATTTGGTGGGGGTTGAAGATACATTGGATTGTTAAATCCTTGATTTTGTGGCCCCTTCCAAGGTCTTCTTGCAACAAAACAAAGAGATTCTATAGGATTTGGGACTGTTTCCTCTTGAAAGACAACCTTAAGACCTGGGATTGAAGGACAATCCTTGGTCTCATGACTTTCTGAACAAATCATACAAGTTTCTACAATTTTTGCATCTAAAGGGCATTCCCTTAGAGCATGTTTCTTTCTGCATTTTGGACAAAAAATGGCTAAAGCATCAGCCTCTGTTTTCTGCTTGTTTTGAATTTTAAGGGTGTCTAGCTACTCACTAAGGCTCCCTAGAATGTCCATTTTAAACTCATCAAGCATATTGCCAATTTCTGCCCTACTTACAAATTCAGTTGAAGATTTGTTTGCTCTTACAAGAGAAGGATCTTTTGGCCCTTTTCCTATTTTAGATTTCCCTCTTGAGAGATGAACACATATTTCTGCTATGTCACTCAATGGAAGTTGAGAGATATCTCCCTTCCCCATCATGTTAAGGATATCTATCCATTCATCTCTAATGGCCTTTAACAAAAGAGCTTTCAAATTTTCTTCATCTAAATTGTTCATCTTTGCTCTTTTCAAATTATAGTTGAATCTCTCAAGCAAATCCTCTAAGTTTTCATCCTCTTTTTGCATCATTTTGAACACCTCATCTTTATGATTCATAGGCATACAATAATCCAGTTATCTATCCATAAATGCCTGTTTCATGTCATTCCATGTTCTAATGGATTGAGTGACTAACCCCATGAACCATTTCAAAGCAGCCCCTTTTAGTGTTGAGGGAAACAATTTGAGTTTTTGAGAGTCTTCTAGATAGTCATAGGTTCTGCACAAGACTTCAAACTCAAACAAAAATGTTTCAGGGTCCTCACTTCTCAACCCATAGAAGTTTGGGAGGACAGATGGTGAGATATTTTTCATTGTTGTATGTGTTTCCTCATCCACTATAGGGAATCCAAATGAGTTATCTACTTCCCTATTTCCTCTGCCTCCTCCATTATTACCTCTACCTCCTCCATTGTTTCCTCTACCTCTCCCTCTACCCCCTCCTCCAAACAATGAGAATTTTCCATCTTGTTCTTCTTCTGCCATTATAGTTTCTTCAGAGTCAGTATAGGGCTCAACCTGCAAGGTTATTCCCTCTTCCTCTGGTTCTTCTATTAATGGACTATGAGAGAGAGTTTCTACTTTTTCTTCCTCACCAGGTATTCCTAATTCTTCAACTGCAATAGGCTCCCCTGTGGAGGTGAAAAAGGTTATCCCTGTTGTTGGAGTTTCAAAATTTTTCTCTCCTAGGACTGTTTTGGTAGATGATGTAGGAGAATCTTCTGATTGAGTTTTTGCCCCTTGAATTCTAGGAATCCTATGGCTGGGAGTATGAGTTTGGGATGGAGGTGTGTCTTTTCTAACTCTTGGTGGAGTAGGTGGAGTTGTAGGAATCAAACTTCTGCCCCTAGCTATAAATCTACCCCTAGAGTCTCTTTCTCTATGCATGTCATTGTTTTGTTTTGTTGTTTTTGTTTTTTTTTTTTTTTTATGAATGTAAGAGATAAGGCTACCTAGTTACACTTCCCCGGCAACGGCACCAAAATGTTTGGTCAATTTAGTGTCCTAAATTGCTCTACATAAATTATCAATCCGGGTATCGTAAACTAATGAAGTGTAGTGCACTATATGTGCTAGATGACCCTTCTTACCTCATTGTTTTTTAGTATTATGTTGTTTTGGGGGTTTGATCCTTTAATTCCTAATATCTTGCAATGTACTTAACAAAATCTTAAATCTAATGCCACTAAGAATCTAGAGAAATGAAATGAGGATTGAAAGTGCTTTAAGCCAGATTTGGAAGTAAATTTTTAACCAAGAAAATGAAAACAGAGTTTCTATTTCTGCTATTTATTATTTATTCCAAATCATGAACTAAAATAACTTAAGAGTGAAATTGCAACTACTATCTAATAAAAAACCAGAGCTAAATGAAATATTAAAACTAAAAATGAGATTGCAACTATCTATGATGGAAATAAGGCTAAAATGAAATATTGAAACTGAGATTACAACTACTGCAGAATCAAAACTTAATGAAAAACTGAAAGTGAATTTACAACAAAACTAATTGAAAGACTAATATTAAAAATGAAATTGCAACTAATCTAATATGGAAAACTAGATGAAGTGCTTTGTTACTCTGCTACACAATTTTGGGAGAACAACCTCCTTGTGATAACATTTTGAGGAATTTCGTACTTCATCATTCTAATAGAAAATAACTACAAAAATGCAGGAGAAGACTCATTAGATAAATGAACTATTCAACCACTTGGTTTAAGATGAACCATCAACCAGAAGGGCTTTTTAGAAATATTCACTTACAATATGAGTCACTAAACTAGTAATAAAATGACAAAACAGTAATGGCACTGATCAGTTCTAACTAAAAACTTAAAGACTAAAGAACAACAAATGAAATAAATTACTCTACACTACTGAACTCAACTTAAAGCTACTGATAAGAAACTAAAAAGAAATGAACAAAAGAACTACACTGAACTAAAATAAAGCTATTTTGCATTAATAAGAAGATGACAGAAACTACATTATGAACAAGGTTAGAAAGTGGTTATAAACATCATGGAAAAACACAGTGAATTTACAGTTCAACTATGACAGATAAAACAAAATGAAATGTAACCTTAGCCAGTGCAGGGGCCCTCTGCAACTGCTGAGGTTAAATGTACTTAATCGACACTCCAACAAACACTTTTAGGTATCCATGAAACAAACAGTCTTCATATTAAAAACAGAGAATGAGTTCTCAAAATTACAAAGTAGTAATCTGAACTTAACACATGAGAAAATTTGCACTGGTTCTACGTTCTTCACATAGATATTTATAGAGAAATTATACAACCGTTTTAAGGAGAAAAGCAAGCTACAACGAAACACGTAGGCAGACAGGTAGACGAAATCGTCTTCCATAGTTGCTGGAGGCATAAATCTAAGGTAATGGTTGTTGGATTCAGTTTGCACAAGTGGCTGATGAAGTCCATAGCCTCAGGAAACTGCTTTGTATCCCATCACTGAGAAACATGTACAAAACAAAGTCTTGTTTGCCTTAGGTTTCTATGTTTGACTTCCCTTTGACCGGAGTCTTCCTTGTTGACCTGGGCCAGGTGAATAGGACACGATCCATGCCCTGATGTTTTCTAAGCTGCCCATGTAGTCATTCTCCCCTCTTGACACCTGGAACCTGCAAAAGTGTGGAGGTAGCTGCAGAGCAGGCGATTAGTTGCAGAATGTGGCTGTGTTTCGTAGCTAAAAGACAAAAACTTATTAAAACAACAAACATAAAAGTATAACATGTAAATCACTAAAATGTTCTCCTTGAGGCAATGTATAATGGTTATTGATGATGAGGATGCATTTTTTAAAGAAGAATGGATGAGAAAAGTTGCTAAGGAAAGGGCAGTTTTGGAGCTCAACACATGTCACGGTACAATGACTACACAATGAACATAACACAATACCACATGTACACAACACAACATGTATGACATGTACACTACCACATGTACACAACATCATGTGTACAACATGTACACAACACCACATGTACAACATGTACACAATACCACATGTTTATAGTGTTGCCTGCACAACATGTACACATCCCCTCCTACACAACGTGTAGACAACATCACATGTACACAACACCACATGCACAATGCGTATATATCACCACATGTTCACACCACCACCTGCACAATGTGTACACAACACCACGTGCACATAACACCACTTGTACAACATGTACACAACACCACACACACACCACACCACAAGTACAACATGTACATAACACCACATGTACACAACATAACATGTACAACATGTACATAACACCATATATACACAACACCATATGTACACCGCACCACATGTACACAACACGACATATACAACATGTGCACAACACCATCTATACACAACACTGCATATACGACTTGTAAACAACACCACATATACAACATGTATGACATATACACAATAGTAGTACTCCAAATCCAAAGACCACACTGACTCTACTAAGCAACCTTGCTTCTATTGTCTTCCACCATCCATGCTTGTCCCAACATGTCACAGATCACACTGCTTTCATTCATTTGATGTATCCCTTAGCATAACCTGTCCATAACATAAACATCGGCATAGTATGAGCATAAAATATAAAATCATATCCACATGATACTGACCTCTTAGATCTTTTAGGGCTACTTTTCCCACTTGATTCCTCGTAAACCAGGAACCTCTTCATGCTATTCACCTGCATAAGCAACCATTCCTCCATAAGAATGATCCCTGACGAACCTTTCGTATATAAATATACATACATATATATATATATACATATATATATATATATATATCTATATATATATATATCTATATATATATCTATATATATATATATATATATATATATACATACATACATACATACATACATACATATATAGACATCTTCATGATCATGAGCACAACATAATTACCAGATATCATAAGGTCAAGGTTAAGAAAATTCCCTTTATCTGTGCACAACATGCACAACATTGAGAACAATAGTTCCCAACATAGCCAAAGAATTTGACACCTCAAATCCATTTACTATACCTTTCCTATTACCTTTCTCATGATTGTCCTGCCACCACCCATTTACACCAATGGGGCCAACCAATCCAACTGGTTGTCATACTCTTGCCTTCAACTACCCTTATACATGCATAGTGGTTACATAATGTATGATTTCTATGGTAGATTTTTGTGTTGCAGATGGCAGCTTGGCTTGCGATGGATGAGTGTGTTTGACTTATGTCATATGTTATGGTGTTTGTTGTTTGGTTTCTTATGTGTAGATGGTTATGTAGATGGTTGCTTTAGTAGTTGTACATGTTCCCTTGGTATTTGCATTACCATGGTATTGGTATGTGTGTGGAGCAGGTTGGCACATGGTATTGGTATTACCTTGGTACAGGTGGTCTTGGTATTGGTATTACCATGGTACATGTGCCCTTAGTATTGGCATTACCATAGTACAATTTCCCTTGGTATTCACATAACCATGGTATTTTCCCGTGGTATTGGTTTGGAGATTGTTGAGGATAATTTGGCATATACTTGTGTGAGAGTATTGAGTTGTGGGATTGATGGAGTGAGAGTGTGAGAGTGTGCTACAATGTTTTGTCTAGCATATTGCATATCTATAAATGTGCTGAATAAAGTGTGTCTATCAGCTTATTATTTTTAGATTTAGATCAATGAGGTTGTTGGGTTGCTCATGTTGAGCAGATTTGAGAGCCCAGTTTGAAAATGCATGAAATGTGGTTTGCATGGAGGTGTTGAAGGAATTGAGGCTTCATAATAGGCAGTGTGTAGATAAGGTGGGGGCCTTGTAGCAGACAGATTAGTACGAAAATCAGTTTCTCCAAAGTCCTATAGAATTGGGTGAGGCTCATTGGTTGTGGTTGCTTCCAATGAATGGTTGTTCATAGAGTTGTGAGAGAAGAGTATTTATAAATGATGTTGCTAGCAGATTGTCATAGTAGTCAATTCTTCCAACTAATGGGTGCTAGCTCTTCTATGTAAAAATGTGTTCAACACTTAACATAATATTTGAGTAGCAACAATAGCAGGTGATTTTTTTCACTGGAGGGGGTTTTCCACCAGAAACATTTGTGTCCTCTTTGATATTATTTATGGTGTTTTACATTGATGCTATGTTGGCTCTACATGTTTTTATATTGATTTCATGATGGTTTCATAAGTGTAGCTAATGGATTACTGAATGTTGTATTTTGGTAAAAATGGTTAAAAATAATATAATCACAATCACTATTGATTCAAAAACCCCCCCAACCTCCCCCTCCTCTCCATAGTGAGGCCATTTCCAACATAGAGAAATTAGTAGAAGAAATAAGCATATGTGTCAAGAGAAAATTGCCAAAGAAATTGCTAATTTAAAGGAGAGCCTTAGTGTAATGATGAAACTCATACAAGAGAATGAGGATGACAACAAAAGATGTGGATGGAGGTGTTGGGAAAATTAATTGCTTAAATAAAACAACTAATCACCTAGACATTAATTATCATCTCGAGGAATGCCTTTTTGTTTTAAGGAAGTCCACAAAATATATGCAAGTAGTTAAAAACAACTAATATTGTTTCTATATGATTGTGTTCTAAACTATCAAGCTCATTCTTCATTGTACAACAATAAGAATGAAATGTGAAACTTAAATGGCATGGCTAAATTCAAAGAACAAAAAGTAAAGTGCAGAAAATACATGGAAGAATTCAAATCTACACTCACAACTAAAAGAAAGATTTAAACTACAACACACAACTGAATTGAAATATTACACTACCTTACCCAACAAAAAATGAAATACTAATCTAGAACTTGTGAATAGAAACTTATACCATGAATCTAAAGTGTGAAGCGAGAATGAAATTTTAAACTGATTTATAAATTTAGAATGAAGAGAAATAGAACAAATCTGTAATTACATTCTCATAATATAAGAAAGAACAATCATAATACTAACAACTATAATGCTAAATAACAAGAAACAACAATCCAATTACCAAATATATATTAACTATTTTGAAGGAAACAACAATTATGTTCTAAGGGAACAATAATGCAAATAATGACAAAGAAACAAAAACCATTTAACGAAGGGATCAACAAATGGAATACTTCAAGAACAACAAATGAGGAAACAACAAAGAAATTCTATAAGAAGTAATAAGTAATCACACTGAAACAACAAAAATATAACTAATCTACTAACAATTACATGATAGTACCTCAACTGGGAGGCAAGCCCAACCACCAAGAATCAGTTTGTCAAAGAAAAGCACTCACATAATAAATTGAACAATCCAAACCATGCTACTCAACTTTGTAATAATGAAACTCATGAATGATTATAAAGTATGGATTTGATCCTTCAATATTTGATCTGCTCTATATGTGTTATCTCCTTTTCTCTCTGATTTGTGTTTTTTAAATACACAAACAACAAAGGGAAATTTACAACAAAATGGTTACAAAATTATTTCCCTTACAATTTTATTGATTATAAAATATTAATGAGCATGATGAGATCTAAAATATCTCTACATCATCATTCAACTGGAAGCAAATTGAATATGGAATAGCACTTGGGGCAATTTGGAAAACGACCACAACAAAATATCTGCAAAAATTGCCTTCGATGAACCTTGCATTTCTCTCAATATAGACAAAATTTTGAAAACTACTCATAAAAAAACTGAACTCGATGGTTCTGTACAAAACCCATGTAGTGGAATTTTGAGATTTGTCTTCATTTTCCCGAAAAATCCAACGCAAAACTGTCACTTTTTATCCCAACAAATTTCTGAGTTGGAATATTTGATTATGAATTGGAGCTTAGATTTGCAATATGGAAGAGATATTGAAGGATAAAATTGTGATTGATGTTATAGAAAATCCATTAATAAACCATCATTGGAAAAATCATGCATAATAATCTCCAATTTATTAAAAATAAAGGAGAATAAACACCATTAAACCACAAGAGCATGAATAATTATAAAATGGAATTATATGATAAATTATGATAAATAATGTGATAAAAGAATGTTGTAAATTGATGAAATAGATGCCAAGAAATGATAATAATGACAATTAATGGCCCAATAGAAGGATGAAGGAGCAGGTTATATGGACTGTTAAGAAATTATTTGCAAGAAAGTTGAGGAAGAAGATGGGGCACAAGATAAGTGATTAGTTAAAGTGATATGAACTTAAAGCAGTTGAGTATGAAATGAAAGTTCACTATTGTGAACTAGAGTAGGGGCCATTCCTTGGAGAGAATGGTGATGAGGATGCTAATGGGATACTGATAAGAATCTCATGGACTGTTTTGAAAGTTCATATCAACATAAGGATGTGATAACGAAGACATCGAAAGATGATGAAGATCCTTTTGTGTTTCAAGTTGATAATCTGTGTGTGAATACATGTTTTGTAGATGAAGGATAAAATCGAAATTTTCTTATAGGAATGGAAGAGGCAGAATTATCTCCTAAGGTATTAAAAAAAAAAAAAAAAATCTATACATAATCAAAGGATGTAGTTGTTGAAGGATAATTAGAAGAACCTTTTGTTACTCTGAACAAGGCAAAATTGGCTTGTCAAGACAATCAAAAGGAGGAAAAATAAGATGAAGAACAACATTCAGGTATGAAGTTTCTAGAATTTGATGAAGAGATTACGTTGGAATTTTTTCTGAGAAAATCTAAGTTTAAAGAATAGTTTACTGTCAATGCTAGGAAATATAAAGTTGTACATAAAAAATCAGAGATAAAGGGTTCTTGTCAAGCTCATTCTATGTGTACAGGTACATATAGAGTTGAGACCAAGGAAGAAGAGACAAAATGTCTCATGATAATGAAATTTTATTTCATTTTGAGCAAGAGGATGATGTCACGAACAAGAAGATTCCAACATGTAGAGTGAAGGATAACAACCTTATATAAGGAAATGCAAATCTTGATGAAGAAATGAACTTCTTAGAAGAATGGCTAGTCAATCCAAGGGTTGAAGAATACTACACAGGGACTAACATAGGAAGCATAAAGAGGAAGAGATGCATGTGGCATATAATGAAATTGATGTTAGTAAAAGATATCAAGAGTAGGATATTCGTCTGAGAATAATCCAACAACAAATAAATCAAATGAACGAGATGATGTAGTATACATATGTTTACTAAAGAATGAGGGAAAACTTGAAAAATATGCACAAAAAAGAGGTGCAAGGCAAGAAATTGTCTCGGGAGACAATAGGAAGAAGGAAAGTAGTAAATGTAACCATTAAGCTGCAAAAGATGAACCGAAAGTCAAAAGAGAGACTAATGTACATGAAGGGACAACAACCTACACATTTAAAGAGAACCATAGTGAATATAACAAAGCAATCGTCTTTTTTACTAATGATGGTTCTTAGGAGTGTAATAAACAAAGTATTTACTATAATGAATTTATTTTAGGTGCAAATGAAAGTCAATATTTTGTAGAGAAACCATGGAGAAGGAAATCAAGTGCCTTAAACATCTTTGAAATATGTATGGTGATGAAGAATGGAAACTGAAGGTATAGAAACAAAGAAAAGGCCATTAAAACCATAAAGTTTTTAAATTCTAAAGTACAACTACAAATAAGCAGTGCCAATAACATATATCAACAAATGGATAAGCTATACAATGGAATTGATAAGTTATGGATGTTGATGGAGAAATGGGTTAAGAAGAGGTATAATGAGTTGAAGAGAACAATAAAAAACAAAATACAGTTGATTTCACAAGTTTACATCTATATAGAAAGTGGAGTAATTTGAAATAAAGTATGGAAACCTGGAAAATTGAGGACAACAACAAAAATTCAACAACAAGAAGTGAAGAGGACATGGTTAATGAAATCAATTTCCAAGAAGAAGTTCAACATTAGAACATAGTTTGAAAATGTTTATGGAAGTGAAGCAAGGTGACAACGATAAAGAAGAGTTTGGAATCTAGGAGGGGAAATTGTATTAAATGCACTTGCAATTGAAATTTTCAGACAATGAGATGGAAGCTACAACCAGATCAAGTACAATAGAAATAGTAGGAAGAATCATGAACAAGAGTCCATGAATTGTTTTATCTTTGGAGTCTAATGCAAGAGCATTGCTCAACAAGACCTAAAAGGTCTTACCAAATTTACTAAAGGGAGTTAGTTTCCTTATTTTAATTTAATTCAATTCAAAGTTATGAAAATAGGATTAAGGGGTTTTAATAGGGATTTATTAGAGAAACGAAGAATTATTTCCTCATTGACATGTAATGCACTTTTTAAAGTGAGTTGTTGAAGGAGTTAGATATTTTAGGCTTAGAATAAATATTTTACATGTATGGATGATTTGATCCAACCTTAATGGATCTCAACCAACCATCCTTATTTTATATAATTGATCTTTGTCAAAAATAAAGTATATAAAGATTGGATAGAAAATAGAGAGATAGATCCAATTGAATAAGCTAGGAAGGTTTAGTAGAGCCAAAACGCTATAATGGGCTAAACGATGTGAATCAAGCCAATTTATACAGATTTTTGGTGAATGAATATTGTGTGAATATTCGTCATCATGCGTGTACCTGATCTCTGTTTTTTTTAAGAAATATGTTTATACTATGTGGATGAGTGTTTTAATGTTATGAAATTATGGAGGAAAATTTTAATTTAGAATACTCAAACCTAATCAGATATCGTGATATTTTTTGACACAACATATAATGCCCATTAGAGTTGAGTAGTGGGAGTACGTCGAAAGGATTCAAAAAAGGAGAATAGTGACAAGGGATTGATTAAAAGATCTTATTGATGTTTAGAACTCTACAACATAGAATGGTTTTGAGTTAAGGATCCAAATCAGGTTCCAGATGAGTTCAATATTGGAGGATTGAGCATCGAAATGAACCAATCATAGTTCCATGGGAAGCTCTAATTTGGGGTTCAGATATAGAGTCTTTAAAAGGTGAGAGTTTTTCGTATCAAAGAAAAACCGGCAACACATAAAATTTGTGATACTTTGCTAGTTAACAAAGAATCACAACAAATAATTTCTGGTTAACAATGTCTATTGGGTTAAGGTTCTACTACTGTAGGGTTCACCTCAAGCTTAGTGTAAAAATTCATTAAGTCAAAGCGTTTCCTTCTGTGTTTCCTTATTGGATGAACTCCCCCAATTGCCACCGTGTACAAATCTGTACCATTAGATGAAATGTTAGATTATTGAAAAAATTTACACCGATCAAATAACAAAAACTATGATAAATAAAACAAATACTTTAGAATAAACCATTTTGCTGAACCGTTTCTTGAACAGTTTCTTGATACCTCACATTGATTTTGTGACATCTGCACAGTTCTCCTGCGGTTTGATTTTGTGACATCTCCATAGTTATTCGGCAGACCTCAACTGGAACAGCGGTGGCAACATGAGTTGTGACAACTACGCAGCGGGGACGAGCGGCCCTGGGTCATCGAGAAAGCCCTCACATGGCTACAATGATGTTGGTTGGGAACTAAGTCTCAAAGTTGAAGGGCCTCTCAGCCTCTCGAATTTCAGGTTGATCCACAAGCTGGGCAACGGGGACATCGACAACATTTATTTGGAAGAGCTCAAGGGAACGGACTGCTATTTTGTGATGAAGGCAATGGACAAGAAGGCGCTGTTGGGTCGGAATAAGATGATCATGGCCGAAATGGAGAGGGAGATTTTCGGAACACTGGATCATACGTTCTGGCAGACTCTGTATGTGCATTTGGACGACGTTCACTTGTAGTGTCTGGTCATGGAGTTCCGCCTAGGCGGGGACCTCCATGTTCTTAGGCGACAGCTTAAGAGGTATGCACTGGCAACTCATGGATTTTATTGTGAGTAACAAAAGCAGATGAAAAGTGAGTTAAGAGGTAACCTTAAAAAAACCACAGAGTGGTGACATTTGATGGTGGTCTGGACCCAACTTTTGCTAAAGGTTAGTTCCCTGTGTTGATACTAGATCTTTGAGTTCGCAGATTGCCATGGGCCCCTCAAGTTCAAAGGCCTTGTCATACACTTGCTAAGCCCCTCTAGGCTTCGAAAAATGCAAGAGAGCCACAACAAGAAGAACGCACCCTGTGTCTGCCAGTCCATCCTTGAGAGAACCTCCAACAGAATGCCAGATACCCATTTCATCTCCCAACTCCTTGGCAGCCCCTATGGTAAGAGAGAGAATGCATCCCACAGGGGTAGCCCATCTGTAGAGTAGCCTGGACGGGGAGAGAAAAAGCCTTATTGTGTAGGCAGACAAAATCACTATGAAGAAGCACATGGCCAAGTGTTGGAGCTTGTCCACTGCAATCCAATCGTCTGCCATGTTTCTTCCTCTGCCTTCATGCACACTTGCTTCTTACCACCATGGGAGGTCTCAGGGTGTTGATTATAATAAGGCTGTAGCTTCCATGGATTTCAACTAATTCTTGGTAAAAATGGATCGCTACCTGCCAATATTGACATAAAACTTTAAACCACGTCATGTTTATGGAATCTGGATGCAAATGTCAGAGCCAGCTGAAGCTTTCCCATTCATGGTCATAGGAGGCTTTGGTTGGGCACAGCTCAATCCTTTTAAAGCTTGCAGTTGTGAGGCAATGTCCAAAGTATTGACTACTGCAATCCAGTGTTTGTGAGTCAATCATTCTATCGACAATGAATATCAAAGTATTGACTACTGCAATTCAATGTTTGTCAGTCAATTACTTCGTCCGACATTGTAAGTCAAAATTTGAAAGTATTGGCATTGTGTTTGAATGTCAGGTTTATATATTACTATCAAAGCACATTTTGAAACGATTCAAAGCAATCCATGTTCATCACACGATGTATGGCAAAGTTGACCAATTTGATTAGATGCAGTGAACATCACCCTTCGCAATCCTCGTCAACCTAAAATAATCAATTAAATAAAGGTAAGAGTACAAAAAGTCGAGTCGGTAGTGAATTTAAAAATTAAATCAAGTGACCAGGCTATGAATCTAAGGAATTGTCTAAGTGAATTTCAGCAATTTAAGGAATTGTCTAACTATACTTGGGAAGAAAGCTTCTACGCCTTTGCGCGGTTTTATCTCTCAGCAGTTGTTGGTCTGGTTAGCCATTCAACCTGAATATGCTTATTCCACTCCTTAGTGAACTTATGGAATCAGACTAAGTGACTAAGCGATGAACTTAAGGAATCGGTCAATTCTAACGAAACTTGACAAGAAAGTTTACGGGCTTTTGCGTGGTTTGATTTCTCAGCAGCTGTTTCTGTATTATATATGCCTCCTTATTTCATTTAACATTAACTGATAATGGCCAGGATTGTTTCTGATCAACAGTAGTTAGTTATAAGAAGGTTGTATTATTAATGATATCTCGAGCCTTCTTGTTTTGTCTTCAATACATTACATTACTAATGCTATCTGGAGCATACTACACTTTTCATTACATTACAGTTTGATTGATTGACGTGAGAAAGCCTACAGTAAAATTATCAAATGTACCTGAAGTACTATTATCAAAGGCGAGCCATGAAGACTCGAAGTTTGTTTATGTTCTTATTCTACGTTTCAGTAGCGGCAATAATAATGAAGGAAGGCACAGTCGATGCAGTTAAGAGTCCTAAAAATGAGGAATATTGCAACAACCCACGGTGATTTAGAAGACATGTCAATTTTGCAATTGGATAAATTGTTGAGTAAACAATATTTCATACACATTCACTGGCCTTATGCATTCTCTACAATTTTTTTTTGTATGTTGTGATGATGATATCTTCATTTTATCTTTTGTTATATTAGTGTTGTTAATATTTATTGCTATATACTTTATACAACTTTTTGTATGTTGAAGGGCTAACCAGACCAACCGCTGCTGAAAGGCATTTTCGGCATTGTCATTTTACATCAATTTGCCTTGCAGTTAAGAAAGACGGCCTTTCCAGGATGTGCAGGTTATTAAACGCATTGTCCGTATGGTCATTTTACATCGATTTGGTATTCCATACTTCATACTATAGGGTTAGAATTTCAAATTTTCAAAATTTAATTAACTTACTCAATTTTTAACTCAATCAATTTTTTTAAAAGTATAAATAACTATTTAATCAAATTATTATATATACAATATTTAAAAAATATATGTTTCTAATTATTTAAATCATTGTTAATTTTTATCTTTTATTTTATTTAAAAGATTTAGGCTTAATAATGACATAAAAACATCTATAATGAAATATCTCATATACATTAAGTTAGGTATATATTATATTATGCTATTAGAATTAGATTATGAAACTTTGAAGAAAAATGATATCATAAAAAGGATGGATGAGATTGTGAAATATTAAAAAATAAACACATCAATAATAGATAGAAGAAGAAAATTACATTTAAAATCAACATCAAAGTGTTTGTATCTAAATGGAAGTAGGAAATAAACTCTAATAATCCATTACATCAATTACATCATATATATGGTATTGGTCTTAGGCTACATATTTTAGTAGGTTGGAATTGTCTTTGTCCCGTTCCAAATACTCCCTGGTTATCAATTCATCAATTCTTTTTTTGATAGCCTTAATTTCTGGAGTGAATATCTTTTGGAGTGAATATCTTTTGAAGTTCTTCCACATAATCCCTTATTAATTGCTGATGATGTAAGAGTTTTTTGGCCCTTATTAATTGCTGATGATGTAAGAGTTTTTTGGCTTTCATCTTTCCTGGTTAATAGCTTCAATGGCTTTCTTCTTCTCATCCACTTGTGGAAGAATAATCTTAATCTTTGTGGATTTATGTGTAAAGTTGGGGTTGAACTCAAAATGGTCAGTTAATGATATTGATTTATTCACTGGATTTTGATTTATTCACTGGATTCTTCAGCAAAATATGAAATTTGGTAGTTGTGAATTAAAGTCTCAAAATGTGAATTTTGTCTCATACAATATTAAAATATGAAATTTTCCTTGATACAATGTGATTTTGGATGGATCTTTACTGGGTTAAAAAATTAAATCTTAAATTTACTAATATAATTTAGTCAATTTTTATTCGAATTCGAATTTGGTAAGTATAAATTAAAGTAATAAAATATGAATTTTGTCTTGATACCATATTAAAATATGAATTTTGTTAACTATAAATTAAGTATTAAAATATGAATTTTGTCTTGATACAATTTTAAAATATGAAATTTGTCTTGATCCGTACTTAATATGGATCTTAATATGGATCTTTACTGGTTTAAAAATTAAATTCTAAATTTACTAATATAAAATTTTATATAATTTTTTATTTGTATCTTTTAATATTTAATTTTTAGAAACTAATTTATTTGTATTTCATTTAAATTTAAATTAATATTAATATTAAGTTTATTAATAATTATAATTACATTAATAATATTAATAATGATATCAACATAAATATCAAAATTTTATAATTAATAACAAAGGCCAAGGAAAAACTTTTTCCCAAGGAAGCAATTCTTAAGAATAACTCTCGACTATTTTTTCCATGTTGCAATTTGATTTATAGGTATAGTAACATAATAAAGTTTGTACTAAGGAATTCTATAAAGTCAATTTTAGCTTAAGGCTTAGAAAACATGTCAATTTTGCAGCTGTTTTTTTCCATGTTGCAATTTGATTTATAGGTATAGTAACATAATAAAGTTTGTACTAAGGAATTCTATAAAGTCAATTTTAGCTTAAGGCTTAGAAAACATGTCAATTTTGCAGCTGGATAAATTGTTGAGTAAACAATATTTCATACACATTCACTAGCCTTATGCATTCTATACAACTTTTTGTATGTTGTGATGATGATATCTTCATTTTGTATTTTGTTATGTTAGTGTTGTTGATATTTATTGCTATATTGTTATGAAACCAGCTCAAGAAAAGATAGAAAAGATAGATCAACGCCTTAGAATTCAGCCTCTTCGAGGGGGCAACCTCCTTTACATTACATAAATGAACAATTCTTGGATGATACAAATGACAAAACCTCCTTTCTATATATAGGAGTCTAGGGAGTCACAATATAATCCAGCCGACCTAACAATAATAATATAAAGCCACAAAAATAACAATAGAGGGATTCTATGGGGCACAGAAATAACAATATGGGGGTAATAGGGGCACAACAATATAAATAAGGGGTATAACTATAATAGTAATGGGGTAATCACTAGTATTATAGGGACCCAACATGCCCCTCTCCTTCAAAAAAATGTTGTCCTCAACGCTTGAGTAGTTCTGGATACTTCTGCATAAAATTCTCATCCTCCCATGTGGAATCTTCAGCGGATAAGTTCTTCCACTTGATAAGATACTTTGAAATTGATCGATTTCGTAGCTGTCGAGTTCTTGTTTTTGTGACTGCTTCCGGTTCCAATATAATTTTTCCTTCCTCGTCAAGTTCTGGCAATATTGTTTGAATTGGGAGCTTGTCACCTATAACCTTCTTTAAACATGAAACATGGAAAACTGGGTGCAATCGAGAAGCTGCAGGAAGCTCCAATTTGTATGCCATAGTACCAATCTTTTGCAACACCTTGTACGGACCATAATACTTTGGTGATAATTTATTATCCTTCTTAGCTTGCTTTAGGGACATTTGCTTATATGGTTGTAGCCGTAGGAATACCCAATCACCTACATCAAAACTTCTTTCACTGCGATGTTGATCTGCCTGTTGTTTCATTCTATTTTGTGCCAACACGAGGTTATCCTTTAAGAGTTGGAGGACTTGTTGTTGATGTTCGATGTGATGTTCCACTACCTGAACCTTAGAATTTTCTCTTAAATATGATGTGATGGATGGTGGTTGATACCCATAAAGTGCCATAAATGGGGTCATTTTTGTTGCTGTATGGAAGGAAGTGTTATACCACCATTCAGCCAGAGGCAACCATTTGACCCATTGTGTCTGTTTATCAGATACAAAGCAAAGAAGATATCCTTCCAAACATTTGTTTACTATCTCAGTTTGCCCATCAGATTGAGGATGATAAGATGAGCTATGAGCTAACTGAGTACCAAGACAAGAAAATAATTCTGTCCAAAAATTTCCAGTGAAAATGGGATCTCTGTCACTTACAATAATCTTTGGGTTTCCATGTAGCTTTTGAACTGTTTCCATAAATGCAGTAGAAACTGTACTGGCTTTAAATGGATGTGATAATGCACAAAAGTGTGCATACTTGGTAAGTCTGTCAACTACCACCATGATGACACTCTTTCCCTCAGACTTGGGTAAACCTGTGATAAAATCCATTGAAACCTCCTCCCAACGTTGGCTTGGAATGGATAAAGGTTGTAATAGACCCGGTGTCTTAATTGTTTCAACTTTATTTTGCTGGCAAACCAAACATTCCGCCACAAACTTTTGAATATCTGATTTAAGGCCATCCCAAAAAAATTCCTTCTTAACCCTGTGGTAAGTTTTTAAAAATCCTGAGTGCCCTCCTAAGGGAGAAGTGTGCAATTCCATAAGAATCTTTTGTTTTAGCTGGGAATTCTTACAGAGGTATAAGCGATCTTTGTACCATAACGAATCATTTTGCCAGCTAAATGTATCAGAAGTACTGGAATCTTGTTGTAGCTTTCGAATAAGTGCCCACACTTCTTCGTCATTCTTCCATTCCTCCCTTGCTTCGTTTATCCAATCTGGTTGGATAATAGAAATGGCACACAACAATGCTTCCACATCCTCATCCTTTCTTGAGAGTGCATCTGCCACCACATTTTGCTTCCCTTTTTTGTAGATGATTTCAAAGTCATAACCCAACATCTTTGTGACCCACTTTTGTTGCTCTTCAGAGGATAATCTTTGTTCTAAAAAGTATTTAAGGCTATCATGATCCGTTTTTACCTTGAAGTGTCTTCCCATTAGGTAGGGTCGCCATTTCTTAAGTGCATGGAGTATTGCCAACATTTCCTTCTCATAAATAGCTTTGCTTAAAAACTTTCCCTTGATTGGACGACTTTCAAAAGCAATGGGTCTTTCATCTTGCATTAGAACAGCACCAATTCCATTTCCTGAAGCATCACATTCCACAATAAAGGTTTTTGTGAAGTCCGGTGTAGCTAAGACCGGTGCTTGGCACATTGCCTCTTTAAGATGTTCAAAGGCCTTTGTTGCTTCCGGAGTCCATGAAAATGAATCTTTCTTCAATAATGTTGTTAGAGGTGCTGCTATTCTCCCATAATTCTTAACAAACTTGCGATAATACCCTGTCAACCCAAGAAATCCTCGCAGATGCTTTATGGATGTGGGGATTTTCCATTCCTTAATGGCTTTAATTTTGCTAGGGTCTACCTTAACTCCTTCATGAGATACAATATGACCCAAATATTCCACCTCCTGGACTCCAAAGAAACATTTGGATCTTTTTGCATATAATTGTTTCTCCTCCAATAGTTGTAGCACCCTGTCAACATGTTCAACATGATCCTTCCAAGACTTGCTGTAGATTAGTATATCATCAAAAAATACTAACACAAATTTTCTAAGGAATGGTTTGAAAATTGAATTCATCAAACCTTGAAATGTTGAAGGTGCATTGGTAAGGCCAAAAGGCATGACCAAAAATTCATAATGACCCTCATGAGTTCTAAATGCCGTTTTCGGAATGTCTTCAATCTTCATTCTGATTTGATGATATCCCGAACGAAGATCCAACTTGGTGAAGTAAATTGATCCATGCAATTCATCCAGTAATTCATCAATAACAGGAATGGGGAACTTATCTTTAATAGTGAGCTTGTTGAGCTCCCTATAATCCGGACACATGCGCCATGATCCATCCTTCTTGTGCACCAATACTACTGGAGCTGAGAAAGAACTTTGACTCGGTTGAATTATACCAGCCTCTAGCATTTCTGCAACCATACGTTCAATTTCACTTTTTTGGACATAGGGATATCTGTACGGCCTGATGTTTGGAGGAACACTTCCTGGAATCAGATGAATAGCATGATCATGATCACGCATAGGTGGGAGACCTTTGGGAGTCTCAAATACCTTGGAATGATTGTCCAAGACTTTTTGGAGATCTGGAGAAATAGATGATTCCAATGTGGAAACATCTAGCGAGCATAATTGTGCAATTACACCTCTTTGCTCCTTTTTTAGAAGCTTTGTCATACCATTAGAGCTGATTATCTTTCCTGGTTTCCCTGCAATACCCCTTAATTCAACTTCCTTTCCTTCCATAGAAAATTTGATGAAAAGTTCTTGAAAATTAAAAGCTATTGTACCCAAGGATTGTAGCCATTGGACTCCTAGTACAACATCAGCACCTCCCATTGGAATGGAAAGCATTGGGCTAGTCAATACATATTCTCCCATGGATAGCTTGATATTATGGCACTTTCCAGAGAAATTTATTGTTCCTCCATTTGCAATCATCACTTGACACTCTGGTGCTGGATATAGGAAGCAATTCAATTCTTTTGCTACCCTACAATGAATAAAATTGTGGGTGCTTCCTGAATCAATCAACACTATTACCTTTTTCTTCTTGATTTGTCCTTCTATCTTGATGGTTTGAGGAGTGGTAATTCCCACCAATGCATTACAAGATATGGTCGGATTTATTTGTTCTTCATCTAGGCTTTGTTCCTGAAGTATATCTTCTTCTTTTGACCTTTCTTGCTCCTTTTCTTCTTCCTCTTCACAATCTATGTAGAATAATTTCTTCTCAGCACACTTATGACCTTTAGTGTATTTGCTATCACAACTGTAACAAAGCCCTTTTGCTCTTTTTTCTTCCAATTGTTGTGGTGTCAACCTTATAGGTTGTGGAAGACTAGGGGCAACAACACTTCCGTCTTTATAGTTGTGAGTGGTATGCTTCCTGGTTGCCATAATTTTGCTTTCCATTTTTCTTGCTAACCTGAATGCCTTCTCTAATGAATCAGGTTCCCAAAGGCGAACATCATGTTGGATATTATCCTTTAAAGACCCTATGAACACATCAATCCTATGCTCCTCTGGAATATCTTTTACCCTTATGTTCAATTTTTGGAACTCCTCAATGTGCTCCATTACTGAACCCTTTTGTTTGAGACTTATCAATTGGCTAAAAAAAGTGTTGCTTTTTGTATCTTCATAATGTGCTATCAATTCTTCCGTAAAAATTGCCCAAGTGATAAATTGTTTACGAGAGCAAAGCCATTGATACCATACAAACTGATTTGGTTCCAAATATACAGTTGCCATACGTACCTTTTGTGCGTTTTGCACATTATTGAGATCGAAGAATTGCTCCATCTGTAATATCCATGTGGCGGGATCCTTGCCATCAAACTTCCTCATATCGATTTTTGGAATATGGTGATTCTTCGATCCAACATTAGCGTCTATGGAATCATGATTAACATTTCTTTTGTTCTCATCATGAGTTTCCTTTACTACCTTTTCACCATTAGTGACCCTTTCTTGTAGCAACTTCTTCAATTCTTCCATGTCTGTCTTCATATCTATCTTCAAATCTGCCATGTCTCTCTTCAAATCTGTCTTCGAATCATCCATCTTAGCTTCCATGCCCTTTATCTTAGATTCCACGCCATTTATCTTAGATTCCACGCCATTTATCTTAGATTCCACGCCACTTATCTTAGCTTCTGTTAGCTTTTGTGAGCGTGACATTTGTTGCACTTGTTCTTGTAATTTTGATATATCATGTAGCATTTCTTCCTCTTCTTCATGGGTCATGCTAGAGCTTTCAGGTTCCTTACTAGGTGTTTGCATTTTCTTTCCTCGGGGCATCAGTTACCGATAATAATGCTTTACTATGCCCTTTGAATTCTGTTAAACCAAGCTTACACAAAAATTTAAAAAAAAACTACACACCTTTTTTCACTTTATAGAAGCCTGATATTGAATCTGATGTATCTCTGTAATTTCAGATCATCCAATTCTGAAATTGCTACCTATAGTAGCCTTTTGCGTCCTCTTTCCAATGCCACAAGTCTGAGCCAAATTACATTACTAATGGTATCTGGAAGATACTACACTTTTCATTACATTAAAGTCTGATTGATTGATGTGAGAAAGCCTACAGTAAAATTATCAAATGTACCTGAAGTACTATTATTAAAGGCGAGCCATGAAGACTCGAAGTTTGTTTATGTTCTTATTCTACGTTTCAGTAGCGGCAATAATAATGAAGGAAGGCACAGTCGATGCAGTTAAGAGTCCTAAAAATGAGGAATATTGCAACAACCCACGGTGATTTAGAAAACATGTCAATTTTGCAATTGGATAAATTGTTGAGTAAACAATATTTCATACACATTCACTGGCCTTATGCATTCTCTACAATTTTTTTTTGTATGTTGTGATGATGATATCTTCATTTTATCTTTTGTTATATTAGTGTTGTTAATATTTATTGCTATATACTTTATACAACTTTTTGTATGTTGAAGGGCTAACCAGACCAACCGCTGCTGAAAGGCATTTTCGGCATTGTCATTTTACATCAATTTGCCTTGCAGTTAAGAAAGACGGCCTTTCCAGGATGTGCAGGTTATTAAACGCATTGTCCGTATGGTCATTTTACATCGATTTGGTATTCCATACTTCATACTATAGGGTTAGAATTTCAAATTTTCAAAATTTAATTAACTTACTCAATTTTTAACTCAATCAATTTTTTTAAAAGTATAAATAACTATTTAATCAAATTATTATATATACAATATTTAAAAAATATATGTTTCTAATTATTTAAATCATTGTTAATTTTTATCTTTTATTTTATTTAAAAGATTGAGGCTTAATAATGACATAAAAACATCTAAAATATCTCATATACATTAAGTTAGGTATATATTATATTATGTATTAGAATTAGATTATGAAACTTTGAAGAAAAATGATATCATAAAAAGGATGAATGAGATTGTGAAATATTAAAAAATAAACACATCAATAATAGATAGAAGAAGAAAATTACATTTAAAATCAACATCAAAGTGTTTGTATCTAAATGGAAGTAGGAAATAAAGTCTAATAATCCATTACATCATATATATGGTATTGGTCTTAGACTACATACTTTAGTAGGTTGGAATTGTCTTTGTCCCGTTCCAAATACTCCCTGGTTATCAATTCATCAATTCTTTTTTTGATAGCCTCAATTCATCAATTCTTTTTTTGATAGCCTTAATTTCTGGAGTGAATATCTTTTGAATTTCTTCCACATAATCCCTTATTAATGGCTGATGATGTAAGATTTTTTTGCCTTTGTCTTTGTCCTGTTCCAAATACTCCCTAGTTATCAATTCATCAATTCTTTTTTTGATAGCCTTAATTTCTGGAGTGAATATCTTTTGAAGTTCTTCAACACAATCCCTTATTAATTGTTGCTGATGCAAGATTTTTTTGGCTTTCATCTTTCCTGGTTAATAGCTTCAATGGATTTCTTCTTCTCATCCACTTGTGGAAGCATAATCTTAATCTTTGTGCATTTATGTGTAAAGTTGGGGTTGAACTCAAAATGGTCAGTCAATGATTTCAGCAAAATATGAAATTTGGTAACTATGAATTAAAGTATCAAAATGTGAATTTTGTCTCATACAATATTAAAATATGAAATTTTCCTTGATACATTGTGATTTTGGCTGGATCTTTACTAGGTTAAAAAATTAAATCTTAAATTTACTAATATAATTTAGTCAATTTTTATTCGAATTTGAATTTGGTAACTATAAATTAAAGTAATAAAATATGAATTTTGTCTTGATACAATATTAAAATATGAAATTTGTTAACTATAAATTAAGTATTAAAATATGAAATTTGTCTTGATCTGTACTTATTATGGATCTTTACTGGTTGAAAAATTAAATTCTAAATTTACTAATATAAAATTTTATATAATTTTTTATTTGTATCTTTTAATATTTAATTTTTAGAAACCAATTTATTTGTATTTCATTTAAATTTAAATTAATATTAAGTTTAAGTTTATTAATAATTATAATTACATTAATAATATTAATAATGATATCAACATAAATATCAAAATTTTATAATTAATAACAAAGGCCAAGGAAAAACTTTTGGCCAAGGAAGCAATTCTTAAGAATAACTCTGGAATATTTTTTCCATGTTGCAATTTGATTTATAGGTATAGTAACATAATAAAGTTTGTACTAAGGAATTCTATAAAGTCAATTTTAGCTTAAGGCTTAGAAAACATGTCAATTTTGCAACTGGATAAATTGTTGAGTAAACAATATTTCATACACATTCACTGGCCTTATGCATTCTATACAACTTTTTGTATGTTGTGATGATGATATCTTCATTTTGTATTTTGTTATGTTAGTGTTGTTGATATTTATTGCTATATACTTTCTACAACTTTTTGTATGTTGTGATGATGATATCTTCGTTTTGTCTTTTGTTATGTTAGTGTTATTGATATTTATTGCTATATACTTTTAAGCATGTACAATGTTTAAATATGCATGTAGCTATCTATTTTTGTTTTGTGTGCCTTATTTTGACATGCTAAATATATTCAATCTTCTTGTTTCTTGAGTTGGTCTTAGTTTCATTAAATTATATCTTTTTTATTGTTGAAGGTGTTTTGTCTCCATTTGGAATAATAATTAATCTAATAATGCTTGCAAGTCTTCTACACATACTTCCAATCTGTTAAATGAGACTCTAGGCTGACATTGAGCTACACTTAGCTAATTTAGCTATCTTTCCACTCATTTCTCCATTGTGAGATGTTGTTACTGCAACAACCTTCTTCCAGTACCCTGCCCCTTCCTTCGACTTCTTCAAATATGCCTCTAGAGCTAGTTTGGTTATTTAGACAGCTCAAAAGATTCATCTGTAATTTTCTTACTCTTCTAGAGATCTAAATTCACCGCATTTAACTTTTGCAGGGCTTCCTTTTCCTTGATATTAGCATGCTCCACCTGGGAAAGGACCTTTTCTATTCTTTTACTTGCATGTTCTTTAGCCTCTTGTTCTTTCTTGTATAGCAAATCATACTCTTCTTTTGTAATTGACACATAATTGTCATATGATTTCTTAGATGAAGCTCATTTTCTTTGTCTAGAAGAGGATATTTGACAATAGAAATTTCCATATTAGCACTTTTTACATCTTCTTTTGCTGCAACGATCTCAACTTCAACTTCTTCAAGGGAATCTAATAATTTAGTTACATTTTCTTTGGCTATGTTAACCAAAGGATATTTGACAATAGAAATTCCATATTAGCACTTTTTGCATCTTCTTTTATTGCAACGATCTGAGTTTTAGCTTCTTCAAGGGAATATAATAATTTAGTTGCATTTTCTCTGGCTATGTTAACCTCAACTTTGGTGCATCAAACAACTTCAACTCAATATCCTTGACGTTGGTCAATTATTTCTTCAACAATTGAACCTCTTCATTAGCCTTACTTGCCATTGCAAATGCTTATTTGGCTTCAGATTCCCATTTTGCAGCAACGACAGCCTATTCATCCTCAACCATTGAATGTAATGCATATGCCGAATCGAGAGCCTCTTTCAGAGGACATATCTCTGCAGAAAATTCCTCTATTTTTTTTGCATTGGCCTTTGAATCATTGACTGCATCCATGCCCTGTTTAGCCGCGGTGTCCTTAGAATCCATCGCAATGGAGAGGTTTTTATTGACCCTTTGAAGCTCTTGATGTGCAGATTACAAGGAAACTGCATCAAAAACATGTTGTCTCTACACAGCTTCAAGTTCAGACTGTCGGCCTTGATCCCTCTTCTGAGTAGCCTCAATGGTGTCCTGCTCAAGCTCATCGGTCGACAACTTCTCACTCTTGAAGATTGATCTGTAATTTTCCTACTCTTCTAGAGATCTGAATTCAATGCATTTAACTTCTGCAGGGCTTCCTTTTCCTTGATATTAGCATGCTCCACCTAGGAAAGGACCTTTTCTATTCTTTTACTTGGATGTTCTTCAGCCTCTTGTTCTTTCTTGTATAGAAAATCATACTCTTCTTTTGCAATTGACACAGAATTTTCATCTGATTTCTTAGATGAAGCATTGGCCTTTGAAGCATTGATTGCATCCATGCCCTGTTTAGCCAAGATGTCCTTAGAATCCATCGCAATGGAGAGGTTTTTCTTGACCCGTTGAAGATCTTGATGTGTAGATTTCAAGGAAACCGCATCAAAAGCATGTTGTCTCTACACAGCTTCAAGTTCAGACTATCGGCCTTGATCCCTCTTGTGAGCAGCCTCAATGGTGTCCTCCTCAAGCTCATCAGTGAACAACTTCTCACTCTTAGATTTCTCCAGTTCCCTCTTTTGAACCACAGGAGACTCACCCAATCTCACATTGGCTTCATCTAATGCCCTCTTATAAAGAAGTCGATCAGAATTATTGCTTGGTTGAATTTTATGAGATTTATATGCAATACTAATTCAATAATTAATAAAAAATATAGTCTTAGGCACCCTAAATCAACTTTAGTTTATAAAATGTTAGAATTTCATTTCTGCTACATCTCTCCATCTTATTTAGATTGTTCCTCAATTTATGCCTTATCACATTTCCTTTGCAACATTTGGTGCAAATGCTAGTTAATATAGAAGTATGGTAACCCGAGTCAAAAGCCATAGTATAAACCATGATTTAGTTAGATCTCGGATTAATGAAAGTAATCTGAATAGAAGTGAGACATATACATTGCAAGTTGCTGATAGAGTATGGATCACAACAACAAATTTGGATCAAAGTAGAGGTATTTAGATTAGAGAAAATTTTGGATCAAAGTGGATAATCTGGGCTGGGAGATGTTTCTAATCATAGTGATAGACAAACAACAATTAATCATCCTAATTCCGGATCCAAGCACAAAATTGAATTAAGGGGCCATACAAATCTCAAGATCACATGATATAAATAATATCCTTATCTTTGAATTGTGAGCCATGTCAAACCGATCCAAATTTCAAATTACAAATTGCACCATAAAGTTTGGTCTTTCACATAACTTTGAGGTTCAGTGATAAGGTAAGGTGCACTAACACAAAGGCTGAAGCAATGGCCTTATGGGGCCTCCTATGGTTCACTAATTTCCTTGATATCCCTCTCATTCATATCCATGGGGATTTAAAAATTATAATTGATCAAATAATGAGCAATGCAAACATCACAAACCCATTTTTACATGGTTGTTTGAGGAGAATTGAACTACTATGGAAACAACACAACAACTCCACTATTAGGCATGTTGGCAAAGAACGGAATATGGATGTAGATGAAATATCGAAGAGGGGCTTAAATGGTAACTCTGGAAAAATGCACTTAGAAATTATCCTGAATCAGAAAGTCATTGATATGTGAGACTTCCCATTCCCTGGCTAAGTTTCTTCACCCCCTCTTTTATTGTATAATTTTTTGTAACTCTACTAGTTTTATAACTGTTTTAGCTTTCAATCATCCAGAGGGATGGACATGCTGTTATTTCAACACTGTACAGCCGGCTAGAAGAAGTAGATGACATGCCAAATGCATACTATTTTCTTCTATGGTTTTGAATTGCATACAACTGTGTCATGCATGTTTATAATTCTGGATATGTACGTGGTCTATGGATTGTTATATCTCTTTTTATGTTTTGTATATGGAAATACTTGGATGGAATGCTGAAATGGCATCTCCAGATGGAACTGTAATGATGTGGAACATTTGAATGGCATTGTATCTCCTAATTTCTGAACTATTAATATATAATCATGCTTTTTTCGTACTGAAAAAAAAAAATAAAAATAAATAAATAAATAAATAAATAAAATAAATAAATAAATAAATAAATATATATATATATATATATATATATATATATATATATATATATATATATATATATATATATATATATATATAAAATAAAATAAATAAATAAAAATATAAAAAAAATAAATAAATAAAAATAAATAAATAAATAATAAATAATAAATAATAAATAAATAAAATAAAAATAAAAATAAAAATAAAAATAAAAATAAAAAAATGCAATAATAAGAATTGATAAATGTGTGCTAGGCTATTTCTAATGAACAAAGTGAGAATTAATTTTATTTCCAAGAAGCCAACATTTAAATACTTTAGAGTTGTAAATAAGAAAGCATCTAAATACTTTAGAGTTGTAAATCCCACATGGCCAACATAATTTTTTTGTCTTGTTAGATATTTCTCTCATAATTTGCATAAGACTCTTATTCTCTAAACCATTTGAAATTATGTTAGGACTCTTCATTTCTAGTTAATTACTTAATCAATGATGGTTCCTACCTAGGAGGAGAAGCCTTAACAATGTTATGGATGTAACTTGAAAACTACTAGATTCAAATCATGTTGTTTTGAGAGCCTTGTGAAGCATAGTTTTTCTTCTAAGTAATAATGACTATAATATTACCTTGCGCTTGATGGATTCATGGAATGTGTTTTCAAGTGCCTTAACAAGCATATGGATATTAAAAATTGGAAGATTTGGATGTTGTGGTTATGGAAATTTGAGAAACATATTATTCCATTAAGTAACAAGGAGTGAAACATTCTCTTGCATTTGGCAATGATAGATTCAGAAATTAGTAGAAACTAGCAAATTGATCCATGAAATTTATGATCATATTGATATAATTAGAATCCCATGAAATTTATCCACACAATTATCAAATTTACCCATGAAATTTATAAGCATATGGATATAATTCTAAACCCATGAAATTTACCCACAAAACTAGCTAATTTACCCATGGAATTTACTAGCATATGATATAATTAAAAACTAGTAGAAGTTGGAAAATTTTCTTAGGAATTTGATATGGTTTTAACTTGGAGGCCCACTTCAACACTACTTAAAAAATACAAAATAATGTTTTCCGTACCTATATAGGTAGTATGGTATGATAATGTGGGTTCTCGTGCTCCTTCGAAATTATTTCTATCTCATCCATAAAGAGAGGTGGGTCTAGTGGTCCTTATTGTAATTTTAGGTGGGTTCTTTGTTGCTATTTTATACCTTTTCCACAAGATCATTGTGAGGTGGGTTTAGATGCTTGATGGTAACAGGGTTCGTAGGTCCTTCACTAATTTTCTCTCTTTGTCACAAGCTTAGTGTGAGGTGGTTGGTTTGGGGGCTTGATAGAAATAGGGAGATCCCATAGGAACTTGCTATCATGCACAATTTCTTTCTCAAAAACTCAATTTGAGATGACCAATCGATGGGGTTAGGTGGTATGCTAGTGGGTACAATTCTTTGTCACAAGTTGAGTGTGAGGTGGACAATCTAAGGGATTGATAACAATAAGGAGATTCCATGGGGGTTTGCTATTATGCACAATTTTAAATGGAATTTTTTAAAATTTGGTATTTGTACACATTTTACGACATGCGTATTAATTCATATTCTCTTAAATTTATTAAAACATATTTATTAGCATATATTAAAGTTAAAAAATAATAATTAAAACTAATATGCTTTATTACATATATCAAAACATATTGCAATATAACATTTCCAAATACGTGATAGTGAGTATGATGACAATGACAATGATGACTATGAGTATGATGATGATGATGATGAGTATGGAAATAATAATGATGATCGATGATGATGAACAATCTTGGTAACTATGAAAAAAACACTTAGCTCAATCATAAAGTAGTCCACTATGTAGGGGCAATTGTTAGGTTCAATTGTTAGACCTGGGTTTGATTGATTCCTAGCATGAGCATGGCTTGATGCTTTAAGTACAGTCATAAAAATTATATCTAAAAGACAATTGGATGACATGATATGGCTAATACTAGAGAGTCTAGTGATCATTTAGCCTACATTTGAAATTATAGGTGCACTCCAAACAAGGTTTCTTGTCATGAACAAGGTATGTAAATCAATAATAAAACAACCTATTTTCTGGGACAAGTTTTGAATTCCATCCCTAGCCATGGCCATGGGTTTTATTTCTAACATAAGCATGGTTTTGTGGTACTTTAAGGATGTTTCTAGGAATGATTTCTTTTTAAATCGATAGTACACAACCCATTATCTCGGGAAAAATATTCAATTCCATTACTAGCCATTTGATTCATGACATAAATGTGGTGTAGTTCTTTAAGAATATGCCCATGAATGATTCAGTCCAAAAGATAAGTATTTTCATTAAGATATTTAATGCTAGAGAGCTCAAGAATGAAATCACATAAGTTGAATTGATGAACATTTGGACAAGTCTTACGTTTTATTGTGAGCCATGGACATGAATTTGATTCCTAGCATAAAGTTGTCTTGGTGTTTTCTAAATGGCCCTAGGAATGATATTCACAAGAAAATAAATTTACTTAGAATAGCTAATATTGGAGAGATAATACATTAAATTACTAAAAGTGGAGTTGAGGATTCCCTTAGACATTCAATTCAAAAGATATGTTGTTGGGTTAATATGGTTAGTCCTAAACTTCACATACAAAAAATTATTAGAAATGTATTTATCGATATCCTTAGATATGATATCCAAAATATAGGTCCATGGGGATTTGGATTGATATTCAATGGGTGCATTATTAAGACACCCATTGTAATAGGCCACTAGTTCAAATCCCTCGGGGTTAGCTGATAGAAAAAAATGATATCTAAATGATAGTTATTAAGTTAACATGGCCAACATTAGAGTTCCTCTGCAAAGAAATATTCATAGTGGATTTGAGGATGCCCTTAGGCATGATATACAAAATATAGGTCATTAGTTGTTGAATGTTAAAAGTGAGGTTGAAGATAATTAACTTCACATGACTTTTGATGGTGCCAAGTCACATATCTACCAAGTGTAATTGATGAGGAAGTAGATTCCCCTTGACGAATATTGACCTCAAATTTTCGAGGATGTTGAATTGTCCAATGTCATGTGTGGAAATCATAAGGATTGACCTTGAGAAAGATTATTCTATCCTTTTGTATTATAATATAAAGATTCTATATTTATATATTATTTTACCCTTTTGTATTATAATATAAATATTATATAATAATATAACATGTGTGTGTGTGTGTGCGCGCGCGTGCGTGTAATATTATATTATGAAAATAATACATTAATGATGATGTTAATGTTGATGATTATATTTACAATAATCATTGCCATCATTTTCATTGTCATAGTCATCATTTTCATCATTGTCATTTTCATTAGTATAGTCATTTTCGTCATCATTAGTGCAATTAATATTTTCATAATCATCTTCATCGTAATATAATCACAACACCTTTATTGTTATACTCATAATCCTCATCCCCATCATCCTCATCATCCTCATCCTCATTGTCATTGTCGTCGTCATCATCATTGTCATTGTCAATGTCATCATCATCATTGTCATGATACAAATATGATGATGTTGATGTTGATGATGATGATGATTACAATAAGCATTATCATCATTGTCATTGTCATAGTCATCATTTTATCGTTTTCATTATCATTAGTGCAGTTAATATTGTCATTATTATCGTCATCATCATCGTAATATAATCACAACATTGTCATTGTTATCTTCATCATCCTCATTCTCATTGTCATTATTTTCATTGTCATTGTTGTCATCATCATCATTTTCATTGTCAATTTCATCATCATTCTCATCATCATGGTCATCATATCATCTTTTTCATTTCAAGATATTTAGTTATGTGTATTTTATTGATGATTTCTTTCATTTATTATTGTTCCTTGCTTTGATTATTGGTTGATAGTGTATTTTTGCATTCAATTCTTTAGTTTTCTAACATGCTTCCACAAAATATATCAATCTCAAATTAGGGGTGTCCCCAAGTAGCTATATCTACAGAACTTAGAGCTATCTAGGTCACTAGTCTATAGCAACTAATATTCAAGAAAGAAAATTGAAACCATAACTAAGATAAGAATGAGAAATTGTGAAAAGATAGGCACACATATCCATAACAAAGAAATGAATAAGGATAGTAAAATATTTCATGATGAAACTAGGTTTCTACTAACAAGACAATTAGGAAGGGCTAGTGAGTCAATTAAAGAATGGATAGGATAGGAAAAATCCATTTATATGTTTACTTTTCTTAAAGCCTTTATCTCATTCTTTTTTTTATAATTTTACAATATTTTCTTCCATGCTTATTAATAGAGGTGCCACTATTTGTGGTCCTTTCCACCTATTTCCTACTCATTAAAGAGATTTTTTTTTTTGTGTGAACTCATTATGCACATCCTTTCCTAATATTATTGAATGGGTGATATTGTTATGGGAACATATATTGGACATGCATATTTACCATTTGTTTTAATCCTTGCAATATATAGAATAATGTTAATAAAATTTCAAAATATTCAAAAAAACCTTGAGTAATAAGAGATATATAGAGTTACATTGCAAATGTACATACCATGAAAATTGTGTAAGGCTTGATGCATCATGAAACATCCATGTAAGTATTCCACGGAATTGAAATTATTTTTGACTTATTGGTTTGGAGATGTCCTACATGTGATGTTAGTCCATAACTTTAGAAGTTCATCAATAGAAGCTCAAGATATACATCCATATCTCTAACTTAGTTCTTATGTTATTATTAGAAATAGAAATAATTAATTCGTTGTATGCAAAACATGTAACAAAAATTAAAAAATAATTAATTTCTTGTATGCCAACATAATGTACTCCCTATTTATTGGCATACATGGAGGAAGACTATTGATTATTATAAAAAATGGCCAAACTGAGTAGACAAAACCAGGCTCTACATATGGATTGATACTGCCCACTTCCATTGAAAAGCTAACATTACAAGGTTCTACCTAAAAAATGGGCTATCTTTCCTCAATGTCCTTAAATGCATAGCCATCTCTAGGAATTTGCATAACACCATATTCATTTATTTTCCATGCATATTAATCCATAGATTGTGCTATGTTTTTGCACCTAAACCATCAATGGAAACATGGAATTATATGGATAGTACAAATAACCTTGTAAGACACCTTATCTTTTAGCTTATTAGTTTGATATCTACTAATTCTATAAAAGGACATTTGAATTTCAATGCATGTTTGTCCATAATATGTACTATGATCATTAGAACATGCATCAATTGTTTTATACTCTTATCATGTATCTTTTATAGTGACACATGATTTTTGATATATGCAAGTAAAGTATTTGATGCTAGTAGGAGAATATCACCTAAGAATATACATGAAAAATATATTAATATATTGAATAATGGATATTAAGGGCCTATACATTACAATTTTTCTTTTTTTAATTTATATGCAATAAAATATTATATGCCTTTATGTCTATGTCATACATGTGTTTGAAATACTATTAAATACCTTCAAGTTGACTAACAACATTTTTTTTAATCTATATACAATAAAATATTCTATGCCTTTAGGTCTATGTCATACATGTGTTTGAAATACTATTCAATACCTTCAAGTTGACTAACAACAAGAGAAAATATATAAGATTAGTATTTGACTTTTTTTTATAAGGGCTTTTGTGCCTAATCAAGAAGAGGTATATCATGAATATCTTCATTGATCACATGTGCATTCTAACCAAGCGGAAAAAAAGGTGTGATGAATCAACCTATTTATCCCTTCATTCTCAATAATATCATTGTCATTTTCTCCCATACTATTAGCTTCAATTCCATCACCCTCAACATCTCTACTATGAATTGTTGCATCTAGAATTTGATGTATTGACAATCTTCTCTTTATCATTACAAATAAGTAAATCTAATTAGTATATAAGTATTAAAAATTTTAAAACTATTGAAAAGTGACAAAAAAAACATGTTTTTTCTATCTTATCAAGGGGTGATATTTCTTTCCCTCTCCAGGTTCCCATTCTAAGCAATGTTTCTTAGTTGTTGACCTCTTGATTCTTCTTCTCTGTATGACTTTTCATTATGATGTTTTTAGTAACACTAATGGGTCTTTACATATTGAGGATGGTAAGGGGAAGTATAGGAAGGGCTTTGGCATTTAGTAGAGCTTCTTTGGCTCAAGCATGGTGAGATATGCATTAAAACACTGCATAGGACCTTTATATGGAATCTTTGATTTCAAAATGGGATATGGTGACCACTATTTTCTTATGGGCATCAATGATGGTTCTAGGGGCATAATACATGGTTGAAAAGGGAAAAAATGGCTCTATGCAAGAAAATGAACCTTATAGGTGTCAAGTGTTGTGAACAATGTCTCTAACCATTATGCATGCCCAATATATGGGGCCTTTGACTCCCAAGAGGTATCATAGGTGCCATTGGGAAATTTTGCACAAGGAGGATGGGCCTAGGAGAATTGACTATGTTTGAGAGAGGAAAATAGGTCATAATGTTGAATCTTTCTTTATGAAACATGGGTCCTAATGATAAATGTAAGGGAATCTTTCATGTAATAAAAACAAGTGTGCATTACTAGCACACACATATTCTTGTAAATTTAAAAAAAAAATGTTGAGGCTACCGTTTTTCCTCTATATATTGGATAATATGGCTACTTTTGTTATAGCTTTGGATTGATAAATTTGGTGGTTTGGGTTGCATAAACAAAAACACATCATTAAATTTCTTACTCCCTATTATAATCTCTATTTTCAACCACATTTTAAACTATGATCCACACATTCATTGTTGATGAAATTGCACACACATATAGGGTATTTTATATATAAAAAGAAAAAATAATGTTTTATATTTTTATTGATTTATATTTGCACATATATCATAATTATAAAGTAAATAAGTATTTTATTTTTGCTACAACTTTTTATTGCATCACAAATTAGAGAACAAACTATATGTTGAACAAATACAAACAAGACCTACACATTTAAAAAAATAAAATAAAATGTTTGATTATGTTAAGATCCTCAAGCGAGGAATAATGATTTGTAACTTAATGGCTTCACTAAATTATTAGTTTAAAATATATAAATTAACATAAAAAAATATGGATAAATAGGGGCACACAATCGACTATTATCTACAGTTATACAAAATCCATCATTTAAATACTAAACATATGTCTTAACACAAACATATACAACTTGAGTAGTGTAATGATTAAGAGCATGTGTTTCCTCCTAAGAAATGACAGGTTCAAATCCAAAAAGAAGTAGAATATATATGTCTTTATAAACTTTAGCAATCAAATTACTGCATAGAGGTGGATCCATTTTCTCACAAACAAAAAATCTCATACACAAATTTGACTTGGCCATAATCATAAAATTTGATTATTATTATTATATTTTATAGAAAAATTAACATAACAATTTTGAATTATTATTATAATTTCAAATTATTATTATAATTATATAAAAATTAACATAACAATGTTAAAAAAAAATGAATTTTTAATTATACCAATTTTTCATAAATAAAAATTATTTATTTTAGAAATTAATTTGATTTCCTCCGTTTCAACTTTTTACAATAAATTACTTATACTTTTAATAATTCCTTTAATCAACAAATTATTATTCTCCATTACAATTAATATATAATAGGAAAGAAATTTAACTTAGATCAACTTAGCTAAATATAAGAAGAATATTAAAATTCAACTTCATTAAATAATATACCCATGTACACGAAGCATGAATGAGTTGAAACCGTCAAGGATTCGAGTGGATATGGTTTCATAGCCACCGCCACCTCCTTACCTGCTACAGATCAATGTAGTGGAATTTCGCAGATTTGGTGTTTATCGTGGCTGTGTGCAGAGGTCTTCGTGGCAAATTAGGATTTTATATTGTTGATTCGGGGTTTTAAACTTGGTTTTCTTCTGTCTCGACTTGTCATTGACTTGGACTATCTATTCTTTCAGTTAGTTTTATTGAGTTCATTATTTGTACAATGGGTGTTCATTCTAACCATAGCGTGGACGGTCATGGCTTTCTGCCTCGTAGTATATTTGTACAAGGGTCAGATGCAATTTTTTCTTTTGATTTGATGTTTTTCGCTTTTGCAAAGAAGAATGCTAATATCTTAAGGAATAAGTGTTGATTGGTAAGTTCACTAGACTTTGGCCCAATTATAGTTGTGTTTTAGAATGGATCTCTAATAATTGAGCAAATAGTGAGCCCATTGGCACTTTATATTATGAAAACGGTTATTTTGATTTTGATTTTTAAAGCAAAGGGAACAGGGATATGATCTAAAGACATGGGCCCTACTTCATGGGTTCTAGGGGCATGTTTCTCACCCATTGGACTTTAGATTTTAATCCTATAATGGATATATATATATATATATATAAAAGAAAGATATTTCCATTATAGGATTCAAATCTAAAGTCTGTATCTATATATATATATATATATATATATATATATATATATATATATATATATATATATATGGATTAGATTGTTATGTCTTCCCCTTCTTTCTTATGACAATGATATTTTCAAATCCATAAGTTATAAATTAGGCCACTACATTACTAGTTATAAGGGAAATGCCAATAAATTCTCCTATTCAAGAATTTGTGTTGAAATGGATTTTGAAAAAGGACTCCCCAAGGCAATTCAAATTGATTTCGACGGTTGGTTCCATATTCAAGCTTTGGATTATGAGAATGCTCCTTTTAGATGCAATTTTTTCCATGAGCATGGGAACTTTGCAAAAGGTTCCCCAAAAGCTCCAGCATCTCAATCTTCTTCTATCCCTATGCCATCTTCTAAAAGTAATGGCGAGCAAGGAGCATTCAAAACAATTTCAAGGAAACAAAATAATTTGTCTAAGAGATCTCATTCTTACAGGCCTAAAAATTAGAAATAATTTATATGATGAAGTCCTTGACAAACATAATCTACTTGAAGTGACGATTATACAATTTGTGGTGAAGGAAGGTCCAAAGATCTTTGATCATTTGAATTCTTTCAATGCTCTTTTATGTTAGTTGTCTAGTATAGATGTAAAACTCGAAGGGGAAGACAAGGCAATTACACTATTGTGTTCTCTGACTAAGTCTTGGGATCATTTTGTAACCTATATTAGTTTTAGTTCTACTGACACCATTGATTTTGATGTTCTTGTGGGAGATTTGCTGTGTTAGGAAACTCAACGGAAATCTAGCCTTGGAACCTCAATGTTAGAAGCAATGATGGACAGAGGTCGATCAAAAGAAAAATATCAGAATTTGAGAGACACATCAGGGCGCAAGAAGAGTAAGTTAAAGTGTTGGTACTGTAACAAATTAGGGCATCTTAAGTAGGATTGTTGGAAAAGTAAGGAACGCGCTGCTAAAAAGAACTCTACAAAGGAAGCATATTCAACTAAAACAAGTGTAGGCATTGTTGATGAGATATTGTCCACTTCTACTACTTCTCAACATCATCATAATTGGTTTCTAGATTTTGGTGCTTCCCATCATATATGTCTTCATTTGAATTGGTTCTCTTCATACTAATGTATTGATGATGGTGTGGTTTTCATGGGTAATAATATTACATGCCAAACTGTTGGGATTGGTAGCATCAGGATTAAAATGTATGATGATACTATTAGAATGTTGACAGAGGTGAGGCATGTTCCTGAGCTTAGAAATAACTTAATATCTTTGAGAGTGCTAGATTCTACTGGTTATAAATGTACAGTTTAAGGTGTAGTTATGAAAGTGTCGAAAGGCATCTTGGTAGTCATGAAGGCTAAAAGGTTTAAGAACCTTTATAAGCTTGAAGGAAGGATAGAAACAAATCATGCAACAATGTGCATATGAAGGTGCAAGTGACTCATTTATGGAATCAAAGCTTTGGTCATATGAGTGAAAAAGGGTTGAAGGTATTGGTTGATCTTAAGTTACTTCTAGGCTTGAAATCTATGAATTTGAATTTATGAGCATTGTATTTATGGAAAAAAATCTAGACATATATTTAAAATAGGGAAACATGTTAGTAAAGGTATCCTTGATTACATCCATTCAGATCTTTAGGGACCATCTCCTAAAGTCTCTTTTGGAGGATCTTCATATTTTGTAACATTTATAAATTATTACTCTAAAAAGTTTTGGATCTATTTACTAAAAAGAAAAGCTGATATATTTGATGCTTTTAAGTAGTATATATCTTTGGTTGAAAAGAGCACTAACAGGTCAATTAAATGTTTGAGAACTGACAATGGAACCAAGTTTACTTCAAATGAATTTGAAAATTATTGCAGTGAAGCTCAAATCAAAAGACTTAAAACCACGCTTTATAATCCTTAGCAAAATGGCATTGTTGAATGCATGAATAATACTCTTATAGAGAGAGCAAGGAGAATGCTCAGTAATGCCATGTTGCAGTAGGAATTGTGGGCATAAGAAATTCTTACAAGGAGTAATAGCTCTGAACTATGGAAAGTTAAGATGTAGGATATTCTCATGGAACAAGGAGTGGCAAAGGCATTGCTAGGAAAGGCAATGAAACCAATGGGCATGGATGAAGGAGACTAGGAGGATATGGATGCAAGAGCTCTCTATGCTATTCATCTATGTTTGGCAGATGTTGTGTTGTTTAACATCACTGGAGAGAAAACAACATCATGCTTATGGACCAAGTTAGAAATCCTTTATATGACGAACCTTGAAGCGAAAATTATACAATTTGTGGATGGAGCGAGGTACAAAGGTTCTTATCATTTGAATTCTTTCAATACTCTTTTATGTTAGTTTTCTAGTATAGATGTAAGGGGAGACAAGGTAATTACATTATTGTGTTCTCTAACTAAGTCTTGGGATCATTTTGTAACCTCTATTAGTTTTAGTTCTACTGATACCATTGATTTTGATGTTGTTGTGGGAGCTTTTTTGTCTTATAAAACTCAACGAAAATCTAGCCTTGAAACCTCAACATTAGAAGCAATGATGGCTAGAGCTCAATCAAAAGAAAAAGATCATAACTTGAGAGACACATCAAGATCGAAGTCAAGAGGCAAGAAGATTAAGTTAAAGTGTTGGTACTATAACAAATTAGGGCATCTTAAGAAGGATTGTTGGAAAATAAAGGAACACACTGCTGAAAAGGAATCTACAAAGGAATCATATTCAACTAAAACAAGTGTAGATATTGTTGATGAGGTATTGTCCACTTCTACTGCTTCTCAACATCATCATAATTGGTTGCTAGATTCTAGTGCTTCCCATCATATATGTCTTCATAGGAATTGGTTCTCTTCATACCAATCTATTGATGATGGTGTGATTTTGATGGGTAATAATGTTAGATGCCAAATTGTTGGGATTGGTAGCATCAGGATTACAATTTATGATGATACTGTTAGAATGTTAACATAGGTGAGGCATGTGCGTGAGCTTAGAAATAACTTAATATCTTTGTGAGTGATAAATTCTACTTGTTATAAATGTACAGTTCAAGGTGGAGTTATGAAGGTTTCAAAAGGCATCTTGGTAGTCATGAAGGATAAAAGGTTTGAGAACCTTTATAAGCTTGAAGGAAGGACAAAAAAAATCATGCAACAATAGCATCTAAAGGTGCAAGTGACCCTATTCGTTTATGACATCAAATCTTGGGTCATATGAGTGGGAAAGAGTTTAAGGTATTGGTTGATGGTAACTTACTTCCAAGCTTGAAATCTCTGAATTTGAATTTATGTGAGCATTGTATTTATGGAAAACAATCTAGAAATATATTTAAAACAAGAAAACATGTGAGTAAATGTGTCCTTGATTACATCCATACAGATCTTTGGGGACCATCTCCTAAAGTTTTTATTGGAGTATCTTCATAATTTGTAACATTTATAAATTATTACTCTAGATATGTGTGGATCTATGTTATGTAACCGACTCACAAAAATATAGAAAAGATAGATCAATGCCTTAAAAACCAGCCTCTTCGAGGGGAAAACCTCCTTTACATTACACAAATGAACAATTATTGGATGATACAAATGACAATACCTCCTTTCTATATATAGGAGTCTAAGAGGTCATAATATAATCAGAGCCGACCTAACAATAATAATGTAAGGGCAAAATAATAACAATAGTGGGCTTCTATAGGGCACAATAATAACAATATGGGGACTACATGAGCACAACAATATAATAAGGGGGTTTTACTAATAACAATAAGGGGTTACACTAGTAGTATAGGGACCTAACCTGCCCCTCTCCTTCAAAAAGTTTTGTCCTCAACGCTTGAGTAGTTCTTGATGCTTCTGTATAAAATTCTTGTCCTCCCATGTAGAATCTTTAGCGGGTAAGTTCTTCCACTTGGTGAGATACTCTGAAATTGATCGATTTCGTAGCTGTCAGGTTCTTGTTTTTGTGACTGCTCCAGGTTCCAATACGATCTTTCCTTCCTCGTCAAGTTCTGGCAATATTGTTTGAACCGATCTTCTGCAACTTTTGAATGAGTGGCCACACTTCTTCATCCTTCTTCCATTCATCCCTTGCTTCATTTATCTAATCTGGTTGGATAATAGAAATAGTACAAAACAATGCTTCCACATCCTCATCCTTTCTTGAGAGTGCATCTGCAACAACATTTTTCTTCCCTTTTTTGTAGATGATTTCAAAGTCATAACCCAACATATTTGTGACCCATTTTTTCTGTTCTTCTAAAGATAATCTTTGTTCTAAAAGGTATTTAAGACTATCATGATCCTTTTTTACCTTGAAGTGTCTTCTGATTAGGTAAGGTCGCCATTTCTTAAGTGCATGTAGTATTTCCAACATTTCCTTCTCATAAATAGATTGCTTGAGATGTAGTCGTAAAAATACCCAATCGCCTACATCAAAACTTCTTTCACTGCGATGTTGATCTGCCTGTTGTTTCATTCGATTCCGCACAAAAGTGGAGTTATCCTTTAAAAGTTGGAGAACTTGTTGTTGATGCTTGATGTGGTCTTTCACTGATTTAATCTTTTTCTTCGTGATATGTCCTTCTATCTTGAGAGTTTGAGGAGTGGCAATTTCTTCCAATGCATTACAAGATATGGTCAGATTGATTTCTCAATGCTTGATGTGATATTTCACTTATTGAACATTTTTCTTCTTGATATGTCCTTCTATCTTGATAGTTTGAGGAGTGGTAATTCTAGCCAATGCATTACAAGATATGGTCGGATTCATTTCTTCTTTCTCTATGCAATCTTTCACTTCTTGAACCTTTTTCTTCTTGATATGTCCTTCTATCTTAAGAGTTTGAGGAGTGGTAATTCTTGTCAATGCTTTACAAGATACAGTCGGATTCATTTCTTCTTTCTCTAGGGTTGGTTCCTGGTGTATATCCTCTTCTTTTGATGTTTCTTGATACTTCTCTTCCCCCTCTTCATAATCTATGTAAAATAATTTCTTCTCAGCACACTTATGACCTTTAGTTTATTTGCTATCATAATTGTAACAAAGCCCTTTTTCTCTTTTTTCTTCCAATTGTTGTGGTGTAAACCTTGTAGGTCGTGGAAGGCTAGGAGAAAAAACACTTCCATAATTATAGCCGTGAGTGATGGGATTCCTTGTTTCCATATATTCACTTTCAATTTTTCTTGCCAACCTGAATGCCTTCTCTAATGAATCAGGTTCCCAAAGACGAACCTCATGTTGAATGTTATCCTTTAAAGTCCCTATGAAGACATCAATCCTTTGCTTCTCTGGAATATCATTTACCCTTATATTCAATTTTTGAGAGTCCTCAATGTGCTCTTCCATTGAACCCTTTTGTTTGAGATTTATCAATTGGCTAAAGAAGGTGTTGCTCTTTGTATCCTCATAATGTGCTATCATTTCCTCCGTCAAAATTGACCACTTGACAAGTGGTTTATGAGAACAAAGACCTTTATACCATAAACATTGATTCGGTTCTAAATATAAATATGCCATACATACCTTTTGTAATAGTTGCACCTCATGTAGATCAAAATATTGCTCCATCTGTAGTATCCAATTTAACGGATCTTTGCCATCAAACTTCCTCATATCACTTTTTCTTGATTTTAGGAGCTCGATCTTGAAACAATTGTAACTCTGTAATTTCAGATCTTTAAGTTCTGAAATATTTGCTTGTGATATCCCTTTGAGTCCTATTTCTAACCCCACAAGTTTGATCACAATTGGATTCCCGAAGAAAGTGTTATGCCCAATTTCCTGGGATGACCTGATTATAGATTGGTTTAATAGAGTGAACTTGTATGACATGCCACGTGTCACTGTTTCAACCTTAGGTTCTGAAACTGATACCCAACAAACTACAGTCTGTCTTCTTTCTGTCACTTTTTATGAAATTTGAATTAGATGCTCCGAGAGAGAGTTATGACGATTTTCCCAAGGTCACCTGTTTGGGATGTAATTCGAGAGCCTGCAGAAACCCTAAATGTCTTGGACTGTATATCTGAAAATATAGTGAAACAAGATCCGAAATTTGGGCCTGAGATTCATCAAGTTTTCAGATCAAATGGGTTTTAATTTCAGAGTCTGAAACTACGTAGAAAAACAATTATATCGAAAATTCCACGATGACCTGTTTGAGATGGAATTTTGGAGCTTTCCAAAACCCTAACTTCCTCAGATTAGATCTCCAAAAATATAGCGAGACAAGATCTGAAATTTGGATTCGAGGTTCAGCGATATGTCTTCTCAAATGGGTTTTGTTTTTAGCTTTTGAAACATCCTAGAAAAACGTTATAGCGAAAATTCCACGATGGCCTGTTTGGAGCAGTGAAACCTAAAATCCAAAGCTCTGATACCAAATGTTATGTAGCCAGCTCACAAAAAGATAGAAAAGATAGATCAATGCCTTAGAAACCAGCCTCTTCAAGGGGGCAACCTCCTTTACATTACACAAATGAACAATTCTTGGATGATACAAATGACAAGACCTCCTTTCTATATATAGGAGTCTAAGGGGTCATAATATAATCAGAGTCAACCTAACAATAATAATGTAAGGGCACAATAATAACAATAGTGGGCTTCTATGGGGCACAATAATAACAATATGGGGACTACATGGGCACATCAATATAATAAGGGGGTTGTACTAATAATAATAATGGGTTACACTAGTAGTATAGGGACCTAACAATCTATTTACTAAAAATAAAAGTTGATGTATTTGATACTTTTAAGCAGTATAGAGCTTTGGTTGAAAAGAGAACAGATAGGTCAATTAAATGTTTGAGAACTTACAATGAAGTTGAGTTTACTTCAAAGGAATTTGAAAATTATTGCAAGGAATCTTGGATAAAAGACATAAAACCATGGTTTATAATCCTCAATTAAATGGTGTTGTTGAATGCATGAATAAGACTCTTATAGAGAGAGCAAGGAGTATGCTCAGTAATCCCAAGTTGCAGCAGTAATTGTGGGCATAAGCAGTTCTTACAAGTAATAGCTTTGAGATATGGAATTAAGATGTAGGATATGCTTGTGGAACTAGGAGAGGCAAAGGCGTTGCTTGGAAATGCAAAGAAACCCATGGACATGGATAAAGGAGACTAGGAGGACATGGATGCAAGATATCTTTGTGTTATTCGTTTGTGTTTGGCAGATGATGTGTTGTTTAACATCGTTGGAGAGAAACTAACATCATGCTTATGGACCAAGTTTGAAATCCTTTATATGAAGAAGTCCTTCACAAATAGAATCTACTTGAAGTGGAAATCATACAATTTGTGGATGAAGGAAGGTACAAAGATGTCTAATCATTTGAATTCTTTCAATACTCTTTTATGTCAATTGTCTAGTATAGAAGTAAAATGCGAAGGGGAAGACAAGGAAATTACACTATTGTGTTCTCTTGCTAAGTCTTAGGATCATATTGTAACCTCTATTAGTTTTAGTTCTACCGATACCATTTATTTTGATGATGTTGTGGGAGCTTTGTTGTCTTAGGAAACTCGATGGAAATATAACCTTGAAACCTCAATGTTAGAAGCAATGATGGTCAGAGGTCGATCAAAATAAAAATACCATAATTCAATAGACACATCAAGATTGAAGTCAAGAGGCAAGAATAGTAAGTTAAAGTTCTAGTACCGTAACAAATTAGGGCATCTTAAGAAAGATTGCTAGAAAAGTAAGGAACACGCTACTAGAAAGGACTCTACAAAGGAAGCATATTCAACTAAAACAAGTGTAGGTATTGTTGATGAGATTTTGTCCACTTCTACTGCTTCTCAACATCATCATAATTGGTTGCTAGATTCTGGTGCTTCCCATCATATATGTCTTCATAGGAATTGGTTCTCTTCATACCAATCCATTGATGATGGTGTGATTTTCATGGGTAATAATGTTACATGCCAAACTATTGGGTTTGGTAGCATCAAGATTAAAATGTTTGATGATACTATTAAATGTTAACAGAGGTGATGCATGTCCCTGAGCTTAGATGGAACTTAATATCTTTGAGAGTGCTAGATTATGCTGGTTATAAATGTACAGTTCAAGGTGGATGTTGGCTTAAGGGGTCCTGACCCAGGTTCAGAGTTAGATGCGCCAACCAACAAAACCCTAAATTGCTGGCCCTTTTGGAAACAACCCACGTAGCACAGGCTGCAGTCTCACCCAAAGAAGTATTGAGGGATGACAAAACTAGGCTTCTGCATCCATAGGTCTATGTGATGAGTTCCTATGGCTTCTAGGGATTATTTTTGATATTTGCAAACCCTAACCCTTAAATTACATATAATTGCAGTAACTTGCAGAAACAGAATCTACCCCTTTGCGATGCACTTTAAACATTCATAACATCAAGTAAATGAGCAGATCTACTATTTTTGCGCATCAATTAAATAGTTCTTCACATAAATTTAGATAATCAAGCGAATATATAGAAATTGCATAAGTAAATACAAACACACAGATACACAATGATGGCCCCAAAACAGTGTTTATTAGATGTATTCTTTTCTGTTACAGACTCTTCTTCCCTGCGCACACAGTTGCAGGGGCCAGCGTACTCAACCTGCAGACTTACCAAGGTCTCCACGCACATAGCTGCAGGAGCCTTCCCTTTCGCCTAAGTATAGGAAACAGACTTTCCTATCTCAGACTTCTATTTTATGATGATCTCCTATGACTCACTAAGACTTCTTTATATATCTCTTTTCATTACAATGCCATGGTTCGCGAACCATGGGCGGGTCACAAAAAATCCTATCATCTAAAAAATAAGGGACTAAAGCCCCTTTGACTCTTATGACCTTCGCGCTCCGCTCCCTCAAAATGTGGAGAGTTTACATAATTATCAAAATTGACTACAAAATCTACCCCAGGGGACCCTGGCCCAATAGTGGAGTTATGAAGGTGTCGAAAGGCATCTTGGTAGTCATGAAGGATAAAAGGTTTGAGAACCTTTATAAGTTTGAAGGAAGGACAAAAAAAAATCATGGAATAGTAGAATCTAAAGGTGCAGGTGAATCTACTCGTTTATGGCATCAAAGCTTGGTTCAGATGAGTGAGAAAGGGTTGAAGGTACTGGTTTATCATAACTTACTTCCAAGCTTGAAATCTAGGAATTTGAATTTATGTGAGCATTGTATTTATGGAAAAAAATCTAGAGATAAATTTAAAACAGGAAAACATCTTAGTAAATGTATCCTTGATTACATCCATTCAGATCTTTGGGGACCATCTCCTAAAGTCTCTTTTGGAGGATCTTCATTATTTTTAATATTTATAAATTATTATTCTAGAAAGGTTTGGATCTATTTACTGAAAAGAAAAGTTGATGTATTTGATGCTTTTAAGCAGTATAGGGCTTTGGTTGAAAAGAGCACTGACAGGTCAATTAAATGTTCAAGAACTGACAATGGAACTGAGTTTACTTCAAATGAATTCGAAAATTATTGCAAGGAAGCTGGGATCAAAAGAAATAGAACCATGGTTTATAATCCTCAGCAAAATGGTGTTGTTGAATGCATGAACACGACTCTTATAGAGGGAGCAAGGAGTATGCTCAGTAATGTCAAGTTGCAGCTAGAATTGTGGGCATAAGCAGTTCTTACATCATGTTATCTAGTAAATCTATCACCATCAACTGCAATTAACTACAAAATTCTAGAAGAGGTATGGGCAGTCAACCATGTGATTAATTAGTTCTGAAAGTTTTTGGTTGTGATGCCTATGCTCTTTTCCAAATAATCAATGTTCTACATTAGATCCAAAACTAAAAGACTAATATTTGTTGGATATGGTGATAGAGTTAAGGGATATATATTGTAGGATCCTACTACCCAAAAAATCATCCTTAATAGGGATGTCATATTTGATGAATCATCACTCATAAAAGCAGATGTAGATGGTGAAATGAAACAGGAAAAAGTACCACAGACTCAACAAGTTCATTTGGAAACTCAATCATGTTCAAGGGAGGAGGGAACATGGAGGAGGATCATGAAGATGTAAATGAAGAAACTCCTAAAATAGAAGTTGAGGATGAAAAAATTTCTCAAGAAACTAAGGAAATACCACAACAAATTCTACGAAGATCTACATGGATCAGATCTTTTCCTAAAAGCTATGACGATTTTTCTACATTTGTTGCTTTAATTGCTAATGATGGAGAATCTAGTTGTTATCAAGAATCAATGGAAGTATTTGATAGTGATAAATGGAAAGTAGCAATGAAATAGGAAATGGATGCCTTACAAAGAAATAAGACATGGGATCTAGTGGAACTTCCTAAGGATATGAAGGTTTTCGGTTGCAAGTGGGTTTACAAATTAAAGGAAGGTGTTGATGATACTGTTTAGAAGTACAAAGAAAGACTGGTTGCAAAAGGATATTCTCAGAAGGAAGGTATTGATTTCCATGAGAATTTTCCACCAGTTGTTAAGCTTGATTCAATTTGAGTTGTGTTAGCATTAGTGACATTACTTGATCTAGAGTTAGAGAAACTAGATGTTAAAAGAACATTCTTACATGGAGATTTGTATGAGGATATATATATATATATATATATATATATATGGAGTAATCAAAAGGGTTTGTTCAAAATCGCAACAAGAGGTTTATTTGCAAAGTCAACAAGTCATTGTATGGCTTGAAGCAGTCTCCCATGCAATGGTACAAGAAGTTTGATTCCTTCATGATGCACCACAATTTTACCAACAGTGAGTATGATCATTATGTTTAGTTTCAAAAGTTGGAAAATGACATGTTCATTATTTTGGTGGTAATATATGTTGATGATGTGTTTGTAGTAAGAAAAATCATGTTTGAGATCAACAAGTTAAAGCATCAATTTGCTCGTACTTTCGAAATAAAGGAGCTTGGAGCTGCAAAAAAATTCTTGGGCATGGAGATACACAAAGACAGGAAAAAATGGTAAGTTGTGGTTATCACAACAAAAGTATGGGTAGAGAATACTCCTGATATTTGGTATGAATAATGTGAAACCTGTTCAAACCCCTTTAGCTTCCCATTTCAAGCTTTCTTTAGGTTTGTGTCCTAGTAATGATGAAGAAAAGGAGTATGTGTCCCATGTACCATACACTAATGTAGTAGGGTGATTAATGTATGTGATGGTTAGTACAAGGCCATATTTCACATGCAGTTGGTGTTGTCAGTAGAGACATGGAAAATTAAGGTAAAAAGCATTGGGAATTTGTGAAATGGGTGCTTCGATACCTTAGGGGCTAATGTAATTATTGTATCACCTATAATGGTAGTAGTGATTCAATTTGTGGTTATGTTGATTCGAGTTTTGCAAGTGACTTGGACAAGAGGAGATCCACTTCTAGATATGTATTTACTCTTGTAGGTGGAGCTATTATTTGAATGTAAAAGCTTCAAAACATGGTTTCTTTATCCACTACTGAGGAAAATTACACAGTTTTCTCACATGCTTGCAAAGAGGTAATTTGGCTAAAGGTTTGCTAGGTGAGTTTGGAAGGATGCAGGACAAGGTGAAAGTGTTTTGTGATAGTCAAAGTGTTATTCATTTGGTGATGAATCCAAATTACCATAGTAAGAAAAAACATATACCTATTAAATACCATTTTGCAAGACATGTCATTGATGAAGGTGGAGTGGTGGCTTTGGAAAAAGGTCCATACAAAGCAAAATTGTGCAGACATGTTCACAAAACCAATTTTGTTAGAGAAGATGAAATGGTGCCTAGCTTCTCTTAGCTTTCAAGGAAGGTGATGAATATCTTGGGCATGATATATCATGTAAATTGTTGTCAAGATGGAGATTGTTAGAAGTTGATAACTATTTCTTTATATTCTTGGGATAGTAGCTAAATTTGGTTCCTGTGGTTTGGGTTGTTTTTTCTAATATAAGTTTTGAAAAAAAACAATGAAAAATTTTAGGGGCTAATATTCACATGTGGGTTAATTTTCCATTATTTTTCCAAAAAACAATTCACCAATTTCCATTTTTTATAAAAATTATTGGCCCAAATTTTAAAATATAAAATTATTTTACCTTAAAAATCGCCAACATTATATAGAGAGTATATATAAAATGTTCATAAAAATGAATAATTTTATAAATACATGAATAAATATTTTATAGTTTTCATATTAGGGACTAGTGATATTCACCAATATTTTTAGACTTCAAGATAATATTCCATCCTTAAAATTTTCCTTGGACAAACATATAATTATTTATGTAAAAAGTTTATTATGTAATTGCTTTAAATTTTGTGGACAAATTTAGAAAAAATCTGACAGGTTGCTATTTATCCATGTAAACCTGTAGAGGCAATAAGAACACAAAACAGAGGGAGAGTGGGTTGAATGGCAGGTTAATCTATGCCTGTGAGTTGGTTGTTGTAAATCTCCCTTGAATAATAAGAATACTGATTATCATTGCCTCATGGATGTTTCCCTCACAAGGAGGGTTTTACCACGTAAAAAACTGTGTTGATTTATGTGTTTGATTACTCTGTTATCTTGTTTATTTGCCATTATTTTCTGTAGTTAATTTTATTTTCAATTTATGCTTTCACTGCTCAACTCAACACATCACCTAGAGTGCAATGTGTTTTTCTCATGTTAAATTAAATATTGGCATGGATGAAGACAATCTCCACCAGACTCTCTGTGCATACGACAACATTGACTCTTGATGCTCATGCATTAACTTTGTTCTTAATTTCTTCTACCGTGATCGCAAGTTTCTATCCACTTGTTCCTCCAACTACAACAAGGGAAAAAACGCAACATAACTATTCAAGTTATTGTTGTTGATGAGGACTTTTGGAGAACCATGTTACAATCATTATTATGCCTAACATTTCAGGTGAACCCTTCACCCATCTTCAAGTTATTATTGAGGGGCACAAGATTCAAACCCCAGACTATAGAAAATGTCCCACATTGTTTGAGCCTTCTCCCATTTGCAAGCAAACAAGTCAAGAACATTTGACAACTGTGAAATGGGTATAGCTCTTGATGGACAACTCTTGAGGGGGCGTGGGACCATCTTGAGGAGACTAAGTGCCTGATATTGGAGACTAATTATCTGATATTGGATTGGTATGCCAAATTTTGGTGGGGGTGTAAGGAATTTGATGCTTGGGGTTGTGCACCTTAGTGAGTGTGGAGGGAGTGGGTCAACCTTTTGAGATGCCCAGAGTCATTGAGTACTAGGACCGGATGCCTGCCTTGGGGCAGATGAGGTTTGAGCCGGGCATGAGCGTTGGGGCCAGCCTTGGGCTATGGTACATATCAATGAGACTTATTCCTAGTTCTAAATGTGGGAAAAGGGACAGAGATTCCTTGAGATTTACCGAGTGTTGTGGAAATTTTCGATGCATGTTGGTTATACTAGTTCAGTAGAGGGTGTAGTGCAAACATGAAGTAATAAATAAATAAAATGTTAAATGATTCAACTTAACTTCGGGATGAAGTTTCGTAAAGAGGGGGGGTATGTAATGTCCCCTAATAATAATAAAAAAAATAAATAAATAAATGAAATAATATAATATTTAAATATAAGTAAATAAATAATAATAATGATAAATAAATAAATATAATATAATAATAGTAAATAAATAATAAATAATAAAGAAAAGATAATAATAGTAAATAAATAATAAATAATGAGGAGAATATAATAATAATAAATAAATAAAATAGTAAATAATAAACTGGAGTTCTAAATAAATATATATAAAAGTAAACTATAAAAATAGTAAAAATAAGTAAAGTTAACAAAAAGTAAAAAGGAATAATATAAGAAAGAGTTAAATTGAGAGAAATATTGACTTAAGTAAAACTTAAAATAAAGAAATAAAAGTTGCACGCTGACACATGGAATGTGTGCATGCAGCCCCCTTTCCATTTTTTGGTCTATTTAATGGATGATGAGGAGGATGAGATTCATCCATTCTCTTGGGAGAAAAGTGTTGCGAGACAAAGGATTCCCTGGTAGTAGTATGTTGATTGAGGGATCGGGGGTGGCCAGCTATAGAAAGATTATGTGCAGTTGAGTCTACAGTTGGGTGGAGAGTCATCCCCAAAACTTTGTTGTGGTTAGCGGGGGTCAAATAGCGTTCAACTCCAAAATCACATGTAAGGAATATTATCGCCACATGTAAGTCATCTTTGCTCGTGTTTTTAGAAATTCTATGTTAATTAGTGGAATAGTTTTGTGTTAATTATTAATCACATGATTGATCTAATTAGTTAGATATTTTAATTTCAGGGTTGTTACATTAGGGGAACATTATTGTATCACCTATAATGGTAGTATTGATTTAGTATGTGGTTATGTTGATTCAAATTTTACAGGTGACTTGGACAAGAAGAGATCCACTTCTATATATGTCTTTACTCTTGTAGGTGGATCTATTATTTGGATGTCAAAGCTTCAAAACTTAGTTTCTTTATCCACTACCAAGGCAAAATACATAGTTGTCTCACATGATTGCAAAGAAGAAATTTGGTTAAAAGCTTTGCTAAGTGAGTTTGGAAGGATGCAGGACAAGGTGAAAGTTGTTTGTGATAGTCAAAGTGTTATTCATTTTGTGAGGAATCCAACTTATCATAGTAAGAAAAAACATATAGCTGTTAAATACCATTTTTAAGACAAGTTATTAATGAAGGTGGAGTGGTGGTTCTGGAAAAGGTCCATATAAAGCAAAATTGTGTAGACATGTTCACAAAACCAGTTTTGTTAGATAAGCTGAAATGGTGCCTAACTTCGCTTGTATTTGAAGGAAGGTGATGAATATTTTTGGCATGATATATCAGGTAAATTTTTTCCAAGGTGGAGATTGTTAGAAGTTGCTAATTATTTCCCTATATTCTTGGGATAGTAGCTAAAATTGGTTCCTTTAGTTTGGGCTGTTTTTTCTAATCTAAGTTATGGAAAAAACATATAAAAGGAACTTTTTTGTTTTATGTAAAAGGTTTCTTATGTAACTTCTTTAAAAGTTGTCGAAAAATTTAGAAAAAATCTGACATGCTACTATTTATCCATGTAAGTTTATAGAGGCAATAAAAACACATAAAACATATGGAAAGTGGGTTGAATTGTGGGATAATCTATGCATGTGAGTTGGTTGTTATAAATCTCCCTTGAATAATAAGAATATTGATTATCATTTCCCCATGGATGTTTGCCTCACAAGGAGGGTTTTACCACATAAAACACTATGACAATTAATGTGTTTGATTATTCTTCTATCTTGTTTATCTTCCATTATTTTCCGTAGCTAAATTTATTTCCAAGTTATTCTTTCGCTACTCAACTCAACACGTTTGCTAGAGTGCAATGATATTTTCTCTTGTTAAAGTAGATATTGGCATGGATGACGAAAATCTCCACTAGACTCTTTATGCATATAGAAACATCGAATCTTGACACTTGTGCATTAACTTTGTTCTTAATTGCTTCTACCATGATCACAAGTTTCTATCCACCTATTCCTCCGACTATGGCGAGGCCACAAACACAATGAAACTTTTCAAGTTATTGTTGTATATGAGGACTTCTAGAGAACTGTGTTATGATCATTATTATTCCTAATGTTTCGGGTGAACCCTTCACCCTTATTTAATTTATTATTGAGGGGCACGAGATTCAAACCCCACACTATAGCAAATGTTCCACATTGTTTGAGCCTCCTCCCATTTGCAAGCAGACAACACATCGAACAGACTCTGAAATCCCCTCCACATGGCTGACATGAATTTGCCACCTCTGAATAAAATGTAAGTGGTGAGATTTTTAAGTCAGAGATTCTACCTAGATATAAATGACAATTGTTCCTACAACACGAAAATAGTTAAATTTGTGCTATGTGTAATTATGAGGTTTTTAAAAAAATGTTTAATTTTAAATTAATTATTATTATTTTTTATGATAAATATATTTTAACTCACATTGTTAACAACCAATAAAAAATTAGAAAAATGATTTGTAAAAAAGTTAAAAAGTAAATTTTTTATTTTCAAAATAATTATTTTAATATAATTTTTTAAAAAATATTATGAAAACTTTATAGCAATTTTTGGTTTTAATAGAAGTTAAAGCTTTTTGACCAAAAACCAAAAACAATATAACCCTGCCTTCAACAGGTATAAAAATCATAAAGGCAAGAACAAAAATTTGAAAACATCCATAATGGTGGTTTTTTATAATATTCAACGATTTTAGTTCTAAGCCACATGTGTAAACCTTATTGAGCATCGTTGCTTTCTTGAGAATATGGATATCTATAAAATTTGTCCAAATATATTAGTGTTAGCCATATTTTTTTCTTTTCTTTTTTTTCCTATTTGTATCTAGAGAAAACAACAATTAGGCTTGTCTCGTACTTCCGTGACACGAGGTTGATTCCAACCACTACCACAACCCATACCTACATGACACAAGGTTGATTCCAACCTCTACCACTATAATCTCTAGGTGCATACATATGCCCCTTCTATAGGCACAAGTGAAGTAGGAGGATTTGAACCTCAAACCTTATCGCACATAACAATTCATTTTCACGACCATTGCTAATTGAGCTGCCTCAAGGACTAATAGGAAAGTCTTATTTTAAGATAAAAATCATTTTTTTTTTCCTATCAAAGCACTAAATTTATATTATTGATGATAAGACAAGTACATATTGTTGGTCATTAGCTCGTTCTGCCTCACTCCGACTAGATTTGTTGGCGAGAAGAGATGGGATATACAACATAAGATTTTGCAATTCACGCCTTATTTCCGAAGGGATTCTCAGCCATACAAGCAAAAAACCAGCCAAAATTAAAACATAACCTAACACATTCATATTAGGGTGGTGGATGCAGTGGATGCATATCTGCATGAGATGGATGTTCCCTTTACATTTACTAGTCATGCTAGTGAAATTTAATGTGCTCTAGAAACTCCTCAATCTCACGCAGACGATCATGAATTTTGTGTTGCCTTCGACAGACATATGCTAATTGCTCAAGAATTTCCTCTTGGGTGAATTGGATGTTATTCTAGCATGCAACATTGTCATTGTGGTCCTCATACCTATGGTCCCAAAGGATGTCCAAGTTGGCCTAGATCCTCCTCTGTTGTTTAGAAATGGAGTCCAATGAGGTAGCCTGGACTACATGGCCAATAAGAATTACGAGAATCTACGTGAGCCTCTCCTCTCTATCTAGGCTGGTTGAATGTGCGACCACTGGAGGAAGAGGCACGACCACCTCTGTTATCAATACATCCACATTGACCACCCTGTGGTAGGGTCTCCTTCTTTGTCTTTGCATACATATAGGAAAATCGATACCACAATCCCACAAGCCCAGGCACTCGCTACACTCCTGCAGCACTAGCACTCCCACGGGCACTAGCACTCAATTCCTTCCACCCTCCACTCGGCTATAGATATTCCTGGAATCCATAGTTAGTTATCATGGGCCCACCTCCAATTTTCCCCTAACCACCTAATTCCATAGAAATGCTTCAACCCCTTAGATACACATAAATGTAGTGGCCAGACAACACATTTCCCACAGTTTGACAAAGATGACCCCTCTAGCTAAAGTGAATCTGCAGTTTTGACACTCCCACCCTCATAACACACCTAAGCATGATATCTCTCCCCCTCGAGACCCCAAGTCCCAACATCCCCTAGACCGAGTGGAACTACTAACACAGGGGTGGGATATATGTAATCACAGATGGGACTCATTAAGAAAAGGGTTCGAACCACCAGGGGCGAGGACACCAGACAAATTGCACCAATTACCTCCCCTCCCTACTGATGCCCATAACAATTCACATATCACTTAAACTTCCTCTCCGAGCGGTCGACTATCTTGGCCCAAAAAAGCCACCGTCCCCCTTGACTAATGACCCAAATATTAACAACAAAAGCAAAAGCAAAAGCAACCCACAAATACCAGACGAGGCGAAAGAGAAATACCCAGACTTGTCAGATGACAAAATTCCACTGTTGCAACCCACGAGCAACCAATAGGTGGAAATACCACATACCAAAGAGGTGTTGATAGCTACTCGAGCTAATTTCTCCTTTTGTGGCACTCCGGGATCCCACACAAATTCCTGGACACAATACCAAACTCATAGGTTTATGGCACCTACCGACAACTTACTACCTCAGCTCTTCGGCTTTCGCTTGAGGCCTGGCTAGTGAACAAAACCGTTGCCCTTGCACTCTTCCTATGTTCTCATTGCCTGTGATAGACACACTAAGGTTGTCCTCCTCTAGAGAAAGCAAAAAACCTTCATTCTCCTGATAGTTCCATTGACGGGCAAAGAGCCCCCCATCTTTTTTCATTACTACTCGCATGATTAACAACTGGTAGAGGGAGGGGATCCCAAATCCCCCTCTATCACTTGTCAGTCACCCCCATTAGGGGAAATTAAAGTCAAAATTTATAAATACATGATATAGTAATTAATTATAGGTAATTATTTTAGGTTGGAACAAAGAATAAAGTTTTATTTTTAAATTAGTATAACTAGCATAACCACATAAATTAAATGACTAATAAATATTAATAGATATCAAAACACTTATTTCATGATAAGTTGTCATAATAAAAGAAAAAACAAAACCACAAAAATTAACTAAAGTATAACAATAGTTTATATTATTATTATTAATATTAGTAAAAAAATTAAGATATAAATTAAATATATATACATTCAAAAAAAACATGTAACAAGTTTTTAACTATGAAGATTTAGACTTGCTTTATTATGGAAATTCTTAACTTGTAAATGGACTTTGCTACAATATCATGAGCATAAATACTTTTGAAAGAAATTTCGTCTTTTAAACTATTTTGTAAAGGTATCCATCTAATAATATTCATAATTAAATTATCAATTTAAAAACTCTATTTGAAAATGAAATATCTATAAACATAACTAAGACCCTAATTCTTCCTTTGAAATTATTACACTTATACATTTTTGCTACATCAATAAAAATATTGAGACAACATTTCAATTGTTTTTTCTCCTAGATTATTACATAATGTTGAATTTAATAACATAAACACTAATAATCCTTATCTCAATTATAAATTCCAAAAATATTCTAGAATTTAAGAAATAAAATCAAAGTCAAACCATTCACTTAAGTTATTCTTCGTTGAATTCTAAAATACTCATAAAATATGCATTCAAGTTTATATAAATACTAGACATTGACTTAACTCCTATTCCTTGAATTCTAAAATATTTATAAAATATGCATTCAAGTTGATATAAAGGGCATCGTCTACCCAGCCTTTAAATTTGCCTAAATGGCTAAAAATGGTTGGAATTCGGCAAAAACAAATTCAAAAAATATCGCAATAGGAATGTTTGAATAAAGTTTTTAATGGTGGAAATGGATTTAGCACCATCGAAAGCCTCCTTTTGGGCACCCAAAATCTTGAAGTTTGACAATGGTAACCTGGATTTACAAAAAATACTATCAGCTTTTATTAAAATCTTGTCATAATTTCCATAATTTTCTGAGCAAATTTGAAGGCTAAGTAGACTACCGCGATATAAACACTACAAACCATCTTACTATTTATATACTCATGATAATGATGGAATATATACAACAAGTTGTTAATGCTTCTCTACACTCCTCAGTATCTGACTAACACTGATCCTGTTGCTACTGAATATTGTAGGCCCTCATAACAAGGTAATGATCCATGAGACAAAAAAACACCTCAATGGATCCTGCCCAATTTATGAAAATCTTGGACTAAGGTTTCATATCGTCCTACCTCACACTTGGAGGTATGGCTACATGTGCTCCCTCTTCCCACTTGGCTCGAAATTCCCTCCTACTGAAGGCCTCTACTTGAGTGGATGTCTCCACTCAGTCTCCTCTTTGCTTCTCCAATTGTGGTTGCTCCACAACTTGCTAGGGTTTCTTATGAGGCTGCTTTTGAGGCCGCATCTGAGGTTGCATGTTGAGGGGTAATTCATGCTCCCTCTCAACCATCAAGTCCCTAACCTTTTCCTTGCTTCTCAAGGATTTGCATGCATATTTTACGTCAAGTGCATATAGGTTCTTGACTTTCACACCGATCCATTTCACCTGTCTCGTGGCAACGTGTCTAAGGAAAACCTTTCCTTTGCTAAAAGATACATTGTAGCCATGGTCTTCCAATATCGCGATAGAAAAAGGATTATTATTTAGTCCTAGAACATACATCACGTCTGTGAGTTTGAGAGGGGAGCCAGACTCCCTCTGAAAAGTAACAGTACCAATGTCGGTCGTGTTATACCTTGCATCGTCTCCAAACTCTATGTTCTGGTTGAGGTCTTTCTCCTCCAAGTCACTGAATAGATCTCTTTTCCCTGTCATATGGAATGCGGCACCACTGTCAAGATACAACATTATTCCCATTACAATGGTTTCCATGCATGCAATGAAAGTAAAATCGAGTTTGAATTATGAAGCTAGAGCTTCACCTGTTGTTGCTACTGCAAGCTCCTTCTTGCTTTCTTTCTTCTGTGGGCATTTCGTGGCATAATACACGAACTCGTGACAATGAAAACACTTGATGTTCAACAAGTCCTTCTTCTTTCTTCCCTCCTCACCTTGGGAATTATTTCCCTTGGCTTTCTTTTCTTTGTTGACTATAGCAAATTCCTCTTCCACTTCTTTGGATGAGGTCCCATCTTTGGTGTTCTGCCAAATATCTTCTTGTACCAAGTCAGACCACAAACTCTCCCACTCTGGTAAATTCTCCCTCCCATTAACCAAGTCCTGGTAGCTGTGTCAGCGCTTGGAAAGGCTTAGAAGTGCTAGGCTCACCATATCGTCTTCAACAGCTGTAACACCGACACTTCCAAGCTCATCCTGAAATTGGGTGAACTTGGTCAAGTACTTCAATATAGAGTCACCCTTCTCCATCTTGATCTTTCTTAGCTTGTCCTTTAGTGCCAACATCATGTGGTCATTTTGTTTTGAAACAAGTTTGTCAAGGCCTTCCAGATTGCAAATGGAGTCTCCTTACTGTGGAGGTTTGAGACAATATGACCTTAAACTCCTTCTAGGATAATACTTCTCACCTTTTCCACACACTTTCTCCACTTTGTTAGATCTTGAGCATCAATTGGCTTAGGAATATCTTTGTCTATGAATTCCTTAAGCCCGTTTTCTTCCAACACTACCTCCATCCTATCCTTCCGAGCAATATAATTTGAACTACCCGCAAGAGCATATTCAAGCCTCAATCTGCAGAATGACATCATGTTGGCTCTAAAGTATGATACTGCAAATTCGATTTCTCCTGTAAAAGACAAACTTGTATTCTCCTCTTCTATAGTGATTTGATCTCTAATATTGATCTAGACTTATGTATGAATGCAACAGAATATAGATATAAACATAAACACAGAGATGCAACCGAAATTAACTTCATTTCATTAATATCAAAGAACTAAAATATGCTTACATACAAAATGGAAATAAACTAGCTCAGGCGATGGTAGCTTATCTCTAAGAAGGGATGTGGTGGCTACATACCTTTGAACTATGTTACAATGAGGCTCGAGGGATTATTTATTATTGAGGAACAACAGAAAACCCTAAATATCCAAAACCTAACTCTAGGAGATGAAGCACCAAAAATATGGGCCCCGTTTGGGTAAATTGGTACATTAACTTCTTGGGGTCATAATTTGGCTTACGATATTCGTTTGACATGCAAAATACCTTGTTAGAAATATCTATTCGAGGACTACAAATTTCGACTACAAACATGAGTCAAAGAATCATGTTTTTTCATTTTCCCCCAAAAATGTAGTTTAGGGCCTTAAAATTGCTCCGGAAGTTCAAGACCCAAAAAACTGCCAAAAATAGTAAACTGTGCTACAATTAAGGAAATTGAAAAACTGAAAGAGACAGTGGAGGGGTCCAAGTGGAATGGGAAGGTGGCCACCAATATCCACCTGGATCATATACCATGTAGAAATTCCTTGTATATTCAAACTGCATATTGTAATATGCTAAAACAATTGACTTGAATCTACTCTACTCATTAGTGGAAACAATAAACGCCCGATGAAAGCCACAACTAAAAACCCTTGCTATCTATATATTGCATTAATCAGAAAATATTAGAAGATTACAATGCTTTTCTCAAGCTCGAGCAACCTCTACACTATCTCTATCTATCTCACTACTTCCCATACAAGCTCAAGCCAATATTTAGCCAATTCTATTGCCTTCCAAGCTCTATTTCCTTGCGTTTTTCCCTTGGGAAGTAGCCCATATTTAATTGAGAAATGCCAAAATTATGAATTGCGCAATCCTCATTGGCCTTCCTCGGATTGCATGCACCACCTATACAATTTGGATGATTATACAACTGATAGTACACTATCCTTGAACTCCAATCTCAACTGGGTCTTTCTCTGAACTAAAATGCATGAGTTAATTATGAGTGAATCTTCAGTTTACTGATCACTGCAGGTTACACCCCACTACTGCAGGTTACACCCCACTACAGTAAGTTAAACCCCACTACTGCAAGTCACACCCCACTACAGTAAGTTACACCCCACTGCTACAGGTTACAGCTCACTACTGCAGGTTATAACTCACTATTGGATCTCCCACTAATTCTTCCATCAGTTGGAACTAGTTTAACTGACTTTAACACAATTGGACTGAATTAAATAATTACAACTCAAAATAAACTCAACTGGTGCTCCTAATTGTAGGAGACACTCTACATGACTCTAGTTATACCGTCAAGTCAAATTAACTGAGCTAACTAAGTCAAATTAGCTTAGTTAACTATTACAAGTTGTCATGAGATGTGGAATTACAATTTAATTCCCAATTTAATTCAAGGAGAAATTAAATTAGGTTTTTTTTTTCTTTCTTGATGCTATTTTTAACATTTCTTGTTTCTATTTTCAACAATTCATCTATGTTTGGAAAATGATGTTTTGTTTAACGTCGTTGGAGAGAAAACAATATCAAGCTTATCGACCAAGTTAGAAATCCTTTATATAATGAAGTCCTTAACAAACAAAATCTATTAGGTCCCTATAATACTAGTGATGCCCCCATTACTATTGTCATTCTATCCTTTATTATTATTGTTGTGTCCCTATTGTCCCCATATTGTTATTATTGTGCCCCATAAAAGCTCACTATTGTTATTTTTGTGCCCTTATATTATTATTGTTAGGTCGCCTTTGGTTATCTTGTGACCCCTTAGACTCCTATATATAGAAAGGAGGTTTTTTCATCTGTATCATCCAAGAATTGTTCATTTCTGTAATGTAAAGGAGGTTGCCCCATCGAAGAGGCTGATTTTGAAGGTGTTCATCTATCTTTTCTTCTATTTTGTGAGCTGGTTGCATAACATTTGGTATCAGAGCTTGGATTCTAGGGTTTCGCTGCTCCAAACAGGTCATCGTGTAATTTTCGCTTTAACTTTTGTTTTGTGATGATTCAGAAGTGAAAAGAAAAACTCATTTGATCTGAAATATCTCTGAATCTTGGATCCGAATTACAGATCTTTTATTGCTATATTTTCGGAGATATGATCCAAGGAAGTTAGGGTTTTTACAAGATCCCGAATTATATCTCAAACATGTGACCTAGGTAAAATCGTCATAAATTTTTTTCTGAGCATAAAATTGAACTTTCGTAAGAAGTTACAAAAAGAGGAAGGACTGTAGTTTTCTGTGTATCAGCTTCATATCCTAAGGCCAAAATAATTACACGTGGAAATTCGTACAAGCTCTCTCTACTGAACCAATCTATAATCAGGTCATCGTGGGAGATTTGGTTTTAATCTTCACTGGAGAATCCAATCTTGATCAGACTTGTAGGGTTAGAAAGAGTACTCAAAGGGTTACCGCAAGAAGAAATTTTAGACCTTGGAGATCCAAAATTACAAATATACAGTAGATTCAATATCAAAATCCTACAAAGTGAAAAAAGGTGTGTAGTTTTTTTTTTTTTAATTTTTGCATAAGTTTGGTTTGAAAAATTAGTTTGAAGGAATTCAAAGGGAATAGTGAAGCATTATTATCAATAATTGATGCCCCGAAGAAATAAAATGGAAACACCTAGTAAGCGACCTGAAAGCTCTAGCATGACTCATAAAGAAGAGGAAGAAATGCAACATGATATATCAAAATTATGAGACCAAGTGCAAAAAATTTCACTCGCACAAAAAGTAACAAAATCTAAGATGGATGGTTTAAAGAAAGACATAGAAGCTAAGATGTATGGTGCAGAAGATAATATGGATGGTTTTAAGAAATACATAGAAGCTAAGATGTATGGCATGGAAGCTAAGATGGATGGCTTAAAGAAAGACATAGAAGCTAAGATGTATGGCGTGGAAACTAAGATGGATGGTTTAAAGAAAGGCGTAGAAGCTAAGATGGATGGTGTGGAAGTTAAGATGGATGGCATGGAATCTAAGATGGATGATTTAAAGAAAGGCGTGGAAGCTAAGATGGAAGATTTGAAGACAGATTTGACAAAGTTTCTACAAGAAATGCTTACTAATGGCGAAAGGGTAGTAAAGGAAATTCATGATGAGAAAAAAATAAATGTTATTCATGATTTCATAGACTCTAAATTTGGATTGAAGAACCACCATGTTCCAAGGATCGATATGAGGAAGTTTGATGGCAAGGATCCTGTATCACGGATACTATAGATGGAACAATTTTTTGATCTCCATAATGTGAAAAACACACAAAAGGTACGCATTGCAACTTTATATTTGGAACCAAATTAGTTTGTATCGATGGCTTTGCTCTCGTAAACAAATTATTACTTGGGCTATTTTTATGGATGAAATGTTAGCACATTATGAGGATACAAAAAGCAACACGTTTTTTAGCTAATTGATAAATCTCAAACAAAAGGGTTCAATGATGGAGCACATTGAGGACTTCCAAAAATTGAATATAAGGGTAAAAGATATTCTAGAGGAGCATAGGATTGATGTGTTCATAGGGACTTTAAAGGATAACATCCAACATGAGGTTCGCCTTTGGGAACCTAATTCATTGGAGAAGGCATTCAGTTTGGCAAGAAAAATGGAAATCAAAATTATGGCAACAAGGAAGCCTACCACTCACAATCATAAAGATGGAAGTGTTGTTGCCCCTATCCATCCACAACCTACAAGGTTGACACCACAACAATTGGAAGAAAAAAGAGCAAAAGGGCTTTGTTATAATTGTGATAGCAAATACACTAAAGGTCATAAGTGTGTTGAGAAGAAATTATTTTACATAGATTGTGAAGAGGAGGAAGAAAAGGAACAAGAAATGTCAAAAGAAGAAGATATACACCAGGAACAAACCCTAGAGAAAGTAGAAATGAATCTGACCATATCTTGTAATGCATTGGCTGGAATTACCACTCCTCAAACTATCAAGATAGAAGAGCATATCAATAAGAAAAGGGTAATAGTTTTGATTGATTCGGGCAGTACCCATAATTTTATTCATTGTAAGATAGCCAAGGAATTGAATTGCTTCTTATATCTAGCACCAGAGTGTCAAGTGATGGTTGTTGGCATTATGACGCAAGTTTGGCACTATGACACAGGTTTGGCACTATGACACAAGTGTTTTCCTTGATGGCAACTGACTAAGATGATAGATCATAGCTCAGTCTCACAGAATGAAGAAAAAGAGATATATGCAGGTTCCCCTTGATAAAGTTGTGTATACATGCGGTATCGCCGATCAAAAGGTGCATATGCGTATGCACGCACTTTCATGCAAGGAAAAGTGCGTACATGTGGGAAAACTTGTTTTTAGTCCATGGTATTTAGTCCTTGGTATTTGGACCTATGGTTTTGGACCATGGTATCTCATCCGAAGTGTTGAACCCAGGTATTAGGTCCAAGGTATTGATTCTATATGGTTTTGGACCATGGTATTGAGTAAGGCCTAAGACTATAAAAGGGGAAGGAGATCATTAGGCAAATGTACTCAAGAATCAAATATCTTATGAAGAGCAAGATCTAGAATACTGGTCTTTGGGTAATGGTACATAGCTGAATCAAGGAGGAACCTGAGCGCTAGAAGAAGGATAAGTTCTATTGATGGGTCAAGATCTCAAGGCTTGAAGAGAAGTAGCTTTGTGTGATTTTGATCTGTTATATTTGGTGCATGACTTGATCTATAATTCTGATGATCTGGGTATAACTGATGTCTGAACATTTGAAAAAGGGTAAATTATCTTTTATAGATCTGTACGCAGGTTCTGCATAGAAAAGACGCGTATGCACGTTGGTTTAGTATATCACAATTGCATATACGTAGGCTTGCCTTAATATAACAGCATATGCACGCAAGTTATACATATTGAAATAGCGTATGTCTCATGAAACATGTTTTAGCTACTTTTGTTTATTGTTGCAGTGTTCTGGGTTCAGGATTGGTTTCCGGTTACTATCACTGTATTCTAGTTACGGCATTCAGAGAAGTGATTGTTTGATTTAGTTTTGTTTGGTGCAAAGGAGATTGGTTGATGCAGATGTATTTGATGTTTGATTAATGTTATTGATGGATCCAATCTGAAAATTTATGAAACGTGGTCCCTGGAAGAAAAGAGAAGGTTGTAGCCTTCTGTAGGTCAGCACCTACGTACTAGTACATCAGCTAGTACAAGAGCTAAGGGGATTGTAGCTCCCTTCCAGGAGAATTTGGAGAACGAGAGAAGGTTGTAGCCTTCTGCAGCTAGAAGCCTGCGTACTAGTATAAGACTACAACGGTACAGAAATATTGTAAAAGAAGATAGAGACAAATTGCAGCAGGTGGTTTTCACCCACATTGGGTTTCCACCTTATATCTTGTGTTCATGTGTGTGATTTCCTATACTGTATACTGCACTTGATTACTGTTTTATGGTTCTGATACACAGATCAAGATCAGCTAACTAAATTAGAAGTCTACAAGATATAGGTGGTTTTCTCAAAACACAGTTGCATATATACGCTGGTTTAATTAACAGAAGTAGTGTATAACAATTTGTTTGTGGAAATGAAAGATTGTTAAATTGATAATACTGATTCACCCCCCCCCCCCTCTCAGTATTATTTCCAAAAATTGGTATCAGAGCAGGTCCTTCAGAAGAAGCTTGATCGCTTGAAGGAAGATCTATCAATCATGAACAAATATGAAAAGGAGGCATCTATCAGGCCACCAATCTTTGACAGGAGCAACTTCATCTATTAGAAGGTAATAATCACATTCTATCTTCAATCTCTTGGTACCGAAGTTTGGGATATTGTAGAAGGAGGATACACATTTCCATCAGCAACTCCTACAGATACGGCTGGTAAAAAGTAGTGTGAAACAAATGCAAAGGCTGTCAATACTCTATTGGGGAGTCTATCTCAATCAAAATTCATCAAGGTTATGCAGCTCAAAATTGCCAAAGAAATATGGGACAAGATTGTTCTAAGCTATGAAGGAGACGATCAAGTAAAATGTGAAAAACTACAATCTCTCAGAATTCAATATGAAACTCTCAAAATGCAAAATGATGAAAGTGTGGCTAATTATTTCTTACGTATATATGAGATTGTTAATCGCATGAAAAACTTGGGTGAAGAAATAAAAGAAGTCACTTTAGTTGAAAAGTTTCTAAGATCTTTGTCCTCTAAGTTTGAATCAAAGGTTTTTGCCATAGAAGAAAAGCAAAATCTTCATAGTATTACCATGTCACAGCTGCAAGGAATCCTAACTACTTTCGAAATGAGAAAAGGGGGTCCATCAGACATGAGAGAAGCCGCATTCAAAGCTTCAAGAAAAATAGAATACAATGAGTCAAGACATATGTCAGAAGGAGAGGAAGAATCAAACTTTATCAAGAACCTTCAACGGGGTTCTGGAAGGTTCAGAGGTAAGCTACCTTTCAAATGCTTTGCTTGTGGAAGAGTTGGTCACTATGCAGCCAAGTGTCCTCATAAAGATAAGCTTGACAAAGGTAAGGAACCAGTTAAATGGAACAGAAAACAGAATGTAAGTAAGAAGAGCTATTATACACATGAAGACAGTGATGGATTTTCAAATAGTGATGAAGATGAACATGGTAATGATTATAGACTATTAATGGCTTTTGAAGATGATGATTTCTTGGATGCTATAGATGAAGAAGGTATTTATGAAGAAATTTCTAAACTTAAAATTTGTTTAGAAGAAAAGAATATGATTATAGATACTCTGACATTCCAACTTGCTGAAAGGGAAAAACACAATGAAAAGTTAGAATGTGAAATTGTGGGACTTAGAAACGATATTGAGAAAACAAAAGCTCTTAATCTTAGATTTGCTAAAGGATCTGAAACTTTAAATGAGATTATCAAAGTGCAGCGTTCTCCTCTAATCAAGACAGTTCTTGGATATACTGAAGAAGCATCTCAAGCACAGAAGCCATCCACCTCCAAAAGTTATCTTGATGTAGCAAGGAGAAGTGAACAGGTTGACAATCGTCAGCAAAGGCATAAAGAGGATCACCAGGTAAATCGGGATCAATATACTTCAAGGATGAACAGAAGCTACAACCAACCACAGGTAAATAATTCTCAATTTGCCTCAAGAATGAATGTCAATGGAAACTACAATCATCTGGTTAGTAGATTTGATAATCGCAGGAATTTCTTCAATGGCCAATGTTTCTTTTGTCATAACTTTGGACACAAAGCTGCCCAGTGTGTTGCCTACAAGACCATCATGACTAGAGAAGCACGAAATCAAAGGTGTGACTGGGATCATGAAAAGGACCTACAATAACTTTTTTGCTCTTGAAAATGAAATAGAATGTTCTATTTGTAACAACTTCGGCCATGAAGATTCTGAATGCAGGAGTAGGTTTCAGCAAACATCTCAGAAGGAGCAAGCTTCATTGGGTCCAAAAACATGGAGAAAGAAAGAACCACAACTAGAAAGATGTGGTATAGCCTTATATGCGGAAGGACAAGAAAATCAGTGGTATATCGACAGTGGATGCTCGAAACATATGACAGGTGATAAAGAAAAACTTCAGTCATATAGTGCCTTAGAAAAGGAAAGGAAGGTCTCATTTGGAAATGACACTCCTCCACTCATAAAAGGTAAAGGCTTTGTTCTTTTCAAAGAAAAAGTCAAAGATGGAAATGTTATGTATGTTGATGGATTGAAGCATAATCTATTGAGTGTTAGTCAAATGTGTGATCAAGAAAATGAGGTGATATTTCGATCAAATGGATGTATTGTTCGTGAGCTTGATACAGGAGAAACATTGATCAAAGGCATAATAACTCCAAATAATTTATACATGCTCAAGGGAGGACAACAATAATGTTATCCAAGCAAGAATGATGAACATTGGCTATGGCAAAGAAGATTGGGGCATCTAAGCTTCCCTCAGATAAGGAAAGCATGCAAATATCAGGTTGTTCGCGATCTTCCTGACATCAAAATTCCAGACAATAGAATATGCCAATCATGTCAATTTGGTAAGAAAACCAGAACACATTTCCCTGAGAAGGAAGGATAAGCTAGTAAGCCACTTGAACTTGTCCATACTAATTTATGTGGTCCATCAAGGAAAAAGTCACCTCGTGGAGAAGAATACTTTATATTGTTCATTGACGACTTTTCCAGGATGTGTTGGATAGGACTTCTGAAGCATAAAGACAAAGCTTTCGAAAAATTCAAAGCTTTCAAAGCATTGGTTGAAAATGAATCAGATCGCAGAATCAAATGCCTCGGGTCTGATCGAGGAGGGGAATTCACCTCAGATGAATTTTTTGACTTTTGTGAAGAACATGGAATAAGAAGAGAATTCTCTACTGCAGGACTCCTCGGCAAAATGGAGTAGTGGAAAGGATGAACATAACGGTTCAAAAAATGGCTCATGCTATGCTTGATGAATCTAGAACACCTGCTACATTCTGGGGTGAAGTTGCATTTTCTGTTGTTACAATTCTCAACAAAACAAACATCTGGGTAAACAGCACTCAAACTCCTCATGAACTTTGGTATGGTAAGACTCCTACAGTGAAATACTTCAAAATTTTTGGAAGAAAATGCTACATCAAAAGGACTGATGAAAACCTTGGTAAGTTTGAACCTAGAGCAGATTAAGGCATTCTCCTTGGTTACTCTTCCCGAAGTAAAGGATATAAGTGTTACAATAAAAGACTTGGAAAAATTGTTGAAAGTATTGATGTAGTAGTTGATGAAGTAGGTGACAATCCAAAGTAGATAAAAACCGAAGATTTTGAAGATGAAGATGACTATCCTTCAACTTGAAATCAGACTAATGATGAAGAAGAAACCTATGAGGCACCAAAAGAACAAATAAGGGTAGAAGAAAAGACTCCATCCAAGTACGTCCAGAAGAATCATCGAGAGACTCAAATTTTGGGGCAGAAAGAGGCAGGTGTTCAAACAAGAAGAACTATTACAGAAGCTTCAAGCTATCTAGCATTGCTCTCCTCTGTCGAACCACGAAATGCAAGTGAAGCATGCAAAGATGAATGCTGGGTCAAGGCCATGAATGAAGAACTTGAGCAGATTGAAAAGAATAACACTTGGGAATTGGTTCCTAGACCTAATGATAAGAATGTCATAAGGACCCAATGGATATTCAAAAACAAGCTGAATGAAAATGGAGATGTTATTAGAAACAAGGCCAAACTTGTTTGTAAAGGGTATGCTCAACAAGAAGGTGTAGACTTTGAAGAAACTTTTGCACCGGTTGCTAGACTTGATGCCATAAGAATGTTCCTTACTTTTTCTAGCTTTTAGGAGTTCAAAGTATATCAAATGGATGTGAAATATTCCTTTCTAAATGGAGACTTAGAAGAAGTGGTGTACATTGAGCAACCAGATGGATTCATCCTTGGGAATGATCCAAAACTTGTATGCAGATTCAAAAAGGCTCTCTATGGCCTCAAATAGGCTCCAAGGGCTTGGTATTATCGTTTGGACAAATACCTCCATCAACAAGGTTTTTTAAAAGAATCAACAGATAGCAATCTATATATAAAAATTGACAATGATAAATTGTTAATACTTGTTGTGTATGTTGATGATATCATCTTTGGTAGCAATGAAGAAATCATGAGTCAAAAATTTGCTTTGGTGATGCAGAAAGAATTTGAAATGTCCCTGCTTGGTGAGCTCACATATTTTCTTGGTTTACAAGTCCAACAAAACAAAGACAGTATCTTTCTATCACAAACCAAGTACCTCAAGCAGATCTTGAAGAAATATGGGATGGAGGATTTGAAACTAGTATGTACCCCTATGGTAACAGGATGCAGCCTCAGCGCAAATGATGAATCAACATCAGTACATCAACCAACCTATAGATCCATGATTGGTAGTCTACTCTATCTGACAGGTACCCGACCAGACATCATGCATGCAGTGGGAATAGTTGGAAGATTCTAAGCAAATCCAAAGGAAGCACACCTTCAGGAAGTTAAAAGGATTTTCAAATATCTTCAAGGAACACAAAACTATGGCTTATGGTATCCTAGAGACACAGATCTCACACTTCATGCATATACAGATGCAGATTGGGCAAGAAGTGTGGATGACAGAAAAAGCACTAGTGGTGGTGCATTCTTTATGGGATGCAGATTAGTATCTTGGTTCAGCAAAACAAAGTTCAATTGCATTATCTACAACTGAAGCAGAATATGTGGTTGTTGCATCTTGCTGCACGCAACTCTTTTGGATGATGCAAACATTGCAAGACATTCAAATCACTTGTACTCCACCTATCTCCATTTTTTGTGATAATACAAGTGCAATTAGTATTTCAAAGAATCCATTCATGCATTCAAAGATCAAGCACATACCTATCAAATATCATTTTCTCTGGGAACAAGTGCTTGAACAAAAGGTCAAATTGGAGTATGTCCCCTCCAAGGAACAGGTTGCTGATATATTCACCAAACCACTGCCCAGAGAGATATTTGAATACCTCAAACAGAAGCTAGGAGTAGTTGATGCATCATCTTGCTGTTGACAATTATTTGTTTCAGAAAATAGTGGTTGTACGTGAGTTTCATGAAGCGTATCCGCGTACATACATCGGTTTCTGTGGATACAGTCGCGTATATGTTGGTTTGAAGACAAACAGTGGGCCAAACTTAGGATGAAAAGAGTCTGATATGGGTCTAATAGAGACCATCTGGCAAAGGTTCAGGGGGAGCATATACTTCTAATAATGCATTGTTGCCATTATCTTAGAAGATCTTGGTGGAACAGTCGCAGAGGGAGATCATGGTTGCGATCTGGATGATGATGATTGACAGATGTTGTTGATGATTAATTGATGATGACTATCATAGTCTTGTCTTAGATATTTAGTCTCTATGTCATGTATTTCCTTTATTATCAAGGTCATGTAATGACCTATCTTGTTTCCCCACTATGCCTGGGATGGATAATGTAATGTTCTTAAACTTTTGGTGTATTCCCACTTGGTTGGAAGATGGATGTATGTATGACTCTTTGGTGATAGGAAGGTCATTTATGATGTATAAAGTCATGTTCTTCTTATAGAACATCTTTTTGCAGACCTTGCCTACAGTCAGGGGGAGCATGGATAGCACAACAGAGCAGAGAATTCAGCATGTACTTAGGGGGAGCATAACCCTTTGCCCTTGATGACAATGGGGGAGAATGACTTTGAGTGACTTGGGGTTGCCATCAAGTCCAAAGGGGGAGAATGTTGGCATTATGACACAGGTTTGGCACTGTGACACAGGCGTTGTCCTTGATGGCAACTAACTAAGATGACAGATCACAGTTTAGTCTTGCAGAATGAAGAAAAAGAGATATACACAGGTTCCCCTTGATAAAGTCGCGTATACACGCAGTATCGCAAATCAAAATGCGCGTATGCGTATGAACGCACTTTCATGCAAGGAAAATCGTGTACATGTGGGAAAACTTGTTTTTAGTCCATCGTATTTAGTCCTTGGTATTTGGACCATGGTATCTCACCCGAAGTGTTGAACCCAGGTATTGGGTCTAAGGTATTGATTCTATATGGTTTTGGACCATGGTATTGAGTAAGGCCTAAGACTATAAAAGGGGAAGGAGATCATTAGGCAAAGGTACTCAAGAATCGAATATCTTATGAAGAGAAAGATCTATAATACTGGTCTTTGGGTAATGGTGCATAGCTGGATCTGAATCAAGGAGGAACCTGAGTGCTAGAAGAAGGATAAGTTCTATTAATGGGTCAAGATCTCAAGGCTTGAAGAGAAGTAACTTTGTGTGATTTTGATCTGTTATATTTGGCACATGACTTAATCTATAAATCTGATGATCTGGGTATAACTGATGTATGAACATTTGAAAAAGGGTAAATTATCTTTTATAGATATGTACACAGGTTCTACATAGAAAAGATGCGTATGCACGCTGGTTCAGTATATCACAACTGCATATACACAGGTTTGCCTTAATATAACAACGTATGCATGCAAGTTATACATATTGAAGTAGCGTACGTCTCACAAACATGTTTTTGCTACTTTTGTTTATTACTGTAGTGTTCTAGGTTCAGGATTGGTTTCTGGTTACTGTTACTGTATTCTGGTTACAACATTCAGAGAAGTGATTGTTTGATTCAGTTTTATTTGGTGCAAAGCAGATTGGTTGATGCAGATGTATTTGATGTTTGATTAATGTTATTGATGGATCCAATCTGAAAATTTATGAAACGTGGTCCCTAGAAGAAAAGAGAAGGTTGTAGCCTTCTGCAGGTAGAAGCCTGCGTACTGGTATAATACTACACCGATACAGAAATATTGTAAAAGAGGTTTCTTATTAAAAGAAGATAGAGACAAATTGCAGCAGGTGGTTTTCACCAACATTGGGTTTCCACCTTATATCCTGTGTTCATGTGTGTGATTTCTTGTACTGTATACTGCACTTGATTACTGTTTTATGGGTCTGATACATAGAACAAGATCAGCTAACTAAATTAGAAGTCTACAAGATATACGCGGTTTTCCAAAAACATAGTTGTGTATATACGCTGGTTTAATTAACAGAAGTAGCGTATAACAATTTGTTTGTGGAAATGAAATATTGTTAAATTGCTAATACTGAAGCAACGAAGGCCTTTGAACATCTTAAAGAGGCAATGTGCCAAGCACTGGTCTCAGCTACACTGGACTTCACAAAAACCTTTATTGTGTAATGTGATGCCTTAGGAAATGGAATTGGTGCTGTTTTAATGCAAGAAGAAAGAGCCATTGCTTTCAAAAGTCGTCCAATCAAAGGAAAGTATTTACACAAAGCTATTTATGAGAAGGAAATTTTGGCAATACTACATGCACTTAAGAAATGGTGACCCTACCTAATGGGAAGACACTTCAAGGTAAAAATAGATAATGATAGTCTTAAATACTTTTTAGAACAAAGATTATCTTCAGAAGAGCAGCAAAATGGGTCACAAAGATGTTGGGTTATGACTTTGAAATCATCTAAAAAAAAGGGAAGCAAAATGTTGTGGCAAATGCATTCTCAAGAAAGGATGAGGATGTGGAAGCATTTTTTTGTGCCATTTCTATTATCCAACCAGATTGGATAAACGGATCAAGGGATGAATTGAAGAATGACGAAGAATTGTGGGCACTCATTCAAAAGATATAACAAGATCCCCGTACATCTGATACATTTAGCTGGAAAAATGATTCATTATGGTACAAAGATCAGTTATACCTATGTAAGAATTCCCAACTCAAACAAAATATTCTTAGGGAATTACACACCTCTCCCTTAGGAGGGCACTCAGGATTTCTAAAAGCTTACCACAGGGTTAAGAAGGAATTTTTTTGGGATGACCTTAAATTGGATATTCAAAAGTTTGTGGCAGAATGTTTGGTTTGCCAACAAAATAGAGTTGAAACAATTAAGATCCTAGGTCTGTTACAACCTTTATCCATTCTAAGCCAACGTTAGGAGGAGGTTTCAATAGATTTTATCATAGATTTACCCAAGTCCGAAGGAAAGAGTGTGATCATGGTGGTAGTTGACTGATGCAAGAGCATCCAGCACCCTTAGTCAAAAGGAGGAATCCAAAGCGAAGAAGGAGGAGGACGTGGACCAGGGAGAAAAACAGGGATAAATCTATTTTAAAACGGAGAAAAACATGGAATGGATAAGTCTCTAGAAGACTTGTTACTAATGGAATCTTCCATGTGTGCATTATGGAGTGGTTTGTTAGAGAATTGATCGGATCCTTCATAGTGATCTGATCCAATATTCCTGTAAGAATGATCCAATGTTTCCATATAAATATATGTGTGATGAACTTGCACATTCAATAGGACGGAGTGGTATAGATAGAAATTATGTAGACAGAGTGTTGAAATGTAGTCGAGAGGAGAACCCGTGCTAAGGTTGAAATGCCTTAGAGTTGTAACTATGCTATGTTTAATAGATATGTGTTTTGTGGGTTTTTTGCATGTCTGTGTAGTACATTCCTTTACAATTATGTTCAGTATATATGTGCCGAGGGCTTAAATCCCAAATTGAGAATGCATTGATCGACCATCGATCACGGTAGGATAAATGGCGATCCAATGGAATATTGTTATATGTGGAATCATTTGTGAATGCAAGTGGCAGAGAAACTGGTTTTAAAGCGCAGATTCCATCCAAATGGCAAGCTCAAACCAAGTAAGAATAGTGAAGAGATGAAGTCTTGATAAACCAGGGTCGTTGGATCTTATAGATCAATGGCCAGTATTTTATCGCATCGGCGGAGCCTTAGGGTGTTATCAGACCCGACCATCATCGCAGAGCGATCAGTGATAAAGCGAAGGATCCTGGACCGTTGGATCAAGAGTCTAGATCAACAGCCTAGATGTAATTGGCAATCGCATATCAGGGATGCCAAAGGACTTAGACAGCGGAACAGCGAAGGGCGATAAGCCGATAGTGACAATGCGCTAATCAACGATTGGAGGTGTCGGCAATAGAAAGTTGGCATCGAAACAAAGCTGCGGGGAGCGATAAGAATGGACCCGACAACGTGTATAAATGTGGGTGTATAAATGTTGAAGTCCGGTGTATGTATTCAGAGCGGGATTTTCATGGTTTTCTCGTGTATTTCGTAATATGTGTTGCCGAAGGTTTAAGGCTTGAATGCCAATATGTTAAGCTTTCGATAGTGTAAAAAGCTCTGATAGTTGAATGGTTCATGACTTTAAAGGCTTAAAGCTTTATGAACGCTTCCGATAAGGCTTGTGGGCCATAACCCACAGGCCTCAAGATTGATTTTTTTTGTGTGATTTTGATCTGTTATCTATTACTGTGGAGGATTGGTTGCAGCTCATAGAAGACCATGAAGGCAATTCCACTAAAGAAGACATGTGGGTAGAATTGCTAAAGACAAGGAGAAGCATATGACCAAGAGGTCATAATTTTTTGTGCCTCGGGAGTCTGATGCAGGAGCATCCAGCACCCTTAGTCAAAAGGAGGAATCCAAAGAGAAGGAGGAGGAGGACGTGGACCAGGGATAAAAATACGGATAAATCTGTTTTAAAACAGAGAAAAAGATGGAATGGATAAGTCTCTCGAAGACTTGTTATTAAATGTAATATGCCATGTGTGCATTATGGAGTGGTTTGTTAGAGAATTGATCGGATCCTTCATAGTGATCCGATCCAATATTCCTGTTACAATGATACAATGTTTCCATATAAATATGTTTGATGAAACTGACGCTCAATAGGAGGGAGTGATATAGATAGAAATTGTGTAGATAGAGTGCTGAAATGTAGTCGAGAGGAGAACCCATGCTAAGGCTAAAATGCCTTAGAATTGTAACTATGCTATGTTTAATAGATATGTGTTTTGTGGGTTTTCTGCATGTCTGTGTAGTATGTTCCTTTTCAATTCTGTTATGTATATATGTGCCAAGGGCTTAAATCCCAAATTGAGAATGCGTTGATCGACCATCGATCACGGTAGGATCAATGGCGATCCAATGGAATATTGTTATATGTGGAATCGTTTGTGAACGCAGGTGGCAAAGAAACTGGTTTTAAAGTGCAGATTCCATCCAAACGGTGAGATCAAACCAAGGAAGAATAGTGAAGAGATGAAGTCTTGACAAACCAGGGCCGTTGGATCTTATAGATCAACGACTAGGATTTTATTGCATCGGCGGAGCCTTAAGGTGTTATCAGACCCGACCATCATCGTAGAGCAATCAACGATAAAGCGAAGGATCCTGGACCATCAGATCGGGAGTCCAGATCGACGGCCTAGATGCAATTTGAGATCACATATTGGGGAGGCCAAAGGACTTGGACAGCGGAACAGTGAAGGGCGATACACCGATAGTGGCAATGCACTGATCGGCAACTGGAGGTGTCAACAATAGAAAGTTGGCATCGAAACAGAGCTATGGGGAAGAGATAAAAATGGACCCGAAAACATTAATAAATGCGGGTGTATAAATGTTGAAGTCCAGTGTATGTATTCAGAGCAGGATTTTCATGGTTTTCCCATGTATTTCGTAATATGTGTTGCCGAAGGTTTAAGGCTTGAACGCCAATATGTTAAGCTTCTGATAGTTTAAAAAGCTATAAGAGTTGAATGGTTCATGACTTTAAAGGCTTAAAGCCTTATGAACACTTCCGATAAGGCTTGTGGGCCATAACCCATAGGCCTCAGGATCAATTTTTTTAGGGAAAGGGATTTTGGTTAACCCCAAGATTCTATTTCCATCATTGACAAACTTACCAAGTATGCACACTTTTGTGCATTATCTCATCCATTTAAAGTGAGTATAGTTTCTATTACATTTATGGAAACAATTCAAAAGCTACATGGAAACCCAAAGATTATTGTAAGTGACAGAGATCCCATTTTCACTGGAAATTTTTAGACATAATTATTTTCTTGTCTTGGTACTCAGTTAGCTCATAGCTCATCTTATCATCCTCAATCTGATGGGCAAACTGAGATAGTAAAAAAATGTTTGTAAGGATATCTTCATTGCTTTGTATCTGATAAACAAACACAATGCGTCAAATGGTTACCTCTGGCTGAAAGGTGGTATAACACTTCCTTCCATACTGCAACAAAAATGACCCCATTTATGGAACTTTATGGATATCATCCACCATCCATCACATCATATTTAAGAGCAAATTACAAGGTTCAAGTAGTGGAAGATCACATCGAGCATCAACAACAAGTTCTCCAACTCTTAAAGGATAACCTCACCTTGGCGCAGAATAGAATGAAACAACAGGCAGATCAACATCACAGCGAAAGAATTTTTGATGTAGGTGATTGGGTATTCCTATAGCTACAACCATTTAAACAAATGTACCTCAAGCAAGCTAAGAAAGATAATAAATTATCACCAAAGTATTATGGTCCGTACAAGGTGTTGCAAAAGATAGGTACTATGGCATACAAATTGGAGCTTCCTATAGCTTCGCTACTGCACCCAGTTTTCCATGTTTCATGCTTAAAGAAGATTATAGGTGACAAGCTCCTAGTTCAAACAATATTTCTAAAACTTGATGAGGAAGGAAAAATCATATTGGAACCTGAACTAGTCAAAGAAACAAGAACTCGACAACTATGAAATCGATCAATTTCAGAGTATCTCATCAAGTGGAAGAACTTACCCGTTGAAGATTCCACATGGAAGGATGATAATTTTAAATAGAAGCATCCATAACTACTCAAGCGTTGAGGACAACACTTTTTTGAAGGAGAGGGGCATGTTAGGTCCCTATAATACTAGCGATTCCCCCATTACTATTGTCATTGTATCCCTTATTGTTATTGTTGTGCCCCTATTGTCCCCATATTGTTATTATTGTGCCCCATAGAAGCCCAATATTGTTATTTTTGTTCCCTTATATTATTATTAGGTTGGATTTGGTTATATTGTGACCCCTTAGACTCCTATATATAGAAAGGAGGTTTTGTCATTTGTATCATCCAAGAATTGTTCATTTGTGTAATGTAAAGGAGGTTTCCCCCTCAAAGAGGCTAATTTTGAAGGCGTTCATCTATCTTTTCTTCTATTTTGTGAGTTGGTTGCATAACAAAATCTACTTGAAGTGACAATTATACAATTTGCAGATGAAGGAAGGTACAAAGATCTCTGATCATTTGAATTCTTTCAATACTCTTTTATGTCAGTTGTCTCATATAGATGTAAAACTCGAAGGGGAAGACAAGGAAATTACACTATTGTGTTCTTTGACCAAGTCTTGGGATCCTTTTGTAACCTATATTAGTTTTAGTTCGATCGATACCATTGATTTTGATGTTGTTGTGGGAGATTTGTTTTCTTAGGAAACTCGACGAAAATCTCGGCCTTGAAACCTCAACAATAGAAGAAGTGATGGCCAAAGGTCGATCAAAAGAAAAATACTAGAATTCGAGAGACACAACAAGATCGAAGTCAAGAGGCAAGAAGAGTAAGTTAAAGTTTTGGTACTGTAAAAAATTACGGCATCTTAAGAAGGATTTCTAGAAAAGAAAGGAAGAAGCTTCTAAAAATAACTCTACAAAGGAAGCATAATCAATTGACACAAGTGTAGGTATTTTTGATTAGGTATTTTCCACTTCTGCTGTCTCTCAACATCATCATAATTGGTTTGCTATATTCTAGTGCTTCCCATCAGATGTGTCTGCATAGGAATTGGTTCTCTTCATACCAATCTATTGATGATGGTGTGGCTTTCATGGGTAATTACGTTACATTCAAAAGTGTTGGGATTGGTAGTATCAGGATTAAAATGTATGATGGTGCTGTTAGAATGTCAACAAAGGTGAGGCATGTGCTTGAGCTTAGAAAGAACTTAATATATTTGAGAGTGCTATATTCTGATGGTTATAAATGTACATTTCAAGGTGGGGTTATGAAGGTTTCAAAAGGCATCTTGGTAGTCATGAAGGCTGAAAAGGTTTGATAACCTTTATAAGTTTAAAGGAAGGAAAAAAAAAATCATGCAACAATAGCATTTTAAGGTGCAAGTGACTCTTCTCATGTATGGCATCAAATCTTGGGTCATATGAGTGAGAAAGGGTTGAAGGTACTAGTTGATAATAAGTTACTTCCAAGCTTGAAATCTCTGAATTTGAATTTATGTGAACATTGTATTTATGGAAAACAATCTAGACATAAATTTAAAATAGGAAAACATATTGTTAGTAAAGGTATCCTTGATTACATCCATTTATATCTTTCGGGGCCATTTCCTAAAGTCTCTTTTGGAGTATATTCATATTTTGTAACATTTATAAATGATTACTCTAGAAAGGTGTGGATCTATTTACTAAAAAGAAAAGCTGATGTATTTGATGCTTTTTAAAAGTATAGATCTTTGGCTGAAAACGGAACTGACATGTCAATTAAATATTTGAGAACTGACAATGGAACTGAGATTACTTCAAAGGAATTTGAAAATTATTGTGAGGAAGATGGGATCTAGAGACATAAAACCATTGTTAATAATCCTCAACAAAATGGTGTTGTTGAACACATAAATAGGATTCTTCTAGAGAGAGCAAGGAGTATGCTCAGTAATGCCAAGTTGCAGCAGGAATTGTGGGCATAACTAGTTTTTACAACATGCTATCTAGTAAATCGATCACCATCAACTGCAATTAACTACAAAATTCTAGACAAGGCATGGGCAAGTCAACCTTGTGATTAATCAAATCTTAAAGTTTTTGGTTGTGATTCCTGTTAGCCTTGTGGGCAAATGGCCCAAAAAATGGATCCAAATATGCCCCAAAGTCTCCAAATTTACTTAAAAGCATGCCAATGGATCCATATATGCTCTTGAAATCTTCAAAAGCCTCTTAAAGAACATTCAAAGTCAAAAGCATCGCATGCCAAGAGCCCTTGGAAGGGCGGAAATGCACTATCGGGAGGCGAAAACACTCCAAAACCATGAAAAAACCATGCAAAACAGTCCAAATCACAGCAGCCGTTAGATCTGGTCGATCAACGGCCCATAAATAAGCGGCAAATCGCAATCGGCATAGGTAGGTAGCGACAATAGGTGCAAGACATCGCCGATCAGCGATCGCTGATGATCGGGTCGGCACATCACATCGGCGGATCACAATCGGTGGAAACAAGGGGTGAGGACAATGGTGATCGAAGATTAAATGAGGACCATCAATCGCGTGATCAAATCGATGGCCCACATCGCATCGGCGGATCGCAGTCGGGGAGGCAAGTCAGAGGTTATCGACGTAGACAGTATGCAATGAGTGATCGTGATCGGCGATTCCACAAGTACTGTCGATCGTGCACACGGATCAACGACCCAGATCGCATCGCAATATCGCTATCGGGAAAACCAAGGGGCATGGCCTTTACATGTATGTGCGCGATGCGATGAGGCCCGGACCCGATGGGTTTCAGAAGCAAAATGTATAATCTTTCACGTCCGCCAAAGCCCATTTTCAATGCATTTTGAATGTATTTCGTTATATGATGAAATACAAAGGGGAACAAAGGGAACAGGCCAAGTGCGATATGTAACAGCGACCCAAGGGCGGACCCGATAGAGGAATTAACCACTTTTCAGGACTGTTAAAGCCCGAAAGAACAGAGAAGGGCGGGATTTCTCACAGTTGCATCATTTCTCTGTTATAATAGAAAGCAGTCCCTGTTTGCATTTAGAAGATAACAAAGGCCCGGAAGACCCATTCTATCACATAAACAAAGGCTGGGAAATAACCTCCGGGAGACAGAGGCCAAGAAGCAATCATGGGCATCGACAGCACAGCTTAGCAAACAAACAGAATGATTGTGGGGCGTCTCTGGCACAGTAGAGCTCCCAGACAGTGCAGCCACTAGCCAAAATATCTGGATGCGGTTATTCCTTTGCCGGGAGAGGAAAACCATTGAGCCATGCTTGCCAGTAGAGGGAATCAAACAGTTAGGGAACAGATCAGGAAGATTAAGACTCTGAGCCTTCTAGAGAGCTCAGGAGCATTGTAGACAGGCTATAAATAATTGTTAGTAAGATGTAATAGAGGTTCAACTTCTAGAGACTATTAAGACTTTTGCTACTCAATCTTTTCATCTTCATTTCCAGTTAATACAAGCTTCTTTTGCTGTTAATTGTTCAATCTCCACTTCTTCTCTATTCTAGGTTGTGCCTGTTATGCATTTTTATCTGCTCTTGATATTTAGCATTTGAGGGGCTGTCATCCCACCTCTGTGTTAGAATCTAGTATGTATCATTGAATGTGTTATACAAGTTTTTGTCATCTTAGTGCCAGGGAGCTGTCATCCTCTCTGTGTATTAGGAAATAGATTTGCAGACCTTTTTACTGGTTGCAGTCGGCCATCACATGGTCTTGTGCGTCTGCTGGTGTGGTCAGTATTCTCCATATTCACCTATTCCTTAAACTGTGAGTGATTGATGGTCTAAAGCCTTGTAGTCTGGGGGTTTTCATGCATGTCTTGAGTAAAAACAGAGTTGAAATGGTTATCTGGCTTGATCCAAACCATCTTTCATTCCAATAGTTCAGAGAAAAATATTGAAGATTACATGTTACCAGGCATCTCTGGTTTACAACCTAGGAGAGTTTCCTGGAGTGCTAACATAATTAGCACCATTGCCGGTGACTGGAAACTGAAGCTCAACTTCCCTGGGAAACGACATAGACCCAACTTTGATGATAGACAAATTCTGGGCACATTTTTGGTTGTAATCATCTATGTGCCGACTCTACTGGAGGCCGAACCTCTTGGCAACTCCACTTGATAATTCTGGCTCAGTTTGTGTGGCATACTCGGAGAAATCCTCAGAAATCGCTAGCTGACCCAGTACCTGACCCGAAAAAGACCATCAAGGAGAAGAAAGTATTGCAGAAAGGAACATCGGGTTCAGGTAAACCTAAACAATATTCTATATCTCTTCAAGAAGATCCTGTAATAGAACAAATACATGTTGAGAGTACAGATTCTAATACTAGCAATGAAGAAAAGCCCTCAGAAATTCATAAAGCTGCTTATTCGTTAGTTTCTCCTTTTGTTGTTAGCTCAAAGGGAACCTCACCTCCTATTCACCATACTCCTTTGGTCTTGTCAATCACTCCTCTGCCTTCTTTCATTTAGACTTCTAGTACTCTTTTAGTCACCACAGTTATGGCAAGTCCGCAAGCACCCACCAAAATGGAAAGAATCATAGCCGCTAGGTATGGACCTCTAATACTGCCCACTCCTTTGAATGTTATGCCTACTGGAGAATATTAGAAGTATATGCCTAAGTTCACTGGGACTGAAGGTGTCACTGCTGAAGAACACCTTGAGTCATTTTATAGCTATGCTAATAATCTGGATATTAGTGAAGATGATGTGTGGATGAGAGTCTTTGTCCAAAGCCTAGATGGGGAGGCTAGGAAATGGTTCAGAGAACAAGCCCCAAGATCTATAGCGGATATCGAAGCTTTAGATGATACATTCCTAAAACATTGGGGAGATAAAAAGGACCTGCTATACTATCATACAGAGTTTGGGAACCTAAAGAGGGAAAATGGGGAATCCTTGCCTGATTTTAATAAAAGATTCAATCGTATGTATAGTAAGATACCAGCTGAGGTAAAGCCTACCCCCACCTCTGCCAAACTTTCCTACGCCAGTGCCTTTGACTCTGATTTCTGTTTACTGTTGAGAGAAAGAAGATGCGCTACCCTAGCTGAAATGCAGGATGCAACACTAGAGGTAGAATCTAACATTATGGCTACAGAAAAGCTCAAAAGTCACGCTGATAGAAGGAGGCAGAGAGGTGAGGCTTCTTCTCCCTCTACTTCATCTTCAGATACCAAACTTGATAAAATGACTAGAATGATTGAGTCATTGGCTGCTAAAATATCTAAGCTAGAGGTTGAGCAGAACTCTGGGAAGGCGAGGCTCCCAAATACATTTGCTCTAAGAAATTCAAATCCATTCGGAAGAACAAATGAGCAAATGCAGATCATTTAGAAGGGTAAAGAAAATAATGAGGATCAAAGAGTTAAAGCTCCTTTCCAAAATGTAGTCATGGAGGAGGAACAGATTGAAGATGAGGATGAAATTCACTGTATGGAAGATAAAGGCAGTGATGCCTTTTTGACATTGGCTGCATACGAAGAGTCTTTGTTGTAGGAGCAAGACAATCAAAGGTGGGACAGAGAGGTTGTTCTACAAACTGAGGAGCAGCAAAGATATAAATGAGGTCAAATGCAAATAATGTCAAGGAGAAGCCTGCCCAAAAAGTTGTTGTCCAAACAGAGACACAGAATAGCAAGCAGAGAAGACCAGCAGCTGATCCAGTCATCCTCAAAGCACCAGTTCAAGAGGTAAGAGGTTCTGACAAGTTACCTCTCTCTTTCAGCTTTGAATCAGAAGTTTAAAAGTTAAAAATATCTATGCCTCTGATAGAACTAGTGAAGAGTGAAGTGTTTAGAAAGCCTATCCTTGAAGCTCTTGATCTGAAAACCACACAGACCTCCACTGACTTTGTCAATTTTCAAGAAGATAGGCCTGCAGTTGTGCTGAGCCCAATGACTGAACCTGCCAATGGTAATTCTCCATCTTTTTATCTCTCCTTGACCATTCATGACAAAATTCTCCACAACTGCCTGCTAGATACAGGTGCCAGTCACAATCTGATGCCTAAAACTGTCATGGAACAGTTAGGCCTTGACATCACCAGAACATATCATGACCTATTCTCATTTGATTCAAGAAAGGTGAAATGCCTGGGATTGATTAAAGATTTAGCCATTACCCTAACCCAGCTACCCATGAAGAGCATAATGATGGATATTATGGTGGCAGATGTCCCTCCTAAGTTTGGCATGTTGTTGTCCAGAGGGTGGATTAAGAGACTAGGTGGGACATTGCAGAATGACCTATCTTATGCCACTGTCCTAGTTTTCAGAGGAGAAAGAAGGAGATTGTATAGAGAAGCACAACTAGCATATATCATCAGTGATGAAAAGAATCCTTCTAATCATCCCATTTATGCGGTGGACACTGATTTTGGAGCATGTATCCTCCAAATTGAAGAATCTCAGAAGGCCTCGTTGCAGCTCAAGAAACCAATTGTTCAGGCTGAGGGGGAGCAAGCAAATCAGGTTTGGGAGATGTTCTTTGATGGAGCATGTTCCAAGGAGACTGCAAGAGCAGGGGTGGTGTTGATATCTCCAAAACAAGAAAGCACACAGTTGTCTTTTAAGCTGGCCTTCCAAGTCACCAATAATATAGCAGAGTATGAAGCTATGATACTGGGCCTTAATGCAGCAAAAGACAGAGGAATCCAAAATTTGAAGGTATTTGGAGATGCTGATTTGATCATTCAGCAAGTAAATAAAACATTTCAAGTAAAGCACCCAAGGCTGAAAGCATACAGAGATGAGGTATGGAGGATCATAGATTCTTTTGATTATTTCCGCATTTCATATATTCCTAGAGCCAAAAATCAGCTTGCTGATTCCCTTGCTATGTCTGCTAGTCTATTTATCCCTCCCATGCCTCCCAGGCTAGTTTATGAAATCCAAATGAAATATAGACCATCCTTGCTTGATAATGTCCAGCATTGGAAAGTTTTTGATGATGATGATGAGATAAATAGGTTTCTGCAAGTCATTGATTAATTTTCCGAAATGAAAATTGACCAAGAAAATGAAGCCTTGCAAGAGACCCCCCAATCCCAGCTTAGAAACAAAATTGGCAAGGATAGCATTGTCCAGCTTCCCAGCAATCATATTCCTAAGGGTCTAATTCCTCTAGAAAGATTGTTTGACCAAAATGATGTACCTTATAAGGCTGCCCAAAAAGAAGATCCATCTGTAGTCTGTCAGCGTGATATAGGGAGTCCAGGTCAGCCTAGGTACATAAATCTGTCTTCTCATCTATCTGCTGACCAAAGTTCTGAATACTGCAAATTAATGAAGCAATTTGCTGATGTCTTCGCCTGGGAATATAGTGACCTGAAAACATATGATAAGAATATCATCCAGCATAAAATCCCTTTAGAGAAAGGCACCATACCTTTCAAACAGAAGCTGAGACCAATAAATCCTATGCTCCTCCCTCTTATTGAAAAATAAATAAAAAAGTTGTTGGCTACCAAAATCATAGTCCCTCTCAGATATTCCAAGTGGGTAGGCAACCTAGTAGTGGTGAGGAAGAAAAGTGGAGAAATCAGACTTTGTGTTGATTTCAAAAACTTAAATAAATGCTCCAAGAAAGACAATTATCCTCTGCCCAAGATGGAGCACTTGCTGCAGAAGGTCTCAGGAGCCAAAGTGATGTCTTTCCTGGATGGATTTTCAAGGTATAATCAGGTTGTTGTGCATCCAAATGATCAGGAGAAGACTACATTTACCACTCCTTGGGGCACCTTTATGTATTCCAAGATGCCTTTTGGGTTGATGAATGCTGGAGCCACCTTTCAGAGAGCTATGGATATAGCATTTGTGGGAGAGAAGGATAAATTTTTCCTTATCTACCTTGATGATATAACAGTATACTCCAGCAGCCATCAAGACCATGTGCAACATTTGAAGAAAGTGTTTTTGAAGTGTAGAAGGTTTGGGATTTCAGTAAATCCTAAGAAGTCATAGTTTGCTTTAGAAGAAGGCAAGTTGTTGGGACATATTGTTTCTGCTGCAGGTGTCCGAATTGACCCAGAAAGAGTAAAAGCGATACAGACCTTGTCTGTCCTGTGATCAAAGAAGGACATCTAGTCCTTTATGGGAAAGATTAATTTTGTAAGAAGGTTTATCCCAAATTTTGCAGAACTTGTGAAGCATATTACCTCTATGTTGAAGAAGGGGTCAGAGATCAAATGGAATGGTGTAGCAAGAAAATCATTTGAGTCCATTAAAAAGGCAATTATGGAGGCTCCCACTTTAATCAGTCCAGATTACAGCAAGGAGTTCCACATATTTTCTTTTGCCTCTGACGACACCCTTGTAGCAGTCTTATTGCAAGCAGATGAAGAAGGCTCAGAGAATTCGGTGGCATTTTTCAGTAAAACCTTAAGGGATGTTGCGCTGAGGTATGATATTATTGAGAAACAAGCATACGCTCTTATCAAGTCTTTGAAAGCTTTCAGAGTTTATATTCTACATTCCAAAATAGTTGCATATGTACCCTCTGCTGCAATAAAAGATGTCTTAACACAACCTGATGCTGATGGAAGAAGGGCTAAATGGATCACAAAGTTAATTGAATTTAATATAGAACTGAAGCCCACTAAGCTTGTCAGAGGTCAGGGTCTTGCCAGACTATTAGCTGAAGAAAATTGCAGAACATTGGACATGAACCTCATGTGTTCGAATTCAGAGAATGGTCAAACAGAAGAAGAGGAAGCAACTGAACTAGGAGAAAAGCAGTCATTGACAGAGAATCTAGCTTCTTGTGATTGGTATTCTGCAATAGCTAATTTCTTGTTGAAGCTAGAAATCCCTCCAGGTCTTACTCAAAGTCAGGCCAGAACTGTTAAAATCAGGGCAGAAAAATATTGCATCCATGAAAATATGCTCTATTGGAGGGACCCATCTGGAATGCTTTTGAGGTGTCTGGACAAAGAACAATCAATGGAAGTTATGCAGCAGTTTCATTCCAGCATGTGTGGAGGACATCATTACTGGAAAACTACAGCCCACAAGATCCTCAGAGCTGGGTACTATTGGCCCACCTTATTTTCTAATGTCTTTTCATTTGTTAAATCCTATGACAGGTGCCAAAGATTTGAAGGGAAACAACAGTTGAAGTCCCTACCCTTTAAACCAATACATGTAAAGGGACCTTTTCAGCAGTGGGGATTGGATTTCATTAGAGAAATCAATCCACATTCCAATGGCCAACACAAATGGATATTAGTAGCCACTGATTATTTTACTAAGTGGATTGAAGCAATCCCGACCAGAAGGGCTGATCATAATGTGATCATAAAGTTTTTGACAGAGCATATCTTTACCAGATTTGGTTTTCCACATAAATTAGTCACAGACAATGCAGCAGCCTTCAGGGCAAAAGAATTGGTGGAAATGTGTGATTCAATGGGCATTAAGCTAGTTCATTCCACCTCCTACTACCCTCAAGGCAATGGTCTAGCAGAATCCTCTAACAAAAGCCTGATAAGGATAATCAAAAAGTTGTTGGAGGACAACAAAAATAATTGGGATTCTAAGCTCAAGTATGCACTGTGGGCTGACAGAGTGACCATTAAGAAGTCCATAGGAAATTCTCCATTCAGGCTGGTATATGGCACTGAAGTTGTATTCCCAATTCAGTTAACTCTCCCTGTGGCAAAGTTCCTGCAAGAAGAACAGAATGAGGAGGATGACATGGCTAAGAGGATCACTGATTTAGCAGAGGTACACCAAATCAAAGAACAGCTGGTTGAAAAGTCTGCGGCACATCAGAAAAAGATCAAGGAAGCTTTTGACAAAAGGACAAAAACAGATAATTTTCAAGTTGGAGACTTGGTTCTGAAGTGGGATGCACTAAAGGAAAAGAAAGGCAATCATGGGAAGTTTGATGCTTTCTGGACAGGGCCTTTTATCATTTCTCAAATCCAAGGGAACAATACCTTCATGTTGAAAAGCATGGAAGGGGAAGCAATTTTTGATGGCCCGGTCAATAGGCATTTTCTGAAAATTTATATGATTTAAGGTCTTTTGGCCTTAAAATTGTAAATATTTTATTTTATCAGTTTAGTATAAGCAAAGTAGACTCCATGCCCAATGGAACACGGGGAAATTTTTCTAATTTGTTTTTTTTACAGGAAAGGCAGTGTTATGTAGTTCTTGAAACCTCACAAGGAGGCTTTCATCCCCAGAAGGAGCCAGTGTTAGCCTTGTGAGTAAATGGCCCAAAAAATGGATCCAAATATGCCCCAAAGTCTCCAAATTTACTTAAAAGCATACCAATGGATCCATATATGCTCTTGAAATCTTCAAAAGCCTCTTAAGGAACATTCAAAGTCAAAAGCATCGCATGCCAAGAGCCCTTGGAAGGGTGGAAATGCACTATCGGGAGGCGAAAACACTCCAAAACCATGAAAAAAACATGAAAAACAGTCCAAATCACAGCAGCCATTAGATATGGTCGATCAACGGCCCAGAACTAAGTGGAAAATCGCAATCGGCATAGGTAGGTAGCGGAAACAGGTGCAAGACATCGTCGATCAGCGATCGCCGATGATCGGGTCGGCACATCGCATCAGCGGATCGCAATCGGTGGAAACCAAGGGGCGAGGACAACGGTGATCGGAGATTAAACGAGGACCGTCGATCGTGCGATCAAATCAACGGCCCACATCACATCGGCGGATCGCAGTCGGGGAGGTGAGTCAGAGGTTATCGCGCAGACAGTATGCAATGAGCGATCGCGGTCGGCAATTCCATGAGGACCGTCAATCGCACACGCAGATCAACGACCCAGATCGCATCGCAATATCGCTATCGGGAAAACCAAGGGGCATGGCATTTACATGTATGTGCGCGATGCGATGAGGCCCGGACCCGATGGGTTTTAGAAGCAAAATGTATAATCTTTCACGTCCGCCAAAGCCCATTTTCAATGAATTTTGAATGTATTTCGTTATATGATGAAATACAAAGGGGAACAAAGGGGACAAACCAAGTGCAATATGTAACAGCGACCCAAGGGCGGACCCGATAAAGGAATTAACCACTTTTCAGGACTGTTAAAGCCTGAAAGAACAAAGAAGGGCATGATTTCTCACAGTTGCATCATTTCTCTGTTATAACAGAAAGCAGTCCCCGTTTGCATTTAGAAGATAACAAAGGCCCAGAAGACCCATTCTATCACATAAACAAAGGCCGGGAAATAACCTCCGGGAGACAAAGGCTGAGAAGCAATCATGGGCATCGACAGCACAACTCAGCAAACAAACAGAATGATTGTGGGGCGTCTCTGGCACGGTAGAGCTCCCAGACAGCGCAACCACTACCCAAAATATCTGGATGCAGTTATTCCTTTGTCAGGAGAGGAAAACCACCGAGCCATGCTTGCCGGTAGAGGGAATCAAACAGTGAGGGAACGGATTAGGAAGATTAAGACTCTGAGCCTTCTAGAGAGCTCAGGAGCATTGTAGACAAGCTATAAATAGTTGTTAGTAAGATGTAATAGAGGTTCAACTTCTGGAGACTATTAAGACTTTTGCTACTCAAGCTTTTCATCTTCATTTCCAGTTAATACAAGCTTCTTTTGCTGTTAATTTCTCACTCTCCACTTCTTCTCTATTCTAGGTTGTGCCTGTTATGCATTTTTATCTGCTCTTGATATTTAGCATTTGAGGGGCTGTCATCCCACCTCTGTGTTAGAATCTAGTATGTATCATTGAATGTGTTATGCATGATTCTGTCATCTTAGTGCCAGAGAGCTGTCATCCTCTCTGTGTATTAGGAAATAGATTTGCAGACCTTTTTACTAGTTGCAGCCGACCATCACATGGTCTTGTGCGTCTGCTAGTGTGGTCAGTATTCTCCATATTCACCTATTCCTTAAACTGTGAGTGATTGGTGGTCTAAAGCCTTGTAGTCTGGGGGTGTTCATGCATGTCTTGAGTAAAAACAGAGTTGAAATGGTTATCTAACTTGATCCAAACCATCTTTCATTCCAATAGTTCAGAGAAAAATATTGAAGATTACATGTTACCAGGCATCTCCGATTTACAACCTAGGAGAGTTTCCTGGAGTGCTAACAATTCCTATGCTCTTATTCCAAATAATCAATGTTCTACGTTAGATCCAAAACCAAAAAAACTAATCTTTGTTGAATATGGTGATGGAGTTAAGGGATATATATTGTGGGATCCTACTACCCACAAAATCATCATTAACAGAGATGTCATATTTGATGAATCATCACTCATAAAATCATATGTAGATGGTGAAATGAAATAGGAAAAAGTACCACAGACTCAACAAGTTCAATTGGAAACTCAATCATCTTCAAGGGAGGAGGATCATGAAGATATTCATGAAGAAATTCCTACAAAATAAGCTAAGGATACAAAAATTTCTCAAGAAACTTAGGAAATACCGCAACAACTTCTACGAAGACCTACATGGATCAAATATTTTCCTAAAAGGTATGATGATTTTTCTACATTTGTTGCTTTAATTGCTAATGATGGAGAATCTAGTTGTTATGATGAAGCAATGGAAGTATCTGATAGTGATAAATGGAAAGTAGCAATGAAAGATGAAATGGATTCCTTACAAATAAATATGACATGGGATCTAGTGTAACTTATTGAGGATAGGAAGGTTGTTGGGTGCAAGTGGGTTTACAAATTAAAGAAAGGTGTTGATGATATTGTTCATAAGTACAAATAAAAAGTGGTTGCAAAAGGATATTCTCATAAGGAAGGTATTGATTTCCTTGAAATTTTTTCACTAGTTGTTAAGCTTGTTTCAATTTAAGTTGTGTTAGCATGAGTTGCAATACTTGATCTAGAGTTAGAGAAACTAGATGTTAAAACAACATTATTACATGGAGATTTGGATGAGGATATATGTGTGTGTGTGTGTGTGTGTGTGTGGAACAACTGAAAGGGTTTGTTCAAAATCACAACAAGAAGTTTGTTTGCAAACTCAAGAAGTCATTGTATGGCTTGAAGAAATCTCCCAAACAATGGTACAAGAATTTTGATTCCTTCATGATGAGCCACAATTTTACAAAAAGTGAGTATGATCATTGTGTTTACTTTCAAAAGTTGGAAAATGACATATTCATTATTTTGGTGTTAATATATGTTGATGATGTGCTTGTAGCAATAAAAATCATAGTTGAGATCAATAGGTTAAAGCCTCAATTGGCTAGGACTTTTGAAATGAAGGATCTTGGAGTAGAAAAACAAATCTTGGGCATGGAGATACACATAGAAAGGAAAAATCGTAAGATATGGTTATGATAACAAAAGTATGTGGAGAGAATACTTTTGAGATTTGGTATGAATAATGTGAAACTTATTCGAATCCCTTTAGCTTCCCATTTCAAGATTTTTTCATGTTTGTGTCCTAGTAATGATGAATAAAAGGAGTCTTGTGTACCATACGCTAATGTAGTAGGGTGCTTAAAGTATGTGATGGTTAGTACAAGGCCATATATTTCACATGCAATTGGTGTTATCAGTAGATACATGGAAAATCTAGGTAAAGAGCATTGGGCAGATGTGAAATGGGTGATTCGATACCTTAGGGGCACAAGTAATTATTGTATCACCTATAATGGTAGTAGTGATTTAGTTTGTGGTTATGTTGATTCAAATTTTGCAAGTGACTTAAACAAGAGGAGATCCACTTCTAGATGTGTCTTTACTCTTGTAGGTGGAGCTATTATTTGGATGTCAAAGCTTCAAAACATAGTTTCTTTCTCCACTATTGAGGCAAAATACATAGTTGTCTCACATGCTTGGAAAGAGGCAATTTGGTTAAAAGGTTTACTAGGTGAGTTTGGAAAGATGTAGGACAAGGTGAAAGTTTTCTGTGATAGTCAAAGTGTTATTCATTTGGCGGGGAATCTAATGTATCATAGTAAGAAAAAACATATACATGTTAAATACCATTTTGTAAGACATGTTATTGATGAAGGTGGAGTGGTGGCCCTGGAAAATGTCCATAAACACATATTTCTTTAAAATTGGAAAAAATATATTACAAGAACATTAGTAGAATTGAGATTTATGGGTACTTTAGCCCACTGGGCTTTGGATTGATGGTGACTGGGTGCACTGTTAAGGCACTCCTTGCGATATGTCACTAGTTGAAATCCCCTGTGTCTAGCCTACAAAAAAAAGAGTTTTATGGGTACTTTGAAATTCTAGTTCCATTGTATAATTCAAAATTTAACGAAATATGTGTTCATAGAAAGCAAAATTGTGTAGACATGTTCATAAAACCAGTTTTGTTAGAGAAGCTGAAATGGTGCCTAACTTCTCTTGGCTTTCAAGGAAGGTGATGGATATTTTGGGCATGATATATCAGGTAAACTGTTGTCAAGGTGGAGATTGTTAGAAGTTGCTAACTATTGCCCTATATTTTTGGGATAGTAGCTAAAATTGGTTCCTTTGATTTGGGTTGTTTTTTCTAATCTAAGTTTTGGGAAAAACATATAATAGGAACTTTTTATTTTATGTAAAAAGTTTCTTATGTAACTGCTTTAAAAGTTGTGGACAAATTTAGAAAAAATATGACAGGTTTCTATTTATCCATGTAATCCTATAGAGGCAATAAGAACACATAAAATAGATGGAGAGTGGGTTGAATGGTGGGATAATCTATGCCTGTGAGTTGGATGTTGTAAATCTCCCTTGAATAATAAGAATATCAATTATCATTTCGCCATGGATGTTTCCCTCACAAGGAGGGTTTTTCCACGTAAAACACTGTGTCAATTTATGTGTTTGATTATTCTGCTATCTATTTTATTTTCCAATATTTTCTATAGTTAAATTTATTTGCGCTGCACAACTCAACACGTTAGCTAGAGTGCAATATGATTTTCTCCTGTTTAAGTAGATATTAGCATGGATGACAACAATCTCCACCAGACTCTCTATGCATATGGAAACATCGAATCCTGACGCTCGTGCATTAACTTTGTTCTTAATCATTTTTACCTTGATCACAAGTTTCTATCCACCTGTTCCTCCGACTACGGCGGGGGCACAAACGCAACACAACTGTTCAAGTTATTGTTGTTGATCAGGACTTCTGGAGAACTGTGTTATGATCATTATTATGCCTAATGTTTTGTGTGAACCCTTCACCCATATTTAAGTTATTATTGAGGGGCACGAGATTCAAACCCCACACTATAGAAAATGTCCCACGTTGTTTGAGCCTCCTCCCATTTGCAAGTAGATAACACATTGAAGGGACTCTGACATCCCCTCCACATGGCTAGCATGAATCACCACCTCTGAATATAATTGAAGTGGTGAGATTTTTAAGCCATAGATTCTTCCTACATATAAATGACAAATGTTCCTGCAACACAACAACGGTTAAATTTGTGCTATGTGAAATTATTAGTTTTTTTTTTTTTCTTTAATGATAAATATTTTTTAACTCACGTTGTCAACAACCAATCAAAAATTAGAAATTTCATTTGTAAAAAAGTTAAAAAGTATTTATTTATTTATTTTCAAAATATTTTTTTTAATATAAATTTTTGAAAAATATTATGAAAATTTTATAGCAATTTTTAGTTTTAATAGAAGTCAAAGCTTTTTTTCCAAAAACAAAAAACAACATAACCCTCCCTTCAACACATATAAAAATCATAAAGACAAGAACAAAAATTTGAAAATATCCCTAATGGTGGTTTTTTATAATATTCATACATTTTAGTTCTAAGCCACATGTGTAAACCTTATTGAGTATCGTTGCTTTCATGAGAATGTGGATATCTATAAAAATTTTCCAAATAGATTAGTGGTAGCCATCTTTTTTTCTTTTTCCTTTTTTCCTTTTTGTATATAGAGAAATCAACAACTAGGCTAGTCTTGTATTTGCATGACACAAGGTTGATTCCAACCGCTACCACAACCCATAATTGCAATACACAAGATCGATTCCAACAACTACCACTATAACCTCTAGGTGCATATGTTATGCCCCTTCTACAAACACAAGTGAAGCAAGAGGATTTGAACCTCGAACCTTCTCACACATAACACTTCATTTTCACAACCATTGCTAATTGAGCCGCCTCGAGGACTAATAGACAAATCTTCTTTTAAAATCAAAGTCAATTTTTTTTTGTTGATCAAAACACTAAATCTATATTAATGATGATAAAACAAGTACATATTGTTGGTCATTAGCTCATCTTGCCTCACCCCGACCGGATTTGTTGGTGAGGAGAGCTGGGATATACAACATAAGATATTGCAATTCACACCTTATTTATGGAAGGTTTCTCAGCCATACAAGCAAAAAAACTACCAAAATTAAAACACAACCTAGAACATTCATATCAGGGTGGTGGATGCAGTGGATGCATATCTGCATGAGTTGGATGCTCCCTTTGCATCTACTGGTCATGTTGGTGAAATTCAATGTGCTCTAAGCACTCCTCAATCTCACACAAACAATCATGAATTTTGCGCCAGCTTCGACGAACATGTGCTAATTTCTCAAGAATTTCCTCTTTGGTGAATTGGATGTCATTCTAGTATGCAACATTGTCATTGCAGTCCTCATACCTATGGTCCCAAAGGATGTCCAGGTTGACCTGGATCTTACTCAACTGTTCGATAATGGAGTCCAATGAGGTAGCTTGGACTACGTGGCCAAGAGGCATCACGGGAATCTGAGCGAGCCCCTCCTCTCTATCCAGGCTGGCTGAATGTGCCTCGCTGGAGGAAGAGGCACCACCACCTCTGTTATCCATATGTATGCACTGGCCAGCCCCACGACGACGTCCACCTCTTTGTCTTTGCATACTTGTAGGAAAATCGATATCGCACTCCCACAAGCCTAGGCACTCACTATGCTCCCGCAGGCACTAGCACTCCCATGGGCACTAACACTCAATTCATTCTACCCTTCACTCGGCTATAGATCTTTTTGGTATTCGTAGTTGGGTATTGCCTGCCCACGTCCAAGTTTCCCTTGACCACCCAATTCCACAGAAATACTTCAACCCCTCATATACACATAAATGCAACGACCAAACAACACACTACCCATAGTTCAAATGAGACAACCCCTCTAGTTGAAGTGGGTATGCAATTTTGACACTCCCACCCTCAAAACACACCCAAGCATGATATCTCTTCCCCCCGAGACCCCAAGTCCCAACAAGCCCTAGACCGAGTGGAACTACTAACGTAAGGGTGGGATATAGGTAATCACATATGGGCCTCAGTAAGCACAAAGTTCGAACAACTAGGGGCGAGGACACCAAACAGATTACACCAGTTACCTTCCCTCCCTATTGACGCCCATAACAATTCACATACCACTCAGGCTTCCTCTCTGGGTGACCGACTATCTTGGCCCAACAAAGCCACCGTCCCCCTTGACTAATGACCCAGAGATTAACAACAAAACCAAAAGCAAAAGCAACCCACATATACTAAACCAGGTGAAAGAGAAATACCCAGACTTGTCTGATGACAAATTTCCACTACTGCAGCCCACGAGCAGCCAATAGGTGGAGATAACACAGACCAAAGAAGGTGTTGACAACTACTTGAGCCAATTTCTTTGTTTGTGGTGCTCCGGGATCCCACACAAATTCCTGGACATAATACCAAACTCACAGGCTTATGGCACCCACCGACAACTTACTACCCCGACTCTTTGTATTTCGCCAAAGACCTGGCCAGTGAACATAACCGTCACCCTTCCGCTCTCCCCACGTTCTCATCGCCCGCCACATAGACACGAAGGTTGTCCTCCTCTAGAGCAAGCAATAAAACTTCTCGTTCTCTCGATAGTTCCATTGACAGGCCAAGAGCCCCCCATTTTTCATTACTCCTCGCATAGTTTACAACTGGCAAAGGGTGGGGATCCCAAAGGCCCCTCTATCTCATGTTCGTCACCCCATCAGGGGAAATTAATGTCAAAATTTATAAATACATAATATAGGTAATTATTTTAGGTTGGAACAAAGAATAAAGTTTTATTTTAAAATTAAGATATCTAGCATAACCACATAGATTAAATGACTAATAAATATTAATGGATATCAAAACACTTCTTTTATAATAAGTTGTCAAAATAAAAGAAAAACAAAATCATAAAAATTAACTAAAGTATAACAATATTTTATATTGTTAAATAATGAATCCATACAAGTGAGGATGGTTTTTAGATAGAGGAGGAATGACCTGTTATAGAGTTTTGTGAACCCAACGTTACTACCAAGTGAGTCTATCATTAGGGGGTGCATCAATAGATATTCTCCAGATCTTAACGCATCCCTTGATGATGGACTCACTTGGTAGTTCAAAACCTTGGATTCACAAAACTCTATAACAGGTCATTCCTCCTCTATCTAAAAATATTTTATATTATTATTATTATTATTAAAAAATAGATATAAATTAAATATATATACATTCATAAAAACTTGTAACAAATTTTTAACTATAAAAATTTAATATTATTTTATTATAAAAATTCTTAATTTATAAATATATTTTATTATAATATCATGAACATAACTACTTTTTAAAAAATTATCTTTTAAACTAGTTTTTTTAAATATCTATTTATAATTAAATTATCAAATTGAAAACACTATTTTTATAATCAATTTGAAAACACTATTTTAAAATGAAAACTCTATAAACTTAACTCAAACCTTATTTTTCCTTTAAAATTATTAGTATTATTCATTTTTGCTACATCAACTTTCTTTTTATTGAAACAATATTTCAATTTTTTTGTTACATAATAATGAATTTAATAACATAAACACTGATAATCTTTATCTTAATTATAAATTCCAAAAAAAATCAAAGTCAAACCATTCACGTAGCTATTATTCGTTGAATTCTAAAATATTCATAAAATATGCATTCAAGTTTTATATAAAGAATAGACACTCACTTAGCTCCTATTCCTTGAATTCTAAATTTTTTAAAAAATATGCATTCTAGTTGATATAAAATATTAATAAAATATGCATTCTAGCTGATATAAAGGAAGTGGTCTAGTCAGCGTTCAATTTTTTTAAATAGTAAAAAAAAATTGGAATTTGGTAATTTAAAAAAAAAAAAATTAGTTAAAAAATGTTTGAATAAAATTTTAAAAGGTGGAAATAGATTTGAAATGTTTGAACAAAATTAAAATAGTAGAAATAGATTTAACACCAAAAAAATTTATAAAACATCGAAAATCTTAAAATTTAATAATTTAAATTTACAAAAATTCCTATTAAATTTATCAAAATCTTACTAAAATTTCCACAATTTTTCCAAATATAAAATCTTACTACTTATTATTTATGTACTCCTGATCTGATAATGATGGAATATATACCACACATCTCACAATAAACATCCATTTGAGAGAGTTTCTAATACAAATTCATTGGCTACGGTAAAAATTAGTTAATGACAACTAAACACATTGTGAAGAAATATATGTATATACACAGTCTTCTATTTGTCTAAACGATCAGGTCCAGTGCAAGCATTTAAGATGGGACTCCACACCCACTGGACCAAAAATCGCCTACCGCCAACACCAACAACATTGTAACTGGCGCCGCCTCCATCCTGCAGCACCATTCCAGTGTAACCCCCACCGCCGCCGGTCCCATACAACCCCTCGCACAGATCTCCGATCTCCACCGGAGCGGTGGGATCGCCCCCGGCAAACCACGCATTAATCAGCGGATTCGTCGAAACCTCCGCCAGTTCGTGGGCAATGACGCTGATCATGCCGTCAACCCCGACATCTCCGTTGGGAGCCTTCAGCGCCTTGGCGGACGGTCCCATGTACGCCGGCACCGCGAAAGGATAGGCACACACGTCGGGGCACAGCTGGCCGGAGTTGCCGATCCACGCGTAAGGGAGCGCGTAGCCGGTGACGGAAGGGTAAGTGAAGTAATGGAAGCCGCACACCGCCCGGCAATAGTCCTGCATCTCCACATCAGCAGCGGCCAAGACGAGGTACACGCCGTGCCCGGGGGCCGCCGGGAGGGACCCGTGGTGTTCCACGAGAGCGTTCTTGATCACCTGCTGCACCGACATTCTGGACAGCGACTTCCCCTGCGAGTAGTCGTCCTCGGCCTCGCCAGCCAGAGATACGGACACCGACACGTTCGATCCGGTCTGATCGGTATACAATTGTACGGTCTTCCACCATTGCTGAACCGAAGGGCTTTCTGCAATGTTATCAGGCGCGGAGATTGAGTTCAAGAAATCCCTGATAATGGTTTTCTGGGCAACCTCCCAATTGCCATACCAGATCACGTAGGCCTGCGTTCCCCCTGTGAGAACGGGGCCCATGTGGTACTCCATTTTCACGTACGACGACGAGCCCTCGTTGGCCATGGATGCCCTGTACAGATTCGGGTCCCGCAGCTTCTCGTCGCTGGGAGGCCATGGCCTGAATCCTTCGGCTCTGCTCACACAAATCATAACTACCAGAGCCATCATGGCAGCAAATCTAGTACCAGTTCTACCCATTGGTATCGTCATAGTCTCCTGCTAAAGCCCTGAGCTGTGGCGTTTAAAAGCTTGGTGTTTCTTACCGATGGCGCCAGCGGTTCGAATCCCAATGGCTTTGTGACAGTTGATAAACGGCAGAAGCTTCGCAGCGACCAGCAGTACACTGCATGTGGCAAATGAACATGGAATGGAAAAGAGCAACCCACTGGCGCATTTTATTGAGCGTATGATGCCTCCTCCCATGCTAAATTTTTTATGGGCACGTCTTCTATAATTATTTCTTTTATATAATCTAACGTAGGATAACTAACTCCCATTATATTATCATTTTGATTTTTTGCTTAGAGTATTTAGTATGTAAAATTAGATCTGTTTCTTCAACTTGTCTTGACGATGAACCACACTGATTGATTCGAAACGCGTCGACAAATGTTTCTTTTTATGTGATTTACGTGGAAGTTCTACTTATAACTGTTAAAGTATTGTTGTCTCTTTTTATGTGATTTACGTGGAAGTTCTACTTATAACTGTTAAAGTATTGTTTTATGGGCACTTCTTCTCCAGGATTATTTTTAAATACTGTTAAATCATGGTTTTTTTGTTTTTCAATAGGTTGTATAATTTGTTTAGTTTTTTCTACCATTTTTATCAAGTAGAGCATGTTTTTCGTAGATTTGAAACTCGTCAGGGCTAGAAATATGCTACTCAGATTTGAAATTCGCCATGGCTAAAAGTATACTATGTACTTATACAGTTTGAGTTCAGTTTTTTAGATAAATATTTTTTTATTAGTGCGAAATATATTATAATCGTTAAAGTAGCAGTGATGACAGTTATCTCTGGCTGCTGCAAATGCAGACCTTATTCAAGAAAAAACCACGTCACTTGGAATAACCTGTTGGTAGTCCTTAAAGAGAGCCACTTTCACTTTAGGTCTTCTTTTTAGGCCATTAACCTATTTCTTTAAGTCCACAAAATACTACCTCTTACCTCAACAAAAATAATTTTAAAACATACTCAAAACCCATTAAATAAATACTATTAAAACATTATTAAACTCAAACCATTTTTATATATTTCATTTTTTTTAACGTTCTGTTCAGCAAAACAGCATTGTCGCATGTGAAATGTATTGGTGCACGACAAAATCTTCCATTTTTGTCACAGCTAGATTCAAGATAGGGATGCTTTAAGCGTCCATAGGAAAGTGGGAAAGTCTGAAATGCCAATTTCAATGAGCATGAATTATTTTTCATGATTATTATAAACAACTTGTATCCCTGCAATTTCTTTTTTGTGCTGTCATCGATGCATTGGTGGTAGGTACATTGGAGAAAGGAAGCTGATGCTATTCTTTCTATGTTTTGGCTATATTTGACATTGAAGTGATGGTAAAAGGAAAGATAATTAAATATTTTTTTTGATCTCAGAATTGGATTCTATTAAATATTTCCCATTTTTATTAAAGAAGAGATTGTATTTGGTGAGAAGATCTTGTATTTGGGAACGTATTTGTTCGCTGAGGCAGAATATAAAAGTAAAATTGTATTTGTTTAAGGGATATCTAAAACTTACTGTAATTTTAATTAATATTAAAGTTGATGATTTGGATTTTCGAGAATTAGTATCTAACTTACTCTTCTAAGTGTTCTAAGTGTAATGATGGGAAAATATCAAATCTGTATAAAACATAAAATACCTGCACTCTAAAATTGAAATCATTATCTTATTCTTGATTACAAAACGCAACACTGAGCTTTCTAGGGGTGGATGGAATCGATGTACTTTGAAAAGATCGTTCATGGTCTATGTATCTTATTGTGGCTTGCTCCACTCTAGGCTTGGAATTTTTAATTTTGATGTAAGATGCTTTTTTCCTCCAAAACTGTGTTTGATAAGTAGATATGATAAATTGAGAGGTATTATTATATTTTTGGGATTTTTAATTTCATGTACGATGTTTTCTTTTCCAAAACTGTATTTGATAAGTGGACATGATAAATTGAGAAATATTATTATAAATTTTGGTAAGTATTTACATCTTAATAGTAAATACTAAGGCTATCTACGATATAACATATAGGCTATAATGCATGGTATGGTAGGGGAGTTGCGGTAATATCATTGGTTGATGACATAATCAAAGGTTTATTGAATAAGTAAATGTTTCATGTATTGATTTCTTTTAAAAGTATATATAGTTTGTTCCCATGATCAAGCTTCAACTTTGTTTGGCTTTGTTGAGTATACTTCGGTGGGTGATAATCCATTCAAGTTTCAACCTTGCTTGGCTTTGTTGGGTATATTTCGGTGAGTGATTGTGCCACCAACTTCCAACTTTAGCTATGTGAGTGTACCTTAGTGGGTGACATGAAAATTTTAAGAAAACCCCCCAAATTTATATGTATAATAAATAGGTGAATTCCCATGGTATATAGAAAAATGATAAGGTATTTTGTCAATAACATAATATGCTTATATTTTTTTTTGGCAAATGTTTAATAATATATACAAACATATATAACAATAAAAAACATTTTGTTATTAAACTATAATATACTTATTTTCCATGTTCAGGAAAAGAAATATCATGGGTAATGTTGGTTGAGGCTCTTATTATAAGTTGTTGCAATTTTTTTATTGTATATTTTTATCATATTTTATCACAAAGGTCTTATTACATCCCAAGGAGCAACTACTTGGAGAGGCACTCCCAATTGTGTGTGATATTGAACTAAATAGTTTATTTTGTTCAACTTTGGTCTTGATATGTCTAGACAACTTAGTCATATTCTATGTAATTGATATTCTAGAGAGTTCACAGGAAAATGGTCTATGAATATTTATATCAAAATCATGAATCTTTATATCAAATTATTTTTGTTTCTTATACATTTCTTCTCTAAAAGGTTTCTACCTCTCCAATTCCTTTTTCAAATAAACCAATAACTTTAAAAAATGGTGTTTCCTCACCATTTGTAAGTCTTTCACCTTCTTTTTGGATCATAACTATTGTAGTAGTTGTTGCATTTTATTCTACAATTCAAAACTCTAATAATGTTCAATTGGAAAACAATTCCTTGAAATTGCACAAAATGAAAAATGAGATTGAATGGAAGATAAATTTTGAATGAAACTTAATTATCTACATGATAAATGAAAATGTATTGGCACAAGCTCATTAAAAAGATACAATTGGTGAGTTTAAAAATATAACACATAAATTTAAACAATAGTCTCTGCATGTTCATTACTTGGAAAAACATGTCACAAAACAATCATCATCAAGGGATTTTGCACTTCAAGAATGATAGTGCACTAAACAATCTATCATCCTCAACCAATTACATGTGATGTGCTTTTAGTCTCGGTATCAAAGTATAATTTCATTAGTAGAATGTCAGTTTCATGATAATAGGCCTCCTACGATGAACACACAAGAACCTAGTGCATAAACTATTTTTCTCTCCTTTTATCTTCGCGAAGTAGAGCTCATTTTACTTTCTTAATAACCAATAAGTATTTTCAAATAAAATATAAAATAAATATAGTAGATTCTAAAAGGTAAAGATTTTTTAATCACATCACAAAGTCAAAAGAAAAAAAAACAACTTTCTTTGAATAATAAAATATATAAAGAAAATAATAATTATTATGAAAAACACATTGAATGCCCACATAATAATTGAAGTCATTTATTAAGCCTATTGACATTTTTCTCAAATAAATATGACAAAAAGATAAACAAAAAGAACTTTTACTCAACAAAGGACTTTAGCTTTAACCAAAACTCTTAAATAAATAAAAATAATATAAAACCAATCATGCCACCACAAAAGGTTCAATTAAACATCAAATGAGACAGGAAACATTCCAGAGATTGTATTTTCTAACCAAAATAAACTCAAAATTTTCAGAATTAGAAAATTCCTCCAAATGAAACAAACAGACAATCCATTAAGAGTGACAAAGATATCTGAACTAGACAAAAAAAAAATTCATCTAATTCAAATGATCCCATTCTTGCTTAGCATAATTCATGTTAAATTAGTTATTGATCCTTTAATACTAGGACACTACCTATGTGAAAATATAGATCCTCACACCATCAACCTCTAGCTTCATTTTCTTTCTTAGACAAGAAATAGGTAAAGTAGTAGTTAACCATTAAGATATCAATCTTAAAATAATATGCATCAAGGAAATGTGACTTCGATGTTACAATGAAAAATAAAAACTATAGAACATGTTCTTACCTCAAATGCAATGTCAAGCTAAGTTGTGATAAATAATTTTGAACCTACACCAAAAATAGAGGAAAAATAATTTCAATCAAAGAAAAAGAATCACATCGTTTGTACTATTCCATTCAGTATTTCTTACTCTACCAATGGAACATGTATATAAAATAAGTGTCCCCTGGGCCTTCATATATATTAGACTAGATAAAATCATGTGGTATATCACTTTTCTAGTTCTCATTTTGGTCCTCATTTTCTTCATTCTAAAAATAGTCTTTTCTAGTTGGACTATCATTTTGAGCCTACAAAGAGCAACTTTGAATTTAAAAATGATAGTGCACTGAACATCTTCTCATCCTCCACTAATCCCAAAATCATGGTTTAACACAAATATGCTAATTTGAAATATTATGATATATATTTTTGTAAGTATTTACTAGCACATAAAATAGTCCATTTTTTTGTTATTGCACCATATTCTAGAGATTCTCCAAAATAGGAAATTGTTTCCACATTGTTTCAACGAAGTGTGTGGCTTGTTGAACAATTTTGATGAATCCAAAATCCCTTGAATCTGTCTCCATGTATTTGTACCTTTATGGGAAAAGTAGTGCACCAAAGTTTTTAATTTAACCACAAATTTATATTCTACAGTGTTTTGATAATGTTTATTATTACAATATTGAGGATACACTTCAGATGTGGCCTCCAAATTCCTCTCAAGGAAATTGTCCTCTTATCTCTGATGCTAGTGATTGTGAAATTTCTGTTAAGTTGTGTCTTACTAAAATGGCAACATTATCAAATAGGTCTCTTGACATAGGGTCCTCTTTGGTGAACTGTTCAACCTTATTAATAATCAAAGGGAACCATATACCCACACTCTGCCATACATAATATCCTCTTTTCATCAAACTTCATTTTTTTAGTATTTTATGTATTGATGATTGCATTCCAATTTGTAAATTATGGACATGTAAGAGATTCCAACATTGTATAAAAATTATCCAATGAAAGACATGCTAATTTTCTTGCGTTTGTGTATTTTTCAATGTGCATTGTGAGACTTTGAGACATTTTCATAGGAACATTCACTTCATCTAGAATATGAAGAACTCCATTCAATGTTAATAATGTCTCTATAACAGTTAATCGAAAGAGAAGATCATGAGATTTGTATACACTAAAGCGATGTTCATACATCACCCCTACCAATGATTGGTACTCACTAGATAGTTATTGAGTTGGTCCATTCAATGAAATCCATCTTGTATCAACATATTTTAATAACTTGTTTCTATTTGTAACACCATCAACAAATTTTGGAAAATTTGAAAATAGTTTGGGACTGCGAAAAAAGTATGCTGAAGCCTCTCATACAAGATCTTCAACTTTTGAAATCGATGAAAATTGCTTATTATTTTAAATGCAAGATTCATTCTATAAGCCGTACAATAAATACTTAGCATATACGATGAAGTTGATAGTTGTAATCTAACACAAAGGTTGTTCTTTTGTCCTTACAATACTGATGCTCCATTTACTCTAATACATACCAACTTTTTTGCAATCATTAAATTATTCATACCACCAATTTCCTTTGAACTATTAATAACAAGTTCTGTTGATGGTGCTGGACCTGCCAACATGTTAGGGGATCTCCCCAAAAAGAAGTCTTAACTAGACCTCAGACTGTTTGGAGTAGGAGTTCCAGCAGTGAGTAGTACGGTATCACTTTGACTACGATCACGTGCAGAGGTAAGCAAGATGTCCTTGTTGGAAGCAAGGGTGTGACCTTGCAGCAAGTTAGGGAAGATGCATGGAAAAGGCTCTAACACACGGGAGGGGAGGTGAGTGCGCCCTTTAGAAGCATGTAATAGTATGCAGCTTGAAATGGAACATACAAGCTGAAACACATCACAAGATGGAAAGCAGAATAGTCGACAATCCAAAGTGATGAGCTAAACAAATAACACACTTCGATAAGCTTCATACAAACATATACGGAATAATCCATACATACATGTGTAAGTTACAACTACATACATTGTTAGAGTAACCAGAATAGTCGAACTACAATAACAATACATGCATGAAACGTGATGGCTTTGTTATATTAAAAGATCCAATCATACATACAACCATGATAACCACTAGCCTTAATAGTGGAACATTATAGTCATTGTTGCCTGCTCCTCCAAAGATATGTACTTGCTCTGCAATGTGGAGAAGCCAAGGCTTGTTACAATACACTCCAAGCTTTCTTTAAGTTATACCGATCAAAAGCTCGGCTCCCAAAAGTCTTTTCAATGAGTTATGAGGTTCTATATATAACGAAAGGTGGGGGTGACCCTTGAAATTCCCCTTTGTGACTCTTGAGCTACCCTCATGACTCTTCAACTTACTCATGATTGTTTACATTCTACTATTGACACTTGGTCTTTCACTTTACAACATGTTTACCATACAATTTGCACATGTACCAATGTGAGACAAAAATGGGCTTGAGTAAGCCATACAAGACATCACTGAGACTCGGACAGCTGTGGGAAGACTAACTCGTCGACATCTTCTTGGCGATTGTTGGTGGCAAAGTGATGCCAAGCTTGGTAGTCTATTATGGTGTCCGTGTACTCTGTGGTGACATCCTTCTAAAATCAAACTCTTGCCTCCGTAGCATCCCGGTACACTGATCTGGCACCTCTGTCCAACTCGTCATGTAGCATGCGCATCATGGTCTTGAGTGCATCTGGACCAATGACTTACTTGTGCATAGTGTTTGTGCTCATCTGCAAGTCTGCATTGGTGGCTATGTGCATCAACTACTTGAAGTACATGTCTAGCTCCAGTCGGACATGGTTCTTTTCTTTCGTCTCGGTGAGTGTGCCAATGGATGGGATCACATGCGTGTGCACAACGACATCCATGCTCTTGAAGACTCGTGCATGTGAATCCTATAAGCTGGTGACGAGTTGTGGGAGTTCCTCATAGTTCCAGATCTGACTCTGGATGTGTGCCTTCAACTCCACTGCCTTTGGCTTCATCATCTTTGGAAAGTACAACGGGGCTCCCTTGTACCTCATTGTCCATATCTGCATGTGATCGACAATAGTGTGTATGTCTGTTAAGATGCATGCTCTCCTAGCACAACACTGCTACTAACCATTAAGATGGACAACTGACTTATGCACGGTGACAAACCTGAAGTATAACTTTCGCATGATTGTCTTGAGATACGATACTTCATCAAGTATCGCTTTCCTCCACTTTGCTCTGGCGGATGTTATAGCCTTCTTGTCTCTCTTCTTGGCTGCTTGTAATTCCTTAACCATGCGCTCATTCTTAGCTATCAAGAATCTCACACTTAAGTTGGTGGCTTCAGCATATGCCTTTCTAGCATCAACCAATGCAGCTAGATGTCTATGCACATTGGACACAATCACTCGTTCTTGAAAATTCGTAGGAAATGCATGGACATCCCGAGTGGGCACTCTGCATGATTGCAAAACTCTGCGTTGTGACTCGTCAAAGGATATGTTGTGCACATCTACTTCTGGATTGTCCTTAAGAATTCTAGTGTCTCCTTGATCACTTGGGACTTGCTCTGCCCCCGGATCTAGTGAAGCCTATGGAGTGATCTATGGGTTCTTGGGCATGAGGTCTGTATCCTGATCATGCTCTAGTTGAACCAAATCCGCGTCCATCTGCTCCAACTTCTATCAATTTCCTGAGCAAAGTCCTGCTCTTGCGACTGCTCACCCTATTTGTTATCTGCCAGTTGTTCTAATTCAATAACCTGTATTTGCGCAGTTTCATCAATGTGTACACATTTCTTTTCATGTTGTTCCTATTCCTACTGCACTTCCTTCTCCCTTCTTCGCAACTCTTGTTCTCCCCTTAGTTTTTGCTTCACCTCTTGCAACTTCTTCTCTACCTCCTCTAGTTTCTGCTTCTCCCTCTGTCTTTGTGTAATCCTTCTATTGCGATGTCGCTTCTTTGCTTCAATCTCCAAATCTCCTCTTGCTACAAGTGCATCTTCCTTGAACTTGTAGCTTTGCTTCGCCTCTGCACTGTCAGCAATCTTCCTCTTGCCTTTGTCATGTGTAGGTCTACTTCCCTCTGTTGTTGCTGATGTTGCTACACTATTAAGTGCTACTATTTCATGCGCTACTAACCATTCTACAACCACTTTGACTAGTTCATTAAGCCTTGAGGAGTTGTAGTAATCTCCATGGGTCTTCCTTGGGCCAATGACATGCCCCGTGGATCCAAGGATGATACACTCTCGCCCAGTGTTCCTTTACTAAGAAATGTGGGTCATATGGATTGAAACTTCTGGTGCCGAAGGTGAATATTTTGAATCCCTTCGTCTCAGCCTCAACATGCTTGAGAATCTGGATATCATACAACTCGACCCACAAAGGAAGAGCGGGCCAAGGTACCTTCTTCTTCCTATGTAGTCTCACTGAAAACCCTGTCGAGATGTGGTATGCAACCTCTTGCATGACCATCTTGTCCATGGAAAACTTCGGTAACACATGTGGAGCCTTCTCTACGCTTTACATCTGGATGAAGGTTCCAAGGGGTGAGGCATACCAATCTTCTATGTTAACCAATGCCTCCATCGCTGTCTGTGAAATGCAAGGCAGATCCTGCGGAAAGATCATCCTGTACACCAGGGTGACGAAGTGGTATGATAGTTATAGTATAACTCCACAGAAGCTGCACTTGGATAACAACCTACAATAGATTTGCACAAAGGTTTCTGAAGGTGTCCATGCCCAACCCAAGCAAGGGAACTGTTGATGAGCACATACTGCATCAAGAATGTAGGGACATGAAGAGCTTTGCTTGCTAACCCTTGGGCAAATGTAGGGAATTTGTTACTTGCCCTTTCAGATTGAGAGCCAACATGTTGAACCAATTGAAAGGTCTTCCTTCGTTCACTAACTGATCCAATACAATCACCCATCTCTGCAGGAAGGTTTCTGTACTCTCCTGGCCATACAAGCAGTGTGCGAAGATGACCAAGAAATGATAAACCTTCCTCAATGTCTTTGTCTTGTATACCTAGTTGGGTGTTGTCCTGAATTTAGAAAACTCTCTCACCTAGCTATTCAAGATGTCTTTTGAGTTCGCACTACTACTGGGATTGGTGAAGAGTGCATCCATTTTGTTCACCGACTGCAACATGTGTTATATCTCATGAAATTTCTCTGCCCTGAAGGTTGCAAGTTTTGTTCCACTGACACTGCTTAGTACCATTTTCTCTGGATCAATATGAGAGAAAATCCATTGGATCATGTCCACACATGGAAATGCGGGATACCTGCTTGCAACTCGGTACAAGCAAGACTTTGTAGACTGACATAGACCCTGTGTTCCTCTAGATTCTCCACAAAGGTGCCTGAAAAGATGTCATTGATGTCTTGCCATGTGATCTTGATCTCTTTGTCTATGAACAACTTAGTATTTTCATAGATGGGCAAGCTCATAGACACTTGCTCAACCACATCTTCAGTTGTGCTCTCAATTGTGTCCTTTGACCCTGCTTTCTTGGAAACCATTATACCTATATTGCTGAGGAACTGATCAACACCTGTGATACCTAGAGACAAAGCAATGCTCACAGAAAAAAATGTCAATTTAAAACCAAAAGCAACTTGAGGACTGACATGCAACACACCTAGGTGACTGCTTGGTAAAATTATGTAGTTTTCTCTAGGAGAGGCTGAGACACTCACTGTTGGAACTACACAGAGCACAATCTAGGATGCCAATGAACTGACTGACTGACTGTTGAAACTGCGCAGAGCACATTTCAGTTTGGCCTGTTGAGGACTAGAACTATGCAATGCGTAGTTTAAGTCAACATGACTTCTACCCAGGAAATTGCACTACACAATCCTGGGATTCAATTAAGGCACTGTCTCTCAAAACTGCATAGAGCACAGACTAGGAAGCCAGTGTGAGGTAGTCTCTATGCAATTCTATGGAGCAAGGTAAGGCCTTCCATCTCAAAAATGCACAATGCAAGCTGGCAAAGCAAGGTCCGAGCCAAAGAAGCTCATCGCAGCAACATTGTAACTGGGGCCGCCTCCATCTTGTAGCGCCATTTCAGTGTAACCCTCGCCGCCGTTGCTCCCATACAAGCCCTCGCACAGACCTCCGATCTCTGTCGGAGCGGTGGGATCGTCCTTGGGAAACCACGCATTAATCAGCAGATTCATCGAAATCTCTGCTACTTCGTGGGCAACGACGCTAATCATGTCGTTAATCTCGACGTCTCCATTGGGAGCCTTCAGCGCCTTGGCGGACGGTCCCATGTACGCTGGCGCCGTAAAAGGATAGGCACACACATTGGGGCACAGCTGGCTGGAGTTGCCGATCCACGCATAGGGGAGCGCGTAGCTAGTGACGGAAGGGTAAGTGAAGTAATGGAAGCTGCACACCGCCCGGCAATAGTCCTGCATCTCCACGTCAGCAACGGCCAAGATGAGGTACACCCCATGCCCAGGGGGCTGTTGGGAGGGACCCGTTGTGGTCCACGCGGGCGTTCTTGATCACCTGTTGCATCGAGATTCTAGACAACGACTTCCCCTGCGAGTAGTCGTCCTCGAACTCGCCAGCCAGAGATATGGACACCGAAACGTTCGATCCGATCTTATCGGTGTACATTTGTACAGTCCTACACCATTGTTGAATCGAAGGGCTTTCTGTAATGTTATTAGGGGCGGAGATTGAGTTCAAGAAAGGAGTCGTCTAACGAGGCGGAGGAATTGCCATGGTCAAAAGTGGCTGCAATTCTGGTAAAAAAAAAATAAATTTTTTTGTAGAGACAGTGTTTGAATTGTGTTTTTGATGGTGGACATAGATTCAGCACCATCAAAAATGTCTAGGACACCTAAAATTTTAAAATTTAACAACTATAACTTGGATTTACAAAAATCCTTGCCGAATTTTCTCCAAATATAACTAGAATTTCCATAACTTTACAAACGATTCCTCCTGCTAGTTAGACTACGGCTTCAAGAAATCCCTGATAATGTTTTTTTGGGCAACCTCCCAATTTCCATACCAGATCACGTAGGCCTGCGTTCCCTCTGTGAGAAGAGGACCCATGTTGTCACACCCCCAATTCTTTTTTCGTTAAATTGGCCAGGTGCGGCACCGCCTAAGTAATTAACATTCACCATTGTTACATTACTTTACGAACTACGCCTTAACATTCATCATTAAACATGAATAACATATTAATGTGCGGAATCCATTAATATAATAACATCATAGAACAACAGGAGAACAACATCACATGTAAAATAATCTTTTATTATATGAGAGAATTTTTGTACAATGACCGGGAGTATAACTCAACCGACGTTACACCCGAGTTGGGCGCCCACCCGTGCAAGAGCGCACGGTGGTCTCACCACAACTCAACCAAATATACAACACAAGTCTTCTTTACCGAGTCGGGCGGGCGTGCCCGTGCACGACCCACTTCCCAAACGCAACCCAAAACTCGTCTCAATACTTTGGCGGGTGGGCGCCTTAGAATGCCCTCCACCCACACCTTCAACTGCCCAACGTTCGTGCCGAGTTCCTTGTGCAACCGTGCTCGGCGGGCAGGCACATAACTCGTGCCTATATTGTGGTTGCACCTCTTGTTCCTCGCATCTCTTGTTGAGACTCAAGTGCGAAGTGCGATGGTGAAAATGCCATCCTCCCATCGTATGTATATATGTTTCCTTGCATGGAGTTACGCCCTTTGGCCGACCCTCCAACTAATTCCCAACTGCTGCGTCTTTACAAAAATTATGTCGTCCTCGTGTAGTCAGCCCACCCATGGCGCGGGACTGCCTCCCAACTCGCCCTCACGTTTGCCTTCGTCTACGGTCGGCTTGTGGTGTGACGAGTTCCCCAACTCGCCCTATAAAACATGGAACACCAACATCGCCTATGTCATATGCATTTCGTCCTTGGTCGCCCCACGCTTGGTTTTATGCCTTAGTCAATTTCGCACGGTGGTGGAGAGCGCGCTCGGTCGCCTGTCAACCGCAGGGCGTTACATCCTCCCCCACTCGAAATCATTGTCGCCCTCGACAATCCCAACTGCCTCAGTATCTTCCGTTCATACTTCACAATCTTCTTCTTCCATCTCCAAAGCGAGTCCTTCGATTCCCAGCTTTCCTCCTTCAATGCATTCTTCCATCTGACAAGATACTCTTGTTTCATGTGGCAACCAATCCTTGTAGCCTTGTAGCTCAAAATCTTATCCAACTCCAGTCCTGGCTTGTCCACAATCCCGGCTGGTCCTCTCGGCGGTTCAGCTCTCTCTCGATGATCAGCATCAAGTCTGCATCTCTTCAACTGACTCATGTGAAAAACCAAATGCTTCATGTGCATATGGTGTGGAAGCTGCAGCTCATAAGCAACTTCCCCCACTCTCTTCTTCACTCGGCATGGTCCCTCATATTTCCGTGTCACTTTTCTCACAGTCCCCTTGGCTGGCTTAAACTGCTCCCCGGTAATCCTGAGAAACACCATATCTCCCACACTGAAGTGCGCATCCCGTCTTCCTCTATCATCCCATTTCTTCATTCTCCTTGCAGCTTCGTGCAAGTGCAACCATGCCAACTCCAAGGTCTCATCCGAAGCCTTCATGAATTTCTTTGCATGAGGACTCCTCAAAAACCCTCCTGTCACTACAGTATGCGGTGCAACCGGCATCTGCCCATTCACCAACTCAAATGGACTATACCCTGTCGCAAAACTCTTTTGAATATTGTAACTGAACTGAGCAATATCCAAGAGTTCAGGACAATTCTTCTGATCAACTGTCACATAATGTCGCAAGTAGTCCTCCAGCAATGCGTTGATCCTCTCGGTCTGCCCATCTGTCTGCGGATGGTAACTCAAACTCATCAACAACTCTGTCCCGACTAACTTGAACAATGTGGGCCAAAATCTGCCTGTAAAATGTGGATCTCTATCTGACACAATGCTTAATGGCATCCCGCAATACTTCACAATGTTCTTGAAGAACAACTCCGCAGTCCGCTCGGCTTCACAAGGTATCTTTGTTGGAACAAAGACAGCATACTTGGAAAAGCAATCAACCACGACCATAATCCCATTATACCCCTGAACCTGTGGCAACTAAGTGATGAAGTCCATCAAGACACTCATCCATGGCCTCTCAGGAATCGGTAAAGGCTGCAACAGTCCTCCTTGTCTCTGATTATCTGATTTGTCCTGCTGATAAATGATGCATGTATGTACATACTCCTCTACATCCTCTCGCATCTTCTCCCAAAAGAATCCTCTCTCCAACAATGCCAAAGAATGACACACCCCTGGGTGGCTAGCGCATGGCGAGTTGTGGCACTCCTTCAAAAGGTGCCTCCTGAGCCCAGATGACTTTGGAACAGAGAGCCGGTTTCCAAAGAACAAGAATCCATCTCAGAGAAAGAACTTTTGTGTCTTCCCCTCCTTCACCTGTTTCACTATATTCTGCACCAAAGTATCGGTTTCAAAACTTTCCTTGAGCTTATTTTGCATCTCTTCTGACATCAGCACTTGACTCTTACTCCTAGCTGCCTGGTCTTCTCCTTCCAATGTTGCAAGTTGTCCCTTCTTGCTAAGGGCATCTGCTACCGCATTGTGCCTTCCCGGTCTATACTCGATAGTCATGTCGAATTCTGCCAAGAAGTCTTGCCAACGAGCTTGCTTCGCAAAAAGCTTTGGTTGTGATACAAAATAACTCGCTACAACGCTGTCCATCTTGACAACAAACAACTTGGTTGAATTGAGGCTTCTGTGATCCATAACAATTATAAGAAGAAATTTCGACGTAAATCACATTCAGAAAATCATTGTCGACGCGTTTCGAACCAACCAGTGTGGTTCATCGTCAGGACAAGCTTCCCAATTAGGTAATGCCTCCATACATGAAGACATTGAATGATTGCAGTCATCTCCTTCTCATGGACCGGATACCTCCATTCTCTATCCTAAAACTTTCGACTCTCGTACGCCACCGGATTCCCATCTTGCATAAGAACCCCTCCTATGGCAAAATCCTAAGCATCAGTGTGTACCTCAAACGGTCACTCGAAGTCTGGCAACTTCAGTATCGGTGCCGTAACCATCCTCTTCTTCAAGTCATCAAATGTCACCTGACATTTATCCGTCCAATTCCACCTCTTGTCTTTCTTCAATAGGTCTGTCAGTGATGATGTTACCTTGGAGTACCCCTCTACAAAATTCCGTTGGTAGTTGGTCATGCCCAAAAACACCCTCATCTCATGGACATTCTTCGATTCAACCCAATCCTTGATCGCCTTCACTTTGCTCGGCTCCATCCATATGTACCCTTAACCAACAATATGTCCAAGGAACGGAATCTTGGTCTGAGCGAACACACACTTAGACTTCTTCAAGAACAACTGATTTGCCCTCAGTGCCTCGAACACCATCGCCAAGCGCTTCTTATGATCTTCCATGTTGTCACTGAACACCACTATATCGTCCAAGTATACTACTACGAACGAATCCAAGTATGGTCGTAGGACATCATTCATCAAGGTGCAAAACGTAGAAGGAGCATTACACAACCCGAATGGCATAACAAGGAACTCAAAGCTACCATACCTTGTTACTATCGTGGTCTTCTTCTCGTCTCCTTCAGCTATCCGCACCTGGTAATACCCATGCCTCAAGTCCAGCTTGGAAAACACTTGGGCTTTCACAAGCTTGTCAAAGCAATCAGCAGCCAATGGCAAAGGATACATGTTCCTTACTGTCTACTTGTTCAATGCACGGTAATCACAGCACATCCGTAGCTCATTCGAATCTTTCTTTCGCTGGAATAATACCGGAGCTCCATAAGGGGACCTTGAAGATCTGATGAAACCTGCATTAGCTAACTCCTTTAGCTATCGCTTCAATTCCTCCAACTCAGGTCCTGACAACCGATAAGGTGCTTTAGCCGGGGGTTGCTTTCCTGGCTCAAGCTCAATGCTATGGTCCACTGCATGCCTTGGTGGAAGTTTCTTTGGTAGCTCATTAGGCATCAAATCCACATATTTGGCCAGTACCTCAGAAATCTCAGCTGGAACAGGCGTCGCCACTCCATCACCTTCGACATCCTTGAACATCATCGCATATGTCTCCATATTTGACTCCTTCATAGCCTTCTCCAAACTCAGTGCTAAAACATGCTGCACCTTGACTTCCCTCCTTTGCCTATGAGTGGGCAAAGTCCAAGTTTGTGACTGTTCAACCAGCACCACCTCATCACAGAAGGGGACAACAATTGCCTTGTTGCCCTTCAAGAAATCTTGTCCGAGTATCATATCGAAGTCGTTCATCTCCATCATTGTGAAGTCCGACTGACCCTTCCAGTCTTTTATCTGCACAGGGACTTCGTGTGCTAGACCTGCCACTTTAGCTCTAGAGTTCACTGCCTTGACTTCCACATTTGATGGGAAGATCATTAGTCCAACCTCTTTTGCTAACCGTGTCGTCATGAAGTTATGAGTGGCCCCCGTGTCCACCAGAGCTTGAATGGTTTTGCCATGAACCATCAAGTCCACGAAACCCAGACTGTTAATTCACTATTTCTCCATAACTTTTCCCTGCATCATGTCTGTTCTCTGCGTTCATCAAGCAACGACTTCACTCCTTGTGAACCTGCTCCAACTTATTGGTAGTCCTTAAGGGAGCCACTTTCACTTTACCTCTTGTTTTAGGCAGTTTACCTATTTTTTTAAGTCCAAAAAAAACTAACGCTTAACTAAACAAAAATAATTTTAAAACATACACCAAACCCATTAAATAAATACTATTAAAACATTATTAAACTCAAACCATTTTCATATATTTCATTTTTTTTTTAACGTTCTGTTCAGCAAAACAGCATTGTCGCAGGTGACATGTGTTGGTGCACGACAAAATCTTCCAATTTTGTCACAGCTAGATTCAAGATTGGGATGCTTTAAGCGTCCATAGGAAAGTCGGAAATGTCAATTTCAATGAGGATAAATTATTTTTCATGATTATTATAAACAACTTGTATCCCTGCAATTTCTTTTTTGTGCTGTCATCGATGCATTGGTGGTAGGTACATTGGAGAAAGGAAGCTGATGCTATTCTTTCTATATTTTGGCTATATTTGACATTGAAGTGATTGTAAAAGGAAAGATAATATTTTTTTGATCTCGGAAATGGATTCTATTAAATATTTCCAATTTTTATCAAAGAATAGATTGTATTTGGTGAGAAGATCTTGTATTTGGGAACGTATTTGTTGGCTGAGGTAGAATATAAAAGTAAAATTGTATTTGTTCAAAGGATATTAAACTTACCGTAATTTTAATTAATACCTAAAGTATCTAACTTACTATTCTAAGTGTAATGATGGAAAAATGACAAATTTGTATAAAACATAAAATATCTGCGTTCTAAAATTGAAATCATTATCTTATTCTTGATTACAAGACGCAACACTGAGCTTTCTAAAAGGTAAAGATTCTTTAATCACATCACAAAGTAAAAAAACAAAACAACTTTCTTTGAATAATAAAATATATGAAGAAAATAATAATTATTATAAAAAACACATTGAATGCCCATAGAATAATTTAAGTCAATTATTAAGCCTAATAACATATTTTTCTCAAATAAATATAACAAAAAGAATTTTTACTCAACAAAGGTCTTTAACTTTAACCAAAACCCTTAAATTAATAAAAATAATATAAAATCAATCATGCCACAACAAAAGGTTCAATTAAACATCAAATGAGAACTAGAAGCATTCAAAAGATTATATTTTCTAACCAAAAGAAACTCAAAATTTTCAAACTTGGAAAATTGCTCCAAATGCAACAAGCAAACAATCGGTTAAGAGCGACAAAGATATCTGAGCTAGACATAAAAAAATATTCATCTAATTAAAATGATCCCATTTTTGCTTAGCATAATTCATGTTAAATTAGTTATTGATCCTTTAATACTAGGACACTATCTATGTGAAAATATAGATTCTCACGTCATCAAATTCTAGCTTCATTTTCTGTCACAAACAAGAAATAGATAAAGTAATAGTTAACTATTAAGACATCAATCTTAAAATAATTTGCATCAAGGAAATGTGACTTCAATGTTACAATGAAAAATACAAACTATAGAACCTGTTCTTACCTCAAACACAATGTCAAGCTGAGTTGTGATAAATAATTTCGAACCTGCACCAAAAATAGAGGAAAAATAATTTCAATCAAATAAAAAGAATCACATTGTTCGTACTATTCCATTCTCTATTTCTTACGCTACCAATGGAACATGTATATAAAATAAGTGTCCCCCGGACCTTCATATATATTGGACTAGATAAAATCATGTGGTATATCACTTTCGTAGTTCTCATTTTGGTCCTCATTTTCTTCATTCTAAAAATAGTATTTTCCAATTGGACTATCATTTTGAGCCTACAAAGAGCAACTTTGAATTTAAAAATGATAGTGCACTGAACATCCTCTCACCCTCCACTAATCCCAAAATCATGGTTTGACACAAATCTGCTAATTTGAAATATTATGATAATTTTTTTGTAAGTATTGACTAGCACATAAAATAGTCCATATGTTCATTATTGCACCATATTCTAGAGATTCTCCAAAATAGGAAACTGTTTCCACATTGTTTCAACGAAGTGTGTGGCTTGTTGAACAATTTTGATAGATCCAAAATCCCTTGAATCTATATCCATGTATTTGTACCTTATGGAAAAAGTGGTGCACCAAAGTTTTTAATTTAACCACAATGTTATATTTTATAGTGTTTTGATAATGTTTATTATTCCAATATTGAGGATACACTTCAGATGTGACCTCCAGTAATTCATCTCGAAGAAATTGTCTTCTGATCTCTGATGCTAGTGATTGTGCAATTTTTGTTAAGTTGTGTCTTAATAAAATGGAAACATTATCGAATAGGTCTCTTGACATAGGGTACTCTTTGGTGAACCGTTCTACCTTATCAATAATCAAAGGGAACCATATACCCACACATCACCATACATAATATCTTCTTTTCATCAAACTTCGTTTTTTTAGTATTTTATGTATTGATGATTTTATTCCAATTTGTAAATTGTGGACATGTAAAAGACTCCAATATCGTATAAAAGTTAACCAATGAAAGACAAGCTAATTTTCTTGCATTTGTGTATTTTGCAATGTACATTGTGTGACTTTGAGACATTTTCATAAGAACATTCATTTCATCTAGCATATGAATAATTCCACTCAATGTTAATAATGTCTCTATAATAGTTAATCAAAAGAGAAGAGCTTGAGCTTTGTCTACACTAAAGCGATGTTCATACATCACCCCTACCAATGATTGGTACTCACTATAGTTATTGAGATGGTCCATTCAATGAGATCCATCTTGTATCAACATATTTTAATAACTTGTTTTTATTTGTAACACCATCAACAAATTTTGGAAACTTTGAAAATAGTTTGGGACTACGAAAAAAGTATGCAAAAGCCTCTCATATAATATCTTCAACTTTTGAAATCGATGAAAAATTGCATACTATTTTGAATGCAAGATTCATTCTATGAGTCGTACAATAAATACTTAGCATATACGATGAAGTTGATAATTGTAGTCTAACACAAAGGTTGTTCCTCTGTCCTTACAGTACTGATGCTCCATTTACTCTAATACATACCAACTTCTGTGCAATCATTAAATTATCTATACCATCAATTTCCTTCAAACTATTAATAACAAGTTCATAAATATTTTCAGTTGTAGAATTCTCCCTCATTTTATGAATCCCAAGTAGATGTGAATGCCTAATATGGTCATTAACCATATAAATACTCATGCATATCCATGAAGTATTATCAATAGTTGTAACCTCATCCAATGGCATTGACAAAAACCTAGCATTTGAAATCTTTTGTTTTATATCATCATTTTCTACTTGAGCTAGATATATTTCCTAGACCCAACCACTTGCTATAGACCAATGTGAAGATGAAAAATTTGACACCTTAAGAAAAGATAGGTATTTAATGTAATGTGGATAATATATCATTAGATGACCATTAGATAAGCTGTGAAGTACATTTCTTAATTGTGTCATCTTAGATGTTTGGAAGATTTGTGGATTCTCCTTGCTTATTCCAAAACTTTTCAGGGTCAAACAAATTTATTTCCATTGTATTTCTAAATAGAGATTTGATGGTTCCTCCATTTGCCTCAAGCTTTCCCTTATTAAATATTTCTTATATTCATCTTCAAATTTGACATTTCGACATTCCTTAGAATATTTCCATTTAATAGTACATTTCTCCTTACCATTTTTTTTTCTCATACACCTTTCTTGCATGCTTATCTATCGTATCTAACTTATTTTGAAATTTCACTTCCTTGCCAGTTTTCCAACTACATGCATTGCATCTAACTTCTCATGAACTCTCATTCTCATTTTTTGGAGGTACTTTTTGAATATATGTAAACATTGAGACGCAATCTTCTTGGAAGTTTGTCCCTATGTCCCATTCACCTTTCTTATTTTCCATGAATGTATTTTATCATATCCCAAGGAAAAACCTTCAATATCTTCATTGTCAATTTCTAGTGAAAATGAATTATATCACTTTGATCACTAGATGAACCTATTCTCTCATATATTATTTGGATATTAGACACATTCTCATAAGAGTTGACATCTCCTTTAGTGATAGGTTGTTCAAATGACCTTGAAGCATGAAGAGAATGTGGATCTTTGGATTGAGGCCTTTGAAAGTATGATAATACATGTAGTGTTTTCTTTCCATAATCAATGTTTAACATCTAACTTAATATTCCACAACTAAATTTTCAAGTCGATTTAGAAACAAAAAATGAAACTTGCATGAGAAAAAAGAATATAAAATTAGTACAATTTCTACCAATTATTTATATCTATTTATATTTATTATATTTTTCATGAAACCAAATTCTATAGAAAACATACATCGAAAAATAAAAGACATAAAAAATAAGTTTGCATCAAGAAAAGTCATTAAAACAAAGGGTTGATGGTAGATGAATTAAGGAAGGAAAAATCAATTACAAACAATAAAAACTTCCATTAAGCTACATATTGTTGCTTAAACTCTTGCTAAAGGAAATGTTTGGTCCCATAGGCGATAATGAAGGGGAAACTATTAGGAAAGTCACCCGTTGTCACCTATGTGGCCTTGCCTCTCACGTTTAGGTCAAATGAAAGATCCTAAACCTAAGGGGTGAATCCAAAAATATTAAAAATTCATTTATATTATCTTTTATTGAAATTTTCTTACATATAAATTGTTGTTTGACTATATATATATATATATATATATATATATATATATATATATATATATATATATATATATATATATATATAGATATATTATAATTATAATTTTGAAGAACCACATTAATATTATTATAATTATGTTTAGGGTTGGGATTACTAGCAAAATTTATTTTCATGACAAAGATTTAAGTGCGAAAAGAGTGTAGCTTAGCAATAAATACAAAAAAAAAATGAACACATACAAAAAAATGATAAATAAGCAAATTACACAAAAATAAATAAAACTAACATCAACCTAAAATTTTAAAAACTTAAATTAAACTATATTTATTTAAAAAAAAATATTATCATAATAAAAATATAATCATAAGAAGATAATATTAATATATAATATAATAGTTCTATTTTTTTTGGAAGAAAAAATCATAATTTTATTCAACTTAAAAACAAAGGAACAAAATTAAATTTTGCAGATGCTTCGATCAAATCAACCTTTCAACCAATGCACAAAAAGAGAAGAAACAAAAAATAAAACTTATATAAAATTGTCGAGGTTAAGTGTGATAATAATTAGTTAATTTCCCTTTTTTTCCTTTCTTTTTTTCCACCTTTCACCAAACTCCTTGATTCGGAGTGGTCGATACTATTTCTAGTTGGTTTCCTTCCACCTTTGGCGAAACTTCTTTGTCTGAGTCTGACCTTTTAGATGTATGGGTTCACTTAATGCCCCCTACTTCGTTTTGAATGGGTAAGACCACCTTCTATTGCTTTGCTAATATGATATATGTTACTACTATACCTTTTTGGATATGAATCATTGTTTCGGATTGGTTCTCCATTCCACTAGAGGGACGTTCCTTGTGATTTCAAGGCTCCATCATCCAATTGTGTTCCTTGTTGATTCTATACTTCCATGTTTTTTTGGTTCTCCACCATTTCTTCTTCCTTGTCTTCAGAAAGATGTGGATATGAATACTGTCATCCCTTTGGCTTTTGGGGTCTTTTCTTTGTCCTTCTTGTGACTTTTTTAGCTTGTGGGCATGTGTTCTGCAAGTGCCTTATTTGAAGACAAATACGACATCTGAATGTCATGTTTTCAAAATCTAGTGGTTGAGTCCACTTGAAGTTTTTGTGATTCAAATGAATGCGATCTGATAGAACTTTGCTAAGTTCTATCTCTACACAAATCCCGACATCAGTGAAAACGCATTTTTTCAGTTCTTTCTGAATCCATCTTTAAAAACTTTCCCAATGAATTTCCAATGCCTTCTAACACTTGATGGTGCCAAAAGGTAGACGGAGATTGTGTAACCTCACCCATACGGACATTTTTGTAGCCACCATTGATGTAGCATCGAAACTTGGAAACCACGGAGTTAAGAAGAGTCCTGCTCCACCTCAAAACCATGGTCCCTCATTTAGAGCAAATTACAAATCTTTTTGTGTGTCAAACTGTACAACAAAAAATCCTTTGGAGCACAAGTAAATATCACAATTTGGGGTCCAATTGGTGAATACCCATTGATGTAGATCTTCCGACTTGGGCCAAAACCCATTGAATCTACATATAACTACTTTATATTGAAGGACATTAAAAAAAAACCATTTACCTTTGGTATATTTACTGTCATGGATGGTGCTTGCTCCAGCTGCTCAAGGATGTAGGGTCTAAGAATATTAAGGATCTGATCATTTTCAACCTTTCTCTTTACGACATCCTTAAATAATATAGGACCTTGGAGCTGGTTTCAAGACATCCTCCTAGCAGCGTCAGGTTTAGGATAATGGATGAATCTCGAGTGTATGACTTCTTGCCCTGCTCTCTCCGCATAAATCAAACTTTGAAATTTCGCCAAAATTCCCAATTTACCCTGGATGATCTGCTTCAAATCTTGCACCGGATTCCCTTCTCGAACCTTGATAAGAGCTTACCTCCCCTCCAAAGTTTTTACATAAATTTGAAAAGCTTCCTTCTTGTCCAGATTTGAAAGAGGGGCCTCTAGATACAGATCTGATTGGAAACCCTTGCATAAAGACAATTTAAACTTTGGATTTGCATTCACTAGCTAAATCATATGGACATCGAGTAAAAAGTGGTTCCTTTATCTCGGAGGGATCGAAAATTCCAGTACATGTTCGACATTCAACACCAATAACGGAGCTAGAATTGGGTTTAGCATTACCCCTTCACTTTCCATTTCTTATCGAAAGATTTAATTAGATTTAGGTTGTCCAGAACCCTGAAATTTCCCACCTTCAAGACAGTGAGAACCATCATTGTGCTTACCACCCATTCCCTGCAACTTGATCAGTCCATGGGGCTACAAAAACACCTCTTTTGAATTTGTGGTACACACAAGCATCCAACAAGCAAAAACGATGATAGAAACCCATGGATCTATGACTGTCGTGCGGATCCACACAAAAAAAAAATTCCTTGATGTCTTCAACTGCGTCGCTCTGCTACATCCAACGTCGCGTGTGCACTCGAGCTAATGATAAGCCTCTATACTAACAACTCTCTCAACAGAGCCTGTTATAACCAGATGCCTTGAGCCATTAGGCGTACAACCGCTTAGAATAAGGTCTCACCCTCCACACACTAGCTTCAACCGTGACCTCAGAGGCCCTATCACCGACGACGTACAAGCTTGTAACATTACAGCCTGAAACCCTGACTTCGGTCCTGAAGGCCATCCTCGCTCTGATAGTTTGCGTCGAATTTTTATAATAATTCTATTATTATTAAATTAGTATTAATATTATACATTATAATGATATTATAATGATAATATTGTAATAAAAATATTAATACAATAATATTATAATTAATAATAATAATATCAATATATCATGTAATATCTTTTTTGGTTACCTGGATGCAGGTGAATTTCTAGAAAATTAATGGTGAGGTGATGGATTGATGGCGCTCGGCTTAGCCAGATAGTGGCCAGCGCACCATCCCAGGCTCAGTTATGGCACCTGCAGACTCACTTCAGGCGAGAGTAGGCCAGCTTGCAGGAAATCTTTAATGCTCGCTCCGACCAAGAAATGAAGGATGTCCGATTTAACATGGCGCCCATCAACCCATCTGTTTGCCCTCCGTCCTTCAGCATTTGCCCGCTCCAAGCAGGAATCCCCTGCAGCAGAACTGTGACTGGAAAACGCTGTTGGCTTCTCTGTTGTCTTACCTTTGGCAATGGGTTCCATTATTCCCATTCCAAGCACTGCCCTTTGAACCCTATCCAGGAGTCCTCTGCGCATTCTCTGTTTTCCTTCCAGACCCCCAATTCTCCTGAGCTTCTCTCCCGCCGCAGCGCGATGGTTCGTCACCGCTTGCGAAGTCGCAGAGGAGGTGACCGAGGTGGTAGCGCTCGCTCTCAGGCTGCGCATAGTGATGCTCCGCCACCACCACCTATTTCTCCGCCCTCTTCTCAGGCCAGCTCTCCCCCTCCTAGTCCGCCCCGCAGACAATATCCTCACTCTGCCTTCCATTCAAATCATTTCAGGTTCCAGAGCAACCTGAACCGGCCCATTATTTCAGCTAATGTCACTATCATCTTCACTGAAGAAGAAGAACAACACAATGCTCCTCAGGACATTCGCAGAATGGAAGTTCATCTGGGCTCTGAGCAGCTCCCGTCGGATGAAGGCAGGGCAGCCAGGCATGGCGGTCAGAATGTTGAAGGTGATATCGCAGGCGACACTCGGCACCCAGGTGGCAGCGCTCATGGAGCCATAGTTTCGATGGCTTTTGTTGGTAGCTCGAGCGACATTCCTCAGGCGATGGAAACTCCAGGTGGCAGTGCTCATGGTGCCACAACTCCGATGGCCATTGCTGGCAGCTCGAGCAGTATTCCTTAGGCGATGGATCTTCCAGGTGGCAGGGAGGATAGCGACGTGGCGAAGGACGGCGAGATTTGGTATGGGAACACGTGTCCAGTTGTCGAGGAGGTTGGGTTTGTTTCTCGTTCTCTGGTTAGGCAATTCTATCTTGTTTATCAACTGTTTCAGATGATGACATCCCAAGACTTCATTCCGGTTTTGTCGTCGTTCTCCCAGTCTTTTGCATGGTTTTTTGTAAGTTTAAACTAGTTTCCCCAAATATGAGGCAGTTATGATTCCCAGAAGGAACTTAAATGTTTTCGGCTGAGACTGCAGCCTCATTGTAATTTTTTTTTTCCTTCCTTTTCATTGAATTAGCTTTTATAGAGGAAAAAAAAAAAAAAATATGGTTGGTTAGGTTATTTAAGTTATGAGATAACTAGCACACTTCACTTGTGGTTTGAGTAGTTGTGACTTAGGGGCATTTAAGCCATCAAAATAATTAAGGGATCACATCTAACTTTTACATTAATATTATTTTAATAATAATAATAATATCAATATATCATGTAATATTTTTTTTGGTTTATTAGGTTATTTAAGTTATGAGATAACTAGCACACTTAACCTGTGGTTTGAGTAGTTGTGACTTAGGGGCATTTAAGCCATCAAAATCATCAAGGGATCACATCTAACTTGAGCTACACAACCCTTAGCATGGCTTGATTTTTGCTCACTGAGTTTTGAACATGTGACCTTTACAACACATAATGTCTTTATAGAACACCTTATCACCATCTACTCTATGCCCATAAACAATATATCATATAATAATATTATAATATATATCTCAATACTATACATACGATATTATTATTAAAATAATATTAAAGCAATAAAATGTAATAATAAAATAATATTAATAATATTATTTTGTTCATAGTAAAATATAAATTTGGAAAAAAAAATAAAACATGATTCATATGGAAAAAAGAGATAAACGTAACATAATCTTAAAACTTAAAAACTTAACCGTACTTAAAAAATGATTATTGTTATAATTAACACTAAATAATAATAATATTCTGGATTTAAGACCTCTGTGGTTTATTGCTTTCGACTTAGTTACCGGAGAATCCACAGTAAGAACCATTTTCTAACAACATTTCAAATCCCAACTGGGATCCATCATCAGGACAACTTGAATGCTTGATAGAAGAAGAGCTTAGCTGAGAGATTAAATAGTAATGAGGAGAGTAAAATGAGATGAAAGTCGGCTGTTACAGGTTATTTTAATTAATTAATTAATTATTTATTTATTTATTTATTTATTTTTTATCTCATGAATCTAAGGCCCAAGATCAACCTGAGTGTGGTATGGTTTTTCTACCTTACATTCATGGGGTTACAGATAAGATTGCGAAAATCCTAAGAAGGAAAAACATAATCACGCAATTCTCAACGCCTGGAACTATTAGGCAAGGTATGAGATCTGTCAAGGATAATATTGATAGACATCAACTTAAAGGGGTCTATAAAATTGATTGCTCATGTGGAAAAAGCTACATTGGTGAAACAGGTCGCTCCCTGCAGACCAGACTCAAAGAACATGGAGCTGATATTAAGAATGAAAGGTCTCGTACTTCCGCCCTTGCAGAGCACTCCTCAAAGACTAAGCACCATGTCTGCTTGGAGAGCGCCTCGATTATCGCCAGGGAAGAGCAACACTATAAACGAAAGGTCAGAGAAGCCCTTGAAATTATCAAACACCTGCATAATCTCAACAGAGACAATGGTATGGAGATTAGTGGAAGCTCGTTTCCCCTAATCAGAAAAATCTAACTCGTTTTATTAATTTAAATATAATAATAATAATAATAATATTATTATTATTATTATTATTATTATTATTATTATTATTATAAAAATAATATTATAATAATAATAATAATATTATTATTAATTTTTTTTTTTTTTTTGTAAATAAGCTTTTGTATTAACAAGTAAAACATATATTACAAAACTTCTGCCGAGGCAGATTGCTGGCTGCATGGCAAGCCTTACTCAGTAGCAACAGATTGAAAAGGGAAGAGAGAGCTATAGAAGACATAGAGAGAACTAGAGCTGCCTAGAATAACACCACGCAGGGTGACTTGATCCCAAAAAACTGATTATCACATATCTGAAAAAACACAGTAACAGAAAATATAGCAGAGTCCCGCAAAGGGACAGGGGAGACTAATCATGGTTGTTGGGAGGGGTTGCATGCGCCTCTCTGTGCCTGGGGACCTGGGCCTGGTGGATGCACGACGGTCCTCCCTTCGGCGAATCAGTGGGCTTGCTATCCTTCTCAATGGATTTCTGGAGGAGCTTGATCAGAACCGAGAGCTTTTTGCTGATGGAATCCATCTCCTGATGCAGAGCGCAGAGTTTGAATTCGCTGCTTTCGACCACAGCTCGGTGTTCCTTTGTCATCTGGGCTGCGAACTGTTGGAGGGTGCGAAGTTGCTCCGCCTGTTCCTCTTGAACGTCCATGGCTTTTGCTACGATGGTCTTTATCCGCCATGCTTCGGCTTGAGTGCGGACAAATTGAGTTGCTCTAGTGCTGGGCGTACCAGGGTCCTGCAACCAATCCACTTCCTGGCTGAGCTGGTGATCCGAGAGCTTTGCTTCCTCTTCTTTAGCAGAGGCCTCCAAGTCTATAATTTTTCTCTTATTCCTCTGAGAAGTTCTCCGCTCAAACAATTCTCGGGCCGTCTGCAGGTCTTTGTTTGCCGATTGATTTCGGTTGCTATTGCCCGCCATGAGAAACCTTTCGTGACTGATACCCTCCTGAATGCAAATGGGAAAGTTGATACTCTGCCTTCTGAGTGCATGAAACATGATGCTCCAATGGAGAGCAGGAGCAAATATATAGAAATTGGCGGGGAGGTTTCGGGCTGGGGAGTGGATCGCAGTGTGATCCTTGCCTGTCCGATTACCATAAATGTTTTGTGCGAAAAATTGGAGGGGTTTTCCATTGATTGGGAATGTTTGCCTTCGCTGCCTCCTGCACGAGCTTGAGAGTGCCACGTGTCCCTTCATCCCGCGCTTCTGCGTCGGGCTATGTCATCCTGGATCATGTTTCTGTACAAATCCCTGTAACCTGCTATATTCATGAATGCCCTTAACCGGCTTGTCCTGCGGTAGTTGTTAGGAGTTGATGGCCCCAGTCCCGTCGGCCTATCCATGTACCTGTGTAAGATCATTAAACGGAATGCTGACCTGCCCTTTCCGCAGCCACTAAATCTAAGCGAGCGAGTTGAGAGCATCGGTCTTTTAAATGATGATTTTCCACCATTTGCCAACAGCTGTCCACCATTTCAGCTGGGTATTCGATCCCGTGGTTAGCCAAGTGGTCGGCGACCGAATTTGCCTTTCTCCTTACTGCTTGGAAGACGAGGCCTTTCATTCTTCCAAGCAAATTCCCAATATTTTCTGTGACCATGGATAGGCGCCAGTGCTTCGTTACTTTGCTTATTGGAGTGCCCCTGTAAATTTTCTTGGCCACTGCTATGGCTATCTCAGAGTCGCCCTCAATTATTGCGTTTTCTGTGTGATTTCTGTGAAGGATTTTTAACCCCTTTTCCATTGTTGCGAATTCCATTTCGTTGTTGGTGCCCTCACCCAGAGCTGTGCTGTAGATATGTAGTATTTCGCCTGAATGGTTTCAGATTATGCCTCCTATACCAGCTAGGCCCGGGTTTCCTTTCGAGGCTCCGTCGAAATTTAACTTCAGAAAACCTGCAGGGGGCCGAGTCCATCCTGTTAGCATGTTGTTAATGTTCTTCTGTTTGGCCTGGAGGATGAGACTTTGGCCGGTGCAAATGTTGAAAGCGTTTAGGATTCGCTGTTCCTCAGGAGAGATTCGCCTGGCTGGGTCAGCTTTACTTTTAACCATAATTAATTGGCGGATGTTCTGGAATAAGGTAATTCTCAAATGTTCCATATTCCTGTGCTCGCTTTGAAAAATCCTTCTGTTTCTTTCTTTCCACAGAGTCCAAGTTATGAAACCTGGTAGAGCTTTCCAGATATCGTTGATTTGAGGATTTTCAGAAAAATTGCTTGGCCAATTGTTAATAGTGTTGTGTATGGAGTCTAAATCTCTGTTGTTTTGCTGCATAATTGCTTCTATCTCTTGCCAAATGAGGTTCGCCCACTCACATGTATTGAATAAGTGGTTCATGGTTTCAGCGGCTTGGTTGCACATAGGGCAAAAGGAAGGGCCTTCAAAACCCTTTTTCTGCAGGTTTTCCCAAGTTAGGGTCTTTCGCCGCATGAGAAGCCAAAGAAAAGTTTGAATTTTTGGCCAGAAGAGGGGGTCCCAAACCTTGATGTACCAAGATACGTCCTCCCTCTGCTCTGTGAATTCCATCTGCCTTCGGGCTTCTTTGAGATTGAAGTTGCCATTGCCCTTCAGCCCCCATCTCAATTTGTCCTCATCTGCGGTTATTCTGATTTTCCTTTTGTTTAGGATTAGAAGCAGGTTTTGAAGGTTAATATTTTCTTCATTAGGGTTTGTTGCGGCTGGGAGGGCCCATTCTCTCCATTCCTGATCTTGGCTATCAGGGTTCCAGTAATGATGGACGGAGTGCTTTCCATTGTTCTGACAGTTAATTTTGTACTCTGCAAGATCTGGGTTTTCAAGCTTTGGGTGCTGCTGCCAGGAGTCTTCCCAAAAAAGGGCAGAGTTCCCATTCCAGATCTCCCAAAAACTGTGTTCTTGGATTAGATTTTTATTCTTTTTTGCCAAATTCCAAATTGGGGAACATTCAGGCAAAGCCTGAAGTCTTATGAGGTCCTGATCTCTGTAGTTGGGAGTGTATTTCTCTTTCCAATGTCTGGCCCAGGGGAGGTTAGTCTCCTTCAGCCAGCGCCACCATAGCTTCGCTCCACCAGTATTGTTGCTAGTGTCGGGGTCGATTAGGTTTAAACCTCCAGCTAGTTTTGATTTACAGACCTTGTCCCAGGCCACGAGAGCCCATTTCCTTTTCTCTGCGTTGCCACTCCATAGGAAGGATCTTTGAATGGATTTGATTTTCTGCAGAATTGCTTTTGGCGCCGGGAGGATAGAAAGCATATATTGAGGTATGGCCTGAAGAATAGCTTTTGTTAAAACTAGGCGTCCCACAAAATTTAGTGCCCTGTGAGTCCAATGCTTGCATCTTTTTTCCATGTTTGCCCAGTGAAGCTTTTGCCAAGGCTTAGTGGTGAGCGGAGCTCCCAAATACTTCGATGGAAGAGAACCTTTTCGAAAGCCTAGGATGTTGGTAAGATGGTTCTGAATTGAAACATGAGTATTAAAGAAAAATATAGTCGATTTGGAGTGGTTTATGTCCATACCTGATGCCCTGCTGAATTTAGATAAGATGGATTTGAAAGCCTTGGCATCTTTGATCATTGGAGAGCCATGCAACATGGTATCATCAGCAAACTGCTGATGGGTGGTTGCAGGGGTGGAGGGGAAGGGGCGCAATCCATTGATTTTTCCTTCCGCTTTGGCTTTGTGAATATATCTGCTGAGCCCTTCCATGACTATCACAAAAAGGAAGGGGGACAGTGGGTCTCCTTGCCTTATGTCGCGGGTAGGAGAGAAGGGGGCCGAAGGGGAACCATTAACCAGAATAGAGAAATTTGTTGACTTGACAAGGGCGAGGATCCAGTTGATCCACCGAATGTCGAATCCAAAAGCACTTAAGGTGGCCTCCAAGAATTTTCAATTTACTTTGTCGAAAGCTTTTGAAAGGTCTAATTGAATCATCATACCAGGGATTTTTCTGGATTGTAAAGTATGTATCATCTCCTGAGCCAAGAGGATGTTGTCCAGAATCTGTTTGCCTTCCACGAAGCCTGATTGCTCCTCTGAGATGATGTCAGGGAGGATTGGTTTAAGCCTGTTAGCAATGACCTTAGAAATAATTTTATAAATCACGTTGCACAGAGCTATGGGGCGAAACTTTTCCGGAGTTCTGGCTTCCTCTTCTTTGGGGATTAGGGCTAGGAATGTAGAGTTTAGGGCTTTAAGAATCGAGCCAGATCGTCTTGAATCTTCAACTACTTCCCATATCTCTGTTCTGACAGTTTGCCAACAAGCTTTGAAGAAGTTTATAGTAAAACCATCAGGTCCCGGAGCTTTATCATTTGGCATGTCCTTTACAGCCTCCTCCACCTCCTCCACCTCCTCCATAAAGATCTTTCTTAACAAAGAGGCATTTTGGGCTGGAGTGATGATTTGGGGTATGGCCTGTGTTATTTCCTCTCTGGCTTCCGAACGATCTTCTTGAGTTTCCTGGGCAATTTGCTTAAAGTGGCTGGTAAGCAGCGTTGAGATCTCAATGTGGTTTTGAATGACTTCTCCAGATGCATTGGTAAGCTTAAGGATTTTATTTGCCCCCTATAATCCATCGTCGATCTATGGAAGAACTTTGTGTTTTGCTCTCCCTCCTTCAACCATTGGATACGAGACTTCTGCTTCCAAAGGATTTCTTCCTGTTGGCAGCGAAGCTGCCATTGCTGCATAAGGATCTTTTCCTGTTCAGTTGAGTCCTCCCTGTTAATCCCCGAAGCCCAGTCTTTATGAATTTGACTTAGGCGGTCTTCTATGTTGTGCTTTTCCTGGAAAATATTACCAAACTCGGTTGTATTCCAATCCTTGATTTTATGTTTGATGAACTTGAGTTTGGACTGAAGTTTAAACATTTTGGTCCCCCTTACATTTCTGGGTTCATCCCACCATTTTTTCACCAGCTCTGGAAAATTTGGGTGAGTTAGCCAGAATTTTTCAAATCTGAAAGGCCTGTTTTTGGGAGTTTCTAGAAAAGCAGCTTCCAGGGCGATGGGCCAGTGGTCTGATCCCCCACTGGGGAGAATATCAGAATCAACGGTTGTTCCTTCCAGTAAGATGTTTTCTGAGATCAGAAAACGATCAAGGCGAGAGGCTATCCTGTTTTCTCCTCCTCTTCGGTTGCTCCAAGTGTAGAGCCCATTTTTTGGGGGGATGTCGACTAATTGGGCGGAATCCATGAAGTCAATGAAGAGTTCTGAGTCTTTGTTCAGACGCCGAAGGCCTCCTTTTTTTTCCAGGAGGGAGGTGATCATGTTGAAATCCCCTCCCATTATGATCTTTGAATAATTGTATCTTAGCTTTAGCTTCATTAGCGAGTTCAGGAAAGAAATTTTATCTTCTATACGCTGAGGCCTATAGACATTTATACAGAGGTAGGTTTCAGAGTTACCTGTTAATTGGAATTCTGTGGCGATGTATGATCTGGTAGCTTCCATGGAGGTGATTTCTATTACACTGGAGTCCCAGAGGGTTGCAATGCCTCCTTCCCATCCGTGACTGGCTATGTCTATATATTTGATAGTTTTCCCTAGCTTTTTAGTGATATTCTCCAGCTGATCAGTGGCACATTTCGTTTCCTGAATGAGCATAATATTGGCTTTTCCTGTTGTAGCTTCCTCTTTAGAAGGCGTTGTTTGACGTGGCTGTTAAGCCCTCTTGTATTCCAGGAGATGATTTTCATTGATAATGATGAGGTTATTGGGAGGACAGGAAGGCATGTAAATCCTTCATTTTGCCTGAATTGATCATAAAGATACCCAGATCATGAAGAACTTCTCCATTCGTCCTTCGGCCTCTTTTCTTATTTTGCTTCCGTCCTAGTGAATGAAGAAAAAGATTTTTGGATTGGTTACCTGTGCCTTTCATGATTCCTAATCTTTTCTTTTGCTTGTCTAGCGCCGCTTGTTGTCTTGCTATGAAGAGGTCGCTGATCTTCTTTATTTCTTCCTCTGGGATATTTTCCAGTCCTTGTGTTCTCCAGTGCTTTTCCATATCTGACAGGTTTACCCCTTCTTTTTCTAGGACTTCATTGAGTTCCAGGTCTTCACTTCCCCCATCGCTTGTTAGCATGTCTGTGTCTTCGTCTCGTTCATCTGCTACTTCATGCGTGTGTATTGTTGTGTTTTCAGTGGTTTCCTCTGCATCTGTTGCTCTGTAGTCTGTCTTATTTTTTGGAGGAGCTTCTGGAAGCCTTTTCTCTTTGTTGTGCCCTTCCGAGTCTACTTCTGAGTCCAGAATTCTGAAGGGGTTAAGAGTTATGCTGGGATCTGTCACTGCTTTGCTTACTCTTTTCCTGTAGGTCCTTTGTCGTGATTTTGGTTTTTTAAAAACCTCCTGGTTCTTAGCTGGCTGCTCAGGCTTGGCTTCTTCCACTGGTTTGATTAATGGGCATTCCCTTACAAGGTGACCGTGTTCATGGCATTTCCTACAGCGGAAGGGGATCTGTTCGTAGTCGATAGCTTGAAAGTAATCTTCGTCTCTGAACTCTAGCCACAGTCCGTCGTGTAAGGCACCTAAGACATCCATTTCAACGCAGATCCTGGCACAGGAAGTATACTTCCTTTGAATCGTTGCCTCAGAGGCTTTAATGAAGGTACCAAGTCGGTCTCCTATGCGCTTTAGAGTTGCTAGGCCCCAGTAATCTATATGTAAAGAGAAGAGGTGAATCCATACAGGGACTTGGGTGAAGGTTTCCTTTTCAGGAACGAAGTTTGCCTTCCAAGGCCTCATGTAGAGGCCAGCTGATGAAAGGAAATAAGGCCCTCCATCGAAGATCCTATCCTTATCTTCTAGGTTAGAAAAGACAACAGTAAAGAAACCTTTAGCTCCGAGATGAAGTCTTACATCACCTTTTGGCCGCCAGTGTTGCTTGATCCATTGGCAGAGAGCTCTTTCTGTTGGCCACAGACCCATGAATTTACAAATGATTGCATGCTCCATCATGTGGTCTCTGTAGGCCCGAATGTCTGGATCTGTGAAGACCACTCTAAGGGCTTCCTTCTTTTTGGGCTTGCAGGCTCCTTGCAGGGTATTTTTAGGGCTGAGGTTGGAAGCTTCCGATTTATCCTCGTTATCTATGGGGCGTTTTCCCTCCCTGTGTTCCTTTTCCTCATCTGAGGGGGCGATTATTGGGTCAGAGCTGTTTTGGCCTGCTTTCGGTGTGTGCCCGTGTTTCTCCTGTCTGTTGCTAACTTTTCCTGGCATTTCTAATCCGTGATTTGGATCTTTTTGCCCCTGGGTTACTCTGCCGCTACTTGTCCCAGAGCTGTCTTTTCGAGCTTCATACCCAGAGATATTGAAGCCCTCGTGAGTTTTGAGTTTCTGCATGACTATTTCCCTGTAAGATGGGGTCCCAGTGGACCCCCCGTCTGCCATTTGTCGGGCCAGAACCCGGCCTCTAAGAAGAAGATCAGTTAATCGATCTCTGTGCGCTGCCAGAACTTTTGGTGAAAACTGTTCAGAGAACAGTGCTAAACCCTAGGTGCAGGGTTTCTCCATCGCTCCCCGTCTCTACCTTTTTCTTATTATTAATAATAATAATTATAATTATTATTATTATTATTATTAATATTATTTCTAATTATTATTAATAATAAAAAAATAATGATAATAATAATAATAATAATTACAATTAATATTAATAATAAATATTAATGATCAAACATTTATTATAAAAAATAAATATTAATACAATATTCTAAGATTAATATTTTTAACATTAATATCATTAATACTAATTATTATTAAATTTAAATTTAAATTATAATTATTATTTATTATATTAATAATAATAATTAATAATATAAGTAATATTAATAATAACTATCATATTATAATTAATATTAATAATACTATAATATTAATAATGCTATGATATTAGTAATAACTATCATATTATAAGTAATATTAATAATAATAATAATAATAATTATTATTATTATAATAATAATAATAATAATAATAATAATAATAATGATAATAATAATAATAATTAATATTAATTCTAATTAATAATAATAATAATAATTAATGATAATAATAATAATAATTACCATTAATATTAGTAATAAATAATAATAAATATTAATGATCAAACATTTATTATAAAACTTAAATATTAATACAATATTCTAAGATTAATATTTTCAAACATTAATTATGATTATTATAATATCATTAATACTAATTATTATTAAATTATAATTCTAATTATTATTTATTATATTAATAATAATTAAATAAGTAATATTAATAATAACTATCATATTATATTAAAAGTAACTAATTATTAAAAGATTATTATTAATTAATTTAAATTAATATTAATAAAAAATTTTAATTATACTGATCAATCTTAATTGATATTAAAAAAATAATTAATTAATTAATTAATTAAAATAATCTGTAACAGCCGACTCTCATCAATCAGATATTGAGAGCCGACTTTCATCTCATTTTACTCTCCTCATTACTATTTAATCTCTCATCTAAGCTCTTCTTCTATCAAGCATTCAAGTTGTCCGGATGATAGATCCCAGTTGGGATTTGAAACGTTGGCAGAAAATGGTTCTTACTGTGGATTCTCCGGTAACTAAGTCGAAAATAATAATATTATTAAACTAATATATTATAATAATATTATTAATATAATATAATAATAATAATAATAATAGTTATTATTATTATAAAATAACGGCATTGATGTAATATATTAATAAAATAATATTATAATAATATTATAATAAGAAATATTAATAATATTAATAAAATTATTTATATAATATTAATACAATAATACTAATAAGTTAGTATAATTAATATATATTATTAGTAATAATAATACAAATATTTTTTATTTATTTTTATTAGTTATTGCTTTAGTAGAATCTAAGGGTATTTAAGTCTCAAAATCACTTGGGGATTACAAGTGACCTAGGTCACCCTAGTCCTTAGCATGGGTAGATTTTCACCAATAAAGTTTTGAACATATGACCTTTACTCCACAAAGTGCTTTAACAAAACACCCTATAACTATTTACTCTACACCCCATAGACTACTAATATATATATATATATAATTTTATTTTAACTTATTATAAATACTTATATAATACAAAATTCAAAAATTCAAAAATAATATAATAATATTATTGATATATCTTATTATTATAATATTAATATTAATAATATAAAATGAATATTATATTAAAAATGTGGTGTGAGAAGGATTTAGCGGCTAAAAGAAAATTAAGTTATTATAAGAAGGTCATCAACCCCACCATAGAAGATCAAAAGTATCTCTCTATTTTAACTAGCTCAAAGAAGAAAATTAATATAACAAAGTTTAGAACGAATTCTCATGAGCTCTATAGTGAAACAAGTCGTTGAGCAGTTCCTAAAATGCCATGGATGGAAAGGATCTGCGATATATGTGAGAATAGGAACATCGAGGATGAAAACCACTTCCTCTTAGAGTGCCTCGCATACAACCACATTAGATCTCTGTCTCACAATCTTTGTTACAATACTGACCTTCCTAGCCTTTTACAATGTCAAAATTATAGTGAGCTTGCGAGGCTTCTCTCCAAGCTTTTTGAGTATAGGAATAAAATCTTAAATCAAAATAGATAATTTGTTTCTTTAGGTCCGATAGACCAATGTTTGGTCTCAGCGGACGTCGTTCACCACCACCACCACCACCACCACCACCACCACCATATTGAGAACAATTTTAATGTGATATATCGTTTTAATATTATTAAAATAATATTGTTACTCTTAATAATAGTATCAATGATTGTATAACACTATTATGATATATTAATATTATATTTTAATATAAAAGTAATATTATATAATAGTATAGTAATAATATTATAATATATATTATATTATTACAATATTTTTGTTATTATGGTAATAATATTTTTGTTATATTTTTGTTATTTTTTATGGTAATAATAATATTATTTTATAAATATTTATAATAAGTTATAAGAAAGATATTAATAGAATAGTAATATCAATATATTTTATATTTTTATTATTAAAATGAGAATGGTAATATTATTGTTAGGATAATTTTAATGTAATATATTGTAGCAAGATTAATTTAATATTATTTATTTATTTATTTTAATATATTTTATTTTTATGTTTTTTTTTTTTAATTTTTTTAATATTTTAATATTTGTTATGAATTAATAGTTGTACATATTTTTTTGGTTCACTTGATCAGATTATCTATTTTTGTCTTAATGATGAACCACATTACGTGGTTCGAAACTCGTAGGCCTAAAAATTATTATGTGATTTATCCATAAGAGGGTTTATATAATAATATTAACATCAATATATTTCTGTTGCGGCGCATAATAGATGGTGATGGGGTGTGCTGTAAAGGTATTGTGTGATGTAAAGGCCATCACTTAGAATTTTCGTGGGAAAAAATCCAACCATATTAAGGGTTAGTGTGGCCCACAATGAGTGTGATCCCCGGGTGATTTTGATGGCTTAGATGCCCTTGGGTCTCTGTTTCTCAAGCCAAATGTTAAGCATGTAGTCATCTAAGGACTCACACAACTTAGCAAAACAAAACAAAAAACAAAATTAAATGACCTTTTTCACTGGAAATTGATAATACAGTTTCAAGCAAGATTGTATAAATGGATTCATCTTCCTAAAAAATTCCTAGAGCATTGGAACTTTACAGGTCAAACAACTTAAACCCAATTTTTTAAAAATCTTTGCTAGATTTTGGTTAAAATTAACAAAAAAAATGCCATTAAAAAGGTTATTTCCTCTATTAGTTAGACTACACAATTAAATAATATTAATAATAAGCCATTTCTCTTATTAGTTAAACTATTAAATAATAACAATAATAATATATTATACATATATTATTATAATTATAATGTAATTGTTAAAGTAGTCTTAATGTAATAAATTGTAATAATATTATTAAAATACTAACATTAATAATATTATAAATTTATAATATTATTAAGTTTATAATGAAACATAGTTTTGAGGAAAATTTAAAACATTGTGGGTCATATAATTTGGAGGGCATAAAATGTAAAATGCACTATTTTAAAATGTCCTAATTATATTCATATTTGATTATAAATGTGAAAAGACTATAGCTTAACAATAAATATAGAAGAGGAGAACAAAAAAGAAATGATAATCTAGACAAAAGGGGAACATTTTGGCACTAAAGATAAAAATTAGGAAAAAATGATAGTTATTTGGTAATTTCTAATGATATGGTTAATTCTATATGTATCATTGAAGCCACTCATCGAGTTTATACACAATATGCAGTAGTAAGCCAAGATAAAATCATCCACTAAAATTTAAAAAATAATAAAAGTTAACTACCTAACTACTTATAAGTAGCATAAAAACTAAAATAGATGCTTAACTATTTGCATGTAGTTTAAAGGGTGAAGAAATTAATAAACTATGCAACTAACAAATAATGCTTGAAATCTAGAAAAGTATCCTCATGGAGAGGTGTGTTGTTAGTGAGACACCTTTCTTTGGGAGTGCACCTTGATGGTCTGCATCAATTCATCCAATTTAACTTAAAAGCATCTTTCTTTTCTCTCAATATAGAAATGTATTTAAATAATGTAAAAATGTCGTAAGGACTTCACAATAGGATGAAATGTCATGAAGATATGAAGATATTTTTGGAAGTCTAGAACCCATATCTATGAAAGATCTCTCTAGTACCATTATTAATATGTGTCAAGGATAGGACATAGCATGAGCAATATTTATATATCATCTAATCCATACATATGAGATTCTTTGGGCCATGTATCCTTTAGAGATGTCTAGAACCACTCATAAGATGTCAAAATTTAGGAGTGATAGAGCCAAGAAGATGTTATGACAACATTCAATAACCAATACAATCATGTGCGTGATGGGTTGTGACACCCATGACATGTTAATTGACATATGTATGACTAGTCTTAAAAGAGAGACCATGTTTTAGCTAGTGAGACAATTTAAACAATATGTATAATAAAAGTGTTTGATGTGAATGGTGGAGCACAAATTAAGTGGTGGAGTGGTGGTGGGTTGTGTACAGATTTACAAAAATTCTTGACAATATTTATTTTTTATGCACATATATTCATGAAATAAAATATCATATGATATCATAGGGATATGTTAATGTTTCATTTTGTTTTAATTGTGTAAATGAAGTTTGATCTTAAGTAAATTGCATCAAGTTCATCTTGCTTTTTGAAAGGCTTCTAATATTTAAAAAGACTTATTGCATAAATACTAGTATAGATGTGGAGTACCACATGAGATAGTTACAAATACGCATCTTACAATTTGCATACTAATATTATTAAGTATGGATTTTTGTGTAATAAATTTATATTAAAATATATTGAATAAAGTATGCAAAATAAAAAATAAAGAAAAGAAATAAATACTTAATAAATGAATATTGAATAAATATATATAAATAAAAATAAATAATCCATAAATATAAGTAACTAATGAATGAATAAAATTAATGGCAAGTATGTTCTAGAGGACAATATAAAATTAAAAAATGACTATTTTTAATTATTTTATATATGGAAAAGAATGTGCATGATTTTTATATATATATGAATAATAGAAGAATATAAGAAAAAGAGGATATAGTAAAAATTGTATATTTATATAGTGGATTGTGGAAAATGTAAAGACTAACAAAATTAGTAAAAATGTTGTTATTACAATACTTTAGTATTCTTATTATTTGTTTTAATTATTAAAAACATAAATACACATTATTAAATGATGTTTTATTTATATCTTAATTTCATTTTATGATATGAAATAATTTAATAAATTGTTTATTTCTAAGGAACCATATATACACACTAATTCATAGAGAGAGAAAATATTTTTTTATAAAATTTATAAATTAAAAAGCTATCACATATAATTTCACCAGTTAAGCCCACTAACAATATTATTTTTAAAATTCACTCAATTTAATATAATAAAACTAAGTTGAAAAGCAAATATTTATCTTGATAAAATGCAGTAACTTTTCTGCTCTTGTCAATATATGATACTTGGCGTTCTTCCCATGTGCGTAAAGAAAGAAATTGACCGATTGAATGGGACAAGAAATGGATGATGTTTTGCAATAATCAATATGATTTTTTCATTGTATTTATGATCGTAGTTACAAATATATCACAAAATAGAATTTTAAGAAGTAGCGACATGCATAGCCTTGTTAGCTTTATCCATTAGAGTAGAGAACCCTACATCCAATGTTGTTAAGTTGTGAACATTGGGTTGCAGTAAAAATCCCAATATTCTAAACTTAAAATGAATGACAGAGATACAATACACCACTTACACTTTGTTAGAGAGAAAAAGCATGATTCCTTGAAGAAGCTAAATAAACTATATTTTAAAATAAACCTTATAAGAAATTATAATTTCATTAAAATTATTCAATCAAATTTCTAGTAAAAAAAAAAAAAAAACAAAACTTCTTTTAAAAAAAACCAAAACTTCTATTTTTTCTTAAAAAAAACCATTACTAAAAAAAAAAATTCTTTAAAAAAAACCATATTTTCATTCATGATTTGAAACAAAAACACAACCAAAATTTCTTTAAAAAAAAAAAAACAAAACTTCTATTTTTTCTTTTAAAAAAAACCATATTTTCATTCATGATTTGAAACAAAAACACATTTTGTATATGTATTTTAGTGCATTCCCTGAGATTTGTCTCGATCCTACATGTGGCTAGAGTGTCAAAAATATATAAACCCTATAATTGTTTACAAAAAATGTCTGCAAAACTATGAGAAAAATATGTTGATGAATCTACCTAACAAAGTGTATTTCATTATGTAATTAAGTACCCATCATAAAAAGCATATATACTAAACTAAAAAGATAATATAAAATATATGTAATAGAGTTTAGAGACAAAAAGAAAATATATACGTAGAGAGATAAAAAGTTGACCATTGAATTAGCCATGATCATCTACAATAGGTTCCTCCAAAAATGGTCGGTGAAAAAAACTAGTATTGATATGTCCCTGAAACTTCAGTCACCTGCGAAATCCCCCTATCCAAGTGTAGGCATTCTTTAGAAAACTTGTCAACAATCATGTTTCATTCCCTATAAACATGATTACATGACAAAGAATAATATGCAGAGTTCAGACGTAATATATCCATCAATATATGAGAAAGGGAAATGGGATGACACACTTGGGTTGAATTGACCCAATTCACCACCAGTAATGAATCATCGAAAATATGAAGATGTTCATAACCCTTTTTCAGAGAAAAGTCAATTAAATATTTGTATGCTAAAATTGAAACCTAGTTCTTTGAACCCCTCCCTCACCCCAAACTAACATGAAAATAATTTTTTCCTGTGAGATTTATTGCAAACCCCCCTCCACATATAGCACCCTCAACCTAAGACTTCATGTCAAAGTAAGCCCAAGAAGAATTTACATCTGGTGTCTCAACCATGACATTCTTGCCATGAGAAGCTATCTGAGACTGTGGGTAGTGAGATAATATGGAGATGCCATCATCAACAACTCAAATCAGATGAGATAAAATGTCCTAAAATATTGATTTATTGTGGTCCAACCATATACCCCAATATAGAATGGGTGGTACAGATCTAAAAGAACTGGTTGCCTTGTCATCAACCCAAGCCTTCCAAATATCCATGAAAGAAACCCCTTCCTAGATACATGCATCACCCAAGACATCCCTACATTCCACCCAAACTTGTTTGGAAAAAGAACAATGAACAAATAAGTGTTCAATCAATTTAGAGCTACCCCTACACAAAATGCATCAGCCCAAACCAATTTTTTGATGTAATTGCATCACATCCCAAGTTGAAACAGATCCAACAATGATACACCAAGCAAAAATCCAAGATTTGGATGGGAATTTTGTTTTCCAAAGGACATGCCACCACCATTCCAGATCAACATTATGAGACAAAATATTAAGTTGAATATAACCAGATTTTGGGGAGTAGACACCATGCAGAGCCACAAATCATACAAGTTCATCCTTAGAGGAAGTGAGTCTAATATGAGAGAAGTGCAAAGCATTTATTTAGTTGGACCACTCCCTCTTGAACAAACCGTTTAAATTTAAATTGTCGACTTCCATCCTTGTCACCAAAGAGTAGTTCGAATAATGTTGTTAATGTGAGAAATTCTTGAGATACCTCGATCCCTAAACCAACTTATGAGTTCCTGAGATAACATGTGACTATTACAGTCCCTGGCCATAGATCCATGCCCAAACAAACCTTGGCCCCATTCCCAATCTTCCAAGCCAACCCAAAATATATCTGTTAGGGTCCCACCCTAACCCCCTTATTTATGTCTTGGGATCACGTCATAGTCAAGAGTCAATAAAGCCCATATTAATATTTGTAAGTGGTTAACCCGCAATTAATAACGGGACCACAGTTAGTTGCAAATGGGCGGAAGTATTAGATAGATGGTATTAATAAAACCCATGATATTGGCTCGTGGTATTGCATGTATGAGTCATATATAAAGGATAGAGACTCCCTGCGAGGAGCATTGTGTCTTGTTTTGTAATCGAGCTCTGCTCTATTGGAGGATGCCCCCTCGAAGAGGCTTGTGAACATTTCTCTCTGAATAATAAAATCATTGCTATTCTGTGTTCTGGGTATATTTTCTTCGCATATTTTGTGTTCTCGGTATCTTTTCTTCGCTTGGGTATTGATTTGCAGGTTAAGAGCATAACAAGTGGTATCAGAGCACTTTCCAGGGCTCGGTGGGATCTCCAAATTTTAGCAAATTTTTTTTTAGGCTAGAGACGTGTTCCGGCGTCTTTAAACCACGGGATCTGTCGTTAAGCGCATAAACCTGCGGATTTGGGGAGGCATGCACGCAGGAAATACAAGAGGTTGTCACGTCTGTTGGACTCCCTTGTAACCCCCGTGGGTACCCCTTCGAGTAGTAGCGCATTAGACAGAACTGCGCACGGACTGTCTTCCACGTACCCTCTGGGTATATAGGAAGCCCCCTAGCTCCCTTGAAACCTCGCCATACATAAACCTTCGGCCGTCTTGTTGCTACAGTACACCGAGAACAGCACTCGGAGAGATTACTCGCCCGTACGATAGGGTAGTCGGGTTGTACGGCTAAGGGTACGGTCGATCCTCCTTAGTTAGAGCCCTGAAACATTGGGCCGAGTACTACTGTCAGACCCTTATGTATATTGCGATCTGTAGCACCTGACACTCCCCAAGACCATATTTCCCTTTCTATCGAGGGATCACACATCATCTATTCCAGATCAGCAGCAGCAGTTGTTCCACCATTCAGATCTCTCAGATCCACCAGATCGGATATTCCAGATCAGCAGCAGCAGTTGTTCCACCATTCAGATCTCTCAGATTCACCAGATCGGATATTCCAGATCAGCAGCAACAGTTGTTCCACCATTCAGATATCTCAGATCCACCAGATCAGAGTAGTTGCAAAGGGTTCCTGTACCTGGATATGATTTTCGCAGGACTTTTGGCGGCATTGACAGTTTGAGGATTTGGCGACTGCAGTATTGCTCAGGAAGGGGTAAAACTCCGTTAGGAGTTTTTCAAAAAAAAAAAAAAAGAAGTCTGAGATCTTCCGGGGCGCTTATTGGTGACCTAGCCCATCAGTATCAGGACGACGAGCTGAGCAAGGTGGTACCATTCAATTTCTTAGTAAAAATTTTTAGGCGGTCCCAATTTTTCATCAGGTTGGTGTATGGTAGAAACTCGCGCTCAAGTGATGGCCAATGAAAGGATCGACAAAATTGAAAACTATGTCAACTCCCTCCAAACTGCGGTGGACAAGATAGCACTTAACCTTCAAGGAATGAGTGACCACATAGAACTTGAGCTTAAAGGAATGAGTAACCAGATACAGGAGGCATTCTCAAAGGGCAAGAAGCCAGCCCACGAGGAGGCGTATAATGGCCATGAATACCATGAGGGTGAGTCTAGCCACTCTCCTCACGTTTGGCACTCCCATCCACCACCCAGTCAGCGACCTCCCAAGTTGGATATGCAGAAATTTGACGGTTCTCACACGTCCGCATGGCTAGCACAAATGGAGCAGTACTTCCAATTGAATCATATCACAGATGAGGGGACTAAGCTTATGGTTGGCACCATGTACTTGGACAATGAACGATGGCAATGGAAGGAATGGCATCAGCGTTGCAATGGACATTTTCAGAATTGGGCCCAATTTGCCAAAACTCTTCGCAGTCGCTTTGAACAGGAAGACTCTTTTTTGGGGCGTCTCACTAAGCTCCGACAGACGGGTACAGTGGAGGAATATATTACTGCTTTTGAAGCCTTAGCCTTCCGCACTAAGGGTCTCACAGATGAGTTCTACATGGAATGCTTTATCAGCGGTCTTAAAGAAGCCATCAAAGCTCAGGTTCTACTCCACCACCCTCCCACATGGACAGAGGCTTGCCAGGTAGCCCGTAAGGTGGAACGTGCATTAACAGCCCAATCCAGCCGCCCCAACTTCCCCGCTAAAGGTCGTCTCTCACAGGCTATTATCGTAAATTTGTCCGCAACTATGGCCGCATAGCGAAGCCCCTAACGCAACTCCTAAAGAAAAATTCCTTCTTCTGGAATGAGGAAGCACAACAGGAATTTATCGCTCTAAAAACCGCCATGTGTTCCACTCCTGTCTTAGCACTACCGGACTTCACCAAATCATTTGTCATTGAATGTGATGCTTCGGGAACAGGTATTGGAGCGGTCTTAATGCAGGAAGGGCGACCATTGGCCTTCACCAGCCAACAACTAAGTGGGAAGAATCTGGGCCAATCTACCTACGAGAAGGAAATGGTGGTCGAGACCTGGAGACCTTACTTGTTGGGGCGACGTTTCCAAATCCGCACAGATCATCACAGTCTTAAATATTTTTTGGAGCAACGCCTCTCTTCCCCTCAACAAAATAAATGGTTAGCCAAAATGCTGGGATATGATTATGAGATCATTTACAAGAAAGGGAAAGACAACAGGGTAGCAGATGCATTGTCGCGCCAATTTGAGGAGGAAAGTACTCTGCTCGCAATTTCCCTCCCCATTCCAGACTGGATTGAAGAGGCTCGCAGGGAATGGTTTTCACATCCAGGGCTCTCCCAACTCATTTCTCAATTGCAGGAAAATCCTAATTCCAGCAAGGGCTACTCATGGCAGAATGATATTCTTCGCTACAATGACAGAGTCGTAATATCACCAACATCCACCCTCAAAAGTCGCATTTTGGCAGAATTGCACTCATCTCCCATTGCAGGACATTCGAGCTTTCAGAAGACGTATGCTCGCACCAGAAGATCATTTTTTTGGACCGGCATGAAACAGGACATCCTTACTTTCGTAGCAGAATGTGACGTCTGTCAACGCCACAAAGGGGAAACCGTCAACACACCAGGCACATTACAACCATTGCCCATTCTGGCGTCAATTTGGACAGAGGTTTCCATGGATTTCATTACAGGTCTTCCAAAGTCTGGGAACAAGTCAGTCATCATGGTGGTTGTGGACCGACTATCGAAGTATGCTCATTTCTGTGCCCTACCCCACCCATTTACACCAACCTTGGTTGCTCAAACTTTCATGGATCAGATCTTCAAATTGCATGGCATGCCCACTTCTATTGTATCCGACCGTGACCCAATCTTCACCAGTAATTTTTGGCAGGAGCTCTTCAGAATACAAGGCACTCAACTCAAACTCAATACTTCATATCATCCGCAAACAGATGGTCAAACCGAAGCCGTCAACAAATGTCTAGAAACCTACCTTAGGTGTTTCACTTCAGAAAAGCAACACCTTTGGGTACAGTGGTTACCTCTGGCGGAGTGGTGGTATAACACCAACTATCATGCCACTACCAAAATGACTCCCTATGAAGCAGTCTATGGACAACTTCCACCTTCCCCTACTTCTTATCTCTCGGGGTGCTCCAAAGTACAAGCCGTGGATCAACTCCTACAACACCGCTCAACCATGCTTGCCCATCTGCGCGAGAATCTTCATCAAGCTCAGAACCGTATGAAGCAACAGGCTGACCAACATCGCTCAGAGCGCCAATTTCAAGAAGGGGATCAGGTCTTTTTGAGGCTGCAACCATATAAGCAAACATCACTCAAAGACAAGGGTTGTCAAAAGCTCTCCCCAAAATTCTATGGACCATACCAAGTACTACAACGCATTGGAGAAGTGGCTTACAAGTTGGCTTTGCCACCTACAGCAAAAATCCACCCAGTTTTCCGTGTATCGTGCCTCAAGAAAGTGATTGGGAACAATTTCCGAGTTCAAACTAGTCTACCTGAATTGGATGAAGAAGGGTCAATCTGGCTTCAACCTGAACAGGTTCTAGACACAAGAGACAAGCACCTGCGCGGTCGCATGATTAAGGAGGTCCTCGTCAAATGGAAAGACACCTCTCCGGAAGATGCAACTTGGGAACCAGCCACTATTATTTAGCAGTTTCCGCAGCTTTAGCCTTGAGGACAAGGCTAGTCTTAAGGGGGAGGGCATGTTAGGGTCCCACCCTAACCCCCTTATTTATGTCTTGGGATCACGTCATAGTCAAGAGTCAATAAAGCCCATATTAATATTTGTAAGTGGTTAACCCGCAATTAATAACGGGACCACAGTTAGTTGCAAATGGGCGGAAGTATTAGATAGATGGTAAATAGGTGGTAGTATTAGATAGATGGTATTAATAAAACCCACGATATTGGCTCGTGGTATTGCATGTATGAGTCATATATAAAGGATAGAGACTCCCTGCGAGGAGCATTGTGTCTTGTTTTGTAATCGAGCTCTGCTCTATTGGAGGATGCCCCCTCGAAGAGGCCTGGGAACATTTCTCTCTGAATAATAAAATCATTGCTATTCTGTGTTCTGGGTATATTTTCTTCGCATATTTTGTGTTCTCGGTATCTTTTCTTCGCTTGGGTATTGATTTGCAGGTTAAGAGCATAAAAATATCAAATGAAAGGAATTTAAAACATCCCTCCACACTACCAGAATATTTTGTCTCGGTTTGTTCGGGAGGCGAATCTAATCATCAAGTGAGTGTGGAGCAATATATTTTTTTTGAATAACACAGGTCCACAAGCTATTTGTGTATAGAAGACGTTATCCACATTTTGCAGCCAAAGCCTTTGAAAACATGAATATATTTTTAAGACCCCAACCACCAAGCAACTTTGGCACATGTTAATGGTGTTGGACCTACCATCATTAAGCAGATCTCCCTGGTATGAAGTCCCAAATCATACCTCACACTATTTGGTGTAGGAGTCCCATCCAATATAAAGGTCTAGTTTCCAAATCCTTAAAGATTTTCCTTGGCTCTAGTTATCAGTACGAGATAGGGATGCAATGGTGTCCTCAAAAAATCAAGGGAGGTATGTCTGGTGAGTGTGCAGTTGCACTTACGTCAAGGTTCTTCTACTGCAAAGGGGGGAGAAAATTGAGCCTCTAAGTGAGAGGTAATAGTACCACCCAGGAAGAGACACACATGAACTAGAAGGATTTGTCTAACATCCAACAAAATAGTCCACAATGGATGTGACGTTCATTATGACCAACAAACAGGGAAAGATATGTTTAATATCTCTGGGAATAGTCCACAAGGATGGGACAACAATAAAAATCATTACAACACATTCTTAATTAGATAAGTACTAAAATAACCGAAATAGTTCAACTATCTTAGTACATGTGAAGGCAAACATGAAATACAAACATCCACAGAATAGTCTTACAAACATTCATAGTCCATGCATAAAGAACATGTTGGCCTTAAAGGCTTATGTTATTAAGAAAAAAATCCAAGACACATGTTTACACTTTACATCACTAGCACCAATAGTGGGACATTGGAGCCACTCATTTCTCCTCAAATAACTAGTTGATCTCTCTAATGCCTTGCAGAAGGAGCTAAGATGAAAAGTCCTTCTCTCATATAATGAGGGGGTATATATAAACAAGGGGTGATATTTCCCCTTTGTGACTTTTGACTACCCTCATGATTATTCATCTTCCTATGGATTTTCAACTTACATGACTTTCCATATCCATATGTGTCCTCTTGGACTTCCACTTTACAATACATTTGAATACAATATACATGGTCCACAAGAGTGATGTGGCATATGACCACTCATGACATGATATGACATGACACCGCTGACATGGACTGCTTGATGATGTGGCAATTTCAAGTCATTGTTGCTGATGAGTTTTGGATGTCTTCTTGGATATGCTTTCTCTTCACCTCTACATGGCTTGGTGATGGAGAGTCTTAAATGATATTTAGTTTGGATGGTAGTTACAAAATTGTGTCCCTTTTCTTTCTCTTGATTGATCTACTTGTGATTTCAGCTTCAAGGGAGTCTTTAGGAATGTTTCCCTCCTTCTTTTCCTTCTTCGTCATCTCGCCATGACTTGATAGTGTACATGCTCCTACAATTCACTCATGACGGGACGACATCAATCCGAAAACCCCTAGTCTAAGATGATTCATTCTTATTCATGAATTGAGTCGGGGACAAGTCACAAATTGGGGAGAGGGGCATAGTGACTACGCATTGCATAGTTCCAATAGTAAGGGGGAGAAATTAGGCTTTGATATTATGCAATGCGCATCTCAGTGGGGCTTGAAGGACAAAACTACGCAGTCTCTGGAGGCAATGGGGTCCCGATGAGGGAAAGGACAATGGGAGAAGTCTATGTGCAATTTTGAAGGCCAAGAGAGGCTAGGCTTCTGCGCATTACGTATTTCTAGCAGAAAAGGGAAAACCTTGAGGGTTGAAGATGTGAAGTGTACAGTTCAAGGCAGACTGGGAGAAACAACATCATAATTCTTGGGGTCAAGATCAAGAGTTGGGCTCAGGAATTGTAGAGGTCAGCAACCCTAGATGATAGTGACTTCACATTACGCATTTCCAAGTAGCAACGTCACAACTTAGAGGGTTGAGATTGTGTAGTACACAGTTCAATCAAGGCCTAATGAAGCTAAGTTACTTGGTCAGGAAGATTTTCTGAAAATGGCTAAGTGTGGGATGGGTGATGAACTATGATGAACCTTGACTCTGATCACAAACATAGCATACTTTGATGACACAACAACATCAATCATCAGAATACATAAACAAGCCACTTCCCTCTGTGTCACTTCCTCATAACAAGATACAACAAGGTCAACACTTAAGATAGGCTTTAGGACGACTGTGACAAAACTTGTGTGACAATGTTCAAGACTTTGTGTATGCATGCGATATATGTTTACCAGGGAAAAGTTTAAGGACTGCCCTAAATTTATATGTATAATAAATAGGCGAATCCCCATGATACATAGGAAAAATAGGAGGTGATTTTATCAATAATATAATATGTATATATAATTTTTTTGGTGAATCTCTCACCAGATTATATTATCTTGTAAAGTCATGGCGAATCTTTCACTGAATTATAAAATCTTGTAAGATCTTGGCAAATCTTTCACTGAATAATAAAACATTGTGAAGTTTTGGCAAATGTTTTGTTAAAGTATGAAACCATATATGATAATAGGAAAACATATTCATTAAACTGTAATATGCTAACATACATGTTTGGAAAAAAGAAACATAATTTTCTCTTCCTACAAACAATGTTGCAAGTTTCAATGGCCATGTTTGTCAAAGTTCTTACTGTACACTCTTTCATATCCTTCTATTAGTTTTGATAATATTCCACAACAAAGTTCTTGTAGGTGTTGATGTTGACCACCAGTTCTGTCAAGGTGGGAGAGATAAATATTTTCTCTATCGTTTTTGTAAAGCTATCAAATTTCTTTCTTATTCCATAGACTCCAACTGCAAGATAAAAAAAACACACATCAAGTTTGTTTACCCCAACACGCCAACAAGTAGCAAGCCCCAACTATATAATATAAGAAAGTAGTAGGTATCCCAAAGGCCCGAAGGGGATCTAATGGAAAGAAGTGACCATTGTGAGAAGCCTTCCAATCAATATATAAATATATAAATGTAGATTTATTATTATTTTAATTGGAAATCTTCAATTAAATAAGACAATTTAATTACATCTCTCCCAATCTAAATTTCTTATTAGCTTAATTCACTACCTTCATACGTATAAATTTCTTATTAGCATAATTCACTACCTTCATACATCTTGAATTTTTTAACAGCCAGTTGTAACATCTTGATCAATTTCCTTTTTGGTGCACAAACTCTGCCTTTTAGGACAATATGGTGTAGTAGCCCAACCCCTACAGATCATTATGACAAACTAAGAATAACAGAGAAGATGAAAGGTTGTACAAACCAACATATTTTTCAAATAACTAACCCAACATCAATACCTTAACATTTTCAAGAAGATATCATATATAGAACGTTTGAAAAATGGTGGGAAATCTGGGTAGCGACTATCTCTCTTCTGCGGGGGTGATGCGTAAAGAGTGATAAGATTTCATTGTTTTGAATTTTTTTTTTGTTAAATAAGAAAAGCCAATATTAATGGAGATATTGGTATTTTTTACTAAATTTTGTGAAGTTACTAAATGTAGCTTTAACCATTCACCTTAAGATGTTTTTTACAATATAATTTCCTAAGTCTATTTAATAATTCATTAACATAAAAACTAACCTATATCCATCTTAACTCCACATCTACCACTCTTGGATGAAGTCTATTTATCCCTCTCAGCACTTGGTAGACCCAGAATTAAGATGGATCTACTGATAGAATTTCCCGTTTAAATAGTCTATGCTCACATGAATACCATGGTATTACCATGGGCCAATACCATGGGTTAACATAAACCTAGAGCTTAAAAACTACTATTAGTAATTTATAAAAATTAACAAAATTAATAATTGATTTTTATTTTATTTTTTTATTTTAACCAAGTTAAAATGTTCAAGTGACATTAAATTACAAGATCCATTTTTACTCTTGATCTACCAAGCCCCGAGAGGGATCAAATATTTTTTCACTCTATGCTAGTTTGCATATCACGATATTTGATCCCTCTCGGTGCTTAGTAGATCTAGAGTAAAGATGGACCTATGCTGGTTTAATTCCCCCCTTTAAATAGGCTACATTCCACATGAATACCATGGGTCAATACCATGTGCCATATTTATTTTTATTTGCCTCATAACACATTTTTTGAGTGTCCTTAAATATAAGGTGACTTATGGAGTAAATACAAAAAATGTTTTATTTATTTACCATACCTCTCGTTTATTTATATTTTTATTAATTTACAATACCTCTTTTATAAATATGGTATTTGACTCATAGGATTCACTTAAATAAAACCTCTTTTTTGAGCCTTCTTAAATAGAAATAGGGTTATGGACTAAATATAAAAAGAGGTTTTATTTATTTACCATACCTCTAGTTTATTTATATTTTTATTTATTTATCATACCTTTGGAGTAAATATAAAAAGAGGTTTTATTTCTTTACCATACCCCTAGTTTATTTATATTTTATTTATTTACCATACCTTTGGAGTAAGTATAAAAAGAGGTTTTATTTATTTACCATACCTCCACTTTATTTAAATTTTTATTTATTGGGACCAAATACAACCTCCCAAACCACCTCACAAACCAGATTGCAAAGCAAAAAATTGGGTAATTGTGATGGAATATAACCTTCCAAACTAGGCGAATCAGGTTAAATGAGTCTTTTCAAAGTTTATCAACCCCTTTTTTCTTGTTCTAAAATGAAACAAATAATTATTTTTTAAATAAAAGTTGGGCTAAATATATGAAATGGGTGTTTTATAAAAATTTCGCCCCTCTAAAATGAAAAACCCCTTAAATTTCGCCCTTGGGCTAAAATTCGCCCCTAAAATTTACCATGATGTTTACATGGTTGGGAAAACTCATATACACAAAGACTGACCTTTGAAACCATCATAAAAGGCTCACAAGCATTGCCCAACATCCAAACATGCCAAAAAACGTTGGTTAAGTCAACATGAAAAAGGGGCCAAATCACTGCAAGAAAGGTCATGAAATGAGTTCTAGTGCTTGCAAAAAAAATATAAAAGACCAAGGAAAGCTCTAAAATTGAGTGAAGCCAAAATTTTGGAGGGTGTTGCACCATCTACAATGCTTGGCGACACACTATTAAACTCCAACTTCTTTGTCTTGGTTAACTTCTTTTGTGCAAGGCCTCTTTTCTTCATGGGGTATTGATTCATCGTACCGATTACTTCGGCCTTCCCACTTAGCCCATGAACAAACATGGTCCCCTCTATACCTTCTTAGTCGAACACAACATGAGATTCAACATAATCATAATGTTTCGAGTTGGGAAGGGTATTGTAGCTCGCGAGCTTAAGATTTTCAAAGTATAATTTTTCATCTCTGGTGTTGCTCCGCTGACAGCAGGCCTGGACAGTACCCTGACGGAGTCATGCTGGAACACAAACATTGCTCCGCTACCAGTGAGCCTGGATAGTACCCCAACATATTTCGCCATTAATTATTTGTTTAAAGAGAACTATGCATTTCCACTTATTTATTTGGGGTAGAAGAGGGATCCCAACTTATTGAGAGCAGAAGTGGTTGTTCCTTCAGAGGATCATATAGAGACCTATTATTTAGGTTTAATCGTTTAGATTTTCCCCTTCTCCATTTATACAAGCTGGATAAGCTTGAGAACACTAAAGTAGAAAAAAAAAATCGATTATGGGACGTTTCCGGACTAAACATGGGTTCATGGTTGGACTAAAACTCTCCTTACAGATGGATAGTATTTTCCAACGAAACTTCATCGACCAAAAGATGTAACCAACACCAAGAAGACGGATAGAATGCTACCCAAGTGATAAAGTGTCACAAGACTCTTTATAGTTCAACCGCACACATACATAGAAGCCGCAATATACTTATGAACAACACTTATTCACATAATAGAAACCAATATAAGATCCAAACAAACAAACAAGCAACAAAAGAAAACACTGTGTACACAATGTAGGGCACAACCCCTGATTTTCATTGAAAAAATTGTTTCAAGTCTTGGCCATTGACAGGGAGAGAGTCAATCTTCCTGTCAGGTGATTGAAGACAATATGTGTGTTGGACAAACTTTTTGTGCACCGTGAATGGCCCAATCCACAGGGACTGAAAATTAGTGTGCCTTCCTTTGTCCTCGTGGGCTTTGTCCCACTTTAAGATTATGTCAACCACACTAGAGATGTTTTTCCCTGCAGACTTCTTGTCGAGCCACCTCTTGCTACAAATTTGGTGAAGTGAAATTTTTTCTTTAGCTTTCAACCTTTCTTCCTGTAGCTTATGGAGGGTGTCCATCCTATGCTGAATTAATAGACATGGCTCTCCTTAGGATTCTTGTGATATTCAGAGAGTAGGAAAGTAGATGTTCAGAGGGAGGATGACTTATTTTCTGTAAACTAGGAAGTAAAGGGAGGTGTTCAAGGAAGTTTTTGGTATGACTCAGTCAGCCCATAAGGTATTCGCCAAAGTAGAGTGTCAATTTCGTTGTTCATAGAATGTGGTCTTTTTGATAATTCAAGTAAGATTCTTGTTCGTGGATTCTACAAGACCATTCCCCTGTGGATAATAATTAGCTGAATGCTTCAATATGACACTATTTTCCAATGAAAAACCATAGAATCTTAATGATGAAAAGTATGTTGCATTGTCAAAAAACATGTGAAGTAGGAACGTTGAACTTGGAAATGATGTTCTGTTGCAGAAAGATAATGACTTCTTGATCATTCACCTATTTGAGTGAAACTACTTCTATCCACTGTGTGAAGTAATTTGTAGCAGTTAAGATATAGTGGTGCTTCTTTGACGAGTGCAGGAAAATTTCCCCAATAATGTCCAAGCCCCACTGTTGAAAAGGTTCTTCCACTGCAATGGATTATAGCGGGGCAGCTAACTTCTTGTTTCTGTCAGCACACCTTTGATATACCAGACACTTGCAGGCATAAGCATGAGCATCTATGAACAATGTAGGCCAGTAAAAGTTGACCCGCACAACCTTATGCACTATAGTGTTTCCTGCAAAGTGTCCCCGAACTAGTCCGTCGTAGAGATCACACAATAATTTTTTAGAATCATGCACCTCCAAACACTTGAGAAGTACTTTGTTGTGGTGCTTTATAAAAATCACCCCATGCAACAACTGATACGATAATTCTTTAAGTATGACTTCCCTCTTCTATCGTGCGGGAAAGTGAGAGGGAACTATGTCATGCTCAAGGTATTGGAACACATCTGTGTACCAAGAGTTTATGATTATAGTTGAGGAGGCTCACTCAACATTATACATCTCAATTTATTTCTCCCATGACCCTTGATTGTGTGAACTAGCTTGATTTCTAGATCATACTCTTGTAACTCGGTCATCCAATTCACTTTCCTTTCACCCAGCTCTTATTGAACAAGCAATGATCTGATTTTTGGGTGTGGGACAAAGATAATACAATGGTTATTCAATAGATAGGGCCTAAAAAGCTTTACCACCTTATATACTGCATAAGCTTGTTTGTCCACGGTTGGGTAGTTAAGCTCTCGTCCTTGCAAACTTGCGCTCATGAAGGAGATAGGCCTCTCATTATTCAATTTATCTTTCTGAGTGAGCACATCAATAAGAGAGGTATCGGAAGCAAAAGGGTAGAGCAAGAAATATTTATCGAAGTATGGTTTTTACAATGCGGGTGCTTCTACTATAGCCTACTTAATATGGGAAAACACATCCTTTTCCCTTTATCCCATTTAGAGAATGTGTCCTTCACCATCTCCTGTATTGGTTTGAAATTCTGGGCATAGTCGAACATGAACTTGTGGAGGAAGTTGATCTTCCAAAAGTAAGATTGCATGTATTTCTTATTCACTAGGAAGGGAATTTGCATGATTGTCTTGATCCTATTTGGATCTGCCTTAATCCCACTCTTAACAATGACGTGGCCCAAGAGATTACCCTCAGACACTGCAAATTTACTCTTCTTGTGATTTAAGGATATCCCGTACTTGCGACATCACTCAAAAATATTCTTCAAGTGGAGTTGGTGGTCTGACCTCTATTTGGAGAATATGGTTACATTGTTGAGATAGACTACTATACTTTGCCCAATGAGTGCACGGAAAGCAATGTACATAACACGTTGGAATGTTGCACCAACGTTGATTAGCCAAAACGAAATTTGTCTAGACATGGACATGCCCCACTTCATTCTGAATGTGGCCTTGAGTATATTAGGATTTGCAACTAGAAACTAGTTATATCCAGAATATCCATCTAACAAATAAAACATTTTGGATCCCGATACTATTTTCAATAATTTTTACATGGATGACATGGGGTAGTTGTCTTTATCTAAGGCACAGTTGAGATATCATAAAACTATGATGTGGATCTCCCTGGACTTATTCCTTAAAGGGACAAAATTTGACACCCATGTTGAGTGTTGCACTCTATATATGATCTGACCATACTGTTGGGAACGAGTCCCCTGGGGTCAACTTTGGGGTTAAAAACCCAAGTTTTGGGGCTAAAGGTCCAAGTTTTGTATAAAGAATGTGAAGTCTCCGCATTTTGTGGTCGCGAAGCACGGAGATGTAAACAGTCAAAAAGGGTTTCTGGCCTTCCTTTAGATAGTTTGTGTCAGCTTGATGATATCTGCCCTTGGTCCGCGGGCCATGGGAATGTATAAAAAGGGAGTCTTAGAAGAGTCTAAGGGAAGTAGTAAGTAGATTTCTAAGGAATTTGGGCGCAATTGAGAGCTAAGAGTGAAGAGTCTTAGTGTAGGAAGAGGCTCTGCAGCTGAGTGCGCAAAGGCCTAGGGTAGAAGTCCATAGCTGGGTGCGTAGACCCCTACAACTGTGTGCGTAGGAAGTTAGAGTTTGTACTGGAGATCTGAACCATCAATAAAGATAATTATTCTGGAGATATCTGTGTATGAGTTATTTTACTTCTATTATGAATGTTGCGATGATGTTATGTTGAATGTTGGGTTTATGATTTAATGCTATATTGATGCACGAATCTATGTATTTTACTTTGTCATATGAATGCAAGTAAGAATATCTATTTACACAAAGATAATCATAATGCATGTTGAAGTTAACCAATACTTAAGCTAATCGGGGTAGATAGAGAAGTAAGGATAATTATAGAGGCGCGTAAGTGTCTGAATTTGCTATTTAGGGTCCGTGAAGGACAACCATAGACTTTAGCGGAGGCTTCAAGGATGAATAAAAGAAGTACATTGATAAGTCCTAAATGGATTATAGGTTTGCGCGAAGGAAGGGTTAGGGTATAAAACCAACATCAAAACCATCTCAGGGTGCGGAAACTTGGTTCCTTCATTCCACCATACTGCTTCGGGTGAGACTTCAGTCTGCGCTCCATGGATTGATGCCGAAAGGGCTAGTAGTGTAGGGATTTGCTTAGCTCACTTAACATTGAACCTGGGTCAAGGCTCATCAAGCCAGCAAATGTTTTCGTTGCCGAGACCGGGATCTGCATGAGAGATGTATGATGTTGCATCATTGGAATCCAACTAAGAAAGAGATTGAAGACTGGTTGGATAAAAATATCCACGAATTTTTGGTGCATGAAAATAGGAATCTGCGATTTACGAAAGAACAGTGGTTGGATAGATATATGTACACAGAGATACATGAAATATTCTTTTGTTCCTTCCCGATTGAATTATATGAGTGGATTGCGAAGTTGGCATACGACTAAGGGAGGTGGAGGCTTGACGGTCCGATTGTTTGGACCCCAAAGTTAGTGCGAAGATTAGAAGCCTTTGAAGATAAGATCATGCACATTGTCGACCATTGGATTGATGGTATCATAGGAGGATTTATGATAGAGTTCGCGGTCGATAACTCGGTCAGTTATAGCGAAGCAGAGCACTGCTTCTTCAAGGGGCCGCGAGGTAAGTATTTAAAATTGTTAAATACTTGGAACAGACACCACAACAGCTCTTCTACAACTTCTGTCAATCAATGGGTCATGATGAGCGCACTTGCCGAAGTTACGAATTAATGATGGACAAGACACCTGCATACAGGGTGCAAGTAGAAATGTGACCTCCAGACCAAGGTGCTAGAGGAGTGCGAGGCGAGTATCAGGGGTGCGAACGAGGTTGAGGGCAGTTTATTTGTTACAATTGTGGAGAACCAGAACATTACACTCGAGAGTGCCCAAATTCAACACGTCTTTCATGCCACTATTGTACTCAGTTTGACCATGCAACATAGGATTTCCTTATATTATTGGCTAAGATACGTAAGAAGGGGGAGTAGCCTTAGCAGCCAACATAGAACCTGCAGATGATGAGGGCTGAGCCTCGCAAGGAAGATCCTAAGGTAAATATTGTGCTGCGGAGTGGGGCAATGACTGGTGAAGATAAGGGGAAGCAACCTGAAGAAGGTGAGTGGGTCCATAAAGCGCTAGAAAATGAGACTAAGTTTGATCTAGAACACGCAAAAGAAACATTTATGGAAGCAAAGAAAAGTTTCGCTCAGGCCTCTACCTCAGGGAGTCAGGAGAAGTCAACTGAAGAAATGGACCCGTCCATGATTACCACGTTTTTGGAGAACTGCATGAAACTGCTACGCGATAGCAAGGCTATGAAGGGACTGCAGGAGCTGATCAATAGGTGCGATGGGAAGGAAAACGCTACTGATAGACTGTGCGTAGTCAGGCAGGCATAAGATGAGAATGGTACGTGAGATGAGGCTTACTGCGCAGATAGGCGAATATGAGATGGATCAAGTTATTTTATTTGGGGTCGGACACAAATGTTTTGCTGAAACAAACATGGGAGAGAATAGGGAGACCTACACTACAGTGGTCTCTAATTCAGTTAAGGATGGTGAATCAACAGAAAATCATCCCAATGGGGAGGTTGCAGGTGGTAACAATTGATATTGAAGGTGCGAGCACACTAGTTGATTTTGAAGTGATAGAGATTGTGGATAACAACAATCCTTACCCCGCGCTCCTTGGGATCAACTGGGTCACTGACATGAATGGTGTAATCAATCTGAAGAAGTGGAATATGATATTTGAAAAGAAATCGCTCCGCGTAGTAGTGCCCCTAGAACCTGCAGAAGGACTGCACTATACTGAACCGGTCTGTGATTATGAAAGTGATGACAATTTGGACTAGATTTACAAGATAACGGTGCGAGACCAAGATTGGGTGAATCCTACAACAAATGGATGTATTGCATTGGATCGCAAGAGTTCCTGCACATCAGATTTAGATGAAGAACTGGAGCACTGGCAAAATTGTATGTATGAAGTATCTACACTGTACTGTAATATGATGACCAATTCGTTGCATTGTGTATCATCGGAGGTAAGAAATTTGCCTTATTATGATGGTTTAACTAATGTTGATCAATTTTTGGATGCATTTGAGAGAGAAGTGCAAGAGAAACATCGTTTCTAGGCCTTAGACTGGGTGTTGTGTGCTACACCTGCGAGATGGTGGGGCACACACAAGGACAGTTTTGATGATTGGCGCGTATACAGAAAAATGATGAGAGTGCGGTTTGGCCACCCACAAGTGTGGCTAACAGAAAAATATGATGGGAGGAATGATCCATGTGACCATTTGGCCAAATGGACTGAAGTGTATGGAGCGAAGCCTCAGCCGGAGTGGGTCCATCTATTTTTTCATACCTTGGATGTTATACCAATGAATTGGTACTTGGAGACAGAACTCCGCCATGGCACTGAAGAATGGGATGTTTTGCGCCAAGGATTTTTTATGATGTTTAGCTTTGAGGATGGGTTTGAATGTATCGATGAAGCATTGCAGGAGGTTAAGGCAGTGATCTTTAGGATACCACAAGATCCTCTAGATTTGATTCAACCTGATTGGACTACCCAGCTAAGCCATGCGCTGGAGTGCTACAATGTAACAGCAAAAGAAGAAGATGAAGACCCGAGGAAGATTAATATTCCAGAGACTGAAGGTCACCGCAAAGTTGAGGGACCGCAACTAGAGAACCCAGACATAACTGAGCCACTCAAAACTAGACAGGTGAACATTGGCACGGAGGTAGAGCCAAAGTTTGCAAAGATTGGGGACTACTAGGATGATGCGACAGTAGATAAGGTCACCGAATTACTCCGCGAATATCAGGATCTATTCCCCACGAAGTTTTTGGATCTGAAAGGGATAATAGGGGACTTGGGTGTCATGAAGATCACTCTGAAACCGGACTTGAATCTAGTTAAGAAAAGACCTTACCGCCTCAATCCAAAGTATAAAGAAAGGGTCCGTTTGGAGTTGGATAAAAGGCTTACAACAGGTATCATTGAACCAATCGAGGAGTTTGATTAGGTAAGCCAAATGGTAGTTCAAGACAAGAAACATAAGGATGAGATACGGATATGCGTAGATCTCAGGAAGTTGAATGACACCTGTGTGCATGATCCCTTCCCAACTTCGTTCACTGATGAGGTGTTGGATAATGTTGGTGTCCAAGAAGCATACTCATTTATTGATGAGTTTTCTGGGTACCATCGGATCAAAATCACACCTAAGGATAGAAGTAAGACGACCTTCGCAATCGAGTGGGGATGATTTTAGTACACTGTAATGCCTTTTGGGTTGAAGAATGCGTCGATGATCTTTTCGCGTGTAGTCATTGCACCATTCAAGGACTTCATTCATAAATTTATGGAGGTATAATTTGACGATTAGACAATGTTTGGACTGGTAAAGCGCCACTTAGAAAGTCTATGCCTGATTCTAGATACACGGCGGAGGTACCAGATCACACTCAATCTGAAGAAATGTTTGTTCTGTGTCCCTTTTGGGATCTTTCTAGGTCATGTGGTATGCATACAAGGCTTTATGATAGACCTCGTGAAGATCATGGTTATAATCAATTTGGAGGCACCAAGAAGTGTGAAACAACTGCACACAACGTTGGGACATACTGGGTACTATAGAAAGTTTATCAAAATCTATGCCCCGATCACCGCGTCGATGGAGAAGCTATTAAAAAAGGATGCTACATGTTGCTGGAATGAGGAATGTCAAAAGAGCTTGATGTGCTCAAAGAGAAGATGGTCACCACACCAATCCTAGTCTTCCCAGATTGGAAGAAGGAATTTCATGTGCATGTGGATGTGTCATGTATTACCCTGGGAGCAGTACTGGCATAGGCCAATGAAGGGGAATTGGATCATCCTATAGTGTTCGTAAGTAGGAAGTTGTTCAAAGCTGAGAAAAATTATTCCATGACAGAGCGCGAGGGATTAGCTATGGTGTACGCACTCCAGAAGTTCAGGCATTATCTATTGGGCAGACATTTTAAGATGTATACAAACCATTCTACATTGAAATACCTGGTCAACAAGCCTGTGTTGGGGGGGAATATATGCAAGTGGTTTTTTTTGTTATAGGAATATGATTTTGAATTCATTGTGAAACCAAAATGATTAAATGCAGGACCAGATCATTTGTCGCACATTGAAACTGGAGAAGGGCCTAATAATTTGGAGGAAGGACTGCCTGACGTGTAGCTCTTTGTAGTGCATGTCGCGAATAGTCACTTTGAAGATATTATACACTTCTTGATGACAGGAATGACTCCAGAAGGATATACAAGTCAACAGAAGAAGGAACTGGTGGTGCAAGCGGCAGAGTTTTCTATCATTGCAGTGCACTTGTACAAAATGGGAATAGATGAAATATTGTGACGTTATGCACCAAAGTTTGAATGAAACAACATCCTTGCTGAGGCTCATGGTGGAGCCGAGGGAGGTCATTATGCAGGAAAGGCAACAATGTAGAAGATTCTATGTGCTAGATTGTGGTGGCTGACACTGCATAAGGATTCAAAAGCATATTGTAGGGCATGATATGCATGCCAAAGGACTGATAGACCCTCGTGGAGGGATGAGATACCACTGAATCCACAGATATCATTATAGCCCTTCGAGAAGTGGGTGATTGACTTTGTGGGACCAATTTAACCTCTAGGAAAGAAGACAAGTGCACGATACATCATCATCACGACTGAGTACTTAACCAGATGGGTAGAGGCGCAGCCTATGAAGGACTGCACAAGCAATGCAACAAGAAAATTCATCTTTGAGTACGTGCTGACAAGGTTTGGTTGTCCAAAAATGTTAATGAGCGAACGAGGTACGCATTTTCTTAATGAGACAATCAGTGTGATGACGAAGGAATTACCATCAGAAGAGCACGCCATATCACCTATAGGCTAATGGGATGGTGGAAGCATTTAAAAAAATATTGGAGAGTGCGCTAAAAAAGGTTTGCAATGCTCAAAGAAATGATTGGGATGTGTGCATACCCGCGGTGCTATGGGATTATAGAACAACTTGCAAGAAGCTAACTGGACAAATGTCGTTCAAGTTGGTCTATGGTGTAGAAGCTGTGATGCCGATGGAGTACATTGTACCTAGTCTGCACATAGCGACATTCACAGGGATGGCAGATCATGAAGCCCTAGAGGAGAGGCTCGCATAGCTAACAGAGATTGAAGAGGATAGATTTCTAGTTGGATTCCATCAACAAGTTAAAAAGGAGCGTGAAGAGGCATGGAATGATCGACACATCAAACTACGCACCTTCAAGGTAAATGATTTAGTTTTACTATATGACAACAAGTTTGATAAATTTCCAGGAAAATTTAGGATGCATTGGCTGGGGCCATATGTCATCAAGGAGATTACCAATGGTGGTGCAATTCAGTTGGTAAAATTAAATGAAGTACCCTTCCCAGGAAAGGTGAATGGTAGTCGATCGAATCTATACATTGGCGATCCAGCTAGATGACTACATGATGGAAGCATAGTCTTAGTGCTCTAGGCAGCTGAAAGGAGGTGCAAGACTATAAAATACACTGCTCGAATTGTGGAGCTACACGATTGGGTAACTGTGTGAAATGAAGGAATGTCACAGTATCAACAGAAACACGCGGGGAGCTACCTATCGAAGAAGGAACCACATAGGGTAGTTGAAAAGTGACCGTTATCATTACTATTCATGATTTGACAATCGCCTTTGATGATTACCTTAAGTCAGAATTTAAGGGAAATATCTTTGAAAATCTACAGCTAATCTAGCATTTATGAACGAATTTTGGGGGGAACGGTCGGATTTGAATTAGAAAATCCCTATAAATTACAGATGGTTGCCCAGCAAAAAACACTTGGCATTTTGAGAATTGAGGTGTTGAGCTCTCAGGCGCATATGAACCATGAGAACTTTGCAGCTTTGATAACAAGTTCAACGTTTGAGAGTTTGCCGAAGGAAACATAGGAGTTTTTGACTAGTATCATGTCAGCGCCCGTAGAAACTGTGACTATTGGAGAAGCAATGGCAGATGAGGGAGCTACCCCAGAGGTAGCAATGGAAGCTGAGGAAGCTGCCCCAGAGATAGCAAGTGTCGAAGTACCTGTAGAGGTATCCAAATCGTCGAGGTCGCCCAGGCCAAGGCCTACGCTGACCAAAGAGGGTCTGAAAACGAACAAAGATAAGAAGAAAGCAACACCGTCAGTGCGCGTGTCACCCAGAAAACACCCACAGAAGGAAAAGCCCATCGCGCAAGAGAAGGGCAAGGTAGTTGACCTGGAACCTGAAGAAGACAATGAAGAAATCAATATTGGTGGGGAAGACATTGACATGGGGGCAGAGGACATTCACATTGAAGGGTTCGAACCTATCTCTAAACTGCCCAAATACATTCCTATTGGAAATAATACTGAGAGGGGGGGTGAATCAGTATTAGCAAGTCAATAATATTTCATTTCCATATTTTGATTCATATACGCTACTTCAGTTAACGAAACATGAGTGTATACGCAACTGTATATAAGGCAACTAGCGTATATCCTGTAAACTTATAATTTAGTTAATTCTTCATAAGTTGACCTGTAATCTATGCATCATAACCATATAACCAGGAACAGTAAAAACAGAATAGACAGTCACACACATGAACACAAGATATAAGGTGGAAACCCAATGTGGGTGAAAACCACCTACTGTAATCGTCTCTATCTTTCTTTTAATAAGAAACTTCTTTTTACAATACTTTGTACTGGTGTAGTCTTATACTAGTACACAAGCTTCTACCTGCAGAAGGATACAACCTTCTCTCATTCTCTAGCTTCTCCTAGAAGGGAGCTACAATTCCCTAGCTCTTGTACTAGCTGATGTACCGTAGGTGCTGACCTACAGAAGGCTACAACCTTCTCTTTTCTTCCAGGGACCACGTTTCATAAATTTTTAGACTGGATCCATCAATAACATCAATCAAACGTCAAATATATCTGCATCAACCAATCTCCTTTGCACCAACCAAAAACTGAATCAAACAATCAGTTCTCTGAATGTTGTAACCAGAATACAGTAACAGTAACTAGAACCCAAGCCAGAACCCAGAACACTGTAACAATAATCAGAAGTAGCTAAAGCATATTTTATGAGGTATACGCTACTTCAATGTGATGAACCTGCGTGCATACGCATGTGTATCAAGGCAAACCTATGTATACACACTTTTGAAATGCCGAACCAACGTGTATACGTGCCTTTGCTATAATGAACCTGCTTACAAATCTGTAAATGATGATTTTAACCTTTACAAATATTCAGACATTAGTTATACCCAGATCATCATATTTATAGATTACGACATGTGCCAATTATTTAGATAAAGGATCAAAACCACACAAAGATACTTCTCTTCAAGCTTTAAGATCTTGACCCATCAATAGAACTTATCCTTCATCAAGTGCCTTGATTCAAATCCAGTTGTGCACCATAACCCAATCACTTGTATACTAGATCTTGCTCTTCATTAGATATTGAATTGATGAGTTACTTTGCCTAATGATCTTTTCCTCCTTTTATAGTCTTAGGCCTTGCTCAATACCATGGTCCAAAACCACTTAGAATCAATACCTTGGACCAAATACCTGGGGTCAACACTTCAGACAAGATACCTTAGACCAATACCATGGATCACAATACCATGGTCCATGTACCATGGACCAAAACCAAGTTTTCCAACATGTACGCGCCTTTCCTTTCCTGAAAGTGCATGTGTACACTCATACGCGCATTTTGTTCTGCGAACCCGCGTGTACACGCGGCTTGGTCAATGGGAACCTGCGTATACCTTTCTTTCTTCATTCTGTGAGCCTGAACTGTGATCTGTCAGTTGTGAGAGTTGCCATCAAGGACAACACTTGTGTCATAGCGCCAAATCTGTGTCATAATGCCAACAATTCCTCCGTGTCGAGGCAAGGCAAAAATCCCAAAGGACATTGATGCGAGCAAAGTCACACTCCATACACCATTGCTGCCGGAAAAGATCACCTTTGAAGGACCACATCTAGTGTGTGTCCCCCATTTAAAGCTGGAGGATTGGGATTTGGCCGATACGAAGTGCTTTCCCCACTTAGCGACTGATCAATTCATGCACCGTGTCTTCTATAAGGACTCTGGTGTGACTGTGCTAGAGCCAAGGAAGTGGATAAAAGGGGTGGACAAGGTAGGACTGCTAAACATGCTATGGGTGCCGCATTACAACTGCACACCCATAACCATGATAGTGATCAAACAACTGTTATGCTTGGTGCATGATGGGTGCCTATGGTTAGAAGAACCAATACTGATCACTGACATGCTAATCCATAGGATCACTTGACTGCCACATTCAGGATTAAATCTGGCCATGGAATTTGGTGGAAAGACAGGTGAGTGCGACCTCGCCAAGCAAATGAAGGACAAATTTAAGCTCGCCAAGAAGCCATGCGGCTACTCCATTTCTAGTATAACTAACCTCGTGGTCAAAGTAGCCACCCAAATGTTGGCTGGGAAAATTATGAGGAAGTGTCGTGCAAATGAAGTGTCAGCACTGGTCGTATCATTAGTGGCCAGTGCACAAAGGTTGTACAATTCAACTGGGCACGCTACCTCTATAGCAAGTTCCTCGCGAACTACAGAGAGGTGTAGGATCATGGAAAAACTTTTCACTATGCATGGCTACTGCTATCCATAGTATTGCTCACATGGGATTTATTGGAGGATAATTTGTTTCCTCCAGTCGTGCAGGATTTACCAGAAGCAGCAAAGTTTGCTTCGCTCTGGGCTAGCAAGGACCCCCAAAGGGTCAAGGATAGCAAGATATTTTGGATCTTGATGGAGATGAGTATCAACATGGCCATCAACTGCAAACCGTTGTTGTCACTAACTGTCATCGAACAGTTGGCAGGGTATGTGGAGTTAAAGGCAGATTTCCACTGTGTCTCCATGTGAGTGCGGAAGGACCCTGATCAAAAGTGGTATGACCTTCCATACCTAGCCATAGATGACACAATTGCGGCGATCTTCAACCACTGGCCAGTAGAGTGGTACACAGCCTCAGACTTAACAGCTGGTTCTACCAAGACTGTAGCAAAGCGTAAGAAGGAAGAGGCCAAAATAAAGATGGAACATTTGGCCAAAAAGAGGAAGAAAGAGGTTGAGGACAAAGCCAAAGTGGAGAGCATTTCCAAAAAGAAAACAGAAGGGCAGGAAGAAAAGAAGGAGCATGACTCTGACAGGAGTTAGAAATTTCCTTCCCCAGAGAGAGAAGAGGAAGAGTAGTGATCCGAATAGGGAGGAGGAAACCCAAAGACTACTCCATTCTGGGTTAAGTGCAACAGGGAGCAAGAGAAATTAGGGTCATGAAAGAAGTCCAAGGCCAACAAAACATCCCTCGACCCAATCACCTTAACAGAAGGTGATTTGAATGACATTGGAAATATGGTGAAGGATGCGACTGCGGAACTTCTGCAACAGTTCGAGCAACATAAAAAACAGGCCTTGGGTGCCATTCAAATGGGTTTGTGTGAGATGTAGATCCAGGTGTCATAGGTACAGACCAGTGTGGGGCAAAGCAGCGCGGCGTCAACTAGTTTGGCACCTGGAACTTTAGAGGCAACAAAAATGGTGCACACGCTGGATCCCTGGGCCATAGCACTACCGGATGGAGCACTGACTATAGAAGCAGAAGCTAACAGGGCCACTGTTAGTGCCCTCAAGAGGGTTGGGATAAATTTGGCCGTGCTTCCAAGTGAAGCCCTTCACACCTTGCAAGATGGTGTGATTGCGGAACTTCGGGCTTGGGAACAACGCGCCCTGAACGTTATTAGTGAGTAGAAGGTGAACAATGCTCAGTTGGTTGTACAAAAGAATTCTGCCATTGATCTTCTTAAGGCCATCATGGAAAATAATGAGCACATGACCAAGGTGGTGGCTGAGGCATGCAGGACTATTCCAGAGCTGGATATTCCTGAAGATGCGCCAGTGGATGTGAGAATTCAGAAGCTCACTGTCGGAGTGCACGAAGCGAGAACAGAGCTGGCTAAGGTTCAGTTTGAACTGAACCTTAAAATTACAAAGCATGAGTTGAGGACCCAGTCCTCAACTCCACCAAAGGTTAAAGAGCAGCATGTGGCTGCTGTCAAAGATGCAGTAGTAGCTGTAGATGCTGCAGTGAAGGATTGCACTACACTCTTCGAGCAGTTTCTTGAAGTAATCACCAGCCTACAAGAGGATCCCAATGTGTAGTGGCTGTAAATAGAGGTGCGGGAGATGCAGTAGAGATATGATGAGGTTAAAGAGATGACACGCACCATTGCTATTACACAAAGGTTAGCAAAGCTACAGGAAGCAAAGGTGCTTAAAGAACAGGTGGATGCAACACAACAAAAGGAGGCAGTACTGAAGGCTCGATTGAAGCCTTGGCTAGATGAAGCATATGTGCTCATGGCCACCATTGAAGGAAAACTGGCTAGTCTATAGGAAACACAACAAAAAATGCAGGCAGATAGCATAGGGCCAACGACAGAGTAGCTGGTCGAGCAGGTGAAGCAGGTGGCAACACAGTGCATTGCCAAAGTTGTAGTGGTACAGGTGGAACTGGGAGGTCTTCGTGACAAGATATCTACACCAACAGAATGGCTCGAGGGTGAGTCACAAGATTTGTGTTGGGGGCCTGTTGGGAACGGGTCCACTAGGGTCAATTTTGGGGTTAAAAGCCCAAGTTTTAGGGCTAAAGGCCCAAGTTTTGTATAAAGAATGTAAATTCTCCGCATTTTGTGGTCGCAGAGCGTGAAGATGTAAAGAGTCAAAAAGGCTTTCCACACTTAGTTTAGATAGTTTGTGTCAACTTAATGAGATCCGCCCTTAGTCCGCGGTCCATGGGAATGTATAAAAAGGGAACCTTAGAAGAGTCTAAGGGAAGTAGTAAGTATATTTATAAGGAAGTTGGGGGAAATTGAGAGCTAAGAGTAAAGAGTCTTAGCGTAGGAAGAGGCTCTACAACTGAGTGTGCAGAGGCCTAGGGTAGAAGTCCGCAACTGAGTGCACGGACCCTTGCAGTTGTGTGTCCAGGGATGTTAGAGTCTGTACTGGAATCTGAACCATCAATAAAGAGAATTATTCGGGAGATATTTGTGTATGATTTATTTTACTTCTGTTATGAATTTTGCGATGATGTTACGTTGAATGTTGGGTTTATGATTTAATGCTATATTGATGCGTGAATCGATGTATTTTACTTTTTCATATGAACGCAAGTAAGAATATCTATTTACACAATTACAAAGGCACAAAAGCATCTGAATTGGCTATTAAGGGTTAGCGAAGGACAATCGGAGACTTTCGCGGAGCCTTCAAGGACGAATAAAATAAGTACATTGATAAGCCATAAAGGGCTTATAGGTCTACGTGAAAGAAGGTTTTAGGGTATAAAACTGACATCACAACCATATCAGGGTGCGAAAAATTGGTTCCTGCATCCCCCCATACTGCTTCGGGTGAGACTTCAATTCGTGCTCCGCGGATTGATGCTGAAAGGGCCAGTACTGTAGGGATTTGCTTGGTTGACTTAACAGTGAAACTGGGTTAGGGCCCATCAAGAAAACACATAAAAAAAAATTCTCAACTCTTTCTGAATAAGAGGCTCAAGTGTTAGATGTACTTTCCTTAGCTTCTGTTGGAATGACTTGTCCCCTTCCTTAATCAGTATCATGTGTTGGATGATTCATGTGTCATATGTCTTGAGTTCATCATATGTCCATGCAAAGAAATCGTGGTACTACTTGAATAAGTAGATGAAGGCTTTTTTCTCTTATGGTGTGCATCAAGTACTGAGTATTGGGACAGGGTCCCCTAGGGTAAATTTTGCAAACAATTTTGTTATTAGTGTAGAGTCTCTGCATTTTGAGGAGCAGTGTGCGAAGGTTGTTAGGGGTCAAAGGGGATTTAGGAAGTTCAAATACCCTTAGTTTGTTAGGAATTAAGTTGTTTTATGACCTGCCTGTGGTTCGTGGGCCCCTTCAACTATGTGAGCAGGGTAGAAAGAGTCTGTAATAGAATATTTGAACATAATAAAGACTATTTTGGAGAAATATTTGTGTATTTGTGTATTATTCTTTACTTATACAATTTATTGTGTATTTGCTCTGTTTACTACATTTATCATAAGAAACACTTAATATATGCACAAAAGTGGTAGATCTAATAGTTTACTTGATGTTATAAATGTTTAGAGAAATCGGCACAGAGTTAGAATATGTTATCTGTAAGATACTATAATTTCTACGGTTCAAGGGTTAGGGTTTGCGAAGGCCGAAATAAAAACCTAGAATTAACAGAAACACATCACATAGACCTCTAGATGTATAAACCTAGTTTTGTCATCCCCAAATACTTCCTCGGGTGAGACTGCAACCTGCGGTACGCTGGTTGTTGCTGAAAGGGCCGGTAGTATAGGGTTTTATTGGTTAGCGCAACTAACTTTGAACCTGGGTTCAAGCCCCCTTAAGCCAAAAAATGGTTTTTTTTCCAGGACTGGGATCTATCTAAGGATTATGTGATGAGAAATAAATGGATATCGACTAAGAAAGTGATCGAGAAGTGGATAAAACGAAATTTGCATGAGTTTTCATCTTGGGAAAACAAGAATCTGCACCTATCAAAGGAAGAGTGGTTGAATAGATACATGTATATAGAAGTACACGAACTTTTCTTCTGCTCTTTTCCAATCAAATTATATGAATGGTTGTCTAAATTGGCATACATTTAAGGTACGTGGAAGTTATATAACCCTATTTTGTGGACTCCAGAGTTGGTGAGGCGCATGGAAACTTCAGAAAACAAGGTCATGAGGGCTGTCAATTATTGGATCGATAACATTTTGGGTAGATTAATTACTGAGTTTGTGATCGATACATCTGTTAGCTAGCAAAGCTGAACACCAGTTTTTCAAAGGACTAAGAGGTAAGTACGTAAAGTCCCTAAAAACTTGGATTAAAATGCTATTGTGCGTGAAAAGGGTTATGCCATTGAATTGATCTTTAGAAGGGACTTGGCGGGAACTACGTGAAGTGCAAAGACATTCAGAATATATCTAGATTTAGGTGTTGAGTACATTCCTCTATTGGGAGCGTATTATAGTGACGAAAAAAGTAGTATTCTGAAACCACCTCAAGGCGCGCCACATACGGTAAATCAGGGTATCCCGAGAATACCACATCCATCCACTCCACCTCAACCATCACCTCCACCTCACACACCTACACCTACACCTCCACCTCCATCTCCACTATTCAATATGGAAAATGTTATGAAGATGCCCATATTCAGGGCTCTAGGGATAGAAGACCCTGAACAATTTTGGTTTGTAGCAGATGTTGTGTGGAAGTCACAACAGATAATAGATGATGACCTAAAGAAAGCATAACTGGTCATTGCATTGCAAGATAGAGTGTTGAGCTGGTATATCAAGTATTGTTTGACTCATCCAGTTGTGACGCTGAAAGATACAAAGGATGCACTAAATAATGAATTCAGGAAGCCTAAGTTGAAAACCCAGTTGGTAACAGAAGTAAAAGACATCCAACAAAAGGTAAATGAGTCTGTGTGGGATTTTGATCAGAGGTAGAAATGTTTGATGTAGTAGGCTAATATGGAGATCACAGATGAACAACACAAGGATTGGTATATTGCTTCGCTACTACCCCATTTGCGATTTCCATTGTCACATCAAAAGATTGGAATGTAGACTAAGGTACTAGAGATTGCCATGAAATTGGAAGCCTCACCTATTCAGGATACGAATCTGGGAGTGCAGTAAATTCAGTCATAATTGTCTAGCTTCCATATGGAGTTCCAGAACCTCAAGAAGGGAAAATAAGTCCAGAATGAGGTTTATGTAGAAGTCTAGTGTTTAAAATGTAAAGGCCATGGTCATGATAAGGATCATTGCCTGGTGTACCAGAATTATCTAGTTGGGGGTTCGTATCCCCCTGAAGCCAGAAAATATCGTTGGGCCAAGTACAGGTGTGGTACCATGGTGTGCTATTTGTCATATTACAAGAAAACATACAACAAAAAATTGTCATTTGCTGCAGAAGTTTGTGTGGACTCCCCAACAGTTGTTCTGTAATTTCTGTAAGTCTATGGGTCATGACGAGTGCATTTTCCGAAGTTATGAATAGATGATGGACAAAACACCAACATATAGAGTATAGATGGAGGCATGTCCTCAGCAAGATCAAGGCGCAACTATAGTGTGCAGAGGATTTCAGGGATGAGGAAGAGGAGGAGGAGCAGTAGCTAGAAGAGGTCGTGGCTAGATCAATTGTTACAATTGTGGAGAACCAGATCATTTTGTGCGAGATTTTCAAAATACAACACACCTCTCATGTCAATATTGTCGACATTTTGATCATGTCATAAAATATTTTCCCATTCTCATCACAAAGATGCAAAAAAATAAAACCCAGACTCAGCAACCTACTCAAAACATCCAGATGATGAGCTCAAAACCACACAAAGATGGACCCAGTGTTAATATTATTTTGTGGAGTGGTATAGCTACCGAGGAGGATAAATGGAAACAAATAGAGGAGAATGTATGGGTTCGCAAGGCTGTTGACAATGAGGCTGGATTCGATGTGAATAAAGTAAAGGAAACATTTATGGAGGCAAAGAAGAGCTTTGCAGATGTAAGATATTCTACATCAAGGACTAAAAGTACACACACGGAGAAGCCTGAAGGAGTCAACACTACACAAGAAACAAATCGATCATTGTTGGCATCTTTCTTATAGACCCGCATGAACCTCTTGAGGGACCAAAAAGTAGTAGAGAGATTTAAAGAGTTGATAGATAACTGCACTTGCAAGGATAATCCACTACTGGAATAGTGTGTTGTGCATAAGGTGGACAAAGGTAAGAAAAGGACTGTTCGTGAAATAAGATTGACTACCCAGATTGGAGAATTCAAAATGGATCAGGTAATCCTTGATTTGGGGTCTGATGCAAATGTTTTGCCAAATTAAACCTAGGAAATAATGGGAAGGCCAACACTATAGTGGTCTTTGATCCATCTCATAATAATGAATCAACAAAATATTATTCCTATGGGGCTCCTACATGGGGTAACAATGGATATTGAAGGAGCGCGTGCCATAGCCTATTTTGAAGTGATTGAAATAGTGGATGACAGTAATCCATACCCTGCACCACTTGGCATTGATTGGCCATTTGATATGAATATAGAAATCAACCTCAAGAAGCGCAACATGAAATTTGAAAACAAGGAACTAAGGGTTATTGTTCCATTGGATCCATTCGAGGGTGTGTGATATACTAAACCAATCCGCTATTATTATGAGGAGGAAGATATTGAGAAAACCGATAAGTTTACTATGTGGGATGAGGATTGGAAACCCTATGATGGATGGGCGAACTACATGGGAAAAGGACAACTCCTACAATTCAGATTCAGATGAGGAGCTCGAGCACTGGCAGAATAGATTGCATGAGACATCAACACTGTGATGTAATAGGCTCGCTAATCCACTCCAATGTATATCCACTGAGGTACGAAACTTACCGTATTATGATGATTTGAAGATGTAAATTTATTTTTGTATAAATTTGAAAGGGGTGTACAGAAGGAACATCGGTTCCAAACACTAGACATCGCGTTGAGAGCTACGCCTACGTGATGGTGGGGCATGCATAAGAAAAACTTTTCAGATTGGAAGGAATATCGAAGGATGATGAAATTGTGATTTGGGTATGCCATTACTCACATTACGGAGAAATATACAGGAAATGACGATCCGCATGAGCATCTGGCTCGATGGAAGAAAGCATAGGGAGAAGAACCACAACCAGAATGGGTTCACATGTTCTGCAACACTTCGAATACGATTCCGATGAACTGGTATCTAGAAACAAAGTTGTGACATGTAACCATAGAATGGGATGTTTTGAAGGAAATTTTTATGTGAACTTTCAACTTTGAAGATGGATTTGAGTGTATTGACTAAGCGTTACAGGAGATCAAAGCTGCAATATTCAGAATGCCTAAAGAACCTATTGCATGGGTACAACTAGACTGGAGTACACAGTTGTGCCATGCACTCGAATGCTATAATGTGACCACTGAGGAAGGTGAAGAAGATCCTAGGAACATCAATATTCTTGAGTCAGAAGGACAACACGAAGTCGTAGGTTCTAAGGTGGAAGTCTCTAATATCTCAAATCCCTTGAAGACCAAGCAGGTGAATATTGGATCAGAAGTGCAGTTGAAGTTCACAAACATATGCGACTATTGGCACGAAGACAGTGGATAAAGTCATGGAGTTATTGTGGGAGTATCAAGACTTGTTTCCCACCAAGTTCTCTAATCTGAAAGGGATAATAGGGGATCTGGGTGTCATAAAGATCACTCTGAAGCCAAATGCGAAGCTAGTGAAGTAGTGCTCCTACTAGTTGAATCCTAAGTACAAGGAAAAAATGCACGAAGAACTAAATAAGATGCTTGCAGCTGGGATTATTGAATCTATCGAAGAATCAGACTGGGTTATTCCTATGGTGGTTCAGGAAAAGAAGACGAAGGGTGAAATTCAGATCTGTGTAGATTTAAGGAAGTTGAATGATGCTTATGTCCATGACCCATTTCCTACGCCATTCACAGATGAAGTACTAGAGAATGTTGGCGGTCAGGAAGCCTACTTGTTTACAGATGGGTTCTCAGGGTATCATTAGATCAAGATCATGTCAGAGGATAGGAGTAAGACTATCTTCGTTACTAAATGGGGCTATTTTCAGTATATAGTTATGCCTTTCAGACTTAAAAATGCCCTTGCAATCTTCTTTAGGGTGGTAGTCACAGCTTTCAAAGAATTTATTCACAAGTTTTTGGAGGTTTACTTTGATGATTGGATAGTGTTTGGGTTAGTAAAGAGACATGTTGCCAGTCTTTGCCTCATGTTGGATACTTGTCGAAAGTATCAGATATCCCTTAATTTGAAGAAATGCATATTTTTCGTACCGTATGGGATACTTTTGGGCCATGTTGTCTGCGAGCAGGGGTTGAAAAAGGATGTGACGTTTTGCTGGGACGATGATTGCTAGAAGAGTTTAGATGTATTAAAATAAAAAATGGTCATTGCACCTATTCTAGTGTTCCTGAAGTGGAAGAAGGAGTTCCATGTACATGTAGATGTATCCTGCATAGCACTAGGAGTTGTGTTAACCCAACCAAGTGAAGGTGATATCGATCATCCAATAGCGTTTGTGAGCAGGAAGTTATCGAAGGTAAAAAATAATTATTCAACCATAAAGCATGAAGGATTAGCAATGGTGTATGCGCTTCAGAAGTTCAGGCACTATTTGTTAGGTGTGCACATCAAAATGTACACAGACCATTCTGCTTTGAAGTACCTGGTCAACAAGCTTGTGTTGGGGGGGGGGGGGGCATTTTTAGGTGGCTACTATTGTTAAAGAATATTACTTTGAAGTAATTGTGAAGCTAGGGCGACTGAATGCTGGACCAGATCACCTCTTGCAGATTGAGAATGGTGATGAACCTACAAATCTAGAGGAAGGGATGCTTGATGTGCAACTCTTTGATGTACGCATCGCAAATGACCATTTTGCAGACATAATCCAATTCTTGTCTACGGTTATAGCTCCTAAAGGGTATACGACACACCAAAAGAAAGAATTAGTGGTTCGGGCTATAGATTTCCCCATTATCATAGGACACTTATGTAAAATGGGATTCAATGAAATATTGCATAGGTATGTTCCGTAGTATGAATGACAAAGTATCCTCATTAAGGCACATGGAGGGGTTGTGAGAGGATATTATGCGGGAAGATAAACTGCGTAGAAGATATTACGAGCAGGACTATGGTGGCTGACTGTGCATAAGGATTCCATGGCTTATTACAGGGCATGTGATGTCTATTATAGAACAAGGAGGTCGTCACGAAGAGATGAATTTCCTTTGAACCTGCAAGTGTCATTGCAGGAGTTTGATAAGTGGGCAATAGACTTTGTGGGACCAATTCAGCCACTGGAAAAGAGGATAGGAGCCCGATACATCATTACAATGACCAAATATTTAATGAGGTGGGCTAAGGCACAACCTGTGAAGGATTGTAGCATGGCCAAAGCTGCAAATTTCATTTTTGAATACATTTTTTCTCGGTTTGGATTCCCTAAAATATTGATGAGTGATAGGGGTTCACACTTCTTGAACAAAACAATTGCGGCTTTGCTTGAAGAATTCTAGATGTATCACTAGAAAAGTACATAGTATCATCCTCAAGTGAATGGTACAGTGGAAGCATTTAACAAAATCCTGGAGAATGCCTGAATGAAGATTTGCAAAATCGGAATTATTGGGATGTGCACATACCAGCTGTTCTATGGGTGTATAGAACTACCTACAAAAATTTGACTGGACAAACACTATTCAGACTAGTTTATGGACAAGAAGTTGTAATGCCAATGGATTACATCGTGCCAAGTTTATGGATGGTTGCAGTTACAGACATAACCAATCAAGATACCATGAAAGAACGCCTTGTGAAATTAGTTGAGTTGAAGGAACATCACTTCTTGGCAGTTTTTCATCAGTAGGTGTAGAAGGATCACGAAAAGGCATGGCATGATCACCATATTAAATAGCACACCTTTAAGAATGGATATTTGGTATTTTTGTATGACAGTAAGATCACGAAGTTTATGGGAAAGTTCCAAATGCCTTGGTTGGGGCCCTATATAGTTAGGGAGATTACAAATGGAGGTGCAGTTCAACTTGTGAAGCTGAATGGGGAGTTGTTCCCAGGAAATGTCAATGGGAGTTGATTAAAGTTGTATAGGGGTGATCCTACCCCTGCGCAATGACTATATGGATGCGAGATAGTCTTAGTACTCCAGGCAGTTTCAAGAGAGTATGTGACTATAAACTACACTATTAGCAGGATAGTTGGGTGAAGTGGAGGGGTTGTGCGATGAATCGAGGGAAGGAGCAGAGGAGAGCTACAGTGAAGGTGTTGCGCTAGCATGGTGGGTACCGCATAGTCTGGCTAAAAATTGACCGTTGGAAGCACTATAGATGATTGGATGATGATTCTTCCATTAAAAGAACAGGGGGGAGAGCATTCAAGGAGCATATCTTTGGAAATTTTCTGCCAAAAGCGCATTAATGATAGGGATCTGGAGGGAACAGATGGATTTAAATTCAAATTACGTTATAAATACAACATCCCACTCAATATTCGAACACTTTTCTTCCTAAGAATTGGTCTTGAGATTTTGCACTTCAGTTTGCACCAAGAGTATTGTTGTATGTCTATAGAAGAGTGGGAAGTACTCTGAGAGAAGATATTACAGCTAGGATTTGCGAATTTAATGGATTGTCAGCATGAAAGATTCCTGGAGAGAATGATGACAACTTGACTTGAGCCAGAACAAACTGCACCTACTATTTTTCCTAATACAATTCCTAGGTTGTCGAGACCTAAACCATCCATGATAGGAGATAAGAAGCAGAAGAAGCCCCAGTAGGCACCGGTGTGGCAATCGTCGCACAAAAATCCAATGGAGGTCTGACAAAAGGGAAAGATGGATAGATCCAAGCAGTCGACAGAGCCCCTAGACCTAGATGAGGAAGAACTAACCAGGGGTATTGAGGAGATTGATGTAAAGGAGGTTAAGTTGATAACTCGGCTAGAACCGTATATACCACCAAGAAAATCCACGACTAAAGTTCCTAAAGACCTAGATTCAACGAAGTTCATGGTCTCCACACCTTTGTTGTCAGAGAATGTGTCATTTGAGGGAAATTTGCTGGATCAGATACCATATTCGAAGATGGAGGACTGAGACATGGGGGGCCACGTGAAGTTCCCGCGGTTGGAGCCGAGCAAGTGCCTGAAGAAGGTATATTATGAAGAATCAGAGGTCACGCGGTTTGAGTTGATGAAATCGGTGGTTAGAGTTGGGTGTATAGTGCTATTAAACATGTCGTGGGTGTTGCATTTTAGTTGCAGTACCATTAATTAAACTTGCGTGCAAAAATTGTTGATGTTAGTGCATGATGGGTGCCTGTGGTTAGGAGGGCCCATCCCGATTACTGACATGTTGATTCACATAATCACATTGCTGCCTTACCAAGGAGTGGACCCTGCGAGTGCATTTGTGGGAAAATCATAGGAGAAGAAGTTGGTAGACCAAATGAAGAGTGATTTCAGCCTGGTAAAGAAGTCGCACGGTTATTCAATTCATTCCATCTCTGATGGTGCGGTGCAGTTTGTTGCACAAATTTTGGCTGAGAAAATCATGAGGAAGTGTTGCGCCAATGAAGTGTTGGCACCAGTAGTATCTTTGGTTGCACAGTGCGCCAAAGGAGTCTAATACAATTGGGCTTAGTACTTATGTCATGAATTTTTGGAGGATTGCAGAGAGGCCTAGGATGAGGGCAAGACATTCCACTGTGCATGGTTGTTTTCATTGATCATGTTGTTGGCATGGAGGACACCCAAAGAAATTTAGTTCCCTCAACATGATCCAGATCTACCCGAGGCTGCGAAGTTCTCCTCACTATGGGTGACCAAGGACCCTAGGCGTGTTATGGAGACGAAGATCTTTTAGGTCTTGTTTGAATCAGAGATGAGGATGGTGGTTAAATAGTGGCCAAGGTTATCACCAAGTTTACACGTACAGTACTTCAATGTTGCTAATTTCAAAGAAAATTTTCATAATTTGCACATCCGTGCAAAGAAAGATGCCATGGGCACATGACACAAGTCTCTATACTTAGTCGCCAAAGACAATATTTTGGGGGTTGTCAGTAAATGGCCGAGCGACTAGCTCACCCCTTCTGATGCTGCCACAGGAACTAGTAAGACTGCTAAAGGAGCAGCAACGTACACCACAACAATGACAGGAACAACAAAAGAGAAGAAGAAGGAAGCAAAAAAGCTTCCGTGAAAGAGAAGTTTGTGACAAAAGAAAAGGTCGCGCAACAGAAAGAAGTTGCTGCAAGGGAGAAAGGAGCAACAAAAGAAAGGGTCTATGCCAAAGAGACCGACGTGCCAAAGGAGAATACTACCACCATGTCATAGGCCACTATTGACCTCAGCGAGTTAGAAACAGTGCACACCAATCTGGAGGATGACACAGAGGTTGAAGAGGAAGGGGGTGTAGGCTTGGAGTCCCCCTTCATCGTCAAAAAGAGACAAAAATAGAGTTCTATAGGGCCGCACAAGAAGCAAAATTCAGACGAATCGGAAAGCATGACGCCTTTGGTCCTCACAGAGGGGGACCTAGAGAAGATTGATGATGTGGTTTGCGATGCAATGCAGAATATATGGAACCACATTGAGGACCAGTATCATCAGACATTGGATAAGGTGCACCAGGGCCTGAGGGAATTGTAGGTCCAAACATGTATGATTCAACTGAGTGTTGGAAAAGTGAGCCTGGAGTAAGCGAGCCTGAAACGAGAAAGCGGGTTGGCCTTAGTAGCAGAGCTCACCACGAACCTCCGAATAGTGTAGTTACTAAAGGGGTCACTACACATCGAGGCAACAGAAGAGAGGGTGCACCTCTTACACATGAAGAATTTGAGTCTGAACCTGGTGGCACTTCTTATTCAGACACTACACAAGCTGCATAAAGGGGTATCAAATGAGCTCAAAGTTAGGGAACAATGCACACTGTTGATCATCAACGAACTCAAAACCAATAATCAACAGATGTTCAAGGAAAAGGCACAGGCCCTCAAGGAAAGGGAGGAACTGATGGTGCGTAGTCAGCGACTAGAGACAACCATAGCGCAAGCCTGTAGTGAGCTTCCCGAGCTCCAGATTCTAGCAAACGTGGCCTCTGCAAAGAAGATTCAGAAGCTAGCTACTGTAGTAAAGGAGTTGAAGGAGGAAATTGGAAAAGTTTGATTTGAGCTGCAACTGCAGATCTCTAAGCTCCAACTTAAGATACAACCAACCACTCCTCCAGAAGTTAGTGAGAAGTGCAAGGCTACTATTAAAGAAGAGATGGATACATTAGAAGTTGCAGTCAAGGGTTGCACCTAGTTGTTTGAACAAGCCATGGAACTATGGACCTCATTGCAAGAGGATCCAACTCTGTAGAAGATTGAAGTAGATATCCAAGAAAAGCAGAGGCAGTTCGACGAGATCAGGTCTACATCGTGAACCTTAGCTAGTGTAAAGGTTCACCAGATTATAATAGGGCAAGCTCACCCAGAGCGAGATCGATGATCTGCGTCATAAGGAATCCATCATATCTTCAAGGACACAGCCTTGGGTGGATAAAGCAAGTCAGTTGACACTGTTAATATAGAGAAAGTTGAAGGCAATGCAGCAAATGCAGAGAACCATGGGCCTTGCAGTCGAAGGCCCAACCATAGAAAAATTGGTTGAGGAAGTTCGCCAGGCCACTACATAGGGAACAACCAATCTTAAATTATTGAAGATAACATTCAGTGAGCTGCAGGTGAAGATCAAGGCGCCACCATTAGAGTAACTCAAGGACAAGTCACGACTTTGTGTTGGGGGCCTGTTGGGACAAGGTCCCCTGGGGTAAATTTTGTAAACAATTTTGTTATTATTGTAAAGTCTCCGCATTTTGAGGAGTGGAGCGCAAAGGTCGTTAGGAGTCAAAGGGGCTTTAGGAAGGTCAAAGCCCCTTATTTTGTTAGGAGTTAAAGTGTTTTTTGATCCGCCCATGGTTCGCAGACCATGGTATTATAATAGAAGATGATATAAAAAGGAGTCATAGAGAGTTATAGGGGATATCGCAGAATGAATCTATGAGCAAGTGATCTAAGTTAGAGAAGTCTGTTTTTTATACTTAGGCGAAGGGGAAGGCTCCTATAGCTATGTGCGTGGACACCTTGGTAAGTATGCAGTTGAGTGCGTGGTCCCCTTCAACTATGTGCGCATGGTAGAAAGAGTATGTAATAGAAGATTTTAACATAATAAAGATTGTTTTGGAGAAATATCTATGTATTTGAGTGTTATTCTTAACTTCTACAATTTACTGTGTATTCACTCTGTTTACTGTATTTATGACAAGAAACACTCAATAGATGCGTGAAAGTGTTAGATCTGTTAGTTTACTTGATGTTATGAATGTTTAAAGCAATCAACACAGAGTTAGAGTCTGTTATTTGTAAGATACTATAATTTTTGTGGTTCAAGGGTTGGGGTTCGCGAAGGTTGAAATAAATCCCAAGAAGTAATAGAAACACATCACATAGACCTCTGGATGTAGAAACCTGGTTATGTCATCCCCCAATACTGCCTCGGGTGAGGCTGTAGCCTGTGCTATGCGGGTTTTTGCCAAAAGGGCCAGTAATATAGGGTTTTGTTGGTTAGCGAAACTAACTCTAAACCTAGGTCCAAGCCCCCTTAAGCCAACACTAAGATTGACATATTTTGGATCTTTATCTGTTCCCAAATTATTCTACTTGTGCAACAATGTGAAACTGTGGCTTTTGGCATTGATAGGGCCTTAGAAGTGGTTCTGTAGGTCATAAAACTTTTCTAATGATGCCACACCCTTGGGGATGAGGTTCCCTTTACTTGAATTGGATGCATCCCACAAATATTTCCATGCTCATCCTCGTTGATCACTGTATCTTTGAATACATCAGCATTTTCCATAAAACATAGTATTTGTTCGTCATCATAAAAATTAATGATATTATCGAGGATGGAAGGCTTATAAATAATTTCAATAGAAAAATCATCCCTCAATGGTGACATCATAGAAGCAGCGTTTGCTAATGCATCTGCGGCTACGTTACACATTCTTGGAACAAAAATAATGTTAAAATCTTGGAAATGTGAAATAAGACACCATAGCTCTTATTGATAACTTCTAAGATGAGGTGCTACACAATGTGTAGTGTTACGTACCTGTCATACCACAATTTATGAGTCACCTATGAATTTCAGGATGGAAACATTAAGGTCAATGGATTTTTACAATCCCAAGATGAGTGCTTCATAGTCTGCAATGTTGTTCGTGCACTCAAATTCCAAGCAGATAGAGATCAAGTGCTTTCTTTGAAGTGGGTCTATTAAAACACAACCAACTCCAGAGCCCTCATACATTTTCGAACCATCAAAGTCCATATTCCAAACATCATATGTACACAGATTGTGAATTACACTAGTGCTACTACCACTACTACTAATTGTACAAAGTTCATTATCACCAATTGGACAAGGGAGGAGATCCAACTGTGTATCTAGTGGAACTAGTGATGGTTGTGCAAGAAAACGCCCCAGTTGAGTTTCAAGGAACCAATTACCAAAAAGTAATTCTATGAAAGCCATTGGTTCATTATGCTCATTCAAGGGAGTGACCATGTGCTTCATATATCTCTCTCATTCTACCCAGATCTAATTATTTATGCCCTTGTATAGAAGTAATAAGTGTGACCAGGTTGTGGCAAAGTACCCTTGTATCTTGCTAGACCAGTCTCTGCTAAAAAATACTCTGTATGCTTCCAAAATTTCCATAATCACTATGTTGATGCATTGGTGAACTCATCTTTCAGATGGTAAGAAGATGATGACATCTCATAGTTCAATAATTTCCTAGATGTGAGTCCTGTCCAACTGAATAATTTGTGCATTTGTTTTGTCCCATTTAGCATTGATTTTCTTGGAAATAGATAATGGCATTACGTTCATCGATGCACCAGAATCAACCAAGAAATTGTGTACATTGAAATTAAAAAATTTGAAAGTTAACAAGAAAGGTAGGCAGAGTATTTTTGCATCCATCACAAGTGTATTAAGTACAAATTTGAGAGAATTAGGAGACTTACTAGATCCCTTGTCCAAAGAGGTAGTGTTACTTGTGGAGGCCTGCCCAAGTGCCAATAGAAGGATGTCCTACTAGCTTGTGATCTTTGTTAATTCAAACATTGAGATGTTTGGAGGAACCTTATTCATGTCATCAACAATATTATAGTCCATAGCACAAAGAATGGACAAGGTTTCCGAGGATGTAACTTGGTTTGTGGTTTCCAGAGGGATGGTTCTATCCTTACTGATGTCAGAAACAATTTTCGTTGAGACTACTTTCCTAGACTTGCTATGAGTGTTTTGCTCTGAGTTAACTGGTGGGTTGATCTTCCTTAATAGATTTTATTTGAATTTATGCTGCGGAAACTCAATTGTAGTGGTCGGCCCTTTGCTTCTTAGGTTGTATCAGTTTGTCTACTTTTGGTTCATACCGTCACTCAAAAGCTTCTTATTGACAATACTCTTATGGGTTGTGAGTATACAATTAAACATGTTCACCGTATGCCCGACACTTGGAGTTTCATCAGCTGTAGTATCTTCCTCCTTTTCTTCAGTAGGCTTAGTTTGATCTTCAGCCATTACTGAATCAACAAGCCACGTATAAATCATGCTCATGGCTTGGTTCTATTGTAGGCACATATTCTCTTAATGATGTTCTTGATGAAATGTGCAATATTTATCTTTGCCCATCTTCTTAATGTTCAATACAACATTGGAACCCTGCGCAAACATTTTCAGTTGATTGTTGCTACTGTTAGAAGTTGTGGTCCTTCTCAACAAGTTAAATTTGGGAGGCTTGTTTCTCACATTGATCTCGCTTGACCTTTGTTTGAGCTCTTCCATTTCATTAGTTAGAGACTTGAAAATACGGGTCAAGATTTCCAGATCATATGGTTCTTTCTCTTTAGCCTTACTCATAGAGGCCTGAGATCTCCTACCCATGTCTTTTTTTGGTTTGTTGTCTGAGATGACTCCAATAGCACACAAGTCCTTCTTGACAATGATAGCCTCATCATAATTTTCTGTCAATTTTTGTTTCGCAACTCGCTTGAAAAATTGTGCAATGCTTGTTGGAAAGCTAGAGGTGTAGTAATCTATGGTGATGGATTCATGAGGTTTCATGTCTTCCAAAAAATTGTTTAAGATTTGATTGAACCTCTAGTTGAAATATTTTACTTTTTTCTTTTGCTCCATCTTAAGATTACCGAGCTCTTTTAGTAATATGGTAGGGGTCTTATCATCAGCAAAATTTTCAAGGAAAATATTTTTAAACCCCATCTAATTCTAGATGGAGTTTGGAGGAAGGCTATGATACCATTGATCCAGGCCCGGGTGTGAAGAAGGACCCTTCCAAGACCTTTTACTTTCGTGATGTGTTAAAATTGCAATTTAAAAGAACATTAACGAATACATCTGCATGCGGAAAAGAAGAGGAACATAACAATCATCAACACATGAAAACATAAGCGTTGATAAAGAAGTTCATCTAGGAGGGACTACGTCTCTGGGCCCGGTGTCAAGATGGTGTAGGCCGTTGCATTAAGTGCTATCAATAATGATGATGTACACAAGATATGATTTCTTGATCATACAAGGAAAAATGCCCTCATGCGGAAGTGGCTCTAAGAGATATTCCACAACTAGAACTCTCAATCAAAGACTCCTATCAGTATGATACAAAAACATGCATGGTGCACATCCCGCCAACATGGCACAAAATGGATGTCAAAGAAAAACACATGCATGATGACAAAAAGAGTATCCCAACAACGTACAACAAGGGATCTCAAAACATAACATGATGAGTTATGAAAATAAGTACATCACATGAAACATTCCGCATAACATGAAGCAAGGAATCATGATAACATATAATAAACAAGATCCTGCATCAACATCAATCAAGGATCTGTGCAACATAGCGCAGAAAGAAGAAGTACATGAACACATCATATACCTCACAACCAAGGGCCATCTGATGAAGTGGATGTCACACTGCTGAAGCTACTCAGACCATTGCTCTCAAGGCATCGATCTCATGAAAACGACTGCTCACACATGAATGTCGACATCTACATTGGCACTTAGAAAAGTGACTAGAAGAAGAAATGAGAGAATAAGAAATATGAAGACACCATCAGATTTGTGGTGTCGCGTAGTACTGAATCAACTATCCAAAAATGAATTTTGAGAAGTTGAGAATTCTGGGCTCAAGGAATCTTCTAGATTCCCCTAGGATTCCTCAAAGATTCTATTCCATGGATGGACTAAAAATATGCAACTCAGACGGAGAATCTGATCTCGCCATTGCTATCCCTGTAGAAAACCATGAAAAACAAGTAAAAACTTGACTATATTCTGAAATGTCAAAATTTTACCTCCTTGGGAAAATTTCATGGCTCATGGTTTTGCTCCCTGTTTTTCCTGAAATCATGGTTCCACGTGCATTCTGGAAATGACCTGAAAATGCAGACCTCTGATGAAGAATCGAACAACACCATTGCATTTGTGGCAATGAGAGGTATAAAAACCATGTGAAACTTGTCAAATTCTGACATAGTGAGAATTTTTCCCTCCTACAAAATTCACGGTTCCTGCAATAAAATATTAATTAATCTGCCTTCTGCCTTGAAATCTGTGCCTGCAGTCTCTCTCCTCCTCGAATTGTGTGCATATGTAAAATAATGAGTTTAAATAAAAACTCATCGGTGGATTTACCAATGTAAGTAGTTGGCGCATTAGTTAAAAGAGGCTTATTGTTAAGGAGAGGTTGGGGGATCAAATCTCGCCCCTCCATAGATATATAATTTTATAAGCACAAACCTCGAAAACCCTACACTGTTGCATTATCGGCACAACCTTAATTTTTTTTAGTGCAAAAATTGATGATCGACATCAAATCGACGACCAATACGGCCGCTGGCTCATTTATTGGCGCGATTTTTAGGACTTCGTCGATATATATATTGGTGATATTACAGTCGGCGATCGATGCGGCATTTGTATAGGCGCTTTTATCGAGGTCTCGCCGATATACATATCAGATATATCATATTGGTGCAATAATTGGCATATATATATGTAAAGGGCTGGGGCGATGGGGTGTCAGCCAGGTCCATCGCCGGTGGCCTGCCCGCCCCGATATACATTATAATATGGTTATAATATATGGTTGTGATGTATATGCGGGATATGTGGAGGAGGGTTCGGTGGGGGTTATTGCCACTGATCCCGAAACCATATTATTAATGCGATTTGCGATTTATATTGCAATAAGGTTGTTTAAAGGGTTCAGCGGGGTTTGTTGCCGTCGATCCCGAAACCATGTGTTTGATGGTTTTATATAGTTATTGCTAATAACTATATATGTTGAAGCATATTTCGTTATATGGTTATTTAATAACCATTTTCCATGATTTTGTCTCTTATGTAGGTTTAGGAGACAAATGATAGAATGCCAAGTGTCCATGGCTGATGGGTTGCCATGTGGGTCCCACCTGCTTACTGGGATGCCATGTGGCACATTGTGGGCCCACTTTCTCCTGTCATGTCAAACTTTGAAGCGCTCTATCTTTCGCATACGAGCTCGGTTTGACGAACCGTTCACACCACAATGATCAGGACGACGAGGTCTTCAATCTGGTTCTGGTTCGAGCATAATTCAAACACTTTGATTCTTGAGCCATCTTTGTCCTGTGTATCTCTCTAGAGCCACTTGGATCAATCCTCGCCCCTGAGGAGCTTTTGGTCCTCCAAAAGCATGGAAAATAATATGCATCTTTCTTTGTACCCTGTCTGCATCACAAATATCCGAAAAATGTCTCGCTTCCATCTCCTTCACCTTTGTTCTTCGGAGCCTTAAGAGACGAACCGACACCTGCTACTTCTACAACCTATAGTACATTGTTTGCAAATTACACGCTTTGAATGACATGACCAACTAAAGACCCAAACGTCCTACACTTGCCACGAGTGTATGATACATACCCGATGGTTAGGTTTACAACAAGATGGACGTTAATACCCCAGCTATGACAATAAGGCCAACCTATCATGGTTTCTTCAAAAAGTGATGGAAAACACATCATCACTACAACACATGATTTACATACATAAGGCAATACACCATTGTTTTGACAAGTGATGGAAACATAACACCACTTTCAGATTTTTAACATGCAACTCAAAACATGACTAGACATCATTGTTGCTAACCAAGTGATGGAAAACACATCATCACTTTTACACTTTAAAATGCAACAAATTATTTACAAAAGAATGACCATGAAATGACAACAAGTCAAAAAAACCATTTTTCACTTATCAATGTGAATGGGTCACCTCCTTGAGGTGGTTTTGCTTGTCAAAAAACTACTCTTTCTAGTTCACGCACCGACGCTTTGTCTTTAAGGCACTAATATGGATGGAGCTTCCAACAAGTGGCTCTCTGATGACCATTTCTACCACAATGACTGCAGTAGGATTTCCTTCTCCATATCTGCTTAACCTGCTTCTTTTCATGTTGTTGAGAGGGTCTTTCATGCCTCATGAGTGTTGCCATTCTTTTCCAACACTTAGAAAAGGTATGGTTAGGTAAACCGCAAAAGGTACATGTTTTCTGATGCCTTGATCTTCGTTTAGCATTAAGAACATGATCATAATCAAAATGAACATTCGAAGATGGAAAATGGTTATACCTTCCCTTGTTGTTTCTGCTATCAATATCTCCCTGCAATGGAAACTGCCATGGGATAATGGGGATGCTTTCCCATCATTCTCTTTCCTCGACGATGTCTCGGACGAATATGACACCTTTGAGCACTCTCCATTAGTGTATCTAGAGCCTACAAATGGATGTTCATGCACAACCTCGAAAGGTGGAGTTATGCCTTGGTTAGTAACACCAAGTTCTTCTTTTTCCTCGTGCCTTATCTTTGTAAGGAGCCTCATGTTTGTCCCTATAAATGGGATCTCCAAATATACAATAGACATTATACTATGAGAATATGAAATCAAAAGGAAATCAACATCTTTTACCTTCTCTTTCGATTTTGAAAGCACTGATGAGGGTTGCTCATCATCTGTCGTTGGTGGTTCGCTAACTATCTCAGCGCATTCCCCAACTTCTTTCCTGACATACCCAAGTCCTACCTGATGGGGTAATTCCTCTACTTTGATGGGGTTGACAATGCCTTGGCCACTAATTCCCAAGCCTTTTCCTTCATACCCCATTCTCTTCAACATTTTGGAGCCAATTCCTGTGGTGTGATTTTCAAACAAAACGAAATCATCATCAGGAAATATACATGAAGATGGAGAACTACTTTTTACCTCGCATGGGTCTCACCGTAGCTTTTCCAAGGCCTCGTCCTTTGCTTGCAGTTGTAGTAGAAAACTTTGATTTTCCTCTTTCTCTTCATGTAGATGCATCTTCAATTCATTGTTCTCTATTTGAAGATTATGTTTATTTTGCTTCAGTTCCTCCATGGCCTCTTCTGTGGCTTGCAACTAAACCTGCAATTGCTCCTTTTCCTTTGTCTCTTTCTGTAGAGCTTCATACACGATTTCCACTTTCTTGGAAATGTTAAGCATGGTCTTGTACATTGCTCTTTCATCCTCTGTCATTGTTCACACTACAATTCACATCAACGCAAAGACCGCTCCAATACCACTTGATTCAGGTTCGGGTGTGAATAAGGACCCTTCCAAGACCTTTTACTTTCGTGATGTGTTAAAATTGCAATATAAAAGAACATTAACGAATTCATCTGCATGCGGAAAAGAAGAGGAACATAAAAATCATCAACACATGAAAACATAAGCGTTGATAACGGAGTTCGTCCAGGAGGAACTACGTCTTTGGGCCCTGGTGTGAAGATGGTGTAGGCCACTACATTAAGTGTTGTCAATAATGATGATGTAGACAAGAGATGATGTATCGATCATACAAGGAAAAATGCCCTCACGCAGGCTTGGCTCTAAGAGATATTCCACAACTAGAACTCTCAATCAAAAGACTCCTATCAGTATGATACAAAAACATGCATGGTGCACATCCCGCCAACATGGCACAAAAGGGATGTCAAAGAAAAACACATGCATGATGACAACAAGAGTATCCCAGCAACATACAACAAGGGATCTCAAAACATAACATGATGAGTTATGAAAATAAGTACATCACATAAAACATTCCACATAACATGAAGCAAGGAATCATGACAACATATAATAAACAAGATCCTGCATCAACGTCAATCAAGGATCTGTGCAACATAATGCAAAAAGAAGAAGTACATGAACACATCATATACCTCACAACCAAGGGCCATCTGAAGAAGTGGATGTCACATTGCTAAAGTTGCTCGGACCATTGCTCTCAAGGCATTGATCTCATGAAAATGGTTGCTCACACATGAATGTGGACATCTTCACTGGCACTTAGAAAAGTGACTAGAAGAAGAAATGAGAGAATAAGAAATCTGAAGACACCATCAGATTTGTGGCATTGAGTAGTGCTGAATCGACTGTCCAAAATCCGAATTCTGAGAAGTTGAGAATTCTGAGCTCAAGGAATCTTCTAGATTCCCTTAGGATTCCTCAAATATTTTGTTCCATGGATGGATGCAAATCTGCAACTTAGATGGCAAATATGATCTCGCCATTGCGATCTCTGTGCAAAACCATGAAAAACAAGTATAAACTTGACTATATTCTGAAATGTCAAAGTTTTACCTCCTTGGGAAAATTTCATGGCTCATGATTCTGCTCCCTGTTTTTGCTGAAATCATGGTTCCAAGTGCATTCTGGAAATGACTGGAAAATTCAAGCATCTGATCAAGAAACAAACAACACCATTACGTTTGTGGCAATGAGAGGTATAAAAACCATGTAAAACTTGTCAAATTCTGACAAAGTGAGAATTTTACCCTCCTGCAAAATTCATGGTTCCTACATTAAAATATTAATTAAATTTCCTTCTGCCTTGAAATCCATGCCTGCAGTCTCTCTCCTCCTTGAACTTTGTGCAGAGGTAAAATACTGAGTTTAAATAAAAACTCATTGGAGGATTTACCAATGTAAGTAGTTGGCGCATTGGTTAAAAGAGGCTTATGGTTAAGGAGAGGTCGGGGGATCAAATCCCACCCCTCCATAGATATATAATTTTATAACCACAAACCCCGAAAACCCTGCGTTGTTGCATTATCGGCACACCCTTAACTGCTGTTGGTGCAAAAATCGGCGATCGGCATATCAAATCGATGACCAATATGGGCACTGGCTCATTTATTGGCGTGATTTTCTGGACTTCGCCGATATATATATCAGTGATATTACAATTAGCGATCGACGCACCATTTGTATCGACACTTTTATCGGGGTTTCGCCGATATGCATATCAGCGATATTATATTAGCATAATAATCGACATATATATATATATATATATATATATATATATATATATATATATATATATATATATATATATATATATATATATATATAAAGGGTCGGGGCGATGGGGTGTGGGCCAGGTCCACCGCTAGTGGCTCGCCCGCCCTGATATACATTATAATATGGTTATAAAATATGGTTGTGATGTACGTGGGATATGTGGAGGAGGGTTCAGCGAGGGTTATCGCCGTCGATCCCGAAACCATATTATTAATGTGATTTGTGATTTATATTGCGATAAGGTTGTTTAATGGGTTCGACGGGGTTTTTTGCCACCAATCCCGAAACCATGTGTTTGATGGTTTTATATAGTTATTGTTAATAACTATATATGTTGAAACATATTTCGTTATATGGTTATTTAATAACAATTTTCCATGATTTTGTCTCTTATGTAGGTTTAGGAGACAAATGAGAGAATGCCAAGTGTCCATGGCTGATGGGCTGCCATGTGGGTCCCACCTGCTTACTGGAATGCCATGTGGCACACTATGGGCCTACTTTGAAGAGCTCTATCTTTTGCATACAAGCTCGGTTTCATGAACCGTTTGCACCACCATGATCAGGATGACGAGGTCTTCAATCTAGTTCTAGTTCAAGCATAATTCAAACGCTTTTATTCTTGAGCCATCTTTGTCCTTTGTGTCTCTCTGGAGCCACCTGGATCAACCATACAATTGATATACCATCCAAGATACATGGGAAAAGTATACATGCAAAGTCATCATAACGTACCTCAAGTGTTTGTAGATGCAGGTAAAAGTTTTCTAGATGGTATTCAGCCTTCACTATCTTATCTAGGTCATGCTTTGTTAAGAGCTTTTCCAAATACATTGGCATCTTGTGTAGGACACCTGAAAGTGCTAGTGGCCCCTAAGTCATCCAGTCGAGATTTTGGTCCACCATGTCTTCCTCTTCACTATCCTCCTCTTCTTTATCAGGTCTGATGGCTCTTCTTCCTCTTCTTCTGCTTCTCCACCTGTCCCACTGAAAGTTGTGCCTAAGAGAATAATGTTGCCTCCGTCACCATCGTGAAAGAGTAGGGGATCTTCTTATTTTTCCACATAGTTTGACAATTCTTCAAGAATGGCAAGAACCATGTCTTCAAGAGACGAAACTACTATCCTTGTGGAGGTGGTATTTCTCTTCTTTGGAGAATATGGAAGACTGATTAATCTCAGAATCAATCCAACAACTTTTGAAAATTGACAGGTTATGGGGTGGATGGCTTGAATATGGTCATGCTGAATTTCACATTCAGGATTTGGCTAAGAAGAGTCACCAAGTTCAAAATCACGATTAGGGAAGGTGTAATGAATGTTGTTACCTTTACCAAAGGATGGAATGATGGGGTCGGTGGGTTTATCAGCCATAAAATACTCTTCCCAATCATACCTCACCCCGTTTGGTGTAGGAATCCCATTCGGTATAAAGTCTTGGTTGCCAAATCCTTAAATATTTTCCTTAGCTCTAGTTGTCAACACGAGAGAGGGATGCAATGGTGTCCATAAAAAAGCAAGGGAGGTGTGCTTGGTGAGTGTGTAGTTGCACTTGTGTGAAGGTTCTTCCACTGCAAAGGGGGGAGAAAAGTGAGCCTCTAAGTGAGAGGTAATAGTACCACCTAGGAAGAGACACACATGAACCAGAAGGATTTGTCTAATATCTAGCAGAATAGTCCACAATGAATGTGATGGTCATTACAGCCAACAAACATGGAAATATGTGTCTAATATCCCCCGGAATAGTCCACAAGGATGGGATAACAATAACAACCATTACAACACACTCTCAATTAAATAAGCACTAAAATAACATAAATAGTTCAACTATCTTAGTACATGTGAAAGCAATACAAATGTCCAATTAATATTCTTACAAACATTCATAGTCCATGCATGAAGAACGTGTTGGCCTTAAAGGATTATGTTATTAAGCAAAAGTTTCAAGACACATGTTTACACTGTACATCACTAGCCCCAATAGTGGGACATTGGAGCCACTCCTTGCTCCTCAAAGAACTAGTTGATCTCTCTAATGCCTTGCGGGAGGAGGCAAGGTCAAAAGTCCTTTGCTCATAAAATGAGGGGGTATATATAACCAAGAGGTGATGCTTCCCCTTTGTGACTCTTTGACTACCCTCATGGTTGTTCAACTTCCTATGACTTTTCAACTCACATGACTCTCCATATTCATATGTATCCTTTGGACTTCCATTTCACAATACATTTGAATACAATATACATGATCCACAATAGTGATGTGGCATATGACCACTCATGACATGACACTACTGACATAGACTGCTTGGTGATGTGGCAATGACAAGTCATTGTTGCTGTTGAGTGTGGATCTCTTCTTGGATATGATTTCTCTTCACCTCCACATGGGTTTGGTGATGCAGAGTCTTCAATGATCTTTAGTCTTGGGTGGAAGTTACAAATTTGTGTCCCTTTACTTTCTCTTGATTGATCCACTTCTGAGTTCATCTTCAAGAGAGTCTTTAGGCATGCTTCCCTCCTTCGCCTTCTTCATCATCTTGCCATGACTTGATAGTGTACATGTTCCTACAATTCACTCATGACGGGATGACATCAATTTGAAAACCCCCTAGTCTAAGATGATGCATTCTTATTCATGAACTGAGCTTGGGACAAGTCATGGACTAGGGAGAAGGTCTCAGTGATTATGTGTTGCACAGTTACAATAGTCAGGGGGAGAGATTGGGCTCTGAGACTACGCAATACGTAACTCAGGGGGGCTTGAAGGATAGAACTGTGTAGTGTCTAGAGGTAGTGGGATCCAACTGAGGGAAAATACACTGGGAGAAGCCTCTACACAATTTTAGAGGCCAAGGGAGGTTGGGATTATATGCATTGTGCAGTTCTAGCAGACAAGGGAAAATCTTGAGGGTTGAAGATGTGAAGTGCCTAGTTCAAGGCAAACTGGGAGACAACTATGCAATTCTGGGGGTTAAGATCAAGAGTTGGGCTCAGGAATTACGCAGGGTGGGAGCCCTATAGGATAGGGACTGCACATTATGTATTTTCAAGCAACAAGGTCACATCTTAGAGGGTTGAGACTATGTAGTGTGCAGTTCAGTCAGGGCCCAATGAAGCTAAGTTGCTCGGTTGGGAGGATTTTTTGAGAATGACTAAGTGTGGGATGGGTGATGAATTGTGATGAACCTTGACTATGATCACAAACTTATCATACTTTGACGACACGAAAACATAGATAATTAGAACACATAAACAAAGCATTTCCCTCCCAGTGACTACCTCATACCAAGATACGACAAGGGTGACACTTAAGATAGGCTTTAGGACGACCATGACGACACTTGTGTGATAGTGTTCAATACTTTATGTATGGATGTGATAGATGTTTACATGTTTGGGAGAACTCATATAGACAAATATTGAGCTTCAAAACCATCAAAAAATTCTCGCAAGAATTGGATGACAACCAAACATGTCAAAAGAAAATAGTTAACCCAACATGCAAAAGCGACCAAAGCACTGCAAGAAAGCTCATGAAATGAGCTCTAGTGTTTGCAACAAAAATATAAAAGGCCAAGGAAGGATCTGAAATTGAGTGTAAACGAAAATTTTGGAGGGTGTTGTAGCAGCTACAACAACACAGTAATACGAGACGACTTGACCAAAGGAGGAATACATTGCTCTTGAGAACATTCCCATAAAAAATTGAAACATATCCTCCTTGCCTATTCTAGAACACCTTTGGGAATCCATGCTAGTGACATCCAGTACATCAAAATGTCTTCTAGAATGTATTTGAATAATACCAATCGATGTGCCCTTGAAATCCAAAGAAAACTCCAACATTTTAACCTTTTCTATGGCTTAGAGATCAACCACTTCTAGTCATCCTTCTTGTAATAATTTATCTTGAGGTGGAAACCCAAATAATTGAGTCCAACCTCAAGGGCTGAGACCTCAAAGGGGAACTTTGGGCTTATATTTTTTATATCTTAAGAATTTATATTAAAGATGAAGATCATGGACTTTTGATCATTAATTTCCATGCATGTGGCCTTGCTAAATGGAAGGAGAATTTCTTGAAGATTTATAAGTGGTGTAGTAGGGGATAAAGTGAACTAAGAAATTGGCCTTAACTTGAAGGTTTTATAACTGACATAGATTTTGAGGTGGAGGGATCTCATGAATGTCTTGCACTTTGAATGGGTCAACACTAATCCCTTGCTTGGACACTATGAATTCAAGTAAGTTGCTAGCTAATATGTGAAAGATACACTTGGGGGGGTTTAAACATACCTTATACCTACGAAAGTGCTACAAAATAGTGTGAAGATCCTCTAAACATTGAGAACATCATTTAGAACATGTGGTCTATAATGACACCTCCCCTCATATCTACCCACTTTCACCAACTTACATGGGGTAAACATGGGATGAGGGGCTACTATGACAAGACTCGACCTCCTAGGTGACCTTAAGTAAGTGGAATTGATGGAAACCACAACACAAACATTCTACACTTGCTATAGGACTCCCAGAAGCCTTCCTAGTCATCCCCATGACTAGCCCTTGGGTCCCACTGATATTTTAGTGCATCAAACCCCCTTGATATGGACAAGGTTGTGTCTGGGAGGCTCTAGGCGCTCCCACAACAAGGCATGGGTGCATCTGGGGACCTTTCTCCTCAAACATGTGCCTATGACTCTGGTATTTGTGTCACTTTTCAAGCCCAGAATCCAGTTCACTACCCAGAAACCGATCTACCTTTCAAAATCCATAATTTACATGACAACAAGACTTGCAATCCAAAAACTGGATCCAGGACTAGGCCTAATCATCCCTAACCGAGACTGACATTTTGTCAAACACTTGGCATCAATGCAATCTATAGGACATGAATACAAGATAGAGCATAAATGATTGATAAGTCATATGATACATGTCAAGAAGGATCACCAACCTCTTCCCTTAACTGTTTTGACATCAATTAGGCCTTGCATCCATTATTCTTCCAGTTACAAGTAAATACATGAAATAACCCTGACTATAACCAGTCATAGAACCATGCTTATAACTAACATTAAAACATGTAAATAAAAATGAGATAATAGCCATTAAGGCCACACAATAACAACTACAAAAGAAAGAGAACTTAGATTTTATTAAACATAGGTAAGAGCCAACTAGGTTCAGGACTTCCATATACCACCAAACCATAAACATGGTTGAACGAAATATTTCTTTCAACCAGTCACCCCCATGCCATATTCCAAGCATGAACATGGGATCTCATGGATAAACCAATCCAAAAACAACCAAGGGAATCCAAAGGTTAAACCACCTCCACCCTCACCAAAACTGGCACCGAGATCACAAAACCAAACTAAGCTTGGAATTCCTCTGGACTCCATCACTATCCTTGAGGAATTTTCGATCTCCTTGTCTCTCAGGCTTTACCATAATCCACACCAGATCACGAAGCCCTAAACCAAGACTCAACCCTAAGGATTTACCATGTATCCCGTCAAAACCAGTAAAAATATTCTTATGCCTTTGGGAATCTTCCTGAGACCACCTTCGCCTCGGATTCCGGAACCATCTAGAAATTCCAAAGCTCAAAACTGAGAAACAATCCCATCACACCATGGCTATTCGGAAAAAGGAAAGGCAAGGCTGAAATCCAGTGTCATAACTTGACAATAACATGCCACCAATAGCTAGAGGACAAAATACTAACATGAAAAGCCATGCATGTCAAAACTAGCTAGGAAATCACACATGCAATATGTTACCTACAAGTATTATTGTTGAAGCTACTTGATCCTGCTCTTCCTTTCTTTCTCTTTGCTTTCCTTTCTTTTCCTTTTCCTTCCTTTGATTTATTTTCCCTTCCTTGCTCCAATAAAACTCTAAGTGTCCAAGAGTGTGTGAGAGAGAGAACAATGAGAGAGCTCCAAAACTACACTGACAAAAGGTTACAACCTGATCCTTAGAAGCCTTTTAATCAATGAGGCATCTATTTTATTCATGTTCCATTAGTTTCCTTCAATTTCCTCCTCACATGCAACCTGTGACCTTTTACCTTCCTTTTTTCCTAGCTTCCTTTATTTTCATAAATAAATGTGCCAAAAATACCTTTTTTCCTTTTAAATTCCTTAGCTATTTTCTTTTCCAATTTTCCTTAACCATAAACACATCTAGTGATGCCCACTAGGATATCTTTGCCAAACATTCAGCTTGGAATAAGTGTCTCTTAACCATGGTCTTATTTTTCTTTATTAACTTTTATTACATGAAATCTTAACCAAGGGCTATTACATACCCTTTCCCCTTCGGGAACACCATCCTTAGTGTTAAACCACACCAAGACCTCAACAAAACTGCTGAAAAGCAAACATACTTCCCATGGAGCTTTATAACTGAGCTCGTTGGAGTATTTGCAATCAATGACATGCTCAAAAGAAAAACATCATGAAAACATGACAATATAACAACCATACTACTTATTGGAGCTTTATAACACATATCGTGGTGGTATTTACATTCATATACATATGTACATATACCAAAAAATCAGCAAAAAATATGCCAAACATATACCAAACATCATACCAAAATGGCTTTGCCTCCACTGTCAAACATAGAAGGATACATGGCCCACATCTGATCTACCATCTCCCATGTAGCCTCTTCGGGCCCAAAGTGCTTCCATTTCACTTTAACTTTCTCTATGGCTTTGTTCCTGAGCATGAGTTTCTTCCATTGCAACATGCACTGAGGCTCCAGCTAGAATTCTGCTTCTTGCTCCACCTGCAATACTGACCAATAAATAACATGATCAACATCCTTTATATACCTCTTAAGCAATGAAACATGGAAAACATCATGGAAATTCACTTTTGGAGGTAGTGCAAGTTGATAGGCCATTGATCCAATCCTCTGAAGGATCTCAAAAGGCATGCAATACCGTGATGCCAACTTGGCACATGATTCAATCCTCAAAGAGCTCTTTTTGGGCTTGATGCACAAATATGCGTGCTCTCCAACTTGAAACTCCATGAATGCCCTATGTTGGTCCACATAAATGATCTTCTATATATCCTATTCTACCTTTATATGATTCTTTATAACATGCATTTCCTGTTCCATGTATTCTAACATATCCAGTCCAATAAGTACCCTATTCACTGGATCACTCCAGCTAATGGGAGTATTACAACTCTGCCCATACAACGCCTCAAAAGGACTCATCCTAAATGACTCCTGATAACCATTGTTGTATGAAAACTAAACCAATGGAAGATACTCCTCCCATCTCCTCTGCTGGTGCATCATGCACATCCTCATCATATCCTCCAAGATCCTATTGGATCTCTCTATCTATCCATATAAATAGCTCTTTCCAAAACTTAGAAGTGAACTTCACATCCTTGTCTGACACGATCTTCTTCAGAACACCATGTAGTATCATAATCTCCTTGATGAAAATTTGTGCCACCTCACTAGCTGAATATGTAGTCTTCATTGGAATAAATTGATCTACCTTGCTAAACCTATCGACCACGACCATAATGGAATCATGTTGTCTCAGTTTCCTCAAAAAACCTGTAACGAAATCCATGGAAATGACCTCCCATTTCCATTCTGGAATCATAATAGGCTCTAGTAGATCATCTTCATGCTTACATTCAGCCTTTACCTGCTGACAATCGAAATGTCTAGCCATGAACTCTGCCACTTCCTTCTTTATATTCAGACAATAGTAGAACTTCTTCACTGTTGTCAACGTCCTCTGATATCCTAGGTGAACTGAGTATGGCTTGATGTGAAACTCCCTCAAGATAAGATTCTTGGGCTCACTACAATCTGGCACATATATCTTGTCCCTTAATCTCACCAAACCATATACTGTGAGACGATAGTATGCATCAGATCACCTATACCTATACATGTATTTTTACTTGTACCTATACCTGTGCATGTACCTATATCTGTACTTTACAGTAACATGTGCATAATCTCCATATACATTGCATCTCGTTGTCCTGCCTGCAAGATCTTATCCTATAAATTGGTCCCATAAGAGCTCTAGGTTGCTATATGATTCACTTGTACCTTCTTTCTAAGAACATCTGCAACCTGGTTCTCCTTTCCCTTAATGTGTCTAATCTCAAAGTCAAACTCACTAAGGGTAGCCAACCATCTAGCTTTCCTGGCATTTAGATTCCACTGGTCAAACAGGTATCTTGACCCACTGTGATCGCTCATCAATACAAATATCCTGCCAAGAAGATAATGCCTCCACATCTTCAAGGTGTGAATAATAGATGCCAACTCAAGACCATGATTCATGTAGTTCTGCTCATGCTCATTCAACTTCCTAGACCCATAGTGCATCACATGTCCCTCCCACACAAGGACTCCACTGAGTTCTCTTTTACATGCATATATAAACACTACAAATTCTTTATTCGGATCTGCAATATTAAGGACTGGAGCATTGGTCAGCAACTGCTTTAGCTTCTCAAAACTTGTTTCAAATTCTTCTTTCCATTTAGACTTCTTACCTTTCCTCTGTAAGGATGTCATAGGATATGCAATGCATGAGAAGTCCCTAATGAACCTCCTATAGTAACTTGCCAATCCCATGAATGATCTCACCTCATCAACATTCTTAGGAGTTTCCTACTCCATGATGGCCCTTATCGTTTTGGATCTACTAATGTGTTTTCCTTGGAAACAACATGTCCCAAGTAATGCACCTTTCTCTAAAATAAGGTGCACTTGCTAAGCTTTCCATACAACTAATGCTCTCTTAGAAATCTCAACACTACTGCTAAATGCTCAGTATGCTCTTCTTCATTCTTGGAGTATATCAATATGTCATCAATGAATACAATAACAAAATTTTCCAAATAAGGATGCAACACACTATTCATCAAACACCTAAATGTAGATATTAGTCAAACCGAATGGAAATACAACAACCTCGTAATTCCCATACCTAGTTCTGAAGGCAGTCTTGTAGATATCCTCTTCCTTTAGGCGTACCTGATGGTATCCTGATCTCAAGTCGATCTTAGAGAACATTGTTGTTCCCTTCAACTAATCAAACAAATCACCAATCCTCAGCAATGGGTACCTATTCTTGATCGTCACCTTATTTACCTACCTGTAATCAATGCACAATTTGAGAGTACAATCTTTCTTCTTTATGAACAACACTAGTGCACCCCAAGGTGGTATGCTTGACCTAATGTATCCCTTGTCAAGAATCTCCTTTAAACTAAAATTTCAACTCTACTAGATCTGGGGTACTCATCCTGTAAGGTGCCTTTGATGCTAGAGTTGCCCTTGGAACCAACTTAATAGAGAAATATACTTCCTTGTGAGGAGGAAACTATGTAATATCTACTGAAAACACATCCTGATATTGCTATAGTACAGGGTACCTCTTGAATATTTCTTCATCCTCAACATCTTTACCCTTGTCACTAGATATATGCACTGCAAACATCACAAAACCTTTTCTGCATCTACGCTTAGCCTACATAGTGGTAACCATCCTCACTGATGTAGAATTCCTCTTTCCCTGCAAAATTATGTTTCCCCCATTATCATCCAGGCACTCAATGGCCTTGTCAAATGAATCCACTTTGGTCCTGTGAAGTACAACCAATCAATACCTAAAATCATGTTATACGATCCCAATGGTCGTACATTCAAATGTGATGTTGTAGGCATACCATTTGTTGGGGCCTTCATTTTAAATTTTGAAAGTTTTGAAGGTATGAAAATGGAAAAACAAGTGGTGGGAGCAACGGTCAAGTTATGGAGAAGATAGCTAGGAAAGGAAGCAAGACTATGCAGTCATGGGGATGTTGTGGCAAGGTGTTAGGAACAAGCAAAAGCAACCGAGCGAACAAGGAGGAGGATGGGAAGCAACCGAGGGGATAGACAACCAAACGAAACTAGCAGTTTAGGCAGCAGAGGACTAGATAAAAGGAGAGAACAACATGAAGAAGGGGTTGGTATTTGAGGGAGTCTGGGGCATAGAAGAACCCGATCCGAAGACTGGAGCAGTGGCACCAGAGCTGGGCTTTGTCTAAGATCTAGAGCATTATGGGGTCACAGTATTTTATGTATTTTCTCACAGCTTTATGCCTAATGTATGTTGTAATGAATCTTCTATTGGGTTAATATGAATGAGTACACATACCAGTTGCATAGTATTATCTGTGTGTATTGTTGTGATTTATGGGCCTGCTCAAAATTTTTTAATGTTGAAGGTCTTTCCTCATATGAATATGATCTCTATATTGTATAATGTTACGATGAATGTATACTTTAAGTACTATGCAAAATAATGGTTGGGTCATCCTTGATATCCTTCTAAACCCTTATTAGTTTCAGTCACGGTACACCTCAGGTGAGACTCCTTATCCCTTGGGGTAGGGTGAAAATATCAGTGTTGTCCTAGACTACAACGGACCCTTGTTGGCCCCTTGTGCCTGAACCTTGGGTCTTTTCGTGATGACATTTTTGTGTATCAAGGGTATTTAAGGAGATTCATGATTGGTGGGATAACCAAGTAGATCAGTTTGTATTAGAGAAGGCTACTAATCGAAGCCAACCTATCGCTAAAGTGAGCAGAGAGATTTTGTACTCAGAGGCTATGACTGATCAGTACGAGATCTTCTAGTGTAAGTTTCCGAAAGACTTATATAATTGGTTGAGGAGGCTAAAAGTAAAGAGTCAGCCAGAAGGAACTATTCCAGCTCGTCCCAACTAGATTCCCATAGACCTCGCAACGCTTCGACACTTGGATAGTGATATGACAAGGGGAGTATATTTTTGGGTACAGACTACCGTAGAAAGGTACGTAGTTGAATTCCTAGTAAAAAATTGCCAGTCCTTTTCAAAGACGGACGCAATGTTTAGATTGGAGTTAAGAGGGAAACTAATGAACAAATTGCGTTTTTGGATTAAGATGTTGATGATGGAAGAAGGAATGTTACCTTTACCTGGAGCAACTATGGTAGCGTAAAACCCCAATACAAGGGGAAGGGCCTAAGTGGATAATGCTATCATTTGGGGAAATGTAGATGTTGATGAAGGAATGGAAATATAGGGATTGCAGAGAGCTAGAGATATTAGGGCACAAAGGACAACGCTACTAGCAGAGAAGTGGTAGGAAAGAGTGGTACAAGCGCTAAAGAAAAGACATATGGGACCCCACCAAGTAAGAGTGGTGTTAGGAAGCCCGAAAGAAAGAAAGTGTATGGAGAAATACATAGAACAAGAAAGGGATGTTGATTAGACATGTAGGAGCCAAAAGAATAACAGAGACTCTCCCTTACAAGTTGTGGGTAAGATGTCAGAAGGAAGTTTTCGCGGAAACTACGAAGATGATATGGAAGGTGAGATGTGTGATGTGATGAGAAGATTTTTCATCAAGGATGATATGTCAACTAGATCTCATCAGTAGGATCCCCAAAGCTGAGGTAGTGTTCACCCCGACCTTCCTCTGGTGCTTTACAAACACCCTGACAAAATTGTTGCTAAGTTGATTAAAGTAATACAAGTACACACTGTGCATGAAAAATATAAAGTAGCTTTAATACATCTAATAGCAGTGTTAGTAATCTCTGGTTACAAGGATCTCAGCAACCCGGAAACCAAGGATTTGTGCTCTTAGCACACCCTTGAATCAACATGGTAGGGTCCTTTACCAGATATCCTGAGTTTGCTGGTATAGGGAATGAAAACATAGAACAACAATGGTATATGTTTGAAGCTATATGGAGATCACGCCAAACACCAGGTAATGTAAATTCGATTGATTTCCATACCACATTAAGAGAAATATCCTTAACATGGTTTATCAACTGGGAAGAATAGAAGAAAAATCCTTCAGTGGATGATATTAAGAGAGGCTTTGTTCAACAATTCAAGGTGCCACAAATAGATCAGCATGGACTATCCGAACTATGGGAGATCAAGAAAAAAGAAGAAGATACTTCTTGGGAATTGATGCAAAGGTTCAAATATGCTATTGTAAAGGTAAGCTATACCATAGATCCCAATCATCAGAGTGATTGGTTCATTAAAGAGCTCCTACCCCTTACAAGAACACCATTGACACAACAAAATAATGGAACTCTCCAAGATGATTTAGAACAAGCGTCGCACATAGAAGCCATGGTAGGATACCCACATGAATATCGATGAGGGATGGGATCATAAGACCCATCGATCATGTGCCTCCAAAATCAAATCGCTAGCCTAACAATGAAATTAAAGGACCTACAGCCAATTCGACCAGTAAGACCCAATGTATGGTGTAATCACTGCCCGGTGGAAGGCCATGTGGCGACTAAATGCCCAAGGCTGAGATGCACAAATAGTTCAAGGGGAATTGCAGGATCATCAGGAGCCCCGCCAACTGCAGGAGTTGCGGTAGTGGGATTGCAAGGAGCGTTCCCAAACTGAAACATGCAAGACTACAGTGAAGTTTGTAGGAACTATGGAAATTTTCCACAGGTATGTCAAATACTACAAAAGTATTCCAATGTACCTAAGAATAGTTACTGTGAATTCTACGCATCCAAAACATACCACACTGACTAATGCCAAGAATTACATGCCTTAGCAGAGTGGCTAGATAGGTCCACCTTCAGAATCAATGAATTTGGTCATGGGGGATGAGGAGGAGGTATGAGAGGAGGAAGAACAAGGGGTAGAGGACCTGTAAGGTGTTACAATTTTTATCAATAGGGACATGTTGCCAGAGATTATCTGTTCCCAAGAAAGCATTGGTGCTCACAATGCAGGGTCAATGCACATGCCACCGAGGATTGCCCTAAGCTGATTGCAAAATGGGAAGAAAGAACCAGATATATGGGGACTAATTTGATCAATGCATAACCACAAATGTTGAGACACTTCTAGTAACTAATATAAATATAGTTACCAGAGGGGGTAAGAAGACAAGGGATGATCGGGGTATGGTAGACCAGCCTTCAATTGTTCGAGTAGCATCACCAAAGCGGTCATACAACCCCACCCAACAAAAACAATACTATGAGGAAGCGACCAAGTTATTTGATGATTAACAAAGATAAAAGGAGACAAGAAATGAGACTCACACATAGACGGTAACACTCGACCAATCAATGAATGTTTTAGGCTATTTTTATAGATTTTTGATAATGAACAAATGCTAAAGGAGTTGCACAGGATTTTGAAAGTAGTATTTCCAGAGGACGAAGAAAAGGGGGAAATGATATCGACAAACCTACTGGAAAGACATTCGAGAAGGGTACGATGGAACAAGAAGAGAAATGGTAGAGAATTCCAGATTGATGTTCAAGTCACAAGATTCTAGATTAAGGATACAATGTTAGATCTGGGGTCATATGTAAATATTCTACCCAGAAAGACATGGGAAGTGCTGGGAAAGTTGCAACTTAAATATTCAGCAATACAACTGTGGATGGTGAATCAGTATTGCATCTTGCCCATTGGAAGGTTGGAAGATGTAGAAGTGGATGTATCAAGGGTAAAAACTTATGCTGAATTTGAAGTAATATATATAATTGGTGATAAGAACCCGTACCCAACACTTCTTGGTATCGACTGGTCATACGAGAACTATGCTATCATTGACCTAAAGAAAGAGTTGATGATCTTTGAAGTAGAAGGGATGCGGGTAATATAACTGCTAGATCCATATCAAGGACCAAGTTCACTCAACTTGTGGATGATCAATACGAGCTGGGAATGCTAGATCAGCTGTATAGGTTAACGGTAGGAAAAAGAGAAGACTACATAAATCCCACAATAGGAGGATCAGTCAGTTGGAGGAGCATAAAAAGTTCATAGGCTATTTAAAAATTCACTTGGGATGCATGGCAACAAGGAGGATACGAGATTGATACCGGACATTGTGCCAAGATATGCATAATAAATTAGATTGGGGCAGAGGTACAAAATTATCCTACCTTCCACAGAATTGAATGAGTAGAGACTTTTCTGAATAAAGTGGACAGAAACATAAGGGAAGATCACAAAGTCACGCTATTAGATATTGTGTTACATGCCAACCCGGCAAGGTGGTGGAAAGTGCATCGCAACACTTTGCGTGAATGGGATACCATCAAGTGAGCCATGAGAGAGAGGTTTAGAGAAGAAGGAGACTGACCCCATGAAAAGGTGAAGTATAGAGGAAACATATATCCCAGAAAAAATTTAGAGGATTGCACATAGAAATGGGAAAAAGAGAAAGTACCAAAGGAAATATGGGTGCATTTATTCATACATACCTTAGGTATGATTCCACAAGCATGGTATATATAGGAGGAAATTCATAGACATACAATAGATTGGGATATCATGGCTAACCAATCCAACACTAGTTTCTCATTCAAAGATAGTGATTGATGCATGACTGAAACCTTGTATGCCATTAAAAGGATCTTATTTAATCCAGGACAGCTATGGGAAGGTTGCGTTGACAAGAAATCCCTATAGTATTTCTATGAATCAGGGTATCTAGAATATATGTCTTGTGACAAAGTAAACGTAGATCTAGAGGAGGATGATCTAGAAGGACTTGGACACCTGACATTTCAAAAAACGGACGGTGAACGGGATATTCAAGAAATCCCTTCAGGGGACACTACACACTTGCTCCCAATGAAATTGTGAAAGCATAACATCGGCTTAGAGAATAAACCTAAGATGGAATCCATCAGAGATTATTGGGATGAGCAGACAACTAAGGAATTTTTTGATCTGTTGTGTGAATACGAAGACTTATTTCCAACCTCTGTGGCTGAATTAAAAGGAATAAAAGGGGACATCGGAGAGATGAAGATCATGCTAAAATAATATGCCCATCTAGTGAAGCACATACCATACAAGCTAAACCCAAAAGTGAAAGATAAGGTCAAGAAGGAGATTGACAAAATGTTTGAAGTCAGACTCATATTCCTGGTGGATGAAGTGGAATCGATTAGCCCGATTATAATACAAAATAAGAAATATGCCATGGAAATCAGAGTTTGTGTAGATTATAGGAGCCTAAACAATGCATGTATACATGATCCATTCCCAACGTCATTTAGTGATGAAGTTCTAGATAATTTTACAGGGAATGAAGCATATTCCTTCACTGATGGATTTTTAGGTTATAATCAAGTCGGTATAGCGGAAGAAGATAAGAAGAAAACAACATTCACGACAGAATGGGGTTCATATGCCTATCATGTAATGTCATTCGGTCTAAAGAATGCACCAATGGTTTTCTAATGAATTGTCATAGCTACCTTTAGATATTATATTCATAGGTTCTTAGAAGTATACATGGACGACTTGATGGTGTACAATTTTCCAAAGAAAGACACCTGTCTACTACGAGTCATGTTTGAAAGGTGCAGAAAGTTACAAATCTCCTTAAATCTTGAGAAATGCATCTTTGCAGTTCCATTCGGAACATTACTGGGCCATATTGTTTGCAAAGATGGGGTGTGTGTAGATCCCGCAAAGGTTATGGAAATTTTAAATATGGAGCCACTAAATAACGTAAAAAAACTACGATCAACACTAGGCCATACACGATATTACCATTGATTAATTTGAAATTATGCCTCAATTACAGCTCCTATGGAGAAAATGTTGAAGAAGACAGGAGCTTTCAGGTGGACGGAGGCCTATCACTGGCACTGAAAAAATTAAAATAAAAATTGGTAATCGCCCCTATTCTTGTATAAGACTGGAATAAGCAGTTTCACGTACATATTGATGCATCAGGAATAGCATTAGGAGCCATGATAACAAAACCCAGAGAAAGAAACATGGATCACCCAATTTACTTCGCCAGTAGGTAACTATCAAAAACCGAGAAGAATTACAGAAAAACAGAGAGGGAAGCACTGGAAATGGTTTACTCCCTACAAAAATGCAGACACTATCTGCTGGGAGTAGCATTCAAGTTCTTCATGGACCACTTAGCTTTAAAATATTTGATGAAAAAACCAGTGTTGGAGGGCAGAATCTATCAATGGTTACTACTATTCTAAGAGTTCACCTTCGAAGTGGTCATAAAACTGGGAAGGTTAAATGTGGGACCAGACCATCTATCAAGGTTAGAACTAGGAGAAAATGAAGGACCATTAGATGACCAACTTCTAGATGTTGAACTGTTCCAAATAGAATCCATTCCAGAATACTTAGAGGAGATTGTTGTGTTACTAACAACATGATACTTCTGTGAGGGATACACGTTGACATAGAAATGACACCTAATAGCGAGAGGGGAATATCATCAATTAATTATAGGACACCTATACAAACTGGGGCTTGATCAAGTTCTGCGATGCTACCGGTTCTGTGAGGACATTTATAAAAGAAGCACTAATTTCATATTTGGCTACATATTGTTGACTCTGGCAATGTGGAAATGGCGACCGTCGAGAGGAAGGGAAATGATGCAAATTAGAGATGACCAGCCCATAGCGCTCAGATATGATCCATGGAGAGCTTCAGGGGGGCCCAACAATAAAGAAATCATTGAGGCAACCTTTACTGAATGGTAGGGTTGATGCTGATCACAATCAAGACGACAGAAAGAATCCTGGACAGTCATTGGATGAGTTTTTACTATAGAAATTCCCAATGTTGGCCCCCATGCAAAATCAAGGCCAACAATCCCAAATCCAAAAAAGAAAAGGGGCCTTCGTTTTGAATTTTGAATGTTTTGAAGGAATGAAGAGGGAAAAAAAGATGGCGAGAGCAATGGTCAAGTTGCAGAGAAGATAGTTGGGAAAGGAAGCAAGACCATGCAATTGTGGGGAAGTTGTGGAAAGGTGTCAGGAACAAGCAGAAACGATCGAGCAAACAAGGAGGAGGATAGGAAGTAGTAGAGGGGATAGACAATCAAACGGAACTGGCAGTTCAAGCAACAGAGGAGCATATAAAAGGAGAGAATAACATGAAGAAGGAATTCGTACCTGGGAGAGTCTGGAGCATAGAAGAACCTGATCTGAAGACTGGAACAGTGGCGGGAAGACCAGAGCTGGCTTGGTCTCATATCTAGAGCATTATGGGGTCACGATATTTTATGTATTTTCTCATGACTTTATGCTAAATGTATGTTGTAATGAATCTTCCATTGGGTTAATGAATGAGTACATGGACCAGTTGCATAGTATTATCTATGTGTATTGTTCTGACTTATGGGCATGCTCAAATTTTTTTAATGTTGAGGTTCTTTCCTCATATTAATATGATCTTTATAATGATATAATGTTATGATGAATGTATGCTTTAATCTATACATAGAGTAATGGTTGGCTCATCCTTGATATCGTTTTGAACCCTTCTTAGCTTTGGTCACGAAACACCTCGGATGAGTCTCCTTATCCCTTGGGGTAGGGTGAAAATGTCGGTGTTATCCTAGACTACATCAAACCCTTGTTTGGTCCCTTATGCCTGAACCTAGGGTATTTCCCTACTGAATTTTTTGTGCCAACACCATTTAACTCAAATGCAAGCTCTTACCCAATGGTGAACTCTCTTTTTTGTACTTGTAGTCAATTGTACCAACCAAGATTCTGAATTCACTTCTTTTCTCAAACCACACTTATCCACCAATCTAGGATTAATATAACTATAATTATATCCAGGATCAATCAAAATAGAAACAACAAGAGCGCAAAGCTTACCATCCATCTCAATGATATGTTCCTAATGATTTGCCTGCCTATTGTCCACAACTACATAAATATGAGGAATGTTATGACTAACATCCCCAACTATATGCGCCTCCTGAGCACTATATATCTGGGGTCTACCACCCTGATACTATGGACAATCCCTCTTATGATGATCCTTGCCACATATCTAACAGTATAGCGGTTCTCTACCATCACCTCTAATCTTCTACTCTCCATGTCCCTTCTCAATTGTATTGAACTTCTTGTAAGGAACCACATTTTCCTTCTCACCTGCATCTTGAGTTCTTCCCCACTTTGGTGGAAATTTTCCTTTAACTTTCTAATTTCCTTTCAAGTCACATGTAGGCTCAAATTTGAGCTTCAACTACTTGTAACAATGTTTCATCTTTCGAATGGCCTCCTCGAATGATCTAGGCTCATCAACCTCAATCAGGTCTCTGTATGCTACTGGAATTCCATTAATGAATCTATGAACCTTAACCTTCTCCTCCTTGAGGAAAGAAACATATCTCGATAGCTCCAAGAACCTACTAGTATACTCATCATCTGTCATGGAACCCATCTGCAACTCATAAAATTCCCTAGCTCTGCCATCATAGTACCTTTCCGACAAATCCTTATTCTTGAAGAGCCTCTCAAAATCATTCCAAGTCAATTCATATGCCCGAATACCTTTAACATTCTTCACATCCTCTCACCATATATTTTCTTTCCATTTTAGATTGAAAGTGGCTATCTTTTCTGTCATATTATCTATATAGCTATGCAATCTGAAGAATTTCTTCAAACCAAGCAACCATGCCTCAGCATCTTCTAACTTCTTCATCTCTCTGTTGAATCTAGGCAGCTTGAATTTCTTAAACTCCTTAGGAAAGTACTCACCCTTCCTGTAAGGATGATGACGATGATGACTATGGTAATGTCTCCTATAAGAGGAACCAGAATTATTCCCATACATACCAATCCTCCTATTTGCTATTAGGAAAACTAGTGTCCATTTAGAGCTGCTAGTCCCACTAAGACAGGTAGCTCTCTTAGAAACAAACAAACTAAAGTTACTTGTGTTTTCCTTTATGAGAGGTAGATGAGAGAGAAGCAGAGAATACCAACCTCAGTCTTTCACTAGTCTCCATGCTTGTTTCCTCTCTCCTTTGATAGAGCTTTCGCCACTCCTTTCTTACTTGTCCCGCTTCAAAGAACACCTGTAGAGTCAAAGCAACAAAATACCATCAAAGCATAGAGATCTACAACCATAAAAAATGTAGGATCAGATGTACATTAACCATATAAATGCATATACAAATACAATATTCAGAGATATACAAGCATATGGAGGAAAACTCAAATAGCTTTATTGATAGAAGTAGTAGAAGAGAGGATTACAACCAAGCTATCTGATCCAGCATCATCCTCCCAGCATGAAAGCCCTCTTCACCTCATACAAAGCAAGATCACCCAACAATACAATGTCTTCAAAGAGAAACCAACAACACTTCCTTGCAAATTACAAAATTCCAGCCTCTAGATCTCTGGGATGAGGGATCCATATATAGATGTTTGCAGGAGAGTGAGTCAGCTTCTGGGATTTTGATTAGTTTCATTTCACTGATAGTTCTTGGTTCCACTTGGAGATTTCATGATATCTTACTCATCCCTGGGCGAATTAAGAGAGGCAAGTGTCAAATGAGCAATTTCTAGAAGATTCTTTGAGTTCCCACCTAGCAAAATGCTTCTTCCATTTGTCTGCTCTGACTCATCGTACCCTACAAAATGGATTTTTAGTATGCATCCAACCCCTCGTGTGTAATAGGTGAGATGCATCGCACCCTTAGCATGGAGCAGTTTGTACGGTCCAGTTTTGAACAGTTCTGAACAGTTCTTCAGGGAAAACTTCTGGGAAATGATGTAATCAGCTGACCTTGTTCCTTTATCATATGAAACAACACTTTTAGGGGTTTAGAAGCCCTTGGTTTATGGATATATGTGATTGGGGTTGCAATGCCCAAATATGTCTATAACAGTTGCCCCCTAAAGCATGAGGTCGTAAATCTTCTGATGTTGGGTGAAATGCTTTATAATGAGGATCCAAGGTTTTTTGAACTGGAAGGTGACCTATAATAAGATACAATACAATACATTATCTTCATAATATTTTCATGATCTAGCTGAGGCAGGCATAGAGAATCGTTTGTGTGGCAGACTAATGATTCTGGTAGAGCCATCATCCCTTAGTTTGGATGATTATCTGTGCAGCTGTGATGTACATTTGATGTCTTTATTTTCCTGAATATATCGTATCCCAGATGGATGAAACTAGATCCGGGGTCTTCAAACTCATTCAATCTTCACCCGAAGTACAAGTCGATCCATGTGAAAAGATATTCTCGTGTCGAACATGGAAAGACATTGCCTGATTACCAGCCAATGATGTAAGTTGTTAACAGGTGCGAGAGGAATCACTGATAATGATAATGACCCTCAAGGTACTGAGTACAATTCACGTGGTGTGAATACATGAGTTGATGTCGATCACCACGCAAAATATTTCGGTCGAAGGCCATTGATGTAAACCTATCGCCGAAAGTGAGAAACTTTCCATTGAGGCATGCAAGCTTCAAAGTACTGAAAGGGTTGTTCCTAAGTGAACTTCTTGGATAATGAGTTGATGTCGAAAAGAAGTGACCCGTCATAGGAGGGCCTTAATGAATCGCACATCTACGACACGGAACAGAGAAAATGATTTTGTGGAGGTGAAAACGATCTGATGATACAAGGTTCAGGGTGGTGGTCATGAAAAATGGAGAGTGAAGCTATTGCAGCGGATGAGGCGTTAGCTAGGTTGGTGAATTCTATGAGCAACTTCTCTTGAACACATCGGCGACACTGAAATGTATTGGTAGCATTAACCCAAAAATGGATGCTACGACAAACCAATGGTGATATGACCAGTGAATGGAATAACCCAACTCGACTCAATCATGGTGATGGAGTGAAAGTGTCATGCTCAAGAGAAACTTGCTACCAATGAAGTTATTCAAGTTTTCTTCCCTTTTTCCCTAGTCATTGTTGACTAGTACCTCTTTATTTTTGTCAAGCTTGAGGAGGATGACATATGCTTGTTCTATAATTTTCCCTTTGGGCAAACCTGTCGCTATGTTTTAACGAGCCTAGCGATAGTGAAACTCGCTCTTGTCTGCATAGACAAGTTTGTCGCTATTGTTTTAACGAGTATAACGACAAAGATAACTCGGTGCTTTTCAATTTTAGAGAGTCTAAAAAGAGACGTAAAGGCAACTCCAGTAGTCCTTTTTCGTAATATAATCCCTTAAGTCCAAAAAAGTATAAAATAATACGAAGGGGATGACTTTTTGATAGTTTTAACGAGTCGAACAAGACAAGCACTCGATCTTTTTGTGTAATGATCCCTCAAGTCAAAAAATATTAAAATCTAGAGGAGGGATGGCACTTCTGATCACTTTAACGAGCTGGAGAGGCCAATTGCTCGGAAATTCTTTCATATTTTACGAGTCAAATGAAAAGAGCTTAAAGGAGACTCATTTTTTGAGGAACGAGTGATTTTTTTGGATAGCAACTGGTTCCAGGTAAGGTTTGGAACTTTTCAATCATGGTAGTGTAAAGAAGGTGGCTAATAGAGTCACTCGTCACAACTGTTCCTCAAAAGGGTAAACAATCAAATGGAGGTGTATGATCGGCCAAAAAAGAGTGGAGGTGATGGTAAGAACATGACCGAGGTTCAAAAGCTGATAATTATGCGATCGCAATGGTTATTTACCGAAGGTGGGTTCATTTTTTAATGAGCTTGAACTCTGGGGAACATTTTCTCATTGCTAGGTTTAATTTTTAATGAGCTTGAACTTTGCGTAAAACTGCTCATGCTAGTCGTATAATAAGGATGTCTCATCGATAGGTTCATTTTTTAGGGAGATTGCCCCATTCGAAACTTTACTCTGAAGCCTTTTGTATGCAAGCTAGGAATGATCGAGTTTAAAGGGTTGAGAGCCTACAAAATAAGAAAATAAAAGGTCATTTTTCACTTGTATGCAAAAAATTTTGCATGCCCCCAGGTATAAAGTAGAGTTTCCAGGTCACCATACGGAAGTTCTTGCATTAGTAAGGTTGTTCCATCCGTGTGGCAGATAAAAAACTTCCTTGGCATTGTTCGAAATGGACAAAGGTGATCGTTGTCAGTGCTAATCACATAAGCTTTGATGAAGAAAAGATATTCCCAGACTGATCCATTTTCCTAAACAAACAGGATAGTCAGACTAGTCATATATCCTACATGGAAACCTACCTTATAACTGGGGTTTTCCCGCTGAAGCAGACCAGGGCGCATGCCTCCTGGGTTTAAGTCACAATCACCAAATCACTCGCGCTCATCTGGTGGATAAATTGGAGATTGATGAGACATTCCTTGAGCAAAAGGACCAGTTAGGGGTGGCATTTGACTAATAGCTGTGTTTGAACCAGGGAATGAAAGCTGGTCAACTAGGTGGACCACTCTGCCTTCATGCGGAAAACACATCACATGAAAGAGTGAGGAAACAATAGCTCCCAGGCTATAAATGTAGTCACGCTCAAGGAGTAGATTGTAATCTGGAGGCCCTTGGACTACCATCACATTTAGATGAACAGTTTTCCTTCTCAAAGTTATAGGTAAAATTGGAAGGATCCCTAATGGTCGACTGGTTCCTTTGTTGAAGCATGTCAGATTTCGAATCTCAAGAAAAAGTGATGGTGAACCAAGCGCTTTCCAAGAAATTGAGGAAAGGATACTCACAGAAGCCCCTTCATCTATGATAGTACCAACCATGATCATTTTGTAAGCTTGTACTATGATTTGGAATGGTACATTAGATGGTAGGCGGGGTCTCCCTAGTAGATTCCAATCGAAGGAAATGACTAGATTTCTTGGAGGAGGGACCGAATAAATGGCCGGATAGACCTCTGACGAACTTCCTTGTTGCGGTAAAGGAATGGGTAGATTGCCCCCATGTTCATCGGATTCTATGTTGACGAAAAGAATTTGAACGGTGTCGTTCTCATTCTCTTTGGTGATAGTATCATATGAAGGTTGACCTTCTGAAGACAAGATTGGGTCGACTGCCGTCTCGACCTGTTGACTTTGGTCCGGTGTGGACTCAAAGGGTCTATATTCAATGATAGATGCTTCAACCGACAACAGAGGTGTGTCAGTTGGATTTTCAACTAGCGATGGACTCGGAAAGAGTTTCTTGTATCCAGGAGGAAGTCGTTGCGGTGAAGCAGGATGGTTATCCAAGACTCTTTTAGCTTTTTCCAGAAAAGGACAATGATGGAGGGCATGATTGCCTTCACACAGTCTACAAGGAAATTTATATCTTCCTTTTTGTCCATTGAATTAATTTTCACTAGTTGATGGTGTGCTCTCAACATGATCATCAGAGGTTGAAGACACTGGATTGTGCAAGCGGGGAGACCAGTCCCTCAGGATCCATGGGATGCAGGGACAATCTCGATGATAATGGTCTCCCTTGCAAATGACATATGGAGATTTAGGCTTGGATGGTGCAGTGTGTGGATTTTCACCAGACGATGCATGGTTGCCCCCTTTCGTCGTTGGCTTCTTCTTCCTCCTCTTCTCCTTCCCTTTCTTCTTTTTCTCAATTACTTGGTTACTAGCTTCACCAAGCGGAGAGGAAGAAGGAGAGGGAGAAACAAATGAAGTAGAAGGTTGGGGGGTAACTCTAGTATCATCTAGTTGCTATTTTGATTGCTCAGGAATTACGGTGTTTTGAACGACAAAGGTCGAGAAAAGCCATTCCGGCAGGCCAATTATGAGTCCTAGAAGGGACAACGTATCCATATGTGGAGCGCCAACATCTCCCCAAGAAGAGAAAGGACTAGGATTTTCCCCAAGGAGAAATCCTTGATTGGTGGACTCCATTTTCTCAACCTAAGACCAACAAGGGAACAATGATGTTATTCCGATTAAAATAAATTTTATGACGCTTTCACACAACTTTATTTTTCAATTTTTAAGAGTCAAGAAAAAGCTAAAGATGACTCTAGTCACCTTCAATTTTTAATGAGCCTAAAGTGACAAGGGCTCAGATGGACCTTTTCTTTTAGGGAGTCTGAAAAGGAATAATAGTGACTTCTCTAGAAATCTAGATAGAGGGATTACCAAACCAATTGCAAAACTGCAGAATACTTTTTACGGTATGGCAGTCAATCTTCCCAAATGTTGTGTTCAGTGCATTGTGATCGATAGGGTGGTAGATACAGCTTCCTAAGGATAAAGGATGTAGCCTATTGTGGTCTCCCAATATATACTTGACGGTTCATGGGAGCACAATTCCATACTAGCACTTGTCGTCTCAAAGAGGAGGAATCACCAAACCTGCGATGAGAGCGATAGTTACTAGGTTTTATGACACCAGAATACGTCTCTAGCCTAGACTTCTAAATGTTGTGCGTTAGGTTCCAAAGCATTTTTATGTTCATTGAGGTTTATTTTATAGTTTGTCTTTCTTAAGAAGTTTGCCTTTAACGTTCACCGCGTGATGTAGATATATAATTCCTAAATGTGAAATCTAAGATGATAAACAGTCATTTAATTTCTTTTTGCAATGAAAATCCTAGCTACTAAGGAAAGAGAAATGAAATTCTTTCAACATAGAGAAGAGAGCACACACTAGATGCAATTTTCCTAAATCAATTTTAGCATGCAGTCTAAATGCAAATGCACATGCATGTATTGTTTTTTTCAGTTTCCTTAATGTGAGAATGAAAAAAAGAAAACTAAGTACATATCTGAATTATCTTCTTTCAAAGTGACAATACTAGCAATTTTCTCTTCAAAAAACGAAAGGAAGGCTAAGACGACACTTTGCGATTTCTAATTTAAAATTGCTTTCGACACTTGAAGTACTATTAATTCAAATCAAATATGATGGCAAAAGTGTGATCAACTATCTAAAAGAGGAATTCTTTATAACACTCTTTTTTCTTAACTGAAAACGACACTTGCGACACTTTCAAATCAAAAGACAACAGTTCGATTAAGCTACTATTTTCAAAGGAGAATTGTAAATGATGAAAAATACATATAAAAAAAACATTCACAATTCCTTATTAGTGGAGGATGAATAATTCAAAGGAAGATGGTTTCAACAGTGATGTATTGATCATAGACTACAAAACTACTAAATAAAGCTGAAGACGATGAAGAAAAAACCAAAATCTGGAGGCAGAAATAGTCTTAGTCAATCATCGCACTTGTAACAGAGGGAAATAGGGATGCATCTCACCTGCAACACATAGGAGGTGCGATGCATCTAGATTTCCAATGAGAGATAGTGCGATTGTCTAGGGATGATACTGAGCTTGGTTTTCACTCATAGTTTGTAGCTAAGTTTAGGGATTTAGGCTGAGCTAATGATAGGAAGTAAACACAAAATATAAGGGCTGATCTAATGAGGTTATTTGAGCTACCACCAGGGCATTTAGGATGTTTTCAAGTCAGATGTTCAATTCATAAACGAACTCGAAGATTAATTGAAGCAGCGTTGATCTACTTTGCAGTTGCATAGAAAAAGTAGTTCGAAGGCTAGCTGCCTTAACTTGAGGCTTTGTCTGTGGTTTATAAAGCAAACAACAATAACAAAACAAACAAACTATTCGCTCCCCAGTGGAGTCACCATTTTGTTATCGGGAAAACTAGTGTCCATTCAGAGCTGATAGTCCCACTAAGATGGGTAGCTCTCTTAGAAACAAACAAACTAAAGTTACTTGTGTTTTCCTTTATGAGAGGTAGATGAGAGAGAAGCAGAGAGTACCAACCTCAGTCTTTCGCTAGTCTCCTTGCTTGTTTCCTCTCTCCTTTGATAGAGCTTTCGCCACTCCTTTCTCACTTGTCCTGCTTCAAAGAACACATGTAGAGTCAAAGTAGCAAAATACCATCAAAGCATAGAGATCTACAACCATAAACAATGTAGGATCAGATGTAAATTAACCATATAAATGCATATACAAATACAAGATTCAGAGATATACAAGAATATGGAGGAAAACTCAAATAGCTTTATTGATAGAAGTAGTAGAAGAGAGGATTACAACCAAGCTGTCTGATCCAGCATCATCCTCCCAACATGAAAGCCCTCTTCACCTCATATAAAGCAAGATCACCTAACAATACAATGTCTTCAAAGAGAAACCAACAACACTTCCTTGCAAATTAAAAAATTCCAACCTCTGGATCTTTGGGATGAGGGATCCATATATAGATGTTTGCAGGAGAGTGATTTAGCTTCTGGGATTTTTATTAGTCTCATTTCACTGATAGTTCTTGGTTCCACTTGGAGATTTCATGATCTCTTACTCATCCCTGGGCAAATTTAGAGAGGCAAGTGTCAAATGAGTAGTTTCTAGAAGATTCTTTGAGTTTCCACCTAGCAAACTACTTCTGCCATTTGTCTAGTCTCACTCATCGCACCCTACAGAAGGGATTTTCAGTATGCATCACACCCCCTGTGTGTAATAGGTGAGATGCATTGCACCCTTAGCATGGAGCAGTTTGTATGGTCCAGTTTTGACCAGTTATGAGCAGTCTTTTAGGGAGGACTTCTGGGAAATGATGTAATCAGCTGAACTTGTTCCTTTAGGGTATGAAACAACACTTTTAGGGGTTTAGAAGCCCTTGGTTTATGGACATATGTGATTGGGGTTGCAGTTCCCAAATATTTCTATAACACTATTACGTGTGTCGAATCATCTGCCACCTCTAATTATGTCCCCTCTATCCAACATGTGTCCAGAGAGAGACCTAATACCATAGGCTCCACTGGTCTTTTCTTCCTTCTCCTAAATGATCCTCATTTTTCATTGTTTCTACAAATCAGACAAGCTCTGAAGGATAGCTGCATTAACCTCTATCTTCTTTTCTTGAGCCTCAACAAACCAATCATTATCTGCCTTGCAACTTCTAATTTTAGCCCTCAAGCTCCTCAATGTATCTGCCATACCAAGAGAATTCTCATCTCCTTGTTGTTTAACTGATCTATAAGGAGAGTCATGGGAGCTATAGTCTATCATTTTTCTCGTCATCCTTGATTCTCTTCTTCCTGCAAGTATATCATGTTATAAAAACCAAATAGATAAAAAAATAAAATCTCTACCTTATTTTTGTTTAGGGGAGGCTTATCTCATCTGCAAGATTGGTCCACATTAGCATGTACATGTATAAACATAAGAATATATGGATATGTAACATTACCAACACATAACAAAATGCATGACCATACAACTAGTATCCCCTGATCCCATGCATGACAATAATGACCTTGACAACATCAAACTTTTCCCATAGAGAGTGCGACCCACTTTGATACCACCCTTTAACGACACCTCCCCTCATATCTACCCACTTTCACTGGCTTACCCGGGGTAAACATGAGATGAGGGGCTACTATGACAAGACTCAACCTCTTAGGACCTTAAGGAAGCATAATCGATGGAAACCCACAACACAGGCCTTCTATACCTACTACAGGACTCCTAGAAGCCTTCACAGTTATCCCCATGAACAACCCTTGGGTCTCACTAATTTTTTAGTGCATCAAGCCCCTAGACACTCCCTTGATATGGACAAGGGTGCATATCAGAGGTTCGAGACACTCCCACAACAAGGAATGGGTGTGTCTGGGGAATTTTCTCCTTAGAACTATTCATGTGACTCTGAGATTTGTGCCTCTTTTCAAGCCTAGAATCCAGGTCACTACCCAAAAACCCATGTAGCTTTCATAAGCTATAATTTACCTGAAAACAAGACTTGCAAGCCAAAAACTAGCTCCAGGACTAGGTCTGACCATCCCTAACCGAGACTGACATTTTGTCAAACACTTGGCATCAATGCAATCTATAGGACATGAATACAAGACAAAGAATAAATGACTGATAAATCATATGAGAGTTGAAAAGAAGGATCACCACCCTCTTCCCTTAACTATTTTGACATCAATTAGGTCTTGCATCCATTATTCTTTCAATTTCAAGTAAATACATTAAATAACCATGACTCTAACCAGTCATATAACCATGCTTATAACCAACATTAAACCATGTAAATAACAATGAGATAACAACCATTAAAGCCACACAATAACACCTACAAAAGAAAGAGAACTCAACTTTTATTAAACATAGGCAAGATCCAACCATGTTTAGGACTTCCACGTACCACCTGACCATAGACATGGCTGAACCAACTATTTATTTCATCCAATCACCCACTTGCCATATTCCAAGCATGAATGTGGATCTCATGGATAAACCAATCCAAAAACAACCAAGGAAATTTAGAGGTTAAACCACCTCCACCCTCACCAAACTGTGATCTCACCAAAACCAACACCAATATCACAAAACCAAACCGAGCTTGGAATGCCTATAGACTCCATCACTATATTGAGGGATTTTTTTCTCCTTGTCCCTTAGGATTTACCGCAATCCACACGGGATCACTAGACTCTAAACCGAGGCTCCACACTCTTGCTTTATAGTGTATCTCGCCAAAATTTCTAAAGGGATTCCTAGGCCTTTGGGAATTTTCCTGAGACCACCTCCACCCCGGATTCTGAAACCATCTAGCAATTCCAAAGCTAAAAACTGAGAAAAAATCCCATCACACCATGGCTATTCGAAAAAAGTCAAGGCAAGGCTGAAAACCACTGTCATAACCCAACAAGACCATGCCACCAACATCTAAAGAACCAAATACCAACATGCAAAGTCATGCATGTCAAAACCATTTAGGAAATCACACATGCAATATGTTACCTGCAAGTATCCCTGCTGAAGTTCCTTGATCCTTATCTTCCTTGCTTTCTCTTTTCTTTCCTTTCTTTTCCTTTTCCTTCCTTTGCTTGTTTTTCCCTTCCTTGGTCCAAGTCTAGAATTCTCCTAGAAAACTCTAAGTGTCCAAGCATGTGAAAGACCAAGAATAATGAGAGAGCTCCAAAACTGCACTTACAAAGGTTACAAACTGATCCTCAGAAGCCTTTTGATCAATGAGGCCTCCATTAAATGTGCTAAAAATACATTTTTTCCTTTTTAATGCCTTAGCCATTAGCTTTGCCAATTTCCCTTAGCCATAAACACAACCAATGATGCCCACTAGGATATCTTTGCCTAACATTCAACTTGGAATAAGTGTCCCTTAACCGTGGTCTTATTTTTCCTTCATTAACTTTTATTACATGAAATTTTAACTAGGGGTTGTTACATGGTGAGATCATCCAAATAAGCACAAATGAGGTGAGAAATATCATGGAAGATGTATGTCATTTCTTTTTTAAATGTGGCTCCATTGTTTTGTATACAAAATTCCATGATATAGTGTGAAAATGTACCTCGTGGTGTTGTGAATTGTTTTTTGTATTGCTCCACATGATGTATCTAAATTTGATTATAGATAGAAAATTTATCCACACTAGGATAGGGCCTCATAGATAACACAAGCATCAATGAGTTGGTTGATGAATGGTGTTGGAAAATTGTCTTTGGGACAATTTTTTTTAAGATAATGGAATTCATTTCTCACATGAATGGTTCCCTACTTTTTAATTGTAGGGACAGGATTAGAAACCCATGAAGTGTAAGAAATGGGATAGATGAAACTTTCTTTATGAAGCTAGTCAATTTTAGATTTGATGTCCATTTATCTTGATGGATGTAACAGTTGTTGCTTATATAAGTTACATGAGGCATTGGGAAACAGATCCATGCAATGTTAAAAAATGGAAAGGTTCAACGAAAGCATTTTTTCACATGACCAAATGAATATATCTTTAAACTCTTAAACAATGGATTTGTAGGAAACTAGTTCTAGGGAACAAGTTGCCCCTCATGTGATTTCTGCGACCAATAATTTTTTCATGGATATATCCATCAAGATGGTAAAGGATATTTTGTCCATGTTTCCTTCTTGAAGGCATCAAGTTTTTGGATTGATTCTTGAACCAATTGACATGGTTGGGAGGAATGAAATATTTGGTAACTAAAGCAAAAATGATAGTGTCTTTAGGTGGTTGGCATGGCGTGTGGAAGAAAAAAAACAATGATGCATGGAATTCTAGGGGAAATCATGTGTAGTCATGACCTCCAATTTGGATTCATCAGAGTGAAATACTTGTCACAATGTTGGGATGGACTTAGGGGAGGCATGAAGTGGCTAGAGGCATATTGAGGTGCTAGACACATCACAAGCATGAGACGCCATGCTAGGTTCCATGGCACCAACATAGGAGGAAATAACACAGATGGAATGAATTAATGCATGTGTCTATAACAATGTTGATTTATTTAGATAGGAAATTATCCTAACATGTGCAAGCCATGAGCAAACAACTAGGAATGTTTCTCCCATACATGAAGAACTATATAAAATATTCTCACAATTGTGAGGTTCATGAGTTGTTAGAGGGGGGGGGGGGGGATTTTTTTTCCATCAAGGAAAAAGGGGGAAAGGGATGCCTCCAATAGTTTTTCAATTTTTTAGGTGGTCACTCGTAGGGTCATAGGTTTCCCCTTATAGAGGGAGGAGAAAAGAGAGCCCTAGGTATTGGTTGCAATGGTTATGGATTGTTGTACATGTTTCAAGTTGTATGTGTATATTATCGATGTCATTATTCATATGTGATGTGAAATGATAAATGCATAAAGATAGGTGAAATGATCATATACCCCACTTAATGCACGAGACTCACTATGATGTGTGTTCACAAATGTGGACACATAGTATATAGTAGGTGAGTCTTGAAGAATATCTAAGGTGGGTGTGGGCATGATTGTTGGTGTGGGAATGGATGCTTGTCAACTACTACTAATGTGTCTTGATATAGAGGAATATATGCATAGTGATGAGTGCAATGGCCATGTGTAGCAAAATTGATGCATGGATGACTAGTCTATAAGTTTTCTTTGTGCATAGGAATAGATGAACCTATGGTAGCTCCTTCAGTGGGAAGAGTTGGTAGAAGTGGCGGTGCTTATAGGTCATGAAGGACATCCTTTAGTTCCATAAGGTAAGATAAATGATTTGTTGGATATCCCTATATATTACAAAGGGAACATGAGACATGACTTGTGGCATGGCTAGATATTTGACTTCAAATGTCCTTTTATGATTTCCCCCAATCTTTTTCTTAGGTCCCCTTGGTGTTTATTATGGAGAGTGTGTTATATTATTTCCACAACTAGCCCCACATGATCTTACGTTGTGCTAGGCACAGTCATAGGGCAGGGGAGGTATCCCCCCAACACGAGGTCCAAAGAAGTTCCTTGTGATTTTGATTTTTTATGCAGACCCACCCATGGTTTTTGGTTTTTGTGCATGGTTTTGGGTATCATGATTTTCCCATGGTATTTTGTAGATGTGACCAAGGGAAATATGATTATGTTTTAATCTAGGGTTAATGTATTAAGGTTTATGAATTCTTAGGAATGTATATAATGTATTATGATATTGAAAGGAATATAATGAAAAATTAATCCGCTTTTCCCAGTTTTGGGTTACAAGAGAAAATCTTTGTGTATATTTTTATGTTCTCACCATTGTATATTTTCCTATTTTTAAGAATTATTTTGCAGGTAATTTTTGTACAAGGTTAAAACGTACATTTATTGGTTTCCCCAACTTTGTCGTTATGCTTTATGGGAGTCTAACTAGCAACTGGCCTACTCAGTTGTTTATAGCAATTAGCAATCATTGTTAGCATGAGTGATGTGATATGGGGATCCAAGTAGAAAATGGGAATAACCAATATCATGTTGGGGAGGACCAGAGTAGCTATCACTTGGTGTCAGGTGAATTCAAGTGGAGGGTATACAAAAGGAGTCTGCATGATTGAATAAGGGATGGTGATACTACCTCTGGTTAAAATTTCATGTAATAAAGTTAATAAAGGAAAAATAAGACCAAGGTCATGGGGCACATATTCCAAGCTAAATGGTGGGGAAAAACATCCTAGTTGGCATCACTTGTTGTTTATTATGAATAAGGAAATTGGAAATGGCTTTGGAAAGGAAATGTGGCAATTATTGGCATTTATTTATGAGAATAAAGGAAAACAAGATAAAATGGAGATGAAAGGTCATAGGTTTTCATGAGGAGGAAATTGAAGGAAAATAGAGGGAAAATGAAGAAATTAGAGGCATCAATAATAAAAAGGAATCAGAGCATCAGTTTGGGGCCTTTTCTCTGTTTGGATTTGGATTTAGTTAGAGAGAGGAGAAGAGCACCAACAAGAGAAAGCAGGAAAGAAAGCAAAGGAAGGAAAGGAAAGAAAGGACAAGCAAAGGAATGACAAGGAAATCAAAGAACAAGCAAGAAAGGATTGGATCAAGCAGGTTTAGCAGGAGTACTTGCAGGTAATAGGTTGCATGTGTGATTTATTAGCTAAATTGTGAAGGCATGGTGCAAGCATTTTTGTATGTGGTTCATTTGCTATCATTGGCAAGGGTTTTTCTTATTTTGATGGTGGTTTTAGCCTTGCCTTGCCAATTCTTGGATAGCCATGGTGTGATGGGATTCATTCTTGGTTGAGCTTTGGCTTACCATAAGGTTTGGGATCCAGGTGAGGTGGTATCAGGGAAATACCAAGGGTTGGGAGCGAAGACAGTTTTCTTTGGGAAGCCCTCAACAGGTGGGTTGAGTTAGGAAAACTCCTCAAGGAATGGTGAAGGAAATCCGAGGAAAACAAGCTTGGTTTGGTTTTGTGATCTCATGACCAGTTTAGGTGATATTCTGGTAGTGTGAGGGTGGAGGTGGTTTAAACTCTGGATTCCCTTGGTTTTTTATGTCTTGGTTTATCCCATGAGATCCCACATTCATTCTTGGAATATGGCATGGGGATGATTGGTTAAAAGAAATATTTGGTTCAACCTAATCTATGGTCGGGTGGTACGTGGAATTCCTTGACTTGATTGGATTTTTCATCATTTAATGAGAGTTATTTCTCTATGGAAATCTATGAATCATTTGTACCAGTTAATATGATGATTTGATGGTTTTTATGTCATGGTTATTATGATTATTATTTGATAGTTATAAGCATGGATATGTTATATACTCTAGCGATGGACTTTTCATGAATTGATATATATTTGGTTGGTTGATGAATGCATGAGCTAACAAATTTTATTGCAGCTATTAAGATAGGAAATATACCTTCTAGGTGAATCTCAAATAATTTTGAGGCCCTTATGTTCAGATATGCATTGATGACTTGTAGATTTCATGTTCACCATATGTTTGATGAAATCACTGTCATGGTTAGGTGTGGTTAGGTCAAGTTATTGACTATGTTTTGTATGATGGCTTTGTATTGATGTTATATATCATTCTAGAAAGTCACATTAAGTTCTGGGAAGTGGTTGAGAGTCAGGCCTTGAAAAGGTGGCACTAATTCTAGGGTCGCATGCTTGGAACTGGAAATTCTGGGTTGCAGTTGCCACCTTCTAGGCTTATGCATGTGACTGGAGGCCTATAGTGGCATGGAGACCTTGTCATGCATGCAATTAGGGGCCCATATCACTAAAAACACATGTTAGCTCAGGGTTTCGGCACCTGGAGTGGTCGTTTAGCTCCCAGGGGTCTCGTAGCTCCAGAGGGAGGTCAATAAAGTTTTAGTTTGTCAACTCCACATCCTTAATGAATCTAGCAAGTCATGTCATGTCATAGTAGCCCTTAGCTCATGTTTACCCTGGCAAGCTAGTTAATGTGGGTAAATGTGCGAGGGGTGGTTACAAATGGTAGGATGAATCTTGGGAGAAAACATGTTTAGTTTCGCTGGGGAGGAGGAGATTCAATGATTGGTTTTATTGGATAAATGGACACAAAATAGATGTGAGGTTAGCCAAAGGTCATAGTGAGTAGTGGTCTCCTGGGTAAGTCCCAAGAAGTGAGGAATCCTTCAAGATTCTCAATACGACTTTTGTGAAGGATAAGGTAAGATATTGTTGGGAACCTATGAATGGTAACATGTTATCTGTCAAAAGTGATGACTAAGGTTCATAATGTGTTAGTTGGTCGATGGTGGCTATCTTCCCATTTTGGGGGAATCTCATGGTATGGAATATTGATGAAGTTATATCCTTCATGGTGTGCATGTAATTTCTCCCAAAAAAGATGTTGTAAATGAGAGGAGCACGAATAACGTCAATCTCTATTAGGATATTTTTCCTATAATTCCCATAGGTACATTCTAATAGAGGCCGATGATTTTTGAAAGACAATTTTCATATTCTCATAATGCAATGAAATATTTGATGACTATAGGGGAAACCAACTTCTACCATATATTCTTGGACATGATACTGGTTGATGCACCGTTATAATTGATGCAATTATGGATGGTAACATTGAAAATTGTTACTAGGATTTTAAAAGAAACTAAATAGGGTATTTGTAGCTCTAAAATATCCAATTTGCAAGTGATGAGATGTTAATCAAAAGGGATTGCCTCTAAATAGAAAAGTAGAGCCTTTCTCTAGGTAAGGTAGGCTTGTGCATAGTATCTCTAACACATACATTGTTTCCATTGATTGAGACAAATCATCCATGATATTTAACTATGACCTTCCTTTGCATGAGGGTTTTGAGTGTTACACCTTAGAGATGGTTTCAGTATCTTGGGGGTAGATTCACAACTAGGATGTGGGGTCACTAAGGGCATGTTATATGCAAACTTAGTGGTTTCTACTAATGCAAGGATAGGATTAGGAGGTGTTCCATATTGAAACATGTGAGTTTGGAGGAGGATGTCCATAAAATTCATATAGATATCCTTATTGGCAGAGTGACCTTGATGTCTTGCTAATGGTGGGGTGAATGGGCCTGAAATTTGGTTGTATGAACCAACTTCTTGTTGACTGGTCATAACACCAAGCTGATGGATGGATCCTATAACACTAGTGACCTTGATGTCTTGCTAATGGTGGGGTGAATGGGCCTGAAATTTGGTTGTATGAACCAACTTCTTGTTGAGTGGTCATAACACCAAGCTAATGGATGGATCCTATAACACTAGTGGCTTTTGTGGAGGGTTTGGACCCCTCTAAGGAAAATTTTGGCCATGATTTCCCATGATTTCTTCCATACATTTTAATTTAGCTATATTGGGGTAATGATGGATATAGTATCTATATTCTCCACATAATGTGCATAGGAAATTAATATCAATATAATTGTTCTTCCCTTACTTTGGTGGATTATTGTTACCTTGATTATAAGGTTGATTGTGTTTAGGGGAATTTCACCTAGCTTGCAGGTTCTATTGTTTGATATTCCCCCCCCCCCCCCCCTCCCCATCCCTAGTTCCCATTTTGTTAACTTTTCCCTTTCTTTTTCGCATTCATTTATTGGGAGGGGTGGTTGGTATTATTGACTTTTTCAAATGCCTATTGTTTTTGTGAAAAGTAAGGTTGGACAACATTGATCACATCCTATTTTTGGTAGTGTGTAGCCATTAGATTTGTTTGTGTGGGTCTATGAAAGGGAAATAAGGGATTACTTTTCAAGGATTCCCATAGGAGTTATAGGGTATGGACATTCCATCATTAGTTCATAGTGTGTTGTACAAGGGGGGATGCTCGGGAGGACATCTTGTTGTGATAAGAGGAGAAACACATGGATTAACATATTGCCCCACTTCCATGGGAATGAAGGATTATGTAGACCCTACCATGTTTTGAGATTATTATTGTGGCCCATATTGTTTCCCCTATAGATTAGTATCATAGGATGCAGAGTTTCCTCCATATGGGTTAAACTATGGGAGAGACCCTATGATTCTATTATCAATATTTGATTCCATTAATTTTTTTTTATTGGGGGATTGGGATAAATGGTCACTCGGGATGATCGAATGAAAATATGATTGAGTATAAATGAGCTCAAAATGTTAAGCCCTGATGATAAACTATTCTTTATTTTAAGGCATAACGGTTGCAACATATTTTTCTATAATTGGAAAATTTGATTTGAGGAAGAAATATAAAATAATTTTGGGGGGCTTCAACTTTACATATGTTAAAATATCTATGCCATTCATGGATGTGATCTATGATATGGGTAGATGAGATTTTCCTAAACTCAATGAGTATTTTGAATCTCGTATCATGATGAACTAGTAATTAGAAAAATGTGAGAAAGGACTTGGATAGGGATGAAAAGTATTTGTAAGCACCTTCTTTATCATTAATGTACCACTTGGTCAAGGGGGCAGTTAAGGTGCATTGAAAATGTCTCAAACAAATTGAGTCTTTAGTGATATTATTTGATGAACACCACAAGTGAAAGGTAATAATGTGGTTAACTAGGTCCTCTCTTGCTTTCCTTTGAAATTTGGAATATCCAAAAGGGGATTGGTTGGCATTGTGGGCCATGTGGCATCATGTGAAATGGGTTTACAATATTCTTCATTAAATCTAGGAGGTTCAAAGAAGCAAGAAATGACAAATTCAAAGTTAGGGATGCCATTTTTTTGCTTGGAAATTAAGAAAAGGTTAAATAACTCGAGGCAATGTGGTACCAATAGATTTTTCTCTTGATGTGAACGAGCATATCAAGGTGGGGTTAAGTGATGAATAATGTGGTGTGGGTTGAACTGGAGAAGCAATAAAACTTGGAACAGCTCTCAACATTGGTGGGAGGCCTTGAAGGTAAGATGAACAACAAGGTGTGAGATGGTCCCCCATTATTTTTGTTTTGTGTTGATGCGTGCTTTCAAGTGAGGATGGATTTAAGTTGTTTTAAGCAAAATTATTTGGTTAAGTAAAATTTATGTGATTATTTATTTACAATTTATATTTGATCAAATGGTTAATATTAATGGTGAAAAAAAAAATAAAAAAGTACAAAGTCTTTGATACCTAACATCCTTCCATTCATCCTTCCACTACAAAAAAGTGAATCAAAATGTTGTGGCAAAAGCACTCTCAAGAAAGGATGAGGATGTGGAAGCATTGCTTTGTGCCATTTCTATTATCCAACCAGATTGGATAAACAAAGCAAGGGATGAATGGAAGAATGACGAAGAGGTGTGGGCACTCATTCCAAAGTTACAACAAGATCCTAGTACATCTGCTACATTTAGCTGGAAAAAGGATTCCTTATGGCACAAAGATCGCTTCTACCTATGTAATAATTCCAAACTCAAACAAAAGATTCTTATGGAATTCCACACCTCTTCCTTAGGAGGTCACTCAGAATTTTTAAAAACTTACCACAAGGTTAAGAAGGAATTTTTTTGGGATGGCCTTAAATATGATATTAAAAAGTTTATGGTGGAATGTTTGGTTTTCCAACAAAATAAAGTTGAAATAGTTAAGACCCCTGGTCTATTACAACCTTTATCCATTCCAAGTCAAAGTTGGGAGGAGGTTTCAATGGATTTTATCACAAGTTTACCCAAGTTCGAATAAAAGAGTGTCATCATGGTAATAGTTGACATACTTACCAAGTATGCACACTTTTGTGCATTATCTCATCCATTTAAAGCTAATATATGTTCTACTACATTTGTGGAAACAATTCAAAAGCTACATGGAAACCCAGAGATTATTGTAAGCGACATAGATCCCATTTTCACTGGAAATTTTTGGACAAAATTATTTTCTTGTCTTGGTACTCAGTTAGCTCATAGCTCATCTTATCATCCTCAACATGATGAGAAAACTGAGATAGTAAACAAATGTTTGGGAGGATATCTTATTTGCTTTGTATCTGATAAACAAACACAATGGGTGAAATGGTTGCCTCTGGATGAATGGTGGTATAATACTTCCTTCCATACTGCAACAAAAATGACCCCATTTATGGAACTTTATGGATATCATCCACCGTCCATCACATCATATTTAAGATAAAATTCTAAGGTTCAAGCAGTGGAAGATCACATCGAGCATCAACAACAAGTTCTTCAACTCTTAAAGGATAACCTCACTTTGGCATAGAATATAATGAAACAACAGGCAGATCAACATCACAACGAAAGAATTTTTGATGTAGGTGACTGGGTATTTCTACAGATACAACCATATAAACAAATGTCCCTCAAGTGATGTAATAAGGATAATAAATTATCATCAAAGTATTATCGTCCATACAAGGTGTTGCAAAAGATTGGTACTATGGCATACAAATTGGAGCTTCCTGCAGCTTCCCTAGTGCACCTAGATTTCCATGTTTCATGCTTAAAGAAGTTTATAGGTGACAAGCTCCCAATTCAAACAATATTGCTAGAACTTGATGAGGCAGGAAAAGTCATATTGGAACTTGAAGCAGTCATAGAAACAAGAACTCAACAAATACAAAATCAATCAATTTTGGAGTATCTCATCAAGTGGAAGAATTTACTCGCTAAAGATTCCACATGGAAGGATGAGAATTTTAAACAGAAGCATATAAAACTACTCAAGTGTTGAGTACAACACTTTTTTGAAGGAGAAGGGCATGTTAGGTCCCTATAATACTAGTGATTCCCCCATTACTATTGTCATTATAGCCCTTATTGTTATTGTTGTGCCCCTATTGTCCACATATTGCTATTAATGTGCCCCATAAAATCCCACTACTGTTATTTTTGTGCCCTTATATTATTATTGTTATGTCGGCTTTGATTATATTGTGACCACTTAAAATCCTATATATATAATGGAGGTTTTTTCATTTGTATCATCCAAGAATTGTTCATTTGTGTAATGTAAAGGAGGTTGCCCCCTCGAAGAGGCTGATTTGGAAGTTGTTGATCTATCTTTTTGTGAGCTGGTTTCTTAACAGAATACATTCAAGGAAGGATGCCCGAGCCTCCAGAAAATGCTTCCGATTCCCTCAAAAACAAGTAAAATAAATATGATTCCAAATAAAAGAAAATTATATTTTATGGTTTACAAGATCGTTTACTTGCATATGTTGGCAATTTAAGAAAGTCTAAAGACATGTATCACAAAATAGACGACATGTATGGAGTCAATAATTTGAATGAGATCATCACCTTGAAATATAAACTCAAGGAAACCAATATTAACAAAGAAGAACCTATTAAATCCTATATTATGAGTATTTCTTTCCTTAGAGATCAATTACAGATAGTTGGAGAAAGTGTATCTAATAGGGAACTTGTAGTTGTGACTCTTAGAGGTATCCCTCCTATTTGGGAAATTTTCATTACTACAATAAGAAATAGCAATGTCCTTCCGTCATTTGATGAAATTGTTGGGAAGCTCACTCAAGAAGAATCAAGGATGAGAGCTAGAGGAAGGATTCAAAACCATGAAGAGGGAGAGCCCGCTACATATATCACTCATAACAAAAATAAGAACGGAAGAGGAGGTCCATCAAGGAAGCCTCCTTATCAAAATAAAAAAGGAAGGAATGATATATATTTATCTCATATTGAATGCTATAATTTCCACAAGAAAGGTCATTATGCTTGATATTGTCCCGAGAAAATAAAAAGGCCACATTACAACACCAGAAGCAACAACAATAATAAAATAAGAAAAGACAATCAAAGGAATAACCGCAATAGAAGATATGAAAGAATAATAAGGGATTCCTCAAGTGACCGTGTAGAAGATCATCCTCCTCAAAAGAAGTCAAGAGCTCCCAGGTATGAAACTAATGTTGTAAATAAATTTGAATATATTCTTATTTCTACCCTTACTATTTCTTCTCCACAAGACTCGTGGGATAGTTGGTTGGTTGATAGTGGGGTCACTCATCATTTCTATGGATACAAGGAAGTCCTATCTAATCTAGTAGAAAGGGAGATCAAGCTGAATATCATTCTTGGAGGCAACTCCACTCATCCTGTGAAAAGCTTTGGGTCCGTCAAATTTTAGTTGAATTTTGGGGAATCAATTTTGCTGCATGATGTTATGTACGTTTCGAGATTAATGAAGAACTTGGTATCTATATCCGCATTGGAAGATAAAAGGATGATAGTTGCCTTCATCAATGGAAAAGTTTTGATTTTTTCAGCTAATTCACCCATGAGAGATGCATTTACATTAGGATCAAGATTTGAAGGACTCTATAGAGTCACTCAAAGGCCACTTCTAGCATTGGTTCATAATACCAATCATCTGAGTGAGTTGTGGCATCGCAGATTGGCTCATATACACTATGATTCTCTTTCGAAATTGAAGAAATTGATTTCAGGTATTCCTAATGTTCAAGCCCATCATGGCAGAGTTTTTCTAGGTTGTGCGAGTGGAAAGAAAGAAAGGGGACCATTCCCCTCTAGTGAGAACAAGACAAATGACATCCTCCATCTCATTCATTTCGATATATGTGGTTTGATGCCTATGATTCTATTGGTGGTCGTCTCTACTACATCACCTTCATTGATGACTTCTCAAGAAGGACATGGATATACTACCTTAAGCACAAGGATGAAGCTTTTGAAATATTCAAGGAATTCAAAGCCTTGAACAAAAAATCAAAAAAGAAAGAGAATCAAAGTATTCAAGTTTGACAATGGATGGGAATACATATCAAACGAATTCATAGCATTTTGGAAGAAACAAGGGATAAAAAATGAAACAGTCCCATATACTCCGAAACAAAATGGTTTAGCTGAAACGAAGAATGGGTCTATATTAGAAGTTGGTTGTGCCATGCCCCATGATCAAAGGTTGCCAAAATTCCTTTGGGAAGAAGCCACACATGTTGTCATATATGTTCAAAATAGGGTACCTCATCAAGCATTAGAAAATAAGGCCCCTGAATAATATTCACAGGTGTCAAGATCGATATTAGCCATCTTCGTGTATTTGGCTGCTCTGTATATTTTCATGTGCTGACTCGTATATTTTCATGTGCCGAAGGACAAAAGAAACACGTTGGAAGCTACAAGAAGAGAAGGTACATTTGTGGGTTATTGTGAAAATTATAAAGCATATAGAATATATATTCTTGGTCAAAGAAAGGTCGAAATTAGAATGGACATAACATTCGATGAAGATGTAGCTCTTGGAAAAGCGAGAGACCTTCCTCCTCCTCCTCCTCCCAAGAAGGATAATGATGAATAGGATATTCTAGATGGTCCTTCCATGCCTATGTCAAATATTTTTGTTGATCCCATGGAGCCTATGGATCCTTTAGATCCTCCTCCAAGTGATCCTCCTACTAGGAAGAGACCAATTTGGCTCTGCGATACTCTACAAAATGCTAAAACTAATGTTCCCATTTGTAGATCATTTAGAGAAAGGAAGAAACCATGTAGGTATCATAGATATGTTGCAGCCATGAGCATTATGATTCAATCCGAACCATCCTCATTTGAAGAAACTGCAAAAGAACAACTTTGGAAGTTTGCGATGGTTGAGGAATATGAATCCATTATGAAAAATGATGTATGCGATGTTGTGCCAAGACAAAATGGGAAGTATGTTCTAACTTCAAAGTGGTTATTCAACATCAAACATGGAATTGATGGCAACATTGAGAAATACAAAGAAAGTTCTGTAGCTCGAGGATTCTCTTAGAAACAGGGAGAAGATTATGATGACATATTTTCTCTTATGGCTCGATAAACAACCATTTGTTCGATAGTGTCCCCTGTTGCTTGTCAAGAATGGACTCTTCATCAGATGGACATAAAAACTGCATTCCTTCATGGAATGTTAGAGGAATAAGTATATGTTGAACAACCACATGTAATTGAAGTGGAAGATTTAAGAACACATGTTTGCAGGTTGAATAATTCATTGTATGGTTTGAAGCAAGCTCCCCAAGCTTGGTATGCATGCATTAAGAGTTATTTAATGAAGTTGGGATTCACAAGAAGCAATGTCGATCCACCTCTACTTCAAGGTATTCCAATATATGCCATTGATTTTGGTTTTATATGTTGACGATCTATTCTTGATAGCCAGTGAGCCTCTGATGATCGAATGTAAGAGGGAGTTGGCCTCTGAATTCAAGATGAAAGACCTTGGACTCATGCATTCTAGGCCTTCAGGTATGGCAAAGGCCCATCGATATTTTCCTTTCACAGGGAAAATATGTTGTGAATTTTTTGGACAGATTTGAAATGGCTGAATGCAAATCCATGGCTACACCGATGGAAATGAACTTTAAGAAATTATGTGGAGAATCTACAGAACCCGATTTGGCAAATTCCTCTGAGTATATACAACTAATTGGGGCTCTAATGTTCCTTGTGAAAACCCGTCTAGAGATATGTTATGCAATAAACACATTGAGTCAATTCATGACCGAGCTCCTCCATACACATTGGATAGCCACCAAACACGTATTGAGATATTTTCATGGGACAATCACACTTGGTTTGAGATATTCTGCTAGAGATGTCCAACTTCATGGATACACTGATGTCTAGGAAGGAAATTTTATCGACAGAAAGAGTACATTTGGATGTTGCTTTAGCCTTGGATCTACCATGATATCCTAGATGAGAAGGAAACAAAATTTTGTAGCATTAAGAACCTCCGAAGCATAATACATTACCACTAGCATGGCTAGATGTGAAGCAGTTTGGTTGAGGAATCTCTTTAGAGATCTATTTGAGCAGGTCCTAGGCACTACAGTGATATATTGCGACAACAAGAGTGGGATTTGTCTGGCAGAGAATCCTGTGTTTCATGACAAGTCCAAGCACATTGAGATTCGATATCACTTTATTCGAGACATGGTGTAAAGAGGAGCTATTAAAATCAATCACATATCTACAGATGAGAAGATTGCAAATATTCTCTCCAAGGAATTACCAAAATGGAATTTCTTGGTCTTTACATAGTAGCTTGGACTAATGGATGTGGCCCCTCTAGATAAGTGGCAGTGCTGATCGAGGACACTGAGCCAACTCTTCCTACCCTGTTTGAGTTCCTAAGGTGAGGAATTGAGATAGAGGGATCCTTGGGTTGAGGGATCTCTAAACAATAGGGTAATCCCCTATCTATTACCCATAGGGTTGGATATGTTGCTTCCCTATCTGGTCTATGCAAAGTATACACCCGTTGGCATCATACCCTTAGGCAAGTCTTGTTGGGAATACACTTCATGTTTGGCCAATGGGTTGAGAGTGTACTTGGGGCATACAACCCAAGTTGATTATTATACAGGTTTTCTACCACATGACTATTGAGGGTCAATGTTCAGAATATCGGTAGGAAATAGGATTGGGTTGAGAATTTCCCCCTTTTGAGATTCCGGGTTGAGAGTGAGCTCCCTGATGAGATTCAAGGGTCGAATATGTGCTCCCATGTATGATTAAGTTATCCTATTACTCAGTATGGGTGGAAGCTATTGCTCCTCGATTCTTGTTCTTTTAGATCTGAGAAAGTTTCAACAGATATATTTTAGTAGAGACAACCAAATCATGATGACAACATGATAGGATGACGTGATGATCAACATATAGATATTGGTAGGTGGAATTCTTCCTAGTTGAGAGGGGGTGTTAATTTTTGAAACTAGGGTCAAATTCCACCTTGGAAAACTTAGATGACTGAGATGATGATTGCATTAAATTCATATTTTTGAGAGGACCAAAATAAACCTAAATATCACCCCATTTGGACAAGCAGAAGTTGATTTTTTGAATTATTTTATTCATTCATGTATAATGGAATGGTTCGGTCCTAATCACATGTGAAATTGGTTAGGTTGACCTCAACCCCAAGTGGAACCTCATGGAACCCTATAAATAGAAGAGACCTCAAGCTCATTTGGACACATTGATAAACCCATCTTCTACTCTTCTCTTTTTTCTTGGTTTGCACAAGTCTGATGGAATAAGTTCGTGAAAGGGTCTAAAATTATAGCCGTGAAGCTCACACAGATCTAGGGTTTCTATTTCTCAGATGCAGGAACGTAACTAAAATTTGTCATCCTCAAACACATGCATACAGCAGCTAAGAGAGAAACCCGGAAGTCTCAAACACTCACACGGAGGCCTGAACAGAGCGTCCAGGGTTTCAGAGGCAAATAAGGCAGTATTAGTCCCCAGAAGTTCGCACAGAGTGGTCTAGAGAGCATCCATGCAGTCTCGGACGCATGCATAGTAAATGGAAGAGAGTTTCTAGGGATTTGGAGTGGATATGAGTTGGTTTGACCTTGGACACTCACATACAATCTTCCTAAGAGCATCCGGGCAGACACAGATGCCCTCACAAAGTGGTTGAGGGAGCGTCCAGGGAGTTTTAGACGAACGCAATCAGTCTTACTAAAAGTGTTTAGAGCTTTGATCTAGGGTTTGGAAATTTTCTTCAATTGGCCTCAGTGATTTGATGGATCAAGGGTTTCTCTCTGCTGATATATAGATCTGCAATCTATTTATGGAAATCTCTGTTGCAAATTTATGTATTGGGATCATTGTACTCTCTACTGAAATTTTTTATGATGATCTAATAAAGAAGAAGATTTGAAATGTTTTTCCCCATTGTGGGTTTTTCCCTGGTCTTGGACCAATCTACTATCTCTTATGGTTGTGTTGTTGTCTTCTTTGCCATTGCATATATTTTTCTATCTTCAGTTACAGTTTATGATTGGTTACATTGCTAATAATTGGATGCATTGTTAATGAAGAAGTAAATTGGGCTAAAGTAATTAATACAACATGATAGAATAATTTGAAAAATTAACAATGACTACCAAGCATGCTGTGGTTTATAAGGGTACTCAAAACTACTTCTGCACTCACTTTCCTTGTGCCAAAAATTATTATACTTGAAGCATTCAACTTCATTCATCAGAGAGAAAGGATTTTTATTCCTAGGGAATGAGTTTTGAGTTCTAGAATTATGATAATTTATATATATGAAATTTTCATCTCATTCAATTTGACACTTTTGTAATTAATAGCTTTATTTCCAAAGACATGACATTTATAGCAATGATAAAAAAAAATTGGTGGGTACCTGATATTTAAGAATTGATGAGGTTGAGCTGGTTGCAGGTACCCTTGTTGTCTTGTTGATTAATTTATATCCTTGTGGTGTGAGTTGTTTGAGAATTTAGTATTTGTGTTCCAACATTGAGTGCTCCTCAGATCTTGCCGTGGTTTATCTTCATTGACTCTATATTGAAGCCCCTTTGAAAAGCTCTGGGGGACTTTGAATCTTGTGAAACTGAAACTTGTTTTTCTTATTGAGGTCTTTTGTGTTTCAAAATATCCCATACCCACTTTATTTGCTGGAGACCTTTGACTGCATAAAATATGACTCAATTTCTCTATTCCTTCAATATTTTTTTTGTCGAAAATCTTCTCAATTGTGAATTTCTCGAGGTCTATTCTCAAAACTACTATTTCTTCTTCTAATATGTGGCAATTTTCTTCCCATTCGAGGATCAAGTCATTTAGAACCACTTCCTTTCTTTTTAGTTCCTCTAACTTGACTTTTAGAGACAAATTTTTTCCTTTACATGTTTCTGAAATATTCTCATCCTATTTCTTAATTAGCTCTTGTTTCAAGAGTCCATACTCATCCTCTATCTTTTCACAAGTTTTTTGTTTTTGTTCTACTTGAAGTGTTGGCTTGTCTTTTCTTTTAATGGATTGTTCAAGTTTTTATCTTTGATAAACAAAATCCTCATTATCAGACTTATACATACCTTCTTCAACTCACAACAACTGCTCTTTTAATTTCTTATTTTTCCTTCTAGCATTCTTCAATTCATCAAGAAAATTGATGAGCTCCCCTCAAAGATCCACTACTCTTTGGTCTTCTTCCTTGGAGTCTGAGAAATTCTTGGTTTTCGAGTCAACTTCAAGTGCCATAAGAAAACATTCATTGGAATCACCTTTTGAAGAGCCCTCACTATCATATTTTGATGTAGAGTTGTCCTCTTTAGAGTAGAGCCCCTTCTTCTTAGAGGACTTCTTATTCTGTTATTTATGAGCTTTTTCTCGCGATTTTGAATCTTATCCTTGTCTATCTTTTATTTATAAGAAAACTTGGAAGAAAAACATAGTTAATGAATTTGAAGGGTAGTTTCCCCTTATACTTACCTGAATCTCGGTTCAATTTTCTAGCAAAATGATCCATCTCTTGATCAGATTCATAGCTAGACCATTCTTGGTGATATTTTTGCACCTTAGTCTTCTTAAACACTTTGAATGCGACCTCCTTTGGTTCAGTGTTCTCCTTTCCAAGTCTCATCTCATAGGTTATGAGAGTACCAAGTAGCAGGTCCATTGTGAGAATTTTCAAATATGTCATCTCCTCAATGGTCGAGATTTTGGCATTGAATCTCATAGGAAGAGACCTTAAAACCTTATGAACAATTACTTCCTCTTTGAGATCTTCACCAAGTCCTCTAATCATGTTCGTTACCTCATTAACTCTAAGGAAATATTATGATATTCTTTCTTATTCATTCATCCTTAAGCTCTCAAATCTCATTTTGAAGGTTTGAAGCTTGGTTTTCTTGATTTTCTCATATTCTTCATGACTCTTATTAAGTTGTCTCCATACTTCCTTGGATGAATTACAATGCATAACCTTTACAAAGTTGGATTGACTCAAATAGTAGAGAATGGCATTCTTGGCCTTTGCATTTTTTGCATAAACATTTTTAACCATATGCATCTATAAGAGGGGTTGCTGGGACAACATAATCTACTAATGTAGAGCTCCAAAAATCTTCCCCTAGGGACATGAGATATGTTTCCATCCTAATTTTACAAAAGACATAGTTTTTCCCATCAAATATTGGTATCTTACTTGAGTAAGCATCCTAGTTCTCTTGTCAATACATGATTCCTTATAGATCTATCTTCCAGTGGTTAAACTGTTCCTGAAGGAACTTGACTCTGATACCAATTATTGGACATAATAAATTATTGGTTGGCGGGGGGGGGGCAGTGAATTAGTAATTGGTGCTAATTTTAAATTTTACATATAGTTCCTATTTTCTCTTTTCATTCAACATTCATTCATGTGAGCATTCACAAGTAAATAAATAAGTTGAAAAGTAAATCATTCACATACATACACACACCATCAGTATGAGCACCATCCACAAATTAAAATAATGTGGAAACCCAAAAGGGAAAACTACCAATTTGTTTGTTATTTCTTTTTTATTATCACCCACTCATAGGAAGCCCCAACCGCCTTAAAAATGGGAAGGAACAAATTTTCAAGAGGCTCCAACCCCTTATAAATGCAGTCCACAACCTGCTTTAGCTAATTATCCTAATTTTCATACAAATTGAGTAATATAGGCCTACTTATATTACATAGAAACATAAATAACCTAGTTTGTTGTCACACATAAATCCTTCCTCTCTGCTTTGCAGTCTCACTCTCCACTACACACCTCACTGATCCATTAGCTCTACTCTCAGACCTGAATTAGTATAAACAATTAGTATCTCTCAACCCTCAATTCTTATCATGCACACACACAATCTCTCACAACAACGCTCACTCTCACATAGAGCACAAACTATGGATTCTACTCCCCATGTATTATCACTTCCATTCCATATTTTAGTTCCTCTACAACATGGGGAACAATGTTGTATCCTCTATCATTTACTATGCATTTACTATGCTCGAGTGTACACCTGTTAGACACTCCATTTTGTTGTTACATCAAATTATTTAGTCATTTTTGTTGTATTAATTTTGGGAATGGACATAGGAGGTTTTGTAATGCTGAGAATTAATTCTTAGTCCACTTGTATACTCAAGTAGTTCCTCTGTTAAATTATGTATCTACATATAGCATGGTTCTCCAAAACTCAAGATGTGCTTCAACATGGCATTCAAAGCTCTTAGATTGATCTCCATTAACACTATTTTGTATATCATGGTCCTCTTTTCCTTCTTCATTGCCTTCTTAATTCCCTGTAGTCATAATCAATTCAAGTAGTAGGTTTTACTTGTTATTGTTTGAGATATGATCCATTAATTAATTCCAAAAAATCATTTTCCTTGATACCTTGATCTAGTGTTCTTCTACAGTTTCTATTGACTCCAATATTAAAATCTAGCTACCGACTAGTTCACGTCTGTTAAATATTATATAGTAGGAATCCAATTTGGTAGAACTACCAAATATGAAGAATCTAAGCTGAAGTTGCCGACCCATTCAAGCTTCATTTAAGAATAGGCCTATAATGCTTAGTCCTTGGTGATTTTCCAATACCATGGTGCTAGAAGTTGCCAACAGGGAAGGGGGCCTCCCCGATGTGAAGTCCCAATTAGACCCCACACCCTTTGGAGTAGGACCCTCAACCAAAAAATAGTCAGTTACCAAAGTGGTGGTTCCAAATATGTGCCTTGGCTACAATAAACACATAGTATGATATATAAGTGACTTTGGTGACAACAAGTGTATGAACTTTGTGAAGCATCAAATGTAATGCATGAAAGGTTCCATCACATCAAAGGGAAATAAGTGAGCCCTTTAGAAGAAATTAATAATACTAATGTAGAATATATGCATGATAAATACAAAAGAATCCTTAGTTAACCTATAAAATAGTTCATAAGATAACAACAATCGTAATGACATAAACAAAACACATCCAACAAGATACAAACTAAAGTAAAAAAAAATAGTTCATTAGCAATAGTGTAAGTGAAACAACATACATCACAAATATATAAAGAATAGTCTTACTACATCCATGACATATGCATGAAGGCATGTCGACTCTGAGCTTTTATTATAGAGTGAAATTTCCAAGCATACAATTACGTTGATAAAAGACCAACCCCAATAGTGGAACATGAAGCCAACACTTGCTTATCCAACAAATGATATTCCTCCTATGCTAAACTAGAGAAGCCAAGGCTCCAAAATAAATCTTCCAAGCCTTCGATTCCAATCCCTTTGCTTGAGTTATGAGGGTTTATTTATAACAAATGGGATGACTCTTCATCTCCCATTATGACCATTAAGCTTCCTTCGTGATTGTTTGACGTCTTTTATCTTTTCCTAACCAATGAATTTTCATATTCCATAACTGACACTTGGAATTCCAATTACATATTTTATTTCAAATACAATAATATAAAATTCCATATAAGACAAAAATGGGTAGATCCTAATAATACAAGAATAATAAGACAAATTACACACATTAAGCTTGAGTTTGAGGCAAAACTAGCTCATCAAATTCAATTTGTAAATATTCAGTTACATAGTGATTCCAAGCTCTGTGTTGTGTGATGGTATCCTGAAAGTTTGCAAGAAGATTAGGCTGATAACAGACTCTAGCTTCCATTACATCTAGGTAGACAATTTTAGAACTGATTTATGTCTCCTTCTTTAATAAGAAAATCATAGTATTGATCTTAGTAGGACCACCAATATATTTATGCATGGTGTGTTTGTTAATCTCCAAGACTTATTTTCTAGAATTTTGCTTTAGTTGGTCCAAGTATTTCAAAACTTCCTTCCTGACTGCATTTTTTCCCTTTTCCTCTATGAATGACATGACCGAATGGATCTTATGATATGTCACCAAGGATTCCACACCATTGTAAAACCATGAATAAGAATATAATATGTTGGCTATGAAGGTGTTGTGGTGTTTATTTCTTTGTGTTGATGGTGCTAGACCCGCCAACATTCAAGGGATCACCCTAGTATGAAGTCCCAACTAGACCTCACACTATTTGATGTGGGAGTCCCATCCGGTATGATGGCCCGGTTTCCATTGTCTTAAGGATTTTCCTCAACTCTTTCTTGTCAACACATGAGAGTGGTCTACTTTTTCTTTGGGAAGTGAGGTTTGTGTGCCTGGTGAGTGTAAGTGTACTTGTGAGGGGAAGAGAGTGAAGGTGAGTTCCAAGTTGAAAGGGACCAGTGCCAAATCGGCTAGGAACACACAACACAAAGGACATGCACAACTTCCAATGGAGCAGTCCACTCAGATATGGCTGTCACAACATACAAGGTAAGATAACACGTATAACACTCATGGATCAGTCCTAGATGAGTGCAACGGTTGTTATAAAAAGGTTCATGTGAAAGGTCTGTCTGATGTTCGGAAGAGTAGTCGACATGGATGAGACAACATTAACAGCATATACAACAAATTTCCATTAATAGATGATGCATTACAACAAATGAATCAGTTCAGATGTAGAATACATGGTTAAAGGAACATGCATTACAAGTGTTAAAGATAAATCTTACAACAAATACAATACATGTATGAAAACGAGCTAGCCTGTTAATAGGTTTCTGAATTAAGAGAAAGTTCCAAGAAAAATCGTTACACCATACATCACTAACCCTATTGGTGGGGCATTGGAGCCACTACTTACTCCTCAAAGAAAATATTACAAACTCTCTTGGATATGTGGGAGGCGCTAAGGTGAAAAGTTCATTCATGTACAAATGAGGGGGGTATTTATAGACAAGGGTGCAACTAACCCTTGTGGTTGTTCAACTACTCTCATGACCGTTCGACTTCCATGAATTTTAGACTTACACGACTCTATGTTCAACAAGTGGGTCTCTTGGACTTCCACGTTACATCACATCGATTGACAACAAGCCCATAGTGGGGATGTGGGCAACATGACTCATGACTTGACTCGACATGACTTGACAGGATAATGCTGGTACATTCGTTCTACTGCTAGAGTGCATGTCGAGCTACAATGATGCTAAGTGATGGATGTCTTCATGGTGTATCATAGCTTCACCTCCGCTTGGTGAAATGCGTGGAGTCTTTGATGGTCCTTGGTTCACTTGATGAAGCTCTAGCATGTTGTCCCTTTCTTTCATGTTGGAAAGCTTGACAGGTTCACTTTTTTGCAAAGGTGCATGTTTGTCACGTTTGTCCGCTTCACATGCTTCATTCATTCATCCATTGGTGAACCAATCCATATGCATGTGCTCCCTTCGTTCATCTCATTCGTCATCTTGACATGTTTGTTAGTGTACCTTTACCTACAGTCACTCATGATGAGATGGCATCAAATTCAAAACCTCCTAGTCTATCATGACGCATGATCATTTGAATGAGGGTGACCGAGAGAGGCAGCAGGGCTGTGATGCGGGATGATGGCTCCGGGAAACTGCTGATGAAAACTATGCAAGATTCATTGAAGGATGGAGACAGACAATTTAAGTCGACAGTGACTGACTGCAAGGTCTAGCTCAGCTGGGAGGCAACATTGCGCAAATTTCGGGAGGGACAGTCTGGGATGCTGGAAGGCAAGGCAAGCAACTCTACACATTTTCTAGAATGAACGGTCAGTAGGGGCTAGACAGCCAAATTGGCACAAATTTCTAGAGGAACGAGTCGGGTTACATGAGGGGTCAGTAGGTAGGGATTGCACAGTTTTTCAGGGGAACTTCCCGGGAGACTGGCAACCAGATCTGTGCAATTTCCAGAGGGAACTACCAGTTGGCTGCTCGAGTCACTAGCATCCAGATCTGCGCAATTCCTAGAGGGAGCTTCCAGTTGGCTACTTGAGTCACTGGCATCCATATCTATGCAATTCGCAGAGGGAACTGCCAGTTGGCTGTTGGGGTCACTGGCAGCTAGAACTGTGCAATTACCAGAGGGAATAGCCAGTTCAATGCTAAGGTCACTAGCATCCAGATCTACGTAATTCCCAGAGGGAACTTCTAGTTGGCTGTTGGGGTCACTGGCAGCCATAACTGCACAATTCCCAGAGGGAATTTCCAATTGGTTGCTCAGTCACTGGCAGCAGAAAAATGCTGGGAGTTGCCGACAGGAAAAAAATGCACTAAGGCTGGGAGGCCAGCCTGCTGATCATCTTTGTGCAATTTCTAAGTTGATCTAACTGATTGGCAGTAGGATACCTACTCATGAGCATTGCACAATTTCTGAGATGAATAGTCGGTCGATTATTCGGGTGGCCAGCATGAGTGCCACTTTAGCTGCTTACGGGCAGCACAACTTGACATAACTAGCTTGGTGTTTCTGCATTGTTCTGGTTGACTTTTGATCAAGTCAAAAGTATGGTGATGTTTTGGCTATTAGTGAGGAATCTGGTCATCATAATTGCAGCAAAAATGACTAAATGTGTGAATAGTCGAAAGATGCATAGGTGATCATATGAACACACACTCACATGACTTAACGACGAAACGACCAAACCATCTAGACACACATTTTCAACATGACTGACTGACGGTGCGAGCGATAAGTGCGACACTCATGATTGATTTTTCATGATCGAGACAATGCTTGTGCGACAACGAATGTGACTTCGTGTGTGAGTGTGACATATGCTTTCATGGCGAACACAACAAACACATACGAAGTGAAGACTTTGAGCATAACCAAAACATGGTTGCAAGCATGACTTAAACATCAACATGCAGAGACTTGAGTGAAATAGACAAGCAAGGCGAATGTAAAGACTCACATGAGCTGATGCAGTGAACCTGAGTGGGTGCAGTCGTCAAGCGAAACTCTTCAAGGGAGGCTCTGAAATCGGTGCAGGTCAAAATTTTGGAGGGTGGTTGTAGTCGCTACAACACTTGGCAACACACTGGTAGAACTCTAGCTTCTCTATTTCGGTTCATTGTTAGCACAGGCCTTGGTATTTCAGGGAGTATTCAATTGTTGTGTGGGGTACTTCAGTTTCCCCACTTACCCCATGGACATATATGGTTCACCCTTTGCTAACTCGGTCAAACACAATCTGAAGTTCATATCAGATCTCAGTGTTTCGAATCTGGGAAGGGTAGTTTAGCTCGCAAGTTGAATATTTTTAGAGTATAAGTTTTCATCTCTGGTGTTCTCCGCTACCAACAAACCTGGACAGTACCCCATCGGAGTCATGCAGGAACACACACATTTCTCCACTTCCAGCAAACCTAGTCAATACCCCAGTGGAGTTGCATGCTTCACCTCTCTGCATAGGAAGCCTTTCTCTTCTTTCGCCTTTGTATTTTTAAGAGAACTGTGCATATGCACTTATTTATTTTTGGGGAGGAATAGGGATCCCGACTTATTAAGAGCAGAAGAGGTTGTTCCTTTAGAGAAGCATGTAAGACCTTTGGCATTGGTTTACTCATTTATTTTTCCCCTTATCCATTTCTACTAATTGGATTAGCTTCAACACAACAGAAGGCTGAGTACAAGCATGGATCTTCCCAGTGTGGACACACAATCACGGTTGGACCAAAAATTCCCCTGCATACGATTCGTATTTTTTGTCAAGACTTCATCGGCCGAAGGTTGTAACCAAGCACAAAGAAGATAGACAAAAGATTGGCCAAGTGATGAAGTGTCACAAGTTTCTTCCTATCTCAACCACATACTCTATTCAAAAGTCAGAATGAAGTAGTTGTTAGCACATATTTCCAGAAACAAAAATAGTAATATATCAAGAAAATAAAATGAACGTAAACAATAATAGCAAGAAAAACAAACAAAGCAAAGCAAAAGTAGAAGTAAAAGAGAAAGCAAAGCGAGTAAGCAAACATACAAGCAAGCAAACAAACAAACATGTAAAGCAAGAAAGCAAACAAGCATGTGGCAAGAAAATTGAAAGAAAACACTACTCCTACTCCTAAGCTAACGGTGCATGGGCCCGATCACGTGAAGTGATATTTCCAATGCAACCACCAGTGCATTGGTTGACCCATGTTGGTGAAGGCTTGGTTGGCGAGAAACCCAGTTTTTCGAACCAGTAGGCAAGAAAGATATAACAATGAAGACAACTGTGTTCGTGTGTCAAAGTGACTACATGACATAAGTGAGTACAAGTGCATGCTGGGAAGTTTGTGGACTTTTCATGGTGTTGTGTGACACAACATGCAACTTTGAAGCATACGCACACTATTGACTGTGGCATGCAAGCAAATGAAAGAAACAAAGATAACTTGTGTCGTGAACGAGTGCTTGTAATGTAAGATTCCTCCAATTCATGAGCAACAGGATCATGCAGTTCGAGTGGAGGAAGTGTGATCTATGTGTGAGATGGATCTTCAATGCATACAGATGGGTGATGAGGAGCCTTGGGTGATTGAACAATTTCCTGATCAGAAGTGAAACCAACCTCAGGACAGCGAGGGCTTGACATAACCATCAGCTCGGCCTGAAGTGCCTCAACAGTCTGTGGGGTTTTGACTTCGTTGACAGATGGATGTTCATAGAACATTGGCTTCAACGGATTAACAACGAGTGAATCAACACCTTTATCGGATGATGAAGTGGAGAGATCACAACAACCAAGATTAGAAAATTCAGGATGTTGGTCAACAGCCTCATGGTTTGATGAATCACACAGAGGCGTAGATGAGAAGGAAGGATGTTCACCCTCTGCATTTCCAGAAAAAGAAAATGAAAGATCAAGTGGATTTTCAATGAATGACTTATTCTCTCCATTGTCAAATGATGGACTAACATCTAGTTAGTCCTGCAAGTGATCAACAATGGGTGCATCTGTGGATGAAGACACACATGCAAAATCATGGATGGAAAGTTCACCAAAGAAGCTAGGAAATAACGGATGCGGCATCGATGGAAGGGAGTCATCCTTCACCTAGTGCTGATGTTCAAGCTCCCACTCACACTCTTCATCAATGGTAGCGCATGTGGGTTGTGCAACACCAACTCCGTCAGTGGGTTGGTCCTCATTCACAACAAGTGAAGAGTCTAGAATAGATGAACACAAGACAACATCATTTGGAGGAACACTTGAGTGCGAAGATGAAGGTCAAAGAAAATAATTCATATGGGAACTCGAAGGACTCACAACCAAATCTATGCGAAAATTGAGTAGAGTGATGTTGGAAGGGTGTGAAGGGTGAACAAATGTGCGAACATGATCCTCAACATCACTAGGAAATGGTGGAACTGTTGAATGAGAGGGAGGCAAACAATCCATTGAGACAGTGTCGGCTCCCACATGGGATTGCGCAGTTCCATCAACAAATAAGGTTAAGCGAGGCTTGACATCAAGCTTCCTCTTGGGATGGGAAGATTTCTTAAGGCAGTACTCGAACCGGTCCCAAAGATAAGCGAACTTCATCTGGCTCCTCGTAGCTTGAAACTGCAAGTCATGGAAGTGCTGCCAAAAATCAATAACGGATTCATGCAGAGCCCTCTATTGCTGTAACAGTTTCCAGTCAAGATGGTCTGGATCAAAATGATAGAACGTGTCTTCAATAAGATCATAGAAGTTCTCACATGAGTGCATGGTGTTAGTCGATAGGCTAAGCACCCAACGAAATGGAGATTCGCGAAGTGTGTATGTGAGCAGCAACCTGTCTTGTTCGTCAATAAACTCATCTTCCTCATAAATCATGGAAAGAAAGTTATGTAAGAGATCAGACCAGGCCACTTCGCCTTCACCATAATATGTGTAAGTGGACAATAGATTGAAAAGCTTCCCCGAGATAGAGAAATCTTCGCAATTCGAAAAAACCTCGGGGGAAGAAGAATGCAAGACTCCATGAAATATATGCAAAGGTTCAAAACTAGATGAGAGGAAACTGCTTGTCATCAGGCCCTCCTTCTAGCACCAGAAATGTTGACGGTGTTGGACCCACCGAAATTTAGGGGATCAACCCAGTATGAAGTCCCAACTAGACCTCACACCGTTTGGTGTGGGAGTCCCATCCAGTATGATGGCCCAATTTCCTTGTCTTAAGGATTTGCCTCAACTCTTGCTTGTCAACACAGGAAAGTGGTTTGATTTGTCTTTGGGAACTGAGGTTCACATGCCTGGTGAGTGTAAGTGTACTTGTGTCAATGGTTCTTTCACTGTGAGGGGAAGAGAGTGAAGGTGATTTCCAGGTTGAAAGGGATCAGTCCCAACTCAACTAGGAACACACAACACAGAGGACATGCACAAATTCTGGTGGAGCAGTCCACTTAGATGTGACTGTCACAAAATTCAAGGTAAGATAACACGTACAACACTCACGTATCAGTCTGAGATAAGTGCGACGGTTGTTACAGCAAGGTTCATGTGAAAGGTTTGTCTGATGTCCAGCAAGGCAGTTCACACGGATGAGACAACATTAATAGCATATACAACACATTTCCATTAATAGATGATGCATTACAACAAATGAATCAATTCAGATGTAGAACACATGGTTAAAGCAACATGCATTACAAGTGTTAAAGATCAGTCTTACAACAAATACAATACATGTATGAAAACATGTTGCCTTGTTAACAGGCTTCTGAATTAAGCGAAATTTCCAAGACACATCGTTAAACCATACAGCACTAACCCCATCAGCAGGGCATTAGAGCCACTATTACTCTTTAAAGAAAATATTACAGACTCTCTTGTCTATGTGGGAGGAGTTGAGGTGAAAATTCCTTTCATGTACAAATGAGGGGGGTATTTATAGGCAAAGGTGAAACTGACACTTGTGGCTGTTCGACTACCCTCATGACCATTCAACTCCCATTAATTTTTGACTTACATGACTCTATTTTCAACAAGTGTGTCTCTTGGACTTCCACGTTACATCACATTGATTGAAAACAAGCCCATAGTGGAGATGTGGGCAACATGACTCATGACTTGACTCGACATGAATTGACAGGACAATGCTCGTACATTCGTGCTACTGCTGGAGTACATGTCGAGCTACAATGATGCTAAGTGATGGATGTCTTCATGGTGCATCATAGCTTCACCTCCACTTGGTGAAATGTGTGGTGCCGTCAATGGTCCGTGTTTTGCTTATTGAAGCTCTAGCATGTTGTCCCTTGCTTTCATGTTGGAAGGGTTGACAAGTTCACTTGTTCGTGAAGGTGCATGTTCATCGTGTTCGTCCATTTCGCATGCTTTTTTTGTTCGTTCATTGGTTAACTTGTCCATCTACATGTGCTCCATTCATTCATCTCATTCATCATTTTGACGTGTTTATTGGTGTACCTATACCTGCAATCACTCATGAAAAAAACGACATCAAATCCAAAACCTCCTAGTCTACCATGACACATGATCATTCGGATGCGGGTGACTGAGACAGGTAGCAGGGTTGTGATGCAGGATGATGGCTCCAGGAAGCTACTGATGAAAACTATGCAAGAGCCACTGAAGGATGGAGATGCACAATCCGAGTCAAAAGTGACTGACTGCAAGGTCTAGCTCAACTAGGAGGCAACATTGTGCAAATTTTGGGAGGGACAGTCCGGGTTACTGGAAGGCAAGGCAGGCATGCTCTGCGCATTTTCCAGAACGAACGGTTAGCAAGGGCTAGATATCCAAATTTGTGCAAGGCATGCATACTCTGCGCATTTTTCGGAATGAACAGTTAGCAAGGGCTAGACATCCAAATTTGCGCAAATTTCTAGAGGAACGAGTCGGGATGCATGAGGGGTCAGCAGGCAGGGATTGCTCAATTTTTTTGGGGAACTGCCTGGGAGTCTCACAACCAAATCTACACAATTCCCAGAGGGAAATACCAGTTGGTTGTTGGCATCACTAGCAATCAAACCTACACAATTCCCAAAGGGAACTTCCAATTGGTTGTTGGGGTCACTGGCAGCCAAATCTACGCAATTCCAAGAGGGAACTACAAGTTGGCTGTTGGGGTCACTAGTAGCTAGAACTGTGCAATTCCCAAAGGGAACTGCCAGTTGGTTGCTGGGGTCACTGGCAGCCAGATCTAAGCTATTCCCAGAGGGAACTGCCAGTTGGCTGCTAGGGTCACTAGTAGCCAGAACTACGTAATTCTGAGAGGGAACTGCTAGTTGGATGCTCAGTCACTGGTAGCAGAAACTACGTAATTCATTTTGGGAATAATCAGTCTACTGCTAGGAGCTGATGGCTGGAAAAAATGCACTAAGGATGTGAGGCCAGCCTGCGGATCATCTCTGTGCAATTTCTGAGCTGAGTGACAGGTGGCCAACATGAGTGCCACTTGAGCTTCTTGTGGGTAGCGCATCTTGACAGAACTAACTTGGTGTTTTTGCATTGTTCTGGTTGACAGTAAATCAAGTCAAAAGCAAGGTGTTGGTATGGCTGTCAGTGAGGAGTCTGGTCGTCAGAATTGCAACAAAAATGACTAAGTGTGTGAATAATCGAAAGATGTATAGGTGATCATATGAACACACACTCGCATAAATTGACGACGAAATGACCAAACCATCTAGAAAAACATGCTTAACATGACTGAACGATGGTGTGAGCGACAAGCATGGCACTCATGATTGATTTTTCATGATCGATATGACACTTGTGTGACAATGAATGTGACTCCATGTGTGAGTGCAACAGATTCTTTCATGGCAAACACAACAAACACATACGAATCAAAGACTTTGAGCATAACCAGAACATGGTTGCAAGCATGACTTAGACATCAACATGCAGAGACTTGAGTGTAATAGACAAGCAAAGTGAATTTAAAGGCTCACATGAGCTCACAGTGTGAACCGGAGTGGGTGTAGTCATCAAGTGAAACTCTTCAAGGGAGGCTCCAAAATTGGTGCAGGCCAAAATTTTGGAGGGTGGTTGTAGCCGCTACAACACTTTGCATAAGAATTTTGACTTCATATTTCTCCAACTTAGCTTATTATTGCATTTTCTTAGCCAATTCTGATGGTGCAACTATGTACTTCATTCCCCATTCATGAATTGCGGTGATGGCTACATGAATGACTTTAAGATAATTTTCATTCTCCCATGATTCCTTCTGAATATCATAAAAGGGGACAACAAATTTATGCACGGTGACCAACTCCTCATAAAGATTCATCATATTGTCTCCCAATTCCTAAAATTCACCATATATAGCCGCTTGACGCTCCTTCAAGTAAACATGTGCGGAAGACAACTTCTAAGTTTTTGCTTGGAGTTGTTCTATTTGTTGTCTTGAAACTTCCAAATCCTTTGCCATTTTTTTTTTATTCTACCATTAGATAATTTGTATTTTCCTTCGATCTCTTTCAAAGGCAAAGTTAACTGAGCCAATGGTTTGAGGATTCCTTTTGGTATCCATGGCAATCACCCTTTTTTTATTAATGGAAGTAGGATGTGTGAGTTCATTTGGGAAATAGTTCTTTCTTTCTTGCACAATTCTTCCCTTAAGCTCATTGAAAGTCAAGCTACAAATATCCATGACCAGATTATCATCTAAAGGAGAAATTTATTCTTCATCACTTGGAGCTTGAGCATCTGTAGGAGGAGGCAGAGATTGGGTGATGATCTGTTTTATACTAGGCATAAGATCAACATCTTGGTTCCACTGCCCTTGTTCTACCTCCATGTCATGGAAAATAATTAGCTCTTCAACCTCTTGGGAAAGTTCTTAGTCCTACTGCTTCTTGATTTCTTCTTCTTGTAACTGCTCCTATATTTCTTCTTCAGCTTGCTTCAACAATGCTTCTTCTTCCTCCTTTCTTATTAATTATTCTTGCATCTACCTTTCTTCCTACTCTCTATTTTTCTATTCTTCTTTTTTCCTTTGTTCTTCTTCTTTCCTCTTCTTCTCTTCTTGTTGTTGCTTCCTTTTTCTTTCCACTGCCATAACCACTTTTTAAATAGTTGGATTTGCTCTGAACTTGCAGCTTTCCTCCTCTGCTAGGCTATGAGGAACTTTCCTTTTATATTTTATACTCACTAAGTTGTGCTCTTGTGGTTTCTTTTCTTTCAAAGTAGTTTCCTAATCTAGAGCCACATGGGAAGGGCCTTCCTGGATGCCTAGTGTGTGAGGCCTAGAGGAATCATAACAATTCTTAATACTCTTCTCCTTTATCCTAAAGAATTTCCCACATGACCAATTAAAATGCAACTTGGTACAATGTTGCTTGCAAAAGCCTTCAGGGTAATACTGATGATAATATATTGTGTCAAACTTGATTTTGTAGGATCCCACCTACAAAGGAAAAATAGGCCAGGGTGCTTTATTTTTCCTGTGCAACTGATGATAAGCCTGTGGAAATATGATACGGGACCTCCTTCATGACCAACTTATCTGTAGCATACCTCAGTAATAAATGAGATGGTTTCTTGCAGTCAAACACCCTGAGGTAGGTTCCATCTGGTGAGGTAAACAAATCAACAATTTCTGATACTGAGTCCATCGCCTCACAAGACATGCAAGGAGTTTCTTCTTCAAATATTATCAAGTACAATACTTTGAAGAAGTGATCAACCAACTTCTTAATGAATCCTTTGTAACTGCATTCTGAAATCAGTTTGCAATGAATTTGCACAAAAGGTTCCTTGGGTTTCCATTTCCAACCATGCTAGGAAAAGAATTATGAGCACATATACCATCCAATAGATATCTAGACATGTAGAATTTAGCTTGCTTTCCCTTAGGTGGATTATTTGCATTGTTTACATTAATCCTGAGATACTGAGCCAAAAGATCAGACTAGTTAAAAATCTTTCCCTCCATGACAATTTGATGCAACATGTAAACCCATCATTTAGGGAAGGACTTAGTGTTCTTTTGTCCATATATTCGACAACATAACATTTTCAGGGACTAAAACACCTTTCTCAGAGTTCTAGTCTTGTAAGTATTACTAGGTGTTTGGAAAAACTTAGCTGGCTCTTTTACCCATGTCTTGATATCATCCTTGGTGTTTAAATAGTCAGTGACTGCATAGAAATGTGAATCCATATATTCCTCAGGCTTAGGCAAGTGGTACATCAAGTATCATGGGATAAATGGAAATAAAGTTGCTTCTAACTGACATTTTTGAGGGTCATGATCTTAGTATCCAACTATTGCAGAATCCATTTGATGACATCTACGCAAGGTAGAATTGGGAACATGTAAGAAACCTTATGGAAACTTGATCACTTGATGTTATTGTACAATTGTCTATCCTCTAGATCTACCTTGAACTCTATAGTTTTGAATGCATATTTGACCATATGTCATGTGATATGAGAGTCCTTTCAATGAAGAGTTGGGTACTAGATAGAATAGGAATAGTAACTAGAGGACTCTCAACCACTTCATTGGTACTACTCTATATTGTTTATTTTGAGTCTAATATTTTAGGAGGCATGAAGATGGTTATTAATGAAAAAAGATGAGCTCAAAACCTACAGTGCATGTAATCAAATGATGCACTCATGGAAAAACAAGTCAACTTAAGCAGACCTATTCATCAATGAAACTTAAAGTTGGAAAAAATTGACTAAGGAGGAGGATTGTGTCATTTTAGGGCTCTAGGAGGAAATATATCTTCTAGAATTGTGAACTACGTAGTCTCAGAAGATAGGGAGGAATATTGATGCTTGAGACTATGGAATGTGCAGTCTTAGCTTGGAAGGAGAGAGAAGGAACTATGCAATGCGTAGTCTCAGAGGCCAATGTTATAGACATTTTTGTGCCTTACAGCATGAAGCATGAAATGTCGATAATCTAAGGGATCCAAAGTCCCTAAACATGTTGTTCCTACCCCTAGAGGAACAAGGTCAGCAAAGCACAGCACTAAAAATCAGTTCTCCACCTGAAAACACTCAAAAACAAGCTAATTCTAGATCATGTCAACTGCTCCACTCAACATCTACGCTGAATGTCAACTGCTCCACTCTGTACCTGCGCTGAATGTCAAATCTAATGAAGGCTACCTGCGCTGGGCGAGATTGGCCAAGTGGCACAGTCATTCTGCAAGGTGTCAAATGCCCAGGAAGCTTCCAAAATGACACTTGGATCAGGGAATTTGCCTTGTGATGAGTAAGAGGATCTAGATCTCCAAGTGGAAGCAAGAAACTCCAAGTGGACTCAAGAACTGAAGTATAACTGAAGTGGGAGAGGACACTAGTCAGCTTCATGCCAAACTCAAGCTGACTCATCCTTTCTCCAAATCTCCTATATATAGAGCTCTCTCATGAGGTCTAGGGAGGCTGGAATCTGGTGAATGTAAGGAAGTGCTGTTGGTTTGAGTATAGAACTATTGGGTGATTGCTTTGAGGGAGGTGAAGAGGAGATTTCTTTCTGCTGGGAGGTGTTGCTGGATTGGGCCTATTATGGTTGTAACATTCTCAGAACTTTACTTCTTCCATTAATAAAGCATTTGAGGTTCTTCTATATGCATGTGTCTCTGTGGCGTACTGATACTTGTATATTTGATTTATTCTAATCCTTGAATCAATTATGGATGTATGCTTATTGTAGTTTCCCTTTCTTGTGCTTTTGCAGGATCTTTGTGTAGCTGGGCCAGTGAAAGAGCAAGGAGCTGGGAGCAAGCAGCAAGGAGAGAAGATTGGATCAAACATTAGCGGAAGACAACGGTTAGTGGATCTCTTTCTCCCCTCTCTTACATCTCATAAAGAAGTAATCTTGAATACCTTTGCATTCGGTTGTTGCTGAGGTACTATCACCCTTAGAGTGGGATAGGGTCATTCCGTATTGGATACTTTTCCCAACAACAGCCAAGGCTAGGCATTGAGTGCTGGATTTGTACAATGTCTTGCTAGGAATGCTAGTGATTGCACAATGCATAGTCTCAGAGTCTAAGAGATGAGCTTGATGCTTGAGGTATTAGATAAAATATGAATAGTAACTGGAGGAATCTCAACCACTTCATTGGTACTACTCTCTATTTTTTATTTTGAGGCTAATCTCTTGGGAGGAATGATGATGGCTATTGATGAAAAAAAGATGAGCTCAAAACCTCCAATGCATGTAACCAAATGATGCACTCATGAAAAAACAAGTTAGCTTAAGAAGATATGTTCATCCATAAAACTTAAAGTAGGAAAAATTTTACTAAGGAGGAGGATTGTGTAGTTTTTGGGCTCTAGGAGCAAAGATATGTTCTAGAATTGTGAACTACTCAGTCTCAGAAGATAGGGAGGAATCTTGAGGCTTGAGACTATGGAATGCACAGTCTTAGCTTGGAAGGAGAGAGAAGGAACTGTGCAATGCATAGTCTCAGAGGCCAAGGCTAAGCATTGAGGGTTGGATTTGTACAATGTGTTGTTGGGAGTGCTAGTTTGCACACTACACAGTCTCAGAGTACAAGAGGTGAGGTTGATGCTTGAGGTTGCGAAATGCGCAATTGGGGAGGCAACAATTGCTGAAGGATTGAACAATTTTTCTGGAGATATAGAGAAAATTCCATATCTAAAGCTGGGGTAGGAATAAGTTTATATTAGCCTTCAGATGAGTTAGATCTAACAACAATATGGGCCAAAAAATATCATGCAAAACGAAAAACATGCATGCACAAAAAGACCTATCAGCAACAACTGTTGGTAGGAAAAAAGAAAGAGGGTGATGCAACACTTACAAAAAATGAACGATGCACCAAAATAACACTTGTACAAGATAATAATGATGTAAACTCTAGATACCATGAAAATAAATAGGTAAAATAACACTCATAGAGACAAAAGTGACAAAAAATGAAGAAAAAAGCGACACATGAAAAACTTACCTCGAAAAGTGCTGCAAACCAAGTCCAAAGCTCCTTGATTTCGTGAGGAAGGATAGAGCTCCAATTTCAAAGTGTGAAAATGACCTCTACAAGCATCTATTATATATATCTAACCCCTATGGGGTTAGGTTATGGTTTATGATGTGCATTCCTAAAATCAAGGAGAAAGTGACACTTGTCCTTAGATCGAAATAGAAAATTCTGGAAACTTGTCCAAAGTTGATTGTTCAATCCCTATTTCCTAGGTATGTGCACTTGCTTGCTCCAGGGAGATGCACAGTCTCACTAGAAGAAGGGATTGTGCAATTACCAAGGACAAGGGATTGTGAAATCCATTGGCTTGGTGAGTTGCGCAGTCTTGACTCTTAGTGAGTGATTGTATAGTTCACATGCTTAGTGGATGCCAGTCTCTTAGGGTTGTGTAGTTTTGATATTCAAGGGATTATGCAGTTGAAATCATTAAGGTCTTGCACAGTCTCTAGTGACAGGGATTTCACAATTCCAGTAGGGAAGACCAACAATTAATGCATGATCAAAGCATAAGTTGGCTTGTTATTAGAATTTTTTAGTTGTTGTCAACAAGACTTAGTCATAGTCAAGACAATATAGTGAATTCATCACAAGCATTGCATGTGAAGAAAAGCGATTTCTAGAGTAAACAATAAGATGTACACTTGATGACCATGAAAGATAAGTTCTTATGAATAGAATATAGGCTCCAAAATCAAATCATATGAAAAATATTCGAGGGGGGTTGTAGCAGCTATAACACTTGGTGACGCACTAGTAGAATTCTAGCTCTTTGTATGGGTCTAGCTCTATAAAATAGGTCTAGCATTACAGGAAGTATTTTTCATCTCATTGATCACCATAAATTATTTACTTAGCTTGAGTTAAAGATATAGTTTCTTCCATTATTTTCATCTGTGACACACTAACAAAATCAAGTCAAACTTTGGTTGTTTTGATTGGGAATAAGAAGTATATAGATATGCAAGTGAAAAGTATTATCAAAGTCTTAATTTTCATATTTGGTGTTTCTCTACTACCATCAAGCCTAGATAGTACCTCGAGAGAGTCATTACAGGAACACAAACAACGTGTCCCTGCCAGCGAGCCTGAGAAGTACCCCTACAAAGTTTCTTACTTCACCTCCTTGTGAAAGAAGCCCTTCTCTTCTTTCACCCTTTATTGATTTATTTTTATTCATATAATTTTGCTTCGACACTTATTATTTTATGGGGCAGAAGAGGGATCCCAATTTATTGAGAGAAGAAGAGGTCATCCCTTCAAAGAAGGATATATATACGCCTCTGAAATATAGTTCACTTGTTAAAGTTTCCCCCTTTCCTTTCTCTACTTGACCAAGTTGACAAGTTAACTGATCAAAAATAAAAATATGATTGAAGAAGAAGATCTTATTTATAGATTTGAGCATCACAGATCCATTAATAATTTCTTGGAGAGAAAACATTTTCTCCATCTAAGCATTGATACAAGACCCATACAAATAAAGGAATAGATACAAATCCAAGCATTGATAGTTTTACAAATTTCCTCTTGAACTTCACCATGCATATTTCAAAAACAAAGCACGATTTCATACAAGGATTATTGACAAGATACCGGAAGGAAAGAAACAAAAAAAAGACAAAGAAATAAAGAAAAACAAACTTAACTAAATTAACCCTACTCCTAAACTAACTAAGAATAGGCCAGGCTTATGTAAAATTAAATATTCAATGCAACCAACGGAGCGTTACCTGGCCTATACAAACAAGGGAATCAAAAACAAGAAAATTAAATCTTCAATTCAACCAACGGAGTGTTACCTAGCCTATACCAACAAGGGAATCAAAAACAATAAATATCATCAATAAAAGCACGTGACAAGAAATATAAAACCCGATATCTTCAAGAATCTGAAGACACAAAACATGAGTAGAAAAGTACAACAAGAAAGTGTGTTCTAAACATTATGCTCATGCACCATGATATTTACACACATTGGACAAACTCTCATATCAAAGAATCCATTCTGACTTTTAGCCTTGGAAAACATGAAGAAAGATAAAAACTTGTGTTTATCATAAGGGCTTTCTAAGTATGATTCCTCTAACCATTTAGCAATGGGATCACGGTAAATGGGTGAAGGATCTTGAGAATAAGAGATAAATTCATTTCAAACATTTGTGATCAACCCATGAGGGTTCTTTTGAGGAATAATGTCAACCTGATCATGCTTTGAACAACTGTCAAGATCATGAGATCCTGACAAAACCATTAGTGTAGGTTGAAGTGTCTCGACATCTTGACATGGTTCTGAGGATATGAAAGTAGACCATCAAGAACTAGTGGCTTGGAATAATAAACAATTAAAGACACATAATCATTACTGGATGAATCTATGAATATGTCAAGATAGTCATGATAACATTTTGATTTTTCATCCAAGAGAAGGGAATCCTCATGACCTGGTGAATCATAGAGAGGGGTTGATTAAAAACTTGAAATTACATTCTCTGCTTTTTTACTTCCAGAAGATTAGGGATGAGATAGATTATAATGAGTGGATTCTTCCTTGATTTCCTTTGATTTGAAATCAACATTCTACCATTCGTGACTACAAATCATATTCAATACCATTGAAATATGTGATAGGTGCACTGGAATCAGCGAAAATGTCAGGAAAATGGGTGAACGGAAATAAATGGAAATATCGAGTAAAAGATCATCTTTAAATTCATATTCTTGTTCATAATTATAATCCCACACATAGTCATTATGAAATATATTCCAAGTTTCTTAGTCTCCACTGACTCCATATTGGACTTGATCCTCTTGAGAATCAAAAGAAACAATTGTAACAAGTTGATATGACAACACAAAATGAGGAGGATCATAGGAAATAATCGATGAAGAATGAGAAGAAATAATGTCACTAATTAAATTAGATTCAAAATTGAAAGTTGAGTTCAACTCTTGAATATGAGGGGAGAAAGAAGATGGTGTTAGATGAAAAAATTGATTATCATATTCTTCAACCTCTGCTTGGGTGCATGGAGCTGTTTGATTTATTGAAGAACTGCAAGAAGAAAAAAAGTCACATGGGAAAATGATTTCTCCTTTTGTGGATTTGAGAGCTCCATTACCACGAAATGTTGGGAGACTTTCAAAGGATTCAGATTCAGACAGATTCAAAGAAATATAAACAAGATACTCAAAATCCTCTTTCATAAAATTCTAGTTTATGTCATCCTCAGAAAACTCATAAAATAAGTGAATGAAATGATCATAAAAATGTTCAATGGATTCATCAAGTTATTTTTTGAGATCAATGATTTTCTTATAAACAATTTCATAATCATACCTGTCAAAGTCACGATGGAGCTCCTTAAAAATATGTTGGAAGAAATGAATAAAGATGGTGGGCAATGTGTAACTCCATTGTTTAACACGCACTTCGAATGTGAGAACGAACACCCTGCAAGCAATATCCTCATAATTAATTTCATGAGAAGTGAAAAAATTAAGAAAATGAAGTGTGTGCTCAAGAATGATTGTTCCACCCTCGCCATCAAATTTCATATTCGACAAGTCATGAATTATCCCTGAAGGAACTTTCATATTTGCGATTCTAGAAAAACATGTTGGGGTTAATATTTGGGAAGAAGCAATTTAAGATAAGAACGCTTCAAACAAAATTCACAGGATTAGCTTGTCATCTGTCCCTCCTTCTAGCACTAAAACTTGTTGATGGTGCTAGAAGACACTAACAAGGAAGGGGGTCTCCTCGATGTGAAGTCCCAATTAGACCCCACATAGTTTGGAGTAGAAACCCCAACCAGAAAATGACCGGTTTTGAAAGTGGTGGTTTCAAAGACATGCCTTGGCTGCAATAAACACATAGAATGATATATACATGACTTTGGTAACAGTAAGTGTATGGAATTTGTGAAGTATCAAGTGTAATGCATGAAAGTTTCCATCACATCGAAGGAAATAAGTGAGCCCCTTATAAGCAAGTAATAGTACTAACTTAGAAGATATGCACGAGCAATACAAAAGAATCGTTAATTAACCTCTAAAATAGTTCACAAGATAACAATTATCGTAGTGACATAAATAACATGCATCCAAAAAGATGCATACTAAAGCAAACAAATTAGTTCATTAGTATTAGCGCAAGTGAAACAACGTACATTGTAAATATATAAAGAATAGTCTTACAACATCCACAAAATATGCATGAAGGTGTGTTGACTCTGAGCTTTTATTATAGAGTGAAAATTCCAGCCATACAATTACATTAATAAAACATTAGCCCCAGTAGTGGAACATGAAGTCAACACTTGCTTCTCCAAAGAATGATATTCCTCCTATGCTAAACTAAAGAAGCCAAGGCTCCAAAACAAATCTTCCAAGCCTTCAATTCCAAGCCCTTTGCTTGAGTTATGAGGGTTTATTTATAACAAATGAGATGACTCTTCATCTCCCATTGTGACCATTGAGCTTCCCTCATGACTCTTTGACTTCTTTTGTATTTTCCTAACCAATGACTTTTCATATTCCAAAATTGACACTTGGACTTCCACTTACATATTTTATTTCAAATACAATAATACAAAAACCCATATAAGACAAAAATGGGTAGATCCTAATAAGACAAATTATACACATTAAGCTTGAGTTTGAGGAAATTGTAGCTCATCAACTTCAATTTGTAATATTCAGTTACATAGTGACACCAAGCTTTGTATTGTGCAATGGTATCCTCATAATTTTCAATAAGATTAGGTTCATATTAGACTCTAACTTCAATTGCATCTCGGTAGACAATTCTAGAACTAGTTTGTGTCCCCTACTTTAATAAAAACAACATAGTATTGATCTTAGCAGGGTCACCAATATATTTTTGCATGGCATGTCTATTAATATCCAAGTATTCTTTGATTAGCAATCTGCTTCAGCTGGTCCAAGTATTCATAAACTTCATGCCTGACCGCATTTCTTCCCTTTTCCTCTATGAATGACCCGACTGAAGTGTTAGGATATTCCAACACATAGGAAATAGTTTAGTATAACTTGGTCTAGTGTAGAGTTAGGTAAAGTGTGTGTCTTTACTATGTACTTTTGTAACTTACAATTCGACGGTCACGATATGTTCTAGACATGAAGTGATCTGACAATTCATTCTCTCCTTGGTATTACCAACACTTGATCCGTGGCTTAACACTCAATTGGTCCATGATCTCTATTTAAAGAGAATGGTGGGTCATTTGTAAGGTGAACATTCATGAGAGAAGCTTATGTAAATTTTCTTTCTTTTACATTAATAAATTTCCCGAAGTGGCCATGTTGGCTCAGGCTATGGACTATTTCCCTCTTTGAGGGCTTTAATCACGTCAAGAATATTGGTGTACTGATCTATGATATGTTTGTGAGCGGTGTCCCTTGGTGTTCTATCTAAGGAACTTACCCTGTAAATTCCTACATGGTATCAGAGCTATTTAAGGGTCGCATCCATTGCTGACCCAAAATCCGAAACTGGTACAACTGTATCTGATTGTCATTTCCTAGATCCACTGTTTCTTACCACTTTCGGGCTGAGGGGATTGCTCTATTGTGTTAGGATTATCTATTCCAGTGAGGAACTCCTTTTGCTTCACACGAAAAGGTTTCTGGGAGCCCTAGCTACGTCATTTCTAAGATCTAGAGGTATACAGTCTTTATTTGCAGTTTTAGTTGTTTATCTCTCTATTTATTTCTGTTTATTTTTTATTACTAGATCTATACCTTTCGTTTTTGCGTATGCTCTTTGCCCCATGACTCTATGCGATCTAGGAAAATCGGAAATAGAAAGGAAGGATTTTTCTCATGCATATGCTCTTTTCTATCACGCCTTAGTGTGATCTCGGAAAATCAGAAACATTGAGGAAAATATTTAGTTTCCGGCAAATTCTAACTTCAAGCCATAAGGTTTGCTTTTTTTGCATGTACGCTTTGGGTTGTGTGGTTTTTTGTTTTATAGGCAAAAATGTCTTTCTCAAGTAAGCATGCACTCCAAAGCTTTAGTGACTAAAAAAAAAAAAACCCTCTCTTCCTCTTTTCCAAAAATTACTAACCTTTTAAACTAGCTCACTTGGTCCAAAGTTACTTTATGAGAATAGAGGTCTTGGGTTGAAGTCTTTCTTTTTGTTGAGTTACTTTTTCAAAAAGCACATGTAACTTATGTTTTAAAGCTACTTTATGTAAAAGTGTTCTCACCCATTATAAAAAGTGAGTCACTTATAATTATAAAGTATCTTTATCTTTTATTTAAGTTACAATTTAGTGGGTAGCTCATAAAGTACATTGTAAAAGTGACTTTCACTTATTTATAAAAGTGGGTCACATTAATTTTTTTTTAAAGTGACCTAATTAGATTAAGTTTGGAAAGAGGGGTTTTCTTTTTAAAATATAATATTATCATTCACTTCCACACATTCATGTACTTCATCAACATCTTCAACAACTTTTCTTCAAAAAGCCATAACTTCATCCGGAAGCTGTTTTTAGAGTGGTTTTTTTTGAATCGGCTTAATTTTTCGAGATCTTTCCATTGAAAAACTTAGTTATAACATCCACAACTTTAGTTTCTGTTAAAATGGAAAGTCCATGCCAATTTATTCTTGACAACACCAATTACTTCCAATGGGTGTCCTACATGGAGGATTTACTTAGAAGTAAAGGTCTTTATAGAATAACCTCAGGCCAAGAATCTAAACCTAAAGATGAAGATAAGGCAGTCAAATGGGAAAATAAGCAAGATCAAGCACGTGGGTTGATAGTAATGTCTATTTATCCAGATCTTATATTCCATATCGTAGAACTTGATACCCCTGATGAAGAAATGAAGCATCTCAATAAAGTTTTTGGAATTAAAAATGAAATTAGAACCCATCAACTCGAAAATTAGTTGCTTACGCTGAACCCCAATAATTTTTCTTCCATTGAAGATTTTTTTTCCAAGTTCAAGACCCTTATACTTCTCTTGGAAGATGTTAAGGTTAATAAAGAAGATGGTAGCCTTATCTATTCCATTCTTACTAAGTTAGGGCTGACATACTCTGTGTTTGTTTCCACCTTCCATTCTACTAGAGAAGCCTTTCTTTCTCAAGGACAAGCCTACAAGTCTCCCTCTTTTGATGCCTTTTGTGATTCTTTAGTAAGAGAACAAGGAAAACTCTTACATCTTCGTCTTCTTAAAATTGCAAACTCTTCTAAGAAATCCTTAGTAGCCCAGGAGCAATCAAATTCAAAGAATCCTAAGAACTAGTATCTTGAAAAGAATGGTCATAAACCAAACAAGGGTTCTAAGCACTTTCAATCTCAACAAAATGATAAGGAAAAAAAAAAAAAAAAGAGAAGAATATTGATAGACATTGCAACTTTTGTAATCGAGATGGCCACTTAGAATCCAAATGCTTTAAGAAGATGAAAGCCTTGGAAGCAGCAATAGAGAAGCATAACATCCATTTGGAGCACTCTTCAACTTCAACTCCATCCTCAGGAATAGCATTTTCTGCATGTGGTTGTCAAGCATCTCAGTCTGGTTATGCACTAAATGTATCTTCTTCTTCTCATTCTCATGAGTGGCTCATTGATTTTGGAGCTTCTTATCACATGGCCACAAACAAAGCCATGTTTTCCTCTTTAAATGATTGTAACACCAAAAATATATATGTTGGTGATGATAGATCTCTTATTGTTGTAGGGATTTGAAGTATTCATCTAGATAATGGTCAATTTAATGATGTATTATGTGTTTCAACCTTATCCTGCAACCTTCTATTTGTATATCAGATAACTCATTCAGGTGAAGGTAAAACCATTGAATTTTCACCTCACGATGTTGTAATTAAGGACCTAAGAGATCCTAGATAGATTTTAGCTACTGGAATTGCTGATGATTCTACAAGGTTACATAAGTTTCATAGCTTTAGGTCATCAACTCTTCCCTCGGTATTTGTTCCTCATAATGATGAAGTGAGCAAACTTTGGCATGAGCGATTTGGTCACTTAAACTATCTCTCCCTTCAAAATCTAAGTAAAGAAAATATGGTGACAGGTCTTCCTATGGTATCTTGTAGAGATGGTGTTTGTTCCGGATGTGTACTCGGAAAAAATCATCATGATAGTTTTGAAAAACGTGCCTCTTGGCACACCTCAAGCCCTTTACATCTTGTGCATAGTGATTTATGTGGTCCACTTCTAGTTGTTTCATTCTCTGGCTACAAGTATTTCTTAACTTTCACTGATGATTTCTCTAGACGCACTTGGGTATACTTCTTAAAACTCAAGAATGAAGTATTTAACATGTTCTTGGCCTTTAAGGCCTTTGTTGAGAAACAATTTGGTCATCAAATTCTTAAGCTAAGATATGATAATCGCAGAGAATATGTTAACAAACAATTCATCAACTTTTGCACTGAGCATGGAATTCAAATGCAACATACTATTCCATATACTCCACAACAAAATGGTGTAGCTAAAAGGAAGAATCACATCTTAAAGGAAATGGCTAATTGTATGCTTCAATCTAAAGGACTTAGTCTTAATTTTTGGGTAGAAATAATTAACTGTGAAAATTACATAGTAAATTGCACTCCTACTAAGGTTTTAAAGAATATCACTCTAGAAGAAGTATGGAACTCAATTAAACCATATGTAAGTCACTTTCACGTTTTTGAAGTGAAGCATGGGTCCATATTCCAGACAAGAAAAATAAAGCCTTAGAACCTAAGAGTAAAAAATGTATTGTTGTTGGATATTCTAAAGATGCCAAAGGATAAGACTTCTTCCACCTAAATCCAAAAATGTTCATTAGAAGAGATGTAAAGTTTGCTGAAAATATATCGGCCTACGAGCCTAGTTCGGCGGATGTGCCACCTCTTTTTATCCCTTCTACTTCTGAAAATATTTCTTCTTCAAATGATGATAGCGAGGATGACAATCCTACCCCACCTTCTCGGGATCCTCCTTCATCTCCTCAAATTCCAAAATGGGTCTGTGCTACTCGGGATGCAGTAGGTGCTCTTGCAAGTGATCCTACATATCAGCGACGTACATGTTCTCAGTTTGATAGAACCTCTTCTTTACTAGCTCAAGCTTCAACGAATTATGATCCCAACACCTTTGCAGAAGCTTCAGGCCATCTAGATTGGGACACAGCTATGAATGAAGAATATCGTTCATTGTTGGAAAATGATACATGGGATCTTGTTCCTCTTCCAAAGGGACAAAAACTTGTTAGATGCAAATGGGTTTATAGAACCAAGTTTGGACCAGATGGAAAAGTTGATAAACATAAAGCTTGTCTTGTTGCTAAGGGTTTTTCACAAGTTGAAAGAATTGACTATACTGAAACCTTCTCCCTTGTTGCCAAAATGAACTCTATCAGTCTTGTTCTTTCCCTTGCTGCCTCTTTCAAATGGGAAGTCCATCATATGGATGTTAAGTCTGCCTTCTTGCATGGGGACTTGCATGAAGAAATATATATCGAACAACCTCCTGGCTTTATACAAACAGACTCCAGCCTTGTATGTTGGCTTAAGAAATCCCCTTATGGTCTCAAGTAAGCCCCTCGAGTTTGGTATGCCAAAATGGATAGATTTCTTTTAGATATTGGCTTTTATAGGTGTCATTCTTACAATATTGTCTACACCAAGAAAGTAGGTAAGTCTCTTATCATTATTGCTCTTTATGTTGATGATATTATCCTTACTGGTAGTGATCCCAACCTTATAAACCATGTGAATTCCAACCTTAAAAATCAGTTTGAAATGACAAACTTAGGACACTTGCATTATTTTCTTGGTCTTCAAGTATTGCAATCCAAGGAAGGTATTTCCCTTTCCCAGTCCAAGTATGTCTGTTATCTTCCACACAACTTTCACATGGAAGACTATATGCCAACCCCTTCTCCCTTTCAATCTAGAACCAAAATTTTAGTCACTTGTACTTCCCCTAAAGTTGATGCTACCTTATACCATCAGCTTGTAGGAAAACGTTTTTAGCTCACCCATACCCAGCTTGACCTTTCCTTTGTTGTTGGCCTTATTTCTCGGTTTATGCAAAACCCACATGAAAGTCATTAGAAAGCAGCTAAAAGAATACTTTGTTATGATCGAGGTATAGTTCAGTTTGGGATTCATTATAGTACAAAAGCATCTCCTCTATTGGTTAGTTTCACTGATTTTGATTCTGCTGGTGACCCTGATGATCAGAAGTCTACTGCAGGTTATGCGTTCACTCTTGGTTCTGGACCTATTACATGGGATTGCAAGAAACAAAGTGCCATTTCCATTTCTTTAGCATAAGTAGAGTATCGTTGTGCTGTAGAAGCTAGTAAGGAAGCCATGTGGCTTCATCAGATCCTATCAGATTTTGGCTTTCAGCAGCAGCATCCGACTACACTTTGGTGTGATAATCAAAGTGCCATTCAACTATGCAAAGATCCAGTCCAACATCAGTACAGAAAACAAATTGAACTACACATGCATTTCATCAGAAAGCTCATTCATGACCATGTTCTTGAAGTGCAATATTGTTCAACTAATGATCAAGTTGCAAACACATTTACCAAGGATCTCGTAGATGCGAAGTTTACTAAACTTCGATTAATGGTTGGAGTTCAGGAAGTTTTCACTACGGGTGGATAGGATCTAATGCCTCCTTCCTTATCTTATTGTATCATATTTGTACATCCTTCAATCCTATCCCAATTTGTTCTTGGGGGGGGATGTTAGGATATTCTGACACATAGGAAATAGTTAAGTATAACTTGGTCTAGTGTAGAGTTAGGTAAAGTCTATTTCTTTACTATGTACTTTTGTAACTTACAATCTGATGGTCACGATATGTTCTAGACATGAAGTGATCCAACGGTTCATTCTCTCCTCGATATTACCGACACATGATCCATGGATTAACACCTGATTGGTCCATGATCTCTATTTAAAGAGCATGGAGGGTCATTTGTAAGATGACCATTCATGAGAGAAGCTTATGTAATTTTTCTTTCTTTTACATTAATAAATTGCCTAAAGTGGCCGTGTTGGCTTAGGCCATGGATTGTTTCCCTCTTTGAGGGTTTTAACCATGTCAAGAATACTAGTGTACTGATCTGTGATCTGTTTGTGCGCGATGTCCCTTGGTGTTCTATCTAAGGAAATTACCCTATAAATTCCTACATGAAGTTATCTTATGAGATTTCACCAAGGATTCCACACCATTGTACAATCGTGCATAAGAATATAAGATGTTGACTATGAAGGTGTTGAGTTGTTTATTGTTTTTCATAAGCATTCTAACTTCAACTTTCTCCAACCCAGCTTGTTCTCTTGTTTTCTTATCCAATTCTAATGGTGCTCCTTTGTATTTCATTCCCCATTCATGAATTGTGGTGATGGTTGTATGAATGAATTTCAAATGTTATGCATTCTCCTATGATTTATTTTGCATATCATGCAAGGGGAAAACTTCTTTATGCACGATGACAAACTCCTCATAAATATTCATCATAGTGTCTCTCAATTCTTGAACTTCACCATATATTGTCACCTAAATTTCCTTCAAGTAAACATGTGCATAAGGCAACTTATGGGTTTGTGCTTGGATTTTTTCTATTTGTTGTCTCACAACTTCCAAATCCTTTTCCATTTGTTTGTTTTTTGCCATTAGATAATATGTATTTTCATTCAAAGCTCATGTAAAGGCCAATTTAGCTACAACAATTTTTTGAGGATTCCTTCTAGTATCCTTGACAATCACCTTTTTTGTATTAATGAAAGCAGGATGTGTGAGGTCATTGGGGAAATTATTCTTTCTTTCTTGCACAATTTTTCTCTGAAGCTCATTGAAAGTCAAGCTACAAATATCCATGACCGAGCTATCATCTAAAGGAGAAATTTATTCTTCATCACCTGGAGCTTTCCCATCTATAGGAGGAAGAGACTGGGTGATGATATATTATGTACTGGTGTTGTGTAGATGCCTCTAAAATCGTTGCACAAACATTGGGGATAACCACCCGTTCCGGCCCTTAATACAGTTTCTTTTCCGTTTGGGATGGTGGCTCCGACTGGATAATATGGGACCAGTTTCCCAATCAAATGTGTTTTGATGAATGAGTTTTTTGAGTATATAACGAGATGATAGATGGTTTGAGTTGCAAATTTACAAAAATATACAAATAAATCTATATATAAATAACCCAGGTAATACAATATCAATGCGATTTATAATGATTCCTGGTAATCGAATGCTAATAAAGATCAGTCACTTGACTACAGAAAGTTAAGCATGAATGATGATCACAAAGTGATATAAAACATATCGCATCTCATAATAACATCAATTGTCAGCATATGTGCTTATAGAATACCAATTCCAACTTACTCAAAAGTGATGTAATGCAGAACTGTATGAACATTCACATATAATAACAACATGAATCAAAAGACTGTTTATTTGCATAACATGTAACAAAAAGACATTTGATAAAAGTACCATATGTATTTTAATCCTCCTACAAGAATAACAGTCTCGTTCGTTCGTCTTATTTCTGAAAACTTCAAAAAGATACAGAAATGCAAGTCCTCTTGAATTCTCCTTTATAACAAGTTTGAACCTTGATCCTTATCTTCGACAAAAATAAATCCAGAAGTGCAGAATTGCTATTTTCTTAAATCTAATTTAATACAATTTCAGGACCCTTTCTAAAATGACATGAAAGGGTCTTTATAGTAAAAATAAAACAAATTGTTCATAAAAAGTGCTTAAAGTGGTTGGAACAACCTCTCTCAAAATATGGGATTTCATGATAAAAATAGAATTGCAATAACTCTAAAAAGATGCATCGCATCTATCATTCCTCCTGTGGCTTTAACTGACAAATCTCGAGCATCGTTTGGACTTCTAGTGGATGACTCATCCTAGCATGCAACTGACCTGTGTACACTGCATCCGAGAGTCCTCGCATCATGCGATCGACTGAATCAGCAAGACATTTGATTGTCATTTGTTGACTATGTGGTTTGACCAAGTAGAACCAATGTGCATCCCAATTGAGACTTTTTAATTTTTTTATTTTCTCCTCCCTGGTATTCAAATATTGCTTCCATTGTTTTTCCAACGCCTTTTCTTTTGGAAGGTTTTCTGTGAACACTCAAAAATTAAACTGGCATTGTGTAAGTTATCATTAATCAGTTCAATGCTATTATTCCTCATTGCCCTAGCCCTGGAAGTTTCTCTTTCTTCTTTGATCAGTTGTGTCTCCCATTCTGAAAATAATATCTCTTTGTGAGATTCTTCAATTACTAGCGATTTAGTAGCCCTTCCCTTTCCTGTGTTCGGCCAATAGATGTAATCTGTAATCTTTTCATCTGCATCTTCGAATTCCAACCTGGAATTGACTGCTTGATCTATCAACGTGCCGGTTTTGATACATAGTGGATGAATGAGAGATATCTTTTGGTAGAGTTGGGTTAGCTATTGAGACAAGAAATTATTTACTTCTAAGTCTTCCTTTATAAACTCTTCAATTTTGGGATTATCTTTAAATTGATCCATTGAGATTTGTAGCTGCTTTATTTTCTCATCCTTAGAGTTAATTTCTTCATGATGTGCCAGTTTCAGCTATTTGAATTCCTGAGATAGGTGTTGTTGTCTTTCAATAGCTTACTGATCAATCCTATGTTTTTCTAGCCTTAACTTTTCTTCCAGTTGTTTAATCATCTGATCCTTTTCCTTAAGCAATTGATTAACTTTGGTTGCTTTATCAATCGTGGCAACTATATATGCTCCTGCAAACTGAGATAATTTGGTCAAGTCCTTAGAGGGATTAACTTCTGAGTCTCTCAAAATGATATTCATGGATTCATTTTGAGGAACTATCGCTGATACTTGATCTATCTTTCTCTTTTTCCGCTGCCTTTTGACTACAACTCTGTGTTTAGGGCTATAGAATGCATCGAACAGTGGAATATCTTCTATGCTGAGTGTATTCTCTGACGAAGGATACTCAAGGATTACCTTGATTTCCTTTAGAGGTGAGTCCATGCCAGATGGTCTATCAGTCACAGGCTCATGAATCAGGGGATGTTGTTTTAAGGGAGATTCTGGTGCGATAACAATTTGGGTATTACTCTGACCTTTAATCTATTGATCAAATTGTTCCCATTCTTTTATCAATATCAAATCAATGTGAACATCTGTATCCAACTGTTCAATTGTATTCTCGCTTGTCTCGGCCACCTCAGAAGTTTTCTCCTGTTCTATGCTTTGTGTTGTTGGTTGGATGACTGGTGCAATACTCAATAGGTCCAGTAGTACTATCTGAAGCCTTTGCGTCCTATATTGGATGAATTGATCCATTTTCCCTGGTCCCAGCTTAATGTTTTCGAGGTGATGTGCTTGTGAGAATGTCTCGGATGATCTGAAGAATTCATCGAATTCATCTTTCTCATGGATGAATTGATTAACTTTTACCTGAGTAGTGAAATTAAAAGCAACATTATTCGGGTCATACTCCCTTTTAGGAATAACCGCTAGATTCAAACCCCCTATTTTCTCGGCTTCAATTTGGGCATGCTTATAATCATGCAATGAATAAATTCCGCAACGAACCGGAAAGACATGCCATAATTGTTTCTTGGCATCTTTGAGATTTTTTGTAGGCCCTTTTTCAACTGTCTGACAGGTTATTTCCCTAGCCAATAATTTATCTGGGACATATAGGGGAAGGACATGCAATTTGGTAATGCTACCAAAAACCCTAATGTATGTAAACAGCTCTTCCCCAAACCAACTGCCAATTGAAGTTAAATCGATGCTAGCTTCCTCGGACAACCGAGGGGCTGGTCTATTAAAAATGGCCTGATGAATGGGTAGGATGAAGCCATGACAAATCTTGTAAAAATGCTTCTTATATTGTTTTTGCCACGAGTCTTTATAATAAATATGTATAAGGGTTGGGTCCTGAACAGTCCATTTCCATCCCATGATGGGAAAATCAGAATTGAAACAAATGGTATCGACTATGTGGCCACTCATATAGAATGTGGGAACAACTCGAGTTGTCACAAACCTACCTTTCCTATAATCAAGTGTTTGAATTGCCATTTTGTCTGATAGGATAGTAGCCCAATCCATTACAAAAGAATTCAATGTTGCTTCTATTAACGGAACCATTTCAATGGAAAACTTAGCAGAATTGGGGCTTCCAAATAGTCTACACATCATTGTGACATCATAACAATATGGAGATGCTAGAGAGTCCACAGAATACATACCAGATGACTCGTGCTTGTGTTTGTTAGGGAAATGCCTCCATTGTATGATGGGGTCTGACTCTATTTCATTTTCCTTCGCGAAAGCTTCAAGGAATGATTTGTTATAGTACTTCTGAAGCTCTGGAAAATGATACATTTTCTTCAAGTCTTCGGGCTTGAAGGATCCAAACATTCTTCCATTGGCTGTTAATAGCGTCCTGTCTGTTATATTGATGCCCTCAACTACCCATTTTACCATGTCATTGTATGGCAAATTTTTTTGTTGGGCCGCTATTCTATGAAGAAAAGGGTTGGCTAAATCACCAAGTGTGTTCTTAGATTTTGCAGGTCCATCTTCTGTTACGTATCCTTTAGTTACCTTAGGCTTTTCCTTTTCCATCATATCATATATGCCTTCCCATGAAATTTTCCCATAGTCTTGGCATGTCGTATCTGATATTGTTGAAGCTTTGAAAATCGGGTCTACAACAAGGGGGATACCCACCCGGTCCGGACCTTGGTTGGCAGCTCCTTATCTGTTTGGTATAGCGGGTCTGACTGGGGATATGGGACCAGTTTCCCAATCTATGAGTGTGTGTGTGTAGAATTTGATGTTCCTGATCTAACAGTTCCTAATTAAGATATTATAATTCTAACTTTAATCTAATGCTATGCTATTGTATTCTAATAAGCAGCAACATCTAAGTCTATACTAACCCGGGATGTAATTCTTCTATTATGCGATCCAAAAAGATTTCAAATAACAACTAGTAATAAAGATCATTCAGCTATTATGAAAAAAGAAATCAATAAGGATGAACCACTTCGTATAAAAAGTTAGACAAAACAGTTGTGAAAAACATATCGCATAATGAGTTATTCATACATTAAGCATAAATAAATAGCTATCACTGTACAAAAGTGCCAAATGATAACTCAGGCATTCATGCAATAATACATAAACAACTAAAAACTGTATATCACTTTAACACATAAGCAGAAATGGTTAAGAGATAAAAGTACCATTTATAACTAGTCCTACTCATGAGCTTCAAGCGACAATGATTTATCTCTCCTTGCTCTAACATCCACTAAGAGTACAAAAGTGCAACATCAGTAGCAGATATCAAATGCAAACATCAACAAATCCTGTTCCATTCATTCATCAAAACCTCCTCGGAGGGTGCAAAAGTGCATGTTCTAAGGACAAGTTTTTGATAAATTTCTGGACCCTTCTTTAAATGCATGAGAAGGGTTTAAATACTACTAAATAAAGAACTTATTTACAAAGATTTCAGGATGCGGTTTAAATAACCACCCTTTTTCTAAGAAAAAATAAAGCAAAACTATTTCTAAAATTAAATATAATATCTAACTATTTCTGCATTTGCTCCTTAACGTTGCAAGCATTTAGTATTTGCTTGAGTAGAGTCGGCTGACTATCTTCCGCTTTTAGTTTAGCTAAGCAAACAGAATTGGCAAGAGCTGGCACCATCTTCTCAGCAAAATCAATGATATACTTGAGAGTCATCCAATGACTATGTGGCTTTACCGTGTATGCCTAGTAATAATCCTAGTTCAACTTGGTTAACCCTTGGATTGATTCTGCCCTTTCTTTAGCTTTCAGTTTCCAGTTTGTTTTTATCATTGCTTTCTTGCAATTTTCGGGCTTACAGGTGACTGAGCAATTAGAAGCTTTCCTTCTCGAGAAATTTTCTCAGTGATGTGCGATTAGCGCTAGGCGCTAATCGCGCATCGAAAACTGCCTTCGCTCTTTGCTGGGCTTCTCTGATGCGTTTTTCGCCTTTTGCGCCTCTTTCTCTTATCAGGTATAAAGCTCAAAATTTGTAAAAACAATGATTTCGTGAGCTCTTGACCCTGAGCATTAAACTGTCTCTCTCTGATATCAGCATCGCTCAGTACCCATTTAACCATGGCTGTATATGAAAGATTTGTAATGGATGGCTCAGCAGCATTTTGTGAATCTGCGGCTCTGTTTCATGCGGTATCTGCATATAAGGGCGCTTTTTCTCTGTCTTTGGACATTGGAGCCTTACCCTTTTTCCCCATAGCTTCCTACACATTGCTTTGTGTAACTTTTGTTCTTCGTTCTTGCAATTCACAAGTGAGGAGAGAGTAATGATAATAAATATTGACAGGAAAGCTTTTAAATGCCAAGGATATGCAAAAACACGCCATCTTCCGTGAACTGGCTCTTTGGAAAACACAAAACCATATTTTATTAACAACTGGCATGTAACTCATTAATTATCATTAAAGTGCGTAACCGGTTCTTGGTTTATGGAAAAAAGTTTTTTCTTGAATATTGAGCCAGGAAAATCTGCGATGGAATGTTTCTGCGATTTGCATTGCAGTATCGCATTTCTCTGTATCACATTACCGCAATTTCATCGCGCTGTTTTATCGCAAGGTTGCTTGATCGTAATATCACAAGATCGCGGATCGCAATATCGCAAGATTGTAGATCGCTTAATCGTTATGTGTATTTTATGCGATTTTGCGATATGCGATATGCGATATTGCATATCAGCGATTTTAAGGTTTTCCAACGTGAGTGTTCATTAATGCATGCGATGCGATGGAGTTCACGTCGCAATCTCGCATTTTATCATTTTGACTCATAAGAAGATGCCCTATCATTCTTTGCACGATGCGATATTTCTTAAGGAGTGACATTACTTTCTTCATCATGAAACTTAAGCTTTTTAGATTTTTCAAAAGTATTTTCCTAAGTCCATGATGGTAAGTTTTATCCAAGAGGACATATAAGCACTAATTGATTTTTTAAAATTTTTTGACTAAGGGTCCCCACTTATATAGTGTTATTGCTAATACTAAATAAGGAGGGGGGTTGTTGGTGGCCACAACAATTGGCGATTCACTTGGAAGAACCAGTTGTCTCTGTTTTTCTATTGAATTTTCTAAACTTCCAAAACAGAAAATTTTTCAGAAAGTTAAACTTTATTATGAAAAGATAAAGTACATTATGCTCTAACCTGTCAATGACATTTTGTTTCAACTATTTTCAACTTTGATTATTTGCTTCCTCAGGCTAGTACTTGTATTTACATCAGTCATTACTTGGTCTGTAAAGATAAAACAAAGTTTTCTCTGTAAACAGTTTTAAATATGCTCATTTGTCGTAGGTAGAGCCTCTGCTGCCAGCAAGCGTTTATAGCCTCGACAAGGTTACCTGTTACCCAGCAATGATCCTGTATCCTACTTAAAGTAGCCTACAACTTTCAAAGAAGAATCCACATCCACATTTATTGCTTTGATTTTCTTTTTAATCTTAAAGAACAATGTCTTGGTTTGATAGCCAATTTATGACACAGTCATTCACTTGATTTATAACTTTGCTGAACAAGCTGGCTCGTGATGAGACCCCTTGACTTTTGATTGCAAAAATCTTGAGTCATTGCCCTGTTGTGGTGCACAGTATTTGGCAAAGTCAGCAAGTTATAATATCTGTGATTATGATAAGCCGACTCGTGATGAGACCTCTTATTCTTCAAGATGAAGTGTATCCTTGGGTTGTTCCTCTGAAAGTTGTGATCTCCTTAGCAGGGAGGAAGTCACTGTTTCCTTAAGATAGCTCTGGACGACAATAGTAGAGTTATTGGAAACAGTTGTTCTACAGAGAATCTTTATTTTGTTATTGATACCTTTCATTATACTGACATAAAAAAATTTCTTCACTAAAGGTTGTTTTCATCAAACTTTATGAAGTTGAAACTAGTATCATATCTAGGCTAGAGTCTTTAACTATATCTATCAATAATAAAGATCAATTTTCCAAAAGATTTGCTATTTATACAAGCGAAAAGTTCAAAATCTGAAAGAGAATTGGTGTCCTATTCGTAAATGCCTAATGTAACCACTCACAACTGGTTTTATTATGAAAAGAAAAACAATATTTCTACAAAAATAGAAGAATAATCTTCTATGGAAAATATTTCTTGAGAATTTGTCTATTAACAGGCAAAGAGTCTCTCTTACCTGCTAAATCCTGTAACACAAACGTTGATGGACCTATGACTTCTACAATTTGAAAAGGACCAAGCCACATTCTTTGAAATTTTGTATGTTTGCCTTTCTCTTCATGAGCCTTGTCCCATTTTAAAACTAAGTCTCCCATCTGAAAATCTTTTCTGGTCATTATGTTTGAATCAAAAGAGGATTTTACTAGTGCTTGATGATGAGCATGGGTTTTCTTAGCCTGTTCTCATTGTTCTTCTAATTTGATTATTTCCATTTGTCTTAGCTGTAAGGAGGAAGTTGGTACTTCATCAATGTATTGAACTAGAGACAAAGAGGGGATTGCTAAATGAGTCGGAAGAACCACTTCTTTCCCATAAACTAAATTAAAGGGAGAAGTGCCGATAGAAGCTTTTTTCGTTATTCAGTCTGCCCATAAAGCATATATCAAAGCCTTATGCCAATTTTTATGATTTTGGTCAACTGTTCTTTTGATAATCCTGATTAGGTTTTTATTATAGACTCACCTAACCCATTGCCTTGTGGGTAATAATTGGCCGAATATTTAAGTTTGAATCCTCTTTTAAGTGCAAATTTAGTCATTGCATTCCCAGAAAAGTATGATGCATTATTAAACATTAAAACAGAAGGCAATCCAAACCTAGTGATTATAAATTGATCTATAAATTCAATGATATTTTCAGCATTAGTCGTCTTGAGTGGAACTGCTTCTACCCACTTAGTAAAATAATCTGTTGCTGTGAGGATATATCTATGCTGCCTAGAAGAGTGAGGAACGATCTCACCTATTATGTCCAATCTCCACTGAATGAAAGGTTGCTCAATGTTAACTGGTTGTAGTGGCAAGGATGGCTTCTTTTGTCTCCCAGCAGTAGTTTGGCAGACTTGACATTTCCTCACGTAACTTTGCGAGTCTTTGAATAACGTGGGCCAGTAATAGCCTGCGCACAAGATTTTATGTGTAGTAGCATCTCCAGCATAGTGTCCGCCTGCTGGCCCATCGTGGAGTTCCTGCAAAACTTTTTCAGCTTCAGATTTCTCAAGACATCTAAGGAGAACAGAATCATAATTTATTCTAAAAAGAATATCATTTATGAACTGATATTATTTGGCTTTCAACCTTAGAGCTCTTTTCTTAGTATGATCGAAGTGTGAAGGAGCATACCCATTCTTAAGATAATAAATGATATTAGCGTATAATGATTCTGCATCGTTTAGGCTTACCTCACACATTTGTACCTTTGCAGATGGAATTTCAGAAATTTGCGACTCTCTAGCCAGCATTTTGCAAAATCCTTGACCTTTTACAATGTTTGCTGGTTTAGTTTCTATGTCATATTCCTGTAAGGCAGTAACCCAATTGGCCCTTTTCTCACCCACATCCTTCTGTACTAGAAGATTCCTTACCGTTGGAAATGGTACTATAATTTTTGTATGGGTTTTGAGTAAAAAAGGTCTGAAGTATTTGACTGCTTTGAAAACAGCATAAGCCTATTTCTCCACATCTAAATAATTTAATTCAGCGCCCTGTGAATTTGAACTGAAAAGATCAATTGGGGCTTCTGCTTTTTCTTGATTTGCTTGAGTGAGTATCGCAACATATGACCTATTTGAGGCAAATGTATATAAAATAAAAGGCTCTGAAAAATTCAGAGTTGCTAAAGATGGAGCATTAATAATAGCTTGTTTGATCAGGTTGAATTCTTCATCTTCATCTTGGCCCCATTTAAAATTTGAGTTCTTTTTAATCATGGCTTGCAAAGGAGACATGATTCGTGAAAAATCTAGAACAAATCTCTTTACAAAGTTGATCTGACCAAGGAAAGACTGCATGGCTTTTTTGTTGTGAGGTAGGGATATTTCAGAAATCTCTTTGATTCTATCGGAATCGATGTGAATTCCAGATTTTGACACTATGAACCTAGAAGTTTCCCTTCAATTATTGCGAAAAAGGATTTTTTCGAGTTAAGTGAAATTCCATACCTTAAACACCGTTGGAATATTTGTTTTAAATCTCTAAGATGGTTGCTTCGTTTCTTGGAATACACTGTTATATTATCCAAATAAATTACTACAAATTTATTGACTAAACCTTTGAACGCGATGTCCATGGCTCTCTGGAATGTGGCACCAGCATTAATCAAACCAAATGGCATCTTTCGATATGCGTATGTGCCCCATTTAGTTCTAAATGTGGTTTTTAATTGATCATCAGGATGTATCAACACTTGATTGTATCCTGAAAATCCATCCAAGAAAGACATTAATTCTAAGCCCGCCACTGCCTACAATATCTGTTCCATAGGTGGTAAAGAAAAATTATCTTTTTGGCAGGCCTTGTTAAGGTTTTGAAAGTCAATGCAAATTCTAATATCTCCATTTTTCTTTCTAACAGGTACCATATTGGAGACCCATTTAGAATGTCTGACGGGAAAGATTATTCTGGCTTTCAATAACTTATTGAGTTTAGTCTTTATTTGATTTTCTAAATTGGGATGGATCTTTCTCAACTTTTGTTGGACAGGTTTTTCATTATTGATCATTGGAATAGTATGTTGGATGATGGAAGTGTCGTATGTTTTGAGTTCATCATAGTTCCAAGAAAAAACATTTTTATATTGTCTCAAAAGACGAATATACACTAATTTTTCTTCAGGGGCTAGGCCGAGACCTAGATTAATTTTTTGTGGTTTGGCATCGGTTCCTAGGTTTACTAATTCGTAATTCAAAGTTGAACTTTGGAGTTTTGAATTGGTAGACCTTTTAAATCGATCTTTCAAATCGTACAGGTCTTCTAACTTGACTACCGACTTAGGTATAGCATTGTTAGTGCTATCTTGTTGCAATTGTCGATCATGTTGGTCTTCGTCAATTATTTGATTGGAGTAGGATCCTTCATATGTGAGGAAATTTACGATATCAGGATCATCATTGAATACTCTCCAATTTGTGATGTTATCAGAAATAGATGGTCTAAATATTAATTCTATTGAGAATCTATCTGGACTAAAATCTTCTGAAGGAATAAACTTAGAAGCTACGTTAGCCAAAAGGTCTGCACTTGCATTCTGGAGTCTGGGAATTGAAGAAATATTAAATGCTATAAAATGCTCAGTCAGATCTTGAACTAAGGATTGATAATGTTTTAAATGACCTGATAAGCAATGTATAGTATTACGTACCTGCCTAACTACAATTTCAAAGTCTCCGAAAACTTGAAGGTACTTGACATCTAACCCGATTGCTTTGTACAACCCTTGGACTAAAGCCTCATATTCTGTTGTATTGTTGATGCAATCAAATTCGAGTCTGCATGTTAGCATAATTTTATCTCCTTCTGGACTAATTAGAACACATCCTACTCCTGCTCCTTCGTTAGATTTAGAACCATCAAAAAATAATTTCCAAAACAAAGATTTATTTACAAGACTATCTAGAAAATTGATACATTTTGAACTATCTGTTTGAGAAAAAATTTCGATTTGGGACAAAGCAGAATGTTCTAAGTATGGTGACATATGAGCATTAAAATTGCCGAGGAAAGAATCTACTGAGTAATTTCCAATAATGCTACTGTTATATGCTACTGGTTCATTTTCCCCCTCTAGCTCCGTTACTATGTATTTCTGATGTAGTTCTCGTTCAACTTTTATTTGATTTGGTTTACCATTGTAGGACAGCCACATGTGCGACCAGTTAGTTGCAAAGTATCCATGAAGTTTTTCTGACCAATCCCTGCTAAGAATTAAGCCATAAAATTCTGGAATATCAGCAACTAAAATGTCAATAACTTGACATACCTTAGGGTTGGATGATAGCCTTATGGTTATCTGATTTAGTTCGCCAATCACTTCGACTTGAGATCAATCTAGCTGAACTATGCGCAAAGAAGATTTCTGTGGTTGAACGTTTAACTTGGCACATATGGACTTTGGCAAAAAATTAGATGAAGCACAAGAATCCACTAAGCAATTATGCACATTTTTATTGAAAATTTCATAAGTAAGGAGAAACGGGGGAGTATGAGATCTCTATCTTCCTCCAATTAGAGCGATGTCATTTGGATCAATCTTATTGGTCGCATTAGTTGGAGGTCTTCCCATGTTATGGGAAGCTTGAGAAAGTACAGCGGCAGGCAAAGGTGCAACTAGCACAGCATGTAATTCTTTCAAAATTATCTTTTGTTGATGATTTAACTTGCTCAATTCGTAAAGAGTGATGTTGGCCCTAGTATTTTTCATATCTTCTATAATATTGTACTCCATTTCATCCGACACGATCAGTGTTTTAAATGGAGTTGATGAATTTGTTTGGACTGGGCTGGTTTGAGTCGCTTTAGATGTCATTTTCTTTGTTGCGAATTTATCCTTTATTGCAGAGCTTGCACTCTTTGGTTTAGGGATAGTTTGGGGAGGATCAAGCTGATTTCTACTTCGTGTGCTAACTAGGAATACTTCTTGATCTTCTTCTTGTGGGAGGATGAAATCCCACATTCCTTGTAACTCTACAACTTCTTCTTCATCGGTTTGCCCTTCAATGGCAATTTCCTCTTCCTCTTCTTCGGATTCAGCATTTGAAATAGCATTGGGTGGCTTTGAATCCATTGAAGGGCCTCTTTTAAAAGCTATGTAGGGTTTTTTTGAAGAAGTTTCTGCTACTTGCTTCTTGATGTCGACCATTTCATTGGACATGGTCTTCAAAACTTTTTGCAATCCTTCCAAATCGAATGGATCTTTTGTTTGTTTCTTCTTGGAATCTTCCTTGAAGGTGACTTTCTTGGATTTCCGTTCCTCTATCGCGGATTTCTTCTCTAAGGCTATTATACGTTTCTCTACTGCTATTTCTTCTTTCATGTTTTTGGCTAAGGTTGTTTTATTAGCCCTGTCCACGAAGATTGTTATGTTTGATGGTAAAGCAATGATATACCATTCACTTCGTACTTCTTCGCTAGGCTGGGAAGCAGTAGGAATTTTGTTTAGGATTTTATTGAACTGTAAATTTAAATCTTTGATACGCTCTCTTGACTCGGCCCTAAGGTTAGATAGGTCGTTGATTAGCATTGCCGTAGACCTGTCATCACCAAACTTGGTCAGGAATTTCTCTTGGAAGATGTCCCAACTAGTGATGGATCCAGAGGGTAATGAGAAATACCATGATCCGGCTGTTCCTTGCAGAGTATAAGGAAGAAGTCGAACAACAACATCTTCATTAGTAACCCCATTGAGATTAATGGATAGCATAAAGTTGTTTATATGATCTTCTGCTAGCATGCCTGCCTCGGGATTAAACTTAGGCAGCCATTTCTCAGGATGGGCCGGTATTTGACTCAAGGGTGCAGGCATTAAGGCTGCCCCAGGATTATTCCATGGAGATTGGGCCATTGCTGAACTACTAACAGAGGAAAGTGCAGAATATGATCCCTGCAGTTGGGAAGATGAGGATATTATGATTGTAGATGATTGAGGAGGAGTTGTGGGGGTTCCAGTCGACAGATGGACAATGATCTGAAGTGGAGGAGTGGATGGTTGACTTCGCGGTGGAGAAGTTGAGATGGATGATGATGATGAAAGAGTCTCGCTATCGCACTCCTTAGGTGATTTCCTTGCTCTTTTCCTTTTGGGAAGAGGTAGTTTGGTTGGTTGAACGCCAAACCTTTCACTCTTTAATCTGGTTAGGGGATGAGCAGGGTTATATTGCGAAGTCACGTTGCCTTGATATTTATCAGATCTTTGAGGAGAAATAGAAACTCGCTGAAGTTTTTGAATTAGAGATTCGACTTCAGGAGGTTCAATAGTAGATTGTTCTAAAATGTCAGGGTTTGTAGTAGCGGTTGATGCTCCAGCGACTTCTAACTCTGGATTTAAGTGTAATGGAGAAGTCAGGGGATATGGTGAGGGCGATTTACTCTCGGAATGGTATTCAGATTTAGATTTACTTTCCATTCATAGTTTGGCCCTCCTTCTAGCGCCAAATATGTTGAAGCCCCGAAAATCGGGTCTACAACAAGGGAGATACCCGCCCGGTCTGGACCTTGGTTGGCAACTCCTTATCCGTTTGGTATAGCGGGTCCGACTGGGGATATGGGACCAGTTTCCCAATCTATGAGTGTGTGTGTGTAGAATTTGATGTTCCTGATCTAACAGTTCTTAATTAAGATATTCTAATTCTAACTTTAATCTAATGCTATGCTATTGTATTCTAATAAGCAGCAACATCTAAGTCTATACTAACCCGGGATGTAATTCTTCTATTATGCGATCCAAAAAGATTTCAAATAACAACTGGTAATAAATATCATTCAACTATTATGAGAAAAGAAATCAATAAGGATGAACCACTTCGTATAAAAAGTTAGATGAAACAGTTGTGAAAAACATATCGCATAATGAGCTATTCATACATTAAGCATAAATAAATAGCTATCGCCATACAAAAGTGCCAAATGATAACTCAAGCATTCATGCAGTAATACATAAACAACTAAAAACTGTATATCACTTTAACACATAAGCAGAAATGGTTAAGAGATAAAAGTACCAATTATAACTAGTCCTACTCATGAGCTTCAAGCAACAATGATTTATCTCTCCTTGCTCTAACATCCACTAAGAGTACAAAAGTGCAACATCAGTAGCAGATATCAAATGCAAACATCAACAAATCCTGTTCCATTCGTTCATCAAAACCTCCTCGGAGGGTGCAAAAGTGCATGTTCTGAGGACAAGTTTTTGATAAATTTCTGGACCCTTCTCTAAATGCATGAGAAGGGTTTAAATACTACTAACTAAATAACTTATTTACAAAGATTTCAGGATGCGGTTTAAATGACCACCCTTTTTCTAAGCAAAAATAAAGCAAAACTATTTCTAAAATTAAATCTAATATCTAACTATTTCTACATTTGCTCCTTAACATTGCAAGCATTCAGTATTTGCTTGAGTAGAGTCGGCTGACTGTCTTCCGCTTTTAGTTTAGCTAAGCAAACAGAATTGGCAAGAGCTAGCACCATCTTCTCAACAAAATCGATGATATACTTGAGAGTCATCCATTGACTATGTGGGTTTACGGTGTATGCCCAGTAATAATCCCAGTTCAACTTGGTTAACCCTTGGATTGCTTCTGCCCTTTCTTTAGCTTTCTGTTTCCAGTTCGTTTTTATCATTGCTTTCTTGTAATTTTTGGGCTTACAGGTGACTAAGCAGTTAGAAGCTTTCCTTCTCGAGCAATTTTCTCAGCGATTAGCGCTAGGCGCTAATTGCGCATCGAAAACTGCCTCCGTTCTTTGATCCGGTCTTCTCTGATGCGTTTTTCGCCTTTTACGCCTCTTTCTCTTATCAGGTATAAAGCTCAAAATTTGTAAAAACAATGATTTCGTGAGCTCTTGACCCTGAGCATTAAACTGTCTCTCTCTGATATCAGCATCGCTCAGTACCCATTTAACCATGGCTGTATATGAAAGATCTGTAATGGATGGCTCAGCAGCATTTTGTGAATCTGCGGCTCTATTGCATGCAGTGCCTGCATATAAGGGTGCTTTTTCTTTGTCTTTGGACATTGGAGCCTTACCCTTTTTCCCCATAGCTTCCTGCACATTGCTTTGTGTAACTTTTGTTCTTCGTTCCTGCAGTTCACAAGTGAGGAGAGAGTAATGATAATAAATAATGACAAGAAAGCTTTTAAATGCCAAGGATATGCAAAAACACGCCATCTTCCGTGAATTGGCTCTTTGGAAAACACAAAACCATATTTTATTAACAACTGGCATGTAACTCATTAATTATCATTAAAGCGCGTAACCGGTTCTTGGTTTATGAAAAAAAGTTTTTTCTTGAATATTAAGCCAAGAAAATCTGCGATGGAATGTTTCTGCGATTTGCATCAAAGTATCGCATTTCGCTGTATCACATTACCGCAATTTCATCATGCTATTTTATCGCAAGGTTGCTTGATCGCAATATCGCAAGATCGCGGATCGCAATATCGCAAGATCGCAGATCGCTTAATCCTTTAATCGTTATGTGTATTTTATGCGATTTTGTGATATGCGATATGCGATATCGCATATCGACGATTTTAAGGTTTTCCAATGTGAGTGTTCATTAATGCATGTGATGCGATGGAGTTCTCATCGCAATCTCGCATTTTATCATTTTGACTCATAAGAAGATGCCCTATCATTCTTTGCGCGATGTGATATTTCTTAAGGAGTGAAATTACTTTCTTCATCATGAAACTTAAGCTTTTTAGATTTTTCAAAAGTATTTTCCTAAGTCCATGATGGTAAGTTTTATCCAAGAGGTCATATAAGCACTAATTGATTTTTTAAAATTTTTTGACTAAGGGTCCCCACTTATATAGTGTTATTGCTAATACTAAATAAGGAGGGGGATCGTTGGTGGCCACAACATATATCAACACAACTTTCTCCAATCCTTCAGCTACTGTAGGGGAAGCTTTCGTCTTTCGGGCTTTCTTTGACATTTTAGCTGGCTGCATACTTCCAGATTCAAACTGCAATTATATGAAACAGAGAAAATCAATAAACTAAAACTTTTAGAGCAACTAATGCTTGAACAAATAATGGTGATAATAGTATAGTCAAAAATCAGGGCAGGAGCATTTGGTGTGAAAGATTTCGTATTATGAAATAATATCAACACGAAGGACGAAATCTTGAAGGACTAAAGTCATTACTGTTCTTAATGCTTTGCCGTATTCAATGACGTGAAACTTAAATGTTCAATAAATAGATCGCATCGCAGTTTTCTTAAGGCCTAATTAGAATGTGTGCCATAAATTTTCCGATTTTGCGATGAGCGATTTCAATATATATTATTTTAATATTCTAAGAGCCATCACATATCACAAGTCGAGAGGTGTAAGCGCCATGTTCTAAGAGTCTTTTGAATTTTTGCGATTGCGATCAATGATGACCTGGCACATAGAGTTGGGAAAATATTTATTTAACTGCCCGCATCATGTTTTCTTTTTATTATCATTAAACCACTTATTATATTTTATCATCGCATCGCGCATCCTCGAGGTGATTATCACTTATTTCCGCTAGGTTTGCGATATGAGAGATGTGAGAATCTCATCACATCACAGGTTTTCGAGTTTAGCTTCTTTTGGTTTTTGGTGATATGCGAGATGCGATAATCTTTTCGCATCGCAAAGTTTCAATGTTTTGTTAAACCTATCATTTGGAGTCTGTGATGCGATAGGAAATATGCAATCGCTTCATCACATCACATGTTTACCAATGATTTGCTTAAGAAGCTTTAAGATTGAGACTTTCGGACCGCAACAATATTATACAGATTGTATGTTCCTTAACCTTAAGCGATTGCGATTTGCGATGTGTGTTGTTTTTTAGAGGGGTTTTTGAAGCACTTTTATTTAAAAAGCAAGAAACAAAGAAATTGATTTCTATGTAAAGGTTTTATTGTTTTTTTACAAACTAAAGGGACCCTATTTCCTATTTAGCGTCTTAGAATAAAATTAAGAAAATTTTTGAAATGGGGGGGTTTGTTGTATAGCACAACAATTAGCGATTCACTGAAAGAACCAGTTATCTCTAAATAAAAAGATGAAATTTCTAATAATTTCTTTAGTACAAACAATTGAGGAAAAGGAAACTATTTTGAAATTTGTTAAATAAACAAAATTACTCTGAATAAGAAAAATTTATCAATTTTTCAATTTCTTTTACAAACCCTTATTATCAATGAAACCATTTATAGTTTCTTCAAGCCTTGATTGGTTGTTAAAGATAAAGTAGGGGGCTTCTCCAACTTAGATTTTGAATTTATTCTTTTGTCATAGGTAGAGCCATTGCTACCAGCAAACATCTATAGTCTCGACAGGGTTACCTTTTAACCATCAATTACTCATTATCCCATCCATCTAAGAATATAATATTTTAAAGATAAATTCATAAAGATATATATATATATATATATTACTTTTTTTCCTTTTTTCTTTTCTGCTTAAAATCCATTGTCCTGGTTTGGGAGCCAGAAGATGACAATGCCATTCACTAGTTGTAATTGAACTGAACAAGCTGGCTCGTAATGAGACCCCTTGTATATGATTATAAGCCATTACCCTACTTTGGTATGCAATATTGGTAATGCTAGTTTAATTAGTTCCCTATGATCATGGTAACCAGGCTCGTAATGAGACCTCTTATCTTTTAAATCAGATATATTTTAGAATTACACTTTAAAAATCATAGTCCTAATGGATGGGGTGAAGCTTTGACTCCTTAAGAGTTATTGGATGACAATTGTAGAGATGTAGATGCTCAGTCGTAGAAAGTATTTACTTTTTTTTACAAAATAACCTCTCTCAACTGATAAAAATTAAAATGATTCACTATGTTTCCCTGGTTTGAAAGATTTCACAATTTCAAAGAACATCTCAGAGTTTTATGATGTTTATCTAATTTCCCAAAACTGTAATCACTTCCTTAAAAGTTTCTACTTTCTAAAAGCGGATATTCACAATATGTTTTCAAAGAGATTTCAATAGTAGAAAGCCAATGGTAATTGTTTACAACATTATTGAAAGAAATCAAAATTTGCATAAAAAGAATATGTATAGATAAGAAGGGGTTACCTCCTTAGGGAAAGAATTTCTTTAAGATAAGCCCATTCATAGGAAGAGAATCTCTCTTTCCTGATAAGTCTTGCAATAAAAATTGTTAGTGAGCCTACCTTTTCGACGATCTGAAATGGTCCAAGCCACATTTTCTGAAATTTGGTATGTTTACCTTTGTCTTCATGTGCTTTGTCCCATTTCAAAATGAGATCACAAATCTGTAATGTTTTTGAGCCAGATGAACTTGCATCAAAAGAAGATTTAATGACTTTCTGATGTTTGGAATGAGTAATCTTGGCTTTTTCTCTTTCCTCATCTAATTTAAGAATTTGATCGAACCTTAATTGAATAGAGGAAGAAGGAGTTTCTTCAATGAATTGTACTAGGGCTAGTGATGGGAGGGATAGATTTGGTGGAATAAAAACTTATTTCCCATATACTAAGTTAAAAGAAGAAGTACCTATTGAGGCCTTATGAGTTATACGATCTGACCATAGTATGAATATTAAACATTTATGCTAATTCTTTTGGCTTTGATCAACAGTTCTTTTAATAATCCTTATGATATTTTTGTTAGTTGACTCTGCTAAGCCATTTCCTCGAGGATAGTAATTTGCAGAGTATTTTAACTTAAAACCTCTCTTAAGAGCAAATTTGACTATACTATTTCCAGAAAAATAAGATGCATTATCAAAGATAAGCGCATTAGGTAAACCAAACCTGGTGATGATAAAATGATCAATAAATTCAATAATCACATCAGAATTTGCTACCTTTAGTGGAATTGCTTCTACCCACTTTGTGAAGTAGCCCATGGCTGTAAGGATATATCTATGTTGCTTCGAAGAATGAGGAAAATTTTCACCTATAATATCAAGCCCCCACTGTTCAAACGATTGCTTAATGTTAACTAGTTGTAAAAGAAAGGTTGGTTTCCTTTGCCTCCCACTAGCAGTTTGGCATATCTTACATTTCCTCACATAGTCATGGGTATATTTGAACAAATTTGGCCAATAATACCCAGCATGCATTATTTTGTGCGTTGTAGTGTCTCCTCCAAAATGCCCACTAGCTGGGCCATCATGCAATTCCTGTAAAACCGTTTGCGCTGCAGATTTTTCAAGGCATCTTAATAGAACAAAATCATAATTTCTTCTGAATAACACATCATCAATGATTTCATATTGTTTGGCATTTAACCTTAGAGCACGTTCGCTTTTGTAGCTGAACTCACGGGGGGCATATCCATTCCTTAACTAAAAAATCAGATCAACATATTGAGATTCAGAATCAATCATACGTATCTGATTGACTTGTACGGTACTACCTAAATCTTCATGATCTGGTATATTGGAAGCTCCTGCTAGCAACCTGCAAAAACTTTTCCCTCTATCAATTTTCACTAGTTTAATATCAATATCATATTATTGTAAAGCTGTTACCCAATTAGCTCTTTTTTCTCCTACTTCTCTTTGAATTAGCAATTGCCTCACTGTAGAGAATGGGACTATTACTTTCTTATGCGTTTTCAAGAGGAAAGTTCTAAAATGTTTAACAAATTTAAACACAGTGAAGGATTATTTTTTGACTTCTGAATGATTAAGTTCAACACCTTGTAAATTGTAACTAAAGAAAGATATGGGTGCTTCCACTTGTTGATCATTGATTTGTCTTAAAACAACAGCATAAGATGATTCAATGGCCAAAGTATACAAAATAAAATGACTAGAAAAATTCAGAGTATTCAATGTAGGAGCATTAATGATTGCTTGTTTGATTGAGTCAAAATATTCCTTTTTGTTATGTCCCCATTTGAAGACTGAATTTTTATTAATCATGGATGGTAAGGGTAGAACAATATGAGAAAAATCAGGAACAAATCCTTTTACAAAATTTATCTGTCCCAAGAATGCTTGCATAGATTTCTTATTATGTGGTAAATGGATATCAGAAATCTCCTTTATCCTATTAGGATCAATATATATGTCATTTTTGGATACAATAAACCCTAAGAGTTTACCTTCGTTAAGAGAAAAGAATGATTTCTTGGGATATAAGGAAATCCCATACTTTTTGCAACGTGCAAAATTTTTCTTTAAATCATGCAAACGGTGCTCTTTTTCTTAGAATAGACAGTTATGTCATCCAAGTAAAAAACGATCGTTTTATTGATCAAACCTTTGAAAGCTATGCCCATGGCTCATTGGAAAGTAGTTCCAGCATTTATCAAACCAAAATGCATTTTTTGATAAGCATATGTTCCCCATTTAGTTCTGAATGTAGTCTTTAATCTATCATCTAGATGAACCAGGATCTGATTATATCCTGAAAAACCATCAAGAAAAGACATTAATTATGAGCCAGCTACTGATTGAAGTATCTGTGCCATTTTTGGTAATGGGAAATTATCTTTTTGACATGATTTGTTGAGATTTCTAAAATCTATGCAAATCCTAATATCGCCATTCTTTTTCCTAACAGGTACTAGATTTGAGACCCATTTCAAATGTCGGACAGGAAAGATTATTTTGGCTTTAAGGATTTATTAAACTCTGCTTTGATTTGACTCTCAAGATTGGGATGAATTTTCCTTAATTTCTGTTGTACAGTTTTCTTGTCAGAAATCATTGGAATTGTATGTTGAATAATAGAGGTATCATAAGTCTTCAGATCCTCATAATTCCAAGAAAAAACATTTTTGTATTTCTTCAATAATTGTATGAAAGCAAATCTTTTATCAGGTGAAAGTCCAAGCCCTAGATTGACATTTTGTGGTTTGGTATCTGTACCAAGGTCTACTAATTCAAACCTTAAAGTTGAACTTTGAATTTTTGCATTAGTGACCTTTTTGAATCTATCCTTAATATCATAAAGATCTTCTAGTTTAACCACGGATTTAGGAATAGGATTTTCATTGAATTTCTATTTTAATTGAAGATCATGTTCACTTTTATCAATTATTTGATCATCATAAGACCCTTCATATGTCAAGAAGTTTAGGATATCCTCATCATGATTGAACACACGCCAATTGGTGACATTATCTGGGATGGATGGTCTAAAAATGAACTCAATAAAAAATCTATCTAGACTATAATCCTCAGATGGAAGGAGTTTAGAAGCTACATTAGCTAGGAGATCTGTTGCTGCATTTTGTGATCTGGGAATAGGAGAGATATCAAATGCCAGAAAATGAGAAATAAGATCTTGAGTGAGTGATTGATAGTGTTTGAGATTTCCTGATAGACAATGAATAGTATTTCTTACTTGTTTTATCACTATTTCAGAATCACCAAACACTTTCAAATATTTCACATCAAGACTTATGGCTTTATAAAGACCTTGAATCAAGGCTTCATATTCTGCAGTATTATTGGTACACTCAAATTCTAACCTGCATGATAACATAGTTTTTTCTCCTTCAAGACTGACTAAAATACATCCTGCTCCTGCACCATCATTGGATTTATATCCATCGAAATACAAAGACCAAAATAAAGGCTTATTTACATGTGTTATAGACATTTTTGGGCACTGCAACCCCAATCAAATATGTCCATAAACCAAGGGCTCATAAGTCCCTAAAAGTGTTGTTCCAACCCCTAAAAGAACAAGGTCAACTGATTACATCATCTCCCAGAAGTTCTCCACGAAAAACTACTCAGAAATGGTCAAAACTGGACCATACTGATTGCTCAGTGTTGAGGGTGCGATGCATCCCACCTAAATGCACATGGGAGGTGCGATGCATACTGAAAAGCCCTTCTATAGGGTGTGATGGAAGAGAATAGACAAATGTTGGAGACATTTTGCGAGGTGGATGATCATGGAATCTTCCAGAAACTTCTCCTGTGACACTTGCCTCTCAAAATCGCCCAAGGATGAGTAAGAGATCAATGAGATCTCCAAGTGGAAACAAGAACTATCAGAGAGAAGACACTAATCAAAAACCCAGAGCTGACTCACACCTCTGCAAATATCTATATATAGATCTCTCATCCCAGAGATTCGAAGGTTGGAGGCTGGAATTTTGTATCTTGTAAGGAAGTGTTGCTGGTTTCTTAGTGTAACATCATAGTGTTGGGTGATCTAAGCTTTTCATGAGGTGAAGAAGGGCTTTCTTGCTGAGAGGATGATGCTGGGTCAAAACAATTGGTTGTAATCCTCTTTGCTATTCTTGATTATTAATAAAGCTATTCAAGTTTTCCTCCACATTCTTGTATGATTGATGATATATGCATTTGTGTGGTCAATATATATCTAGTCCTATATTGTTTATGATAGTAGATCTATGTTCTTGGATAGTGTTATGTTGCTTTGATTCTACAAGTGCTCTTTGAAGCTTGGTAGATGAGGAAGCGAGTGGCAAAGATCTATCAGAAGGGAGAGGAATCAAGCAAGGAACCAAGCGCAAGACAGAGGTTGGTCTCCTTCTTTCCCCTCTTATCTACTTCTCATAAAGGAAAACGAAAGTGGTTTTAGTTTGTTTGTTTCTGAGGTAGCTACCAGCCTTAGTGGGACTAGCAGCTCTGCATAGACACTAGATTTCCCGATAAAAAAATGGCGACTCCACTGGGGAGCGAATAGATTGTTTGTTTTTCTATATTTTTCTACTTTTTAAACTTACAGACGGAGCCTGAAGTCAAGCCAGCTAGCCTTCGAACTGCATTTGCTATGCAAGTGCAAAGTAGATCAATGTTGCTTCAGTCTATCTCCGGGTTTTGTTGATGAATTGAACAATCGATTTACAAGCTCTCTAATTGCCCTTGTGGTGGCTCTAGTAACCTCTTTAGATCTACCCCTGTGATTGATTTACTGATTACCACTTACTCGGCCTAAATACCTGAACTGAGCTGCAAACTGTGACCCGGAACCCAGTTGAAGTCTCGTCCCTGGATCATCGCATTGTCTCTTCTCTGGAATCTGGATGCATCGCACTTCCTAAGTGTAGTACGTGCGCTGCATCTCACTTTCCCTGTGTTACAGGTGAGCTGATCAGACAAGACCTCTTCTGCTCTTCGATTTTGGTTTCTGTGTTCACTCTTTTTAGCTCTGTTTAGGACTTTTGTTGTCTGTAGTCGGTATACCTCCGTTTAAACCCCCTTCCTTGCCATTATTCCACCTCCATTGTGCAAAGAACTGTAAATGTTTTTATGTATTTTGAGCCATTTTCAGTTCTCTTTTACAAAGAAGTAGCGTAATTGAACTGTCGTTTCTTGATTTGAAAGTGTCACAAGTGTCGTTTTCAGTCATAGAAGAGAATCTGATTGTTCTTGATAGTCGATTACACTATTACTCTTGTATTTGATTTGAAATAGTAGTTTTTCAAGTGTCGAAAGCAAGTTTTCAATTCTAAATCGCAAAGTGTCGTCATTGTCTTCATTTTATCTTGAAAAGAAACTTGTTAGTAAAGTCGCTTTGAAAATAATTCAGATTTGCGCTTAGCTTTCTTTTTATCATTCACACATTAAGAAGGCTGAAAACAAATACATGCATGTGCATTTGCATTTAGGCCGTTTGTTGGTTTGATTTAGGACAGTGCATATAGTGTGTTCTCTCTGCTCTATGTTGAAAGAATTTCATCTCTCTTTCTTTAGTAGCTAGGATTTTCATTGCAAAAAGAAGATTAGACGATTGTTTATCATCTTAGATTGCATTTTAGGAATTGTATATCTACATCATGCGGTGAACCTGAAAGGCAAATTTCTTAAGCAAGATCAACTATAAAATAAATTTAATGAATCTAAAAACGCTTTGGAACCTAATGCACAACATTTAGAAGTCTAGGCTAGAGACGTATTCTGGCATCGTAAAGCCTGGTAACTGTTGTTTTCATTGCTGGTTGGTTGATTCCTCCACTTTGAGACGATAAGTGCCAGTACGGACTTGTGCTCCCACGTACCGTCGAGTATATATTGGGAGACCACAATAGGCTTCATCCTTTATCCATAGGAAGCCGTGTCTGCCGCCCTATTGATCGCAATGCACTGAACATAGCATTCGGGAAGATTGACTGTCGTACCGTAAAAAGTATTCTGCAGTTTCGTGATTGGTTTGGTAATCCCTCTATCTAGATTTCCAAAATAGTCTCTTTCGTTCCTTTTTAGACTCCTTAAAGGAAAAGGTCCATCTGAGCACTTGTCACTTCAAGCTCATTAAAAATCGAAGGCGACTAGAGTCATCTTTTGTTTTTTCTTGACTCTTAAAAATTGAAAAAACAAGTTGTGTCAAAGCGTCTAAAATTCATTTAATTTGGAAACATATTTCCCCTTGATTTTTAGTTGATCGAGTAATCCGCAATGGTGGAAGAAATTCAATCGAAATCGCTAGAAAATCTTTTGGACAGACTAGATATGTCTAAACAACCATCGACATCCAGGACTGTGTCATCCGATGCAGCAGCAACAGAGCCTCTTGCTGCTACTCCAACGATGTTCGCTGATATACCATCTGTCCCGGCAAGTTATCAACAACAAGCCAGAGTCCAATCAAGGACTGTTTCGACAACATGGTCGGTTCCTATTTCTTCATCCGAATTATCATCTGGTATTTCTTATGTTGAAACTCAACAAATTGATCCAATGTGTCTTCAAAGGCCAATCTACCCTTTAAGTACTGGATTGCCACCATATGGAGGGCAGTATGCCTTTTCATTGTTCCCTCCTGGAGAACAACCATATGGGAGTTTACAACAAAGTTCAGGTCAAACTGGAATTACATCCAGCAGTTCGGTACCAATACTGCCTCAGCAACCAACGATTGTATATTCAATGCAACCAGTCCAACCTGTGTCGAATATTCCCACTATACCTGCTATGGTGACTGCGTCGCAAGTACAAGAGCTACCTGTTGTATGTCAACCCCAAGTTTCTCAGGTTGCAATACAACAGCCTCTTGTCTCGACGACTCATTCACAACCTCAGGTTAGTGCCTCCTTATTTGGAGCGACTCAGGCTCAAACAATTACTATGACTCCTCATCTTGGTCAATCATCCAGTATTGGGCAACAACAAATGGTCCAACAACCATGGCTGGTTCAATCTCAACAACCCCCATTCCAGCAATCATATCAAGGACCTGAGCAACAATTCTTTCTAAGTAATGGGCAGCCGCATTTCCAAAGTTGTTACAAGAACCATATTATAATGGTTATGCCCATCAACCTTATCAAAGTTACCAGCATCAAATACATTATGCTGGTATGCAAAGACAAACTGCTCAGGCGATTCCATCTTATCCTGGGTATGCTTCGCCTAACCTGAATCAATAGTTGCCCTTTGTAGCAACTCTAGAATTACCAGATTTAAACCGGCTGACGAATGATCCAATTTCTTATGCCCCTTGGTGGCCGGTGATTCCGCATAAACTTCCGTCAGATATTCCTAAATTTAATGGAAATCCGGGTGAAGACCCGTCGAATCATGTGATGACCTTTCATCTGTGGTGTTCATCTAACACTCTAAACGATGATTCGATTAGGCTTTGCCTTTTTCAGCGAACGTTAACTGGTCTGGCAACAAAATGGTATATCGAATTGCCTAGAGCTTCATTCGATAACTTCAGCACCCTAGCCACAACCTTTTTAACCCATTTTCAGTTACCAATAAGGTACGAAACAGGAACAGAGCTTCTTACCAATTTCAAATAGACAACGGCCACTCACATATCTAATCATATTCATGAGTGGCGACGTCGTCGCAGAATGGTATAAACATATGTTCCTGATCAGCTGCTAGCTGAATGGTTTATTAAGTCTTTATTACCTTCTATTATGGAAGATGTGGCAAAAGGAGGAGTCGTCACTGAAGAGCAATTCATTGCTCGTGCACAATATCTAGAATTGATCTATACTCAGTCTGGCATGCTCTACGATAAAATACCTGATGCTCCTAGACTGGAATTTTCCATTCCTCCCCCTCCTAAATCAAACAAATACTCTCATGCCGGCAATGGCGTGATAGGTATGACAAGCACGAAATCGACAAAGGCTACATCTAAGAAAGCTCGTAAGATTTCTGATCAAAATGCAAATGAAGAACTTCTCGCCTCGGAGGTAAATGTCGTGTTGACCGACAAGGGCAAACAACTGAAGCAACCAGGGGGCAAGAAGAAAAAGAAAGGAAGAAAAAAGAAGCAGGATGATTCATCTCGTGAAAAACCTTCTACAAACCCTTCTGGGCAAAGGAAACCCCCTGCGGGGTGTCAGATATGCGATGAGGATCATCAGACGAGAGATTGTCCACATAAAGCTGAAGTTAAGAAACTCTTTAAGAGTTCAAAAATCTCAGCAGCATTGACTGATCCATTTCCAAACCCGGGAACTAAACTGGTTGCTAATCAAAATGCTTCCCGATCCCAAGTGCTTATGTTGTCTATATTAAAGCAGAAAAATGATGCTTTGACAAGGAATAAAGATTACGGGAATCCACAGTTGTCGAATAACAAAGCTAATGAACAACCTTGTAGTTCAACAACAACTTTGACCGAAGTTGTGCCACCCATCATTCCTGAACCAATGATAAAACCGCCAAAGTGAGTAGTACACAAATCGACATTTAATCCTCGTGCCAAAGTAGCACAAAACTATAATATAATAGAGGACCTGGCCCAATCGCCATCCGCTATGTCGACACTTGAGGTATCACAAAATTGCCTCTCCCAACAGCAGGATCTATTTTCAGTAATAGGTGGAATTGACCTAATGGATTCCAATCTTGTATCCTTTAATCACAAAGGATATGACCCTCAGTTACCAGCTCAACTAGCTTTCCTTATTCAAATGAAAGCCCTCAACAAAACTGTTCATCGAACAATTATTGATGAGGAGGCATCTACATGTATTATGTCGATGACTTGCTCGAAAAATTTAGGCTCACCACCCTTGTCGCGATCATCAACAATGTTAAAAGCATTTGATGGACGATCATACACTCCATACGAGATTTTAAGTAACTTGCAAGTTGAACTAGGGGGCAAAAGAGTAGAAATTGATGTTGAAGTAATCGACGGAAACCTCGATTACAACATCCTACTGGGAAGGCCCTGGATATATGCCATGGCTGCAGTTGTGTCGACCTACTTCAGAAAGATTGCATTTCCCTTTCAAGGAGGAATTACAATCGTCGACCAACAAACATTTCTCCCCAACAGTTCACAAGTTACGGGAAGCATTCCAATGATCCATGGAAGCAATCATTCGCTTCAAAATATCAGAGTAGGTCTCCTAAAAGACCCTGCCTTAATGGGTAATTTTGCCCTACCGCCTCCGATTAATCTGGCGGAAGTGGCCACAGTGGAAACCTGCAATATGAAATCTTCTATATCTAATGGATTCGGAAGATTCCTAAACATTTTGTCAGCATGGATCATCACCATTTTAGAAATATTGTAGCAATCAATTTTCTTGGCCTGGGGGACAAACCCAAATCAATGCTCATCGAGTGTGGATAGATAGGTCTAAGGAATATGGTACCTCTTCAGATCCTTGGTCGCATGTACATTCTACAGACAAAGGAATCATTCAGTCAATGATGTTAGGAGAGGCACCATGGGAAGATTACCACCATCGTTCCCATCTCCCGGATTACAACGAAGATTATTCCAATGACCTTAATCATCCTTCAGTTTTTGAATTTCTATCAAATACTATAAATACGGAGGAGTCATGAGGATAGTTCTTTTACTATGTCAACCTAATTAAAAAATGAAAGAAATCCCTTTCCAAATCTCAAAGGTAAACCTTCATTCCAACCACCGAGTTGAATGCAATGAAGCTTGGGGGGCATGCACCTCGATTTGTGTTATTATGCTGGGGGCATGCAAACTTATCATGAGCAGTGTTACTGCAGGGTTCAAGCTCGTTAAAAAATAAACCTGCATCGAGCAGTTTTAACGTGGAATTCAAGCTCGTTAAAAAATAAACATAATCAATGAGCAAACATTCCCCCAAAGTTTAAGCTCATTAAAAAATGAACCAATTTCCGGTAAATAACCATCGTGAATGCATTATCATCAGCATTTTAAGCCTTGGTCGTGTTCTCATCATCACCTCCACTCTATATTGGCTGATCATTCACCTCCATTTGATTGTTTACCCTTTTTGAGGAACAGCTGCGAAGAGTGATCCTATTAGCCATCCTTGTGACATTGTCGTGATTGGAAAATTCCAAACCTTACCTGGAATTAGTTGCTACCCGAATTTATCACTCATTCCTCGAAAAACAAGTCTCCTTTAAGCTCTTTTCATCTGACTCGTAAAATATGAAAAGATTGTCGAGCAATTGGCCTCTCCAGCTCGTTAAAGTGACCGGAAGTGCTATCCCTCTTTTGAGTTTTAATGTTTTTGGACCTGAGGGATTGTTACACAAAAATATCGAGCACTTGTTTTGTTCGACTCGTTAAAATTACCAAAAATCCATCCCTTTTGTATTATTTTATACTTTTTCGGACTTAAGGGATTATATGACGAAAAAGGATTGTCGGAGTTTTCTTTACGTCCCTTTTCAGACTCTCTAAAATTGAAAAGGACCGAGTTATCTTTGTTGTTAAACTCGTTAAAACCGAATAGCGACAAACTTGTCCATACAGACAAGAACGAGTTTCATTATCGCTAGGCTCGTTAAAACATAACGATGGGTTTGCTCGAAGGGAAAATTATAGAACAAGCATATGTTATCCTCCTCAAGCTTGACAAAAATAAAGAGGTACTGGTCAGCAATGACTGGGGAAAAATTGGGAAGAAAACTTGAAGAAACTTTATTGGTAGCAAGTCTCTCTAGAACATGACACTTTCACTCTGCATCCGAGTCGAGTTTTGTTGTTCCGTTCACCAGTCATATCACCGTTGGTCCATCACACCATCCATATTTGGGGTTAACGCTACCAATCCGTCATGTTAGTGTCGCTGATATGTTCAAGAGAAGTCGCTCAGAGAATTCACCTGTGTCTCATCCACTGCAATACATTTACGCTCCATTCTTTCATGACCGCCACCCTGAACCTTATGTCATCAGATCGTTTTCACCTCCATTAAAATCATTTGCTCCATTCCGTGTCATTGATGTGGGATTCACTAAGGCCCTCCTATGACGGATCGCTTCTTGTCGACATCAGCTCATTATCCAGGAACTCGATCTAGGAACAACCCTTTCAGTACTTTGAAGCTTGCATGCCTCAATGGCAAGTTTCTCACTTCCGGGAACATGCTTACATCAATGGCCTTCGACCGAAAGATTTTGCGTGGTGTTCGACGCCAAGTCCCTTTTTCACACCACGTGAATTGTACTGTCGTACCTTGAGGGTCATCATCATTATCGGTGATTCCTCTCGCGCCTGTTAACAGCTTACATCACTGGCTGGTAATCAGGCGATGTCTTTCCATGTTTGACTCTAGAACATCTCTCACATGGATCGACTTGTACTCTGAGTGAAGATCAAACGAGATTGAAGACCACGGATCTAGTTTCATCCATCTGGGTTGCGATATATATTCAGGAAAATAAAGACATCAAATGTACATCATTGCTACATAGATAATCATCCAATCTAAGGGATGATGGCTCTACCAGAATCATCAGTCTGCACTCAGACGATTGTCTGTCTTATGTACATGAAAATGAATTTATAAAGCTGAGCATGGGAATTCCCGCCTCAGCTAGATCATGAAAATATTATGAAGATAATGTATTGTATCGTATCTTATTACAGGTCGCCTTCCAGCTCGAAAAAACTTCGGATCCTCATGATAAAGCATTTCACCCGACATCAAAAGATTAACGACCTCATGCTTTAGGGGGCAACTGTTATATACATTTTTGGGCACTGCAACCCCAATCAAATATGTCCATAAACCAATGGCTCCTAAGTCCCTAAAAGTCTTGTTCCAACCCCTAAAAGAACAAGGTCAACTGATTACATCATCTCCCAGAAGTTCTCCACGAAAAACTACTTAGAAATGGTCAAAACTGGACCATACTGATTGCTGAGTGCTGAGGGTGCGATGCATCCCACCTAAATGCACACGAGAGGTGTGATGCATACTGAAAAGCCCTTCTATAGGGTGCGATGGATGAGAATAGACAAATGGCAGAGACATTTTGCGAGGTGGATGATCATGGAATCTTCCAGAAACTTCTCCTGTGACACTTGCCTCTCAAAATCGCCCAAGGATGAGTAAGAGATCAATGAGATCTCCAAGTGGAAACAAGAACTATCAGAGAGAAGACACTAATCAAAAACCCAGAGCTGACTCACACCTCTGCAAATATCTATATATAGATCTCTCATCCCAGAGATCCGGAGGTTGGAGGCTGGAATTTTGTATCTTGTAAGGAAGTGCTGCTGGTTTCTTGGTGTAACATCATAGTGTTGGGTGATCTAAGCTTTTCATGAGGTGAAGAAGGGCTTTCTTGCTGAGAGGATGATGCTGGGTCAGAACAATTGGTTGTAATCCTCTTTGCTATTCTTGATTATTAATAAAGCTATTCAAGTTTTCCTCCACATTCTTGTATGATTGATGATATATGCATTTGTGTGGTCAATATATATTTGGTCCTATATTGTTTATGATAGTAGATCTATGTTCTTGGATAGTGTTATGCTGCTTTGATTCTACAAATGCTCTTTGAAGCTGGGTAGATGAGGAAGCGAGTGGCAAAGATCTATCAGAAGGGAGAGGAATCAAGCAAGGAACCAAGCGCAAGACAGAGGTTGGTCTCCTTCTTTCCCCTCTTATCTACTTCTCATAAAGGAAAACGAAAGTGGTTTTAGTTTGTTTGTTTCTGAGGTAGCTACCAGCCTTAGTGGGACTAGCAGCTCTGCATAGACACTAGATTTCCCAATAACAACATGTTTATTTACAATTTTATCTACAATATTAACACACTTAGAAGTATCAGTCTCTGAAAAAATTTCAACTTGTGAGGTGACATTATTAGCTGGGAAAGGTGATTGTTGAGCATGGAAGTTCCCAAAAAATGATTCAGCCAAATAGTTACCAAGAATATTAGTATTGAAGGCTACTGGTTCATTTTCTTCTTCAAATCCAGTTACTGTGTGAGTGAGATTCTTTTCACGGTCGATTTTGATTTGATTTGGCTTCCCATTATAAGGAAGCCACATGTGAGACTGATCTATTGAAATATAACCATGGAGTTTTTCAAACCAATCTCTGCTAAGAATTAAACCATAAAACTCAGGGATGTCAGCAATCAATATATCAATTATTTGAACAACCCTTTGATCAGTAGATAGTCTAATAGTAATTGAATTTATTTCTCCTAAAACTTGAACCTTAGTCCAATCTAACTAAACAATATGAACTGCAGACTTCTGGGGTTCAATATTTAATTTGGAGCAAACTGATGTTGGCATTATATTTGATGAAGCCCTTGAATAAATCAAGCAGTTATGCAAGTTTCTACTGTAGATCTCATAAGTCAAAAGAAAAGGAGGAGTATGAGAATTTGATCTATCTCCCATTAAAATGGCATTGGTAGCTTCCACCTTATCAGATGGTGGCTTGCCTGATCCTATGGCAGCCTTGGATAATACACTAGTTGGAAGAGGAGAAGAAGGTACTGCATTTAATTTCTTAAGCAAAAACTTTTGTTGATGTTTGAGCTTTCTAAGTTCATGCAGTGAAATGTTTGCTCGAGTCTTCTTCATATCTTCAACTATGTTATAATCCATGGGATCTAAAACTACTAGAGTCTTTGATGATGATGGAGGGTTAGACGAAGATGGTTTTGTTTGAGGAGATGAAATTGGAGTTATCTTTGCAGGAGCTTTCTCTTTAGTAATAGGATTTGAGTTTTTCTTCCTTTGAGTTGATTGATTAGGTTCTATAACACTCTTACTTCTAGTGTTAACTGGTAAGGCTTCCTGTTCACTTTCATTATCAAAGTTGGGAAAAATAAAGTCCCACATTCCATGACATTCAATTGTTTCTTCTTTCTTTGTTTCATCAACTGATAAAGTTGTATCTTCTTCTTCTTCGTCATCTAAATCAGATTCTGCATTTGATATAGAATTTGGTGGTTTAGGATTAGTTACCTGATTTCTTTTAAAATTCCTAAATGGTCTTTTTGATGAGGTTTCAGCTACCTGCTTTTTAATCTCTACCATTTCATTGGACATAGTTTTAAGAACTTTTTGCAAGCCTTCCATGTCATATGGATCTTTGATTACTTTCTTCTTTGATTCATCTCTAAAGGTTACCTTCTTGGATTTTCTTTCCTCTAGTGCATTTTTATTTTCTAAGGCCATGATACATTTTTCAACAACTATTGCTTCTTTCATATTTTCTACTAATGTTGGTTTGGCAGCTCTATCAATAAAGATGGTTGTGTTTTAAGGTAGTGCAAAAATGTACCATTCATTTCAGACCTCTTCACTAGGCTTGGATGCCGTACATATTTTATTCAATAACTTATTGAAACATGAGTTGAAGTCCTTAATGGGTTCTTTGGGTTCGGCTTTCAAATTGGAGAGATCATTTATCAAAGTTGTTGTAGACGTATCGTCTCCAAATTTAGTTAAAAATTGCTCTTGAAAAGCATCCCAACTATTAATCGAGCCTGATGGTAACGAGAAGTACCATGATCTAGCTGCTCCTTGTAATGTATATGGCAATAACCTTATAACTGCATCCTCTTCTGTTACTCCATTCAAATTAATGGACAACATGAAATTATTTATATGTTCATTCGCTAACAGGCCATTATCAGGGTTGAATTTAGGTAACCATTTTTCTGGATGAGTTGGAAATTGTGTCAAAGGTGCAGGCATTGTAACAGCTTCTGGATTGGTCCATGGCCTTGGTTGAGGTTGATTATGTGCCATTATTGAGCTATTAGTATAAGAGGGTGAAGAAGTGGTTGAAAGTGATTGGGTATAGGATGTTGAAGTTATTGTCCTTGTGGGGACTACAATCTGAAGTTGAGAAATAGGTGTGTGACCTTGCAATGGTATGGATGATGATGAAATAATCTCGTTGTCAGATTTTGATGGTGTCTTCCTAGCCCTTTTTCGACATGGCAGAGGGAATTCAACTAGTGGGATTCCAAGTTTTTCACTCTTTGCTCTAGTTAACAGTTGCGATGGGATATACTGGGAAGTGACACTACCTTAGGATAACTCAGACTCTTCTTGAGAAATTGAAATCACCTGCATTTTATGGATCAAAGATTGTACTTCAGGTGTTTCAGAAGGAGTAACACCTGGCTTGTTTAGGATTTCAGCAGTGGGTTCTGTATTTTTCTATTGACACCTAATCCTCATGATTGGGTGAATATAATGTAAATAGATAAATAAATAATATGAACAGTCATCGGGAGATGAACTGAACAGTCTCTCCCTCATGTATTTAATGAAGACCTACCTGAAGGAATAAACATGAATCAATTTTTGGTTGAGGAGTTACTGCCTGGCCTGACATGGTATCAGAGCCAACTCCTTTTTTAGCTTTTATGTCCTTTGTAACTCCCTATTCTGCTCCTCTGCTCTCCATTCAAAAGCGTTGTCCATACTGCCATTTTCCCTATCTAATGTCTGTCCCAATTGCTATTTGTGTAGCCTGAATGACCTGCTCCACGCAGTAGCCTGAACCGTTATCAGCATGAAATGACCTGCTCCATTTGTTCAATGGATGAATCGATCATCCCATTCTTTCTCTTTTTTGAGGGCAGCGGCTGATCTTCCATAAACTTGACATTCTTCTCCACCGTTTCTCAGCTTTGTTCACGATCACCCCTATAGGGAGCAAATTGGTGCGAAACTGTGCTACTGGAGTCAACGTTTATAGACCTTCACCACAGTTTGACTTCACTTGGGTGATCTCGATTAAATAATTGGCTACCATCAACGCCATTCCTCTGTTGCAACATACGCCTGATATGCTCCTACAGGTAGTTATATCTGTAACACGTGCAATTCAACATAGATTTGAGCTTCTGATTCTCCTCGTTTACGTGATTTATCTCAGCCATAAGTACCGTGATCTTATTCTTGTGACCTTCCATCTCATCTCATCTTCAATTTTTAGAAACTACCTGCGAATTTAATTTAAGCACACCTGCGTGCTTCATTGTGTGGTAACGTGCTTCACGTACATGATACTTTTTGGTTCCATTATATGTGATACTTTTAATGGGCATATATTACATTATATAAAATTACCATTGGGGTATATGGAAGATATATGTTGGAGCTTTTCATTTAGTTCTCGCATAAACAATGAGGTGAGGGAAATATGTTGCATAAAGATGTAGCGTGAGGTATTGGCGTCCATATTGGTATATGAGGAAGAGATTTGAAATCTTTTGAGAATGCCTAGCTAATTTATGTTTTATATTTTCATTAAAGACAAAGACAGTACATGGAGAGAATTCTCTTTTGAAATGTAAAAAAAAAAAAAAAAATTACCATCAGAAGTACAATTTCACTATATATTGGCAGAAGTATTTTTCTATCAACACAAGTTTTTTTATAGAATGCATTCAATCATATCCATGGTGGGAATAGTTCTCACTAGCAAGGAGAAATATCCTGAATGGTCCCAGATGATAAAATACACCCTCATTTTCAATGAATTGTGGAAAGGAGTGTGTGTCAGAGATGGAGACAATGAACCAATACAGCCTACCTTAGACAAAGAGATTGTCATTTGGGAAAACAAGAAAAACAAAGCTTATGCATTAATTGCAGCATTTGTAAATGAAGAGGTGAGTCGCCATATTTCAACTGCCTTTGAAGCCTTACAAAAGCTAAAAGAACTCTATGACTCTCATTCTACACTTGCAGTTGTTCAACTCATGATTAAACTCTTCACTCTTGAACTACAAAATAATGATCCTCTTGCTCTTGCATCTAAAGTAAAGTCTATAATGCATGATATCAAATCCACTAAGGTTGAATTGGATATTCCTCTTATCGCTTTTCTCAAGGCACTTTATCCTACTTACTCCAATTATCTTGAATCATTGCAAGCAAATGGAAATCTCAAAGATATCACCTTTGACTGAGTCTCTTGTGAAAAAGTTTGCTAAAAGAGAGAAAGCTTTTGGAAAGAAGATAGCCCCTGAATCTTTTGAAGAGGTTGTGTGCCTTGCTTATAAAGAAAAGCATCCTGCTCAAGATTCTACAAGAGGAAGAGGTGGTCGAAGAGGAAGAGGAAGATATTTCAGAGGCAAGGGGAGCAGACATTCTCAAGGAGAAAAGGTAGATTTGCACTACATTCGCTGCAAAAGAAATGGATCACATGATGCCTCTACATGCAAGCTACCATGGGACAAAATTGAGCAGAAAAGAAACCAACAGAAAGGTAAAATTGATGATACAGACAAAGGTAAAGCACCTGAATCCGCTCACTATGATGTGGCACAATGTAACATTGGAGTAAATGAAGATTTATTTAATGCTTCACTTACTTCTTGGAAAAATGATTGGTTGCTTGATTCAGGAACAACCTGCCACATGACTCATAGACAAGATTTTTTTGAAGATTTCACTAACAATGTTGATGGAGTAGTATACTTTGCAGACCAATAAAAAATCAAGCCATCACGGCTTGGCACAATCAGGCTTAAACTGCCTGGTCTTCCATACTTTCTTCTGCATCATGTTCTATATCTCCCACAGCTCAAGAGAAACTTGTTGTCCTTGGTCCACATCCGCCAGCAAGGTCACTCTATTCATATGTTTGATGGCAAGCTTGAGTTAAGAAAAGCATCTGACCACTCACTTGTCATGAGGGGAATAGAATAAGAAAGGCTTCTCAAGCTGCAAGGAACCTCTGCTCGTGCACAACATTTCTCATACAATTCTTATCATGAAGAAGGTACACTTCCATCAAGTTTATTATGGCATGCTAGATTTGGACATTTGAACTAATTAGTCTCCGCTTGTTGAAGAAAAATGGTGTTGCTGGTTTGCCTACAATTCCTAGGAAACTTAAGCAATGTGATGCTTGAATTCTAGGAAAGCATAGCAAACAGTCTTTTCATGATTCACTTTCAAGAGCACATAGAAAACTTGAACTCATTCATTCAGATTTATGTGGTCTAATGCCTATTCCTTCTGCAAATGGAAATAAATATATCATGAAATTTATTGATGACTACACCAGAATGTGTTGGGTTTATTTATTGAAGAACAAATGTGATGTTTTTCAAACATTCAAGAATTTTCATAAATGGATTGAAAATGATGCACAATCTCATATTGGGTCTATTCGCACTGATAATGGAAAATATTACACATCAAATGAATTTGAAAACTATCTTCGCCAACATGGGATCAAACATCAAAGAACTGTGCCTTATAATCCCCAACAGAATGGTGTAGCTAAAAGAATGAATAGGGCAATCTTAAATATGGTACGATCCATGCTCTTCTTCAAAAATGTAAAGATAATGTTTTGGGCTGATGTTGTTCTATGTGCTGCATATATAAAGAATAGATGTCCATCTAATGCTATAAGAAACAAGACTCCATATGAAATGTGGTATGGACATGTTCCTTCGGTAAAGCATCTCAGGGTCTTTGGTTCCACCTGTTATGCCTTGATACCAAAGGTACATAGAAACAAACTTGGTGCTAGAAGTCATAAGTGTATCTTTCTGGGGTATTCAAACGCCTCCAAAGCATACCACCTCTATGATGAAGTAAATAAGAAGTTTGTTGTATCTAGAGATGTAATTTTTCTTGAATCATCCAAAACTAACAATGTTGTTGAGCGGCAACTTGATCGCTTGGATAGATTCGCAAAAGAAAAATCATTTCAAGAATTTGATAATCAGATTCCACATCCTGAAGGGGGGATTCCTATACTAGATCAACATGTGGAATCTTCTTCTGAAGAACACTCTCCCCCGCAAGAAACTCCAATAATGGATGATGCTTTAAATGATGTGATTGATAGAATTGGGAGACTCAATCTTGATTCAGTCCCAACTCAATCAACGGAGCAGCCTAGACCATCTGAAAAAGGTCCCCCGAAGTGGCTGACAAAGACACTTGAAAGTGTTCATCCTGATGAGGTTGGAAAGATAGGAACTAGAAATTCAAACTGGCAAAATGGAGGTGATGTGGATGACTCTAATTCACCTGTTGATATGGATGTTTCTTATGATTGTGAATTGAACTTGTCTACAGATTTTGAAAAAACTTCCTTCAAATAAGCTGCTTCTCATGATGAATGGAAAGAAGCAATGCAAAAGGATATGATGCCCTCATAAATAATGGCACTTGGAAGCTGGTTGATCCTCCATTAGGAACCAAACCAATTGGCTACAAGTGGGTGTACAAGAACAAGTATAAAGCTAATGGCTCACTTGACAAGCACAAAGCTAGGCTTGTGGCAAAAGGTTTTTCACAGAAGGAAGGGGTCGATTATGAGGAGACTTTTTCCCCCACAGCAAAATGGGCTACCATCCGAGCACTATTTTCACTAGCAGCTTAGAATGGTTGGAAAGTCCATCAAATGGATGTAAAAATTGCTTTCTTAAATGGAGATCTAAAAGAGAATGTTTTTATGTCTCAGCCTAAAGGATTTTCTATGAAAGGACATGAACATAAAGTATGCAAACTTGTGAAGTCCTTGTATGGCCTTAAACAAGCACCGTGAGCCTGGTATGAATAACTAATTGAGCATCTTCTGAAACTCAATTTCAAACATTATGATCTTGATGATGCAACTTTATTTGTCAAGAAAGTTGGAAAAACAGTAGTATATCTTGTGGTATATGTAGATGATCTTTTGATGACAGGGAACAATGAAAGCTACGTTGCATCCATAAAGAAGGAATTGGGGAAAAGTTTTGAAATGACTGATTTGGGCTATGTTCATTACTATCTTGGCATTGAAGTAACCCAACATATGAAGTCCATATTTCTTTCTCAAAAGAAATACATTGGAGATCCGTTGAATCGGTTTGGCATGACAGAATGCAATCCTCTTACTACTCCAATGGAACAAAACTTAAAGCTCACATCTATTGAAGGAAAAGAATTTGAGGATGCAACAAAGTATAGACATCTTGTAGGAAGTCTCAACTACCTAACTACCACCAGATCAGACATTTTGTTTGTTGTTGGAATCCTTTCCAGGTTTATGCAAAAGCCTTGTGAGGGACATTGGTCTACTGCAAAAAGAGTTCTAAGGTACTTGATGGGAACTCAAGACTTTGGAATCAAGTGTACACAGGTGGACGACTTCAGCTTGATTGGATACTCTGATTCAGACTTCGATGGAGACAAAGAAACTGGGGTATCTACTTCAGGATATGTTATGAGTCTTGGATCAGGAGCTGTCTCATGCAAAGCACGCAAACAATCAATTCCAGTAGATTCCACAACAGAAGCAAAATATGTGGCAACATCTAAAGCAACAAAAGAAATTGTGTGGCTCAGGAAAATTCTTGAAGATTTGTAGGTAAAACAAGTACAATCAACTCCACTCATGATTGACAATACCTCTGCAATAAAATTGGCCAAGAACCCAAAGTTCCATGATCGAACAAAGCACATCAATACTAAATATCATCTGATTCAACATCATGTTGAGGAAAAAACAATCCATCTCTGTCATTGTTCCACAAATGATCAAATTGCAGACATCTTCACCAAAGCGCTTGGAAGAGAAAAGCTTGAACGATTCAGAATGAAACTTGGACTCACCAACATCCCTTCAGATTAAGGGGGGGAATGTTGACACCTAATCCTCATGATTGGGTGAATATAATGTAAATAGATAAATAAACAATATGAACAGTCATCGGGAGATGAACTGAACAGTCTCTCCCTCATGTATTTAATGAAGTCCTACCTGAAGGAATAAACATGAATCAATTTTTGGTTGAGGAGTTACTGCCTGGCCTGACATTTTCTTTTCAACTTCTCGCTTGGGAATAGGAGATTTAGAATGCAAAGCAGAAGTTGGAGGTGATGGTGAGGGAGTTTTACTCTTAGAATGGCCTGTAGATTTAGATTTACTCACCATTCACAGTCAAGCCCTCCTTCTAGCGCCAAAAAAGTTGATGCCTCTAAAATCATTGCACCAACATTGGGGATAACAACCTGGTCCGGCCCTTAATACAATTCCTTTTCCGTTTGGGATGGTGGATCCAACTAGATAATATGGGACCAGTTTCCCAAACAAATGTGTTTTGATGAATGAGTGTTTTGAGTATATAATGAGATGATATATGGTTTGAGTTGCAAATTTATGAAAACATACAAATAAATCTATATATAAATAACCTAGGTAATACAATATCAATGCGATTTATTATGATTCCTAGTAATCGAATGCTAATAAAGATCAGTCTCTTGACTATAGAAAGTTAAGCATGAATGATGATCACAAAGTGATATAAAACTTATCGCATCTCATAATAACATCAATTGTCAACATATGTGCTTATAGAATGCCAATTCCAACTTACTCAAAAGTGATGTAATGCAAAACTGTATGAACATTCACATATAATAACAACATCGAATCAAAAGACTGTTTATTTGCATAACATGTAACAAAAAGACATTTGATAAAAGTACCATATGTATTTGAATCCTGCTATGAGAATAATAGTCTGGTTCATTCTTCTTATTTCCAAAAACTCCAAAAAGATACAGAAATGCAAGTCCTCTTGAATTCTCCTTTATAACAAGTTTGAACCTTGATCCTTATCTTCTAAAAAAATAAATCCAGAAGTGCAGAAGTGCTATCTTCTTAAATCTAATTTAATACAATTTCAGGACCCTTTCTAAAATGACATGAAAGGGTCTTTATAGTAAAAATAAAACAAATTGTTTGTAAAAATTTATTAAAGTGGTTGGAACAGCCTCTCTCAAAATATGGGATTTCATGATAAAAATAGAATTGCAATAACTCTAAAAAGATGTGTCGTATCTATCATTCCTCCTGCGGCTTTAACTAACAAATCTTGAGCATCGTTTGGACTTCTGGTGGATGACTCGTCCTAGCATGCAACTAACATGTGTACACTGCATCCGAGAGTTCTGGAATCATGCGATCGACTACATCAACAAGAAATTTGATTGTAATTTGTTGGCTATGCGATTTGACCAAGTAGAACCAATGTGCATGCCAATTGAGACTTTTTAATTTTTTGATTTACTTCTCCCTCATATTCAAATATTCCTTCCAGTGTTTTTCCAACACCTTTGATTTTGGAAGGTTTTCCGGGGAACACTCAAAAATTAAATTGGCACTGTGTAAGTTATCATTAATCAGTTCAACGATATTATTCCTCACTGCCCTAGCCCTGGAAGTTGCTCTTTCTGCTTTGATCAGCTATGTCTCCCATTCTGAAAATAATATCTCTTTGTGAGATTGTTCAATTACTGGAAATTTAGTAGCCATTACCTTTCCTGTGTTCTGCCAAGAGATGTAATATGTAATCTTGTCATCTGCATCTTCGAATTCCAACCTGGAATTGACTGCTTGATCTCTCAGCGTGCTAGTTTTGATACATAGTGGATGAATGAGAGATATCTTTTGGCATAGTTGGGGTAGCTGTTGAGACAAGAAATTATTTACTTCTAAGGCTTCCTTTATAAACTCTTCAATTTTGGGATTGTCTTTAAATTTATCCATTGAGAGTTGTAGCTGCTTTATTTTGTCATCCTTAGATTTAATTTCTTCATGATGTGCTAGTTTCAGTTGTTTGAATTCCTGAGCTAGGTGTTGTTGCCTTTCAATATCTTTCTGATCAATCCTCTATTTTTCTACCCTTAAATGTTCTTCCAATTGTTTAATCCTCTGATCATTTTCCTTGAGAAATTGATTAACTTCGGTTGCTTTATCAATCATGGTTGTTGTATATGCTCCTGCAAACTGAGATAATTTGGTCAAGTCCTCAGAGGGATTAACTTCTACATCTCTCCAAATGATATTCATGGATTCATTTTTAGGAACTATCGTTGATACTTGATCTATCTTTCTTTGTTTCTACTTCCTTTTGACTACAACTCTATGTTTAGGGCTATAGAACACATCCAACGATGGAATCTCTTCTATGCTGAGCGTAATCTCTGATGAAGGATACTCAGGGATTACCTCAATTTCATTTAGAGGTGAGTCCATGCGAGATGGTCTATCAATCACAGGCTCATGAATCAGGGGCTATTGTTTTAAGGGAGATTCTGGTGCGATAACAGTTTGGGTATTACTCTAACCTTTAATCTATTGATCAAACTATTCCCATTATTTGATCAATATCGGATCAATGTGAACATCTATGTCCAACTATTCAATTATCTTCTCGCTTATCTCAGCAGCCTCAGAAGTTTTCTCTTGCTCTGTGCTTTGCACTATTTGCTGGATGACTGGTGCAGTACTAAATATGTCCAGCGGTACTGTCTGAAGCCTCTGTGTCATGTATTGGATGAATTGATCCATTTTCCCTAGTCCCAGCTTAATGTTTTCCAGGTGATGTACTTGTGAGAATGACTCGGTTGTTCTGAAGAAGTCATTGAATTCATCTTTCTCATGAATGAATTGTTTAACTTTTACCTGAATAGTGAAATTAAAAGCAACATTATTCGGGTCATACTGCCTTTTAGGAATAACCACTAGGTTCAAACCCCCTATTTTCTCGGCTTCAATTTGGGCATGCTTATAATCATGCAATGAATAAATTTTGAAGTGAACCAGAAAGGCAGGCCATAACTGTTTCTTGGCATATTTGAGATTTTTTGTAAGCCCTTTTTTCAACTATCTGACAGGCTATTTCCCTAGCCAATAATTTATTTGATACATATAGGGGAAGGACATGCGAGTTGGTAATGCTACCAAAAACCCTAATGTATGTAAACATCTCTTCCTAAAACCAACTGCCAATTGAAGTTAAATCGATGCTAGCTTCCTCGGATAGCCGAGGGGTTGGTCTATTAAAAATGGCCTGATGAATAGGTAGGATGAAGCCATGAAAAATCTTGTAAAAATGCTTCTTATATTGTCTCTGCCACATGTATTTATGGTAAATATGGATAGGGTTTGGGTCTTGAACAGTCCATTTCCATCCCATGATGGGAAAATCAGAATTAAAACAAATGGTCTCGACTATGTAGGCACTCATATAGAATGGGGGAACAACTCGAGTGGTCACAAACCTATTTTTGCTATAATAAAGTATTTGGATTACCATTTTTCTGATAGGATAGCAACCCAATCCATCACAAAAGAATTCAATGTTGCTTCTATTAACGGAACCATTTCAATGGAAAACTTAGCAGAATTGGGGCTTCCAAATAGTCTACGCATCATTGTGACAACATAACAATATGGAGATGCTAGAGAGTCCCCAGAATACATATCGGATGACTCATGCTTGTGTTTTTTAGGGAAATGCCTCTATTGTTTGATGGGGTCTGACGCTAGTTCGTTTTCCTTTGTGAAAGCTTCAAGGAATGATTTGTTATATTACTTCTGAGGCTCTGGCAAATGATACATTTTCTTCAAGTCTTCAGGCTTGAAGGATCCAAACATTCTTCCATCAACTATGAATAGCATCCTGTCTGTTATATTGATGCCCTCAACTACCCATTTTACCATTTCATTGTATGGAAAATTTTTTGGTGAGCTCGTTATTCTATGAAGAAAAGAGTCAGCTAAATCACTAAGTGTGTTCTCCTATTCTGTAGATCCATTTGTTGTTGCCTGTCCTTCAGTTACCTTAGGCTTTTCCTTTTCCATCATATCATATATGCCTTCCCATGAAATTTTCCCATAGTCTTGGCATGTCGTATTTGAGATCAACACAACTTTCTTTGATCCTTCGGCTACTGCAGGGGAAGCTTTCGCCTTTCAGGCTTTCTTTGACATTTTAGCTAGATGCATATTTCTAGATTCAAACTGCAATTATATGAAACAGAGAAAAGTGATAAACTAAGACTTTCAGAGTGGCTAATGCTTGAATAGATAATGGTGATAATAGTACAGTTGAAAATCAGGGCAGGAGCATTTGGTGTGAAAGATTGCGTATTATGAAATAATATCAACATGAAGGACGAAATCTTGAAGGACTAAAGTCATTACTGTTCTTAATGCTTTTCCGTATTCAATGATGTGAAACTTAAATGTTCAATAAATAGATCGCATCACAGTTTTCTTAAGGCCTAATTAGAATGCGTGTCGTAAATTTTTTGATTTTGCGATGAGCAATTTCAATATATATTATTTTAATATTCTAAGAGCCATCACATATCGCAAGTTGGGAGGTGTAAGTGCCATGTTCTAAGAGTCTTTTGAATTTTTGCGATTGTGATCAGTGATGACCTGGCACATAGAGTTGGGAAAATATTTATTTAACCGCCCACATCATGTTTTCTCCATATTATCATTAAACCACTTTATTATATTTTATCATCGCATTGCGCATCCCCGAGGTGATTATCACTTATTTCCACTGGGTTTGCAATATACAAGATGTGATAATCTTATCACGTCGCAAATTTTTGGGTGTAGCTTCTTTTAGTTTTCGGCAATATGTGAGATGTGATAATCTTATCGCATCGCAAAATTTCAATGTTCTGTTAAACCTATCACTTGGAATCTGCAATGCGATAGGCGATATGAGATTTATTTATCGCATCGCATGTTTGTCAATGATTTGCTTAAGAAGCTTTAAGATTGAGACTTTCAGATCGCAACAATATTATACAGATTGTATGTTCCTTAACCTTAAGTGATTGCGATTTGCGATGTGTGTTGTTTTTAGAGGGTTTTTTGAAGCACTTTTATTTAAAAAGCAAGAAACAAAGAAATTGATTTCTATGTAAAGGTTTTATTGTTTTTTTACAAACTAAAGGGACCCTATTTCCTATTTAGCATCTTAGAATAAAATTAAGAAAATTTTTGAAATGGGGGGTTTGTTGTATAGCACAACATGTTGACAGTGCCAGAAATCTGTAACCAAGGGGGTCTCCCCAATGAAAAGTCCCAATTAGACTTGATACCATTTGGTATAGGAGCCCTTCCGAAAACAAGGAATAACTACCATATGTTCTTAGATATTTTCCTTGGCTACAATGTTCAACAAAAGATAGTAATGCACAGGTACTTTCACCGGAACAAGTGAGTATTCCTTTTCGAATGTTCAACTGTAGAATGTATCAAGGTTTTTCTACCGAAACAAGGAGAAAAGAGCCTTTAAAAGGAGAGTAATAGTACTGATCTAGTAATTTAGACACATAAGCATATACATATGAATGAATTGTTGGACAACTAGATAAATGGTTCACATAGAAGCAATGATTGTTAAAACACATACAACAAACCTTTAATAATATAATTACCAAAGCCACCAAAATAGTTCAATTTCCTTAGTAAAGATGAAAACAACATACATCACAAACATTTAAATAATGCTCTTACAATATTTATTACATACACATGAAAGTGTACTAGCCCAATGAGCTTCGAAATTAAGCAAAAGTTCCAAGATACATTGGTACAGTGAACACCACTAGCTCTAATAGTGGATCATTAGAGAAACCACTTGCTCCTCCAAAAGAAATATCTTCCTCTATAATGCCTGGTAGGAGGATACAAGGTGAAATTCCTTTGCATGAGGAATGAGGGTGTGTAATTAACAAATGGGATGATTATTCACCTCCCTTGTGACTCTTGGACTACCCTCATGATTGTTTGACTTTTCTATGACTCTTCGACTCTTTCATGACTTTTCACATTCTATGGATCACCCTTAGACTTTCACTTTACATTACATTTCTCCAACATTGAATTTACATAATCCACAAATGATGTGGAAAATGATGACTCATGATAGGACATGACATGACACTAATGATATGGACTACAAGATGACAAGGAAATTTCAAACCATTCTTTATTGTTGCTTTCTTTATGTCTTCCTGAAAGATGGAACATGCTCTTCTTCTTCATCCTCCATAAGGATTGAAGTTAGGGAATATTCAATGTAATCTTGATCTCTAGTTGTTGTCACAATCTAGTGTCCCTTTGTCATTATTGATTGATCCACTTGTCTTTGTAGCTTCAAAGGTGTCTTGTAGCAGGGTCTCCTTCTTCATCTCCTTCATCATCATCCTATCATAACATGATAGAAAACCTGCAATTAAAATCCACTTAGGAAAAGACGACATAAAGCCAATAAACCCCTAACCTAACATGTTCCATGACAACCACTGACTTAGTTGGAACCAAGTGACAGGCTCAATGATTACGCAATTCTATAGATCATGAGGTCAGGGTCAAGGACTAAGCCTTGAGATTTTGTAGTGCATAGTTCAGGCAAACCAAGGCTAGACATATGAACATTTGAGGGGCTCAAGGGGTCAGGATGAGAGCTTGAGGCTTCATGTTTCCCACTACACAATTTTGGAGGGAAAGAGGCCAAGGGATTGCACAGTTGTGTAGTTCAAGAGGTCAAGGTTGAGGCTTACTACTTGAGATTGTGCAGTACAAAAAAGAGGATGGATGGATGCAGAGGTTAAGGTTGAGTTTGAGCACTAAGACTATGTATTGCGTAGTTATGGAAGGCAAGGAATGTGCATTACATAGTGCCAAGATGCAAGGTCTACGCTTGAGGTTTGAGATTGCATAGTGCATAGTTCAGGAAGGCTGAATAAGGCCATCTTTCTTAGGAACCCAATTTTCCAGTTTTCGCTAAGTGTGGAATCAGTGAGGCCAAAGTGAATAATGAAAAAATTTAAGCATGATCAAACACTTAGAACAATTGGTGACACAACATTGATTACTTAGAACACATGTACATCATAATTTCTTCAATGCAATGACATTGCAACAAATTTTCCTAAGTGTGACACTAAAGGTACACTTTGCGACAACAGTGACGACACTTGTGCAACAATTCTTGAAAATTTGGGAATGAGTGCAATACATGTCTACATGATAATCATGAATCATTAGCACCAAGGTTGTCCCTTGAAAAAAACCAAAACTATATATGTGTGATGTGCAACGCTTTCCATGCTAAAAGATGACACTTTGATTTTCTTTTAAACATAACGAGAATACTTAGAGAAAACATGTGTGATGACTATTTATACTTGCGACAATGACATGAAATTTCAAAGTAGGCTATGACATTTGGATGTAGGAAACAAATGTGGAGGGTGTTTTAGTAGTGACAACACTCGGCGACACACTGGTTGAATTCCAACTTCTCTACCTTGGTAAAATATTTTGTGCAGGGTCTAATTCCTCAAGGATTATTGATTCATCATTCAGATTAATTTGGTTTCTCAACTTACCCCGTGTATAAACATAGTCCCCTTGATCCTTTCTCAGTTGAACACAATCATAAAACTAGCCATATCACAATGTTTCAAATTAGGAGAAAGGTAATGTTATTCACAAGCTTAAGATCTTAAGGTTTTAAGATTGTCGACTCTGGTGTTGCTTTGCTACTAGTAGGCTTGGATAGTACTCTAGCAGAGTCACTTCAGGAACACAAACATTTCTCCACTACCAGGGAGCCTGGACAATAACCCAGTGGAGTTTCTTGCTTTACCTCCCCGTGTAGGAATCCTTTCTCTTCTTTTACCCTTTATTTATTTATTTTATGTAGGAATGTGCATCGACACTTATTCATTTCATGGGGTGGAAAATGGATCCTGACTTATTGAGAGTAGAAGAGGTTGTTCCTTCAGAGAAGCATATATAAAACCTCTGATATTCATTTTCTCGTTAAGATTTTCCCCTTGCCCTTCTCTACTTGATTGGATCAGCATGGAAAACACCGAAACATAAAGAAACGAGCATAGAAACAAGGCTCTATTATAGCACCATTTACCACCCTTGGTATATTTGATGCTCTGTGTTATGGCCTAGGGAAACCCTTCCCTTCCAAACTTGGTCCAAATTTTAAAAAACAATGTTTTAAATCCCATACATTGTTTTTCCCAGTATAAATCACATGTACATGTGGGTCAGTATATACCCAACTTGCGTATATGTGTTAAAACATTAAAAAAATATATAATCTCCTTAAATTGAGGAAGATATTAAGGGTTTTACCTGTTACTCACCTACTGTATCTCGTGGCCCAATTGTTTCCCAATTGAAAAAATAATTTGGAGAAGTATAGATAGACCTCCATGGAAAGGCATAAGGGGAGAGAAAAGATTGGATATTGATATTATGGTTTATTACATCCTTGATAAAGTCTGAAGAAATCCCTGTGCCTTATGCACTCCCAAGTCATAGGAAACCTTTATTTCCTTCTCGAGATGTCCTTCATAACTTTATGAACTCCTTGTGTATACAGTTGGAGGAGGATTACTGAGACCTAGGCGGGACGAATCCAAAGGACAGTTTTGCTTGGTGCCGGCGGACGACTCAGGTTGTAATTCTTCCGTACTTTTTAGTTTACATCAATAAAGAGGTGCTATTTTGTTCTTGATATTCAAGGTCTTAATGTGTTAATCTATGTTATGATTTGCTTATGAATCTTATGTTAATTATTATTTGCGTACTGTAGGTTTTAACCCCGTACAGAAATTACCTGCATACGAATTCTAAAACACAGAAAATAAACAATGTGAGAGCATAACACATAAAACACATATACACAGAGATTTTCCCTTGGATCCCAAAACTGGGACTACCAGATTGATTTTTCATTATGTTCCTTTCAATGTTACAATACATATTTATACATGCCGAAGCATCCAATACCATGGATCAAAAACCATTGCGTCCAAAACCATGTGCGAAAATCATGCACAAAACCATAGGTGGGTCCACCCAACCTAACATAGGGTCCAAAACCAAAAATTTTTGGGGCAGTTCATAAAGTGGGGTTACGGGTACCACTCAAACCCCCTATGACCTCCCCCCCTCTAACCCCCGATTAACTACATGGGCTAGTCGTGGAAAGAATATAACACAACCCAACATTCTCCCACTTGTTGTTTTCTTTCCACAGGGGGCCATAAGAGAGCTTAGTCATTTATCCAGCCCTACAACGCCCATTGTTTCTCTATACCAAGAGTACTTCTCAGACCTCATAGATTTTGTCAATGCATCTACAGTATTCTTCAAAGTGTCCACCTTTACCAGCAACACCTTTTTTCTTCTATCATATCCCTCACGAAGTGATACTGAACATCAATGTGCTTTGTCTTTGAATGATATACGGGGTTATTTTCCAAGAAAATTGCACTTTGGCTGTCACGGTCTATCCTTATAGCTCCCTATACTAACCCCATACTTGAACACAATCTTTGCAACCAAACTGCTTCCTTGCTTCCATGAGTGGATGCCATGTATTCTGCCTCTATATTTGATAGTGCCACTACAGATTGTTTCTTACTCACCCAACTGACTGCACCTCCAAATAGGTTAAACACATACCCACTTGTAGATCTCTCTGATCCAGACCTCCAGCCCAGTCTGCATCAACAAAGCCACGAATATCCAACACTCTATCCAATCCTAGTCTTCCTTGGTAGCACAAACCATAATCACTAGTGCCACACAAATACCTAAAAACCCGCTTCACTACTGTCCAATGCTCCTTCCCTATTTTTGACATAAACCTGCTCAATACTCCCACTGCATGTGCAATGTCTGGTCTAGTACATACCATTGCATACATCAGGCTACCAACTGCACTTGCATATGGAACACGGGACATGTCCTCGTCCTCTTCTTGTGTCTTGGGACATTGTTCAGCAGATAACCTCACACCTACAGGAATAGGAACCTTCACCTGTTTACTATCCTGCATATTAAACCTCTGCAGTATTGTCTCGACATACTTCCTCTGGTTTAACTAGAGCTTCCTCTTTTCCTGATCTCTTTTAATTTCCATGCCCAAAATATAGTTTGCAGCACCAAGATCTTTCATGTTGAATTTGGAGGACAAGTGGGTCTTCAAATCCTGGATAATTTCTTTGTCATTTCCAACCAACAACATATCATCCACATACAAGACCAGATAAATAACATGGTCACTAATTAATTTAAAATACACACAGTGTTCTGCTTTGCTTCTAGTGAAGCCAAGTCCCCGTATAAATGTATCAAATTTCTAATACCACATCCTTGGTGACTGTTTTAACCCATAAAGAGACTTATTTAACTTGCATACTAGTTCTTTCTTACCCTTCACTGCAAAGCCTTCAGGTTGCTTCATGTAGATATCCTCTTCCAAATCCCCATGAAGAAATGTTGTCTTCCCATCCATCTGTTCTACCTCAAAATCAAAAGCAGCAGCAACAGATAAAATTAATCTAATAGAAGTTACCTTGGCAACAGGAGAAAAAATATCACCAAAATCAATTCCCGGCACCTGGGAATAACCTTTTGCTACCAACCGATCTTTGTATTTCTCCACTTTTCCTTCTGCATTTGTCTTCTTTTTGAACACCCATTTGCTGCCAATGGGTTTCCTCCCAGCCGGCAACTCCACCAGATCCTTAGCCTCATTTTTGTGCAAAGATGTCATTTCATCAACCATGGCCTCTTTCCAGAGTTTTCCATCCTCTGAATCCACTGCTTCCTTCATAGTTCTGGGATCATCATCAGTAACAGACAAAGCAAAATTTGAATAGAAAGCAGATGGACTATACCTCTCTGGATGCCTCCTTTCTCGAACTGATCTTCTCACAGCCGGAGTTTGTGGTTCTTCATCTTCTGATATCTCCTCTGCTATAGAGTTTGATTCTTCCTCCTTTAGCTCAAACTCTATCTTCTCATGTTCCTTTGGTTGGATTTCATGTTTAATAACATCTTTCACCTCTCTGAACACCACATCTTGATTGTACACAACCTTCCTTGTTACTGGGTTCCAAAGTTTATAACCCTTTAAACCATCCTTATACCCAGTAAAAATGCACTTTTCAGATTTACTATCCAACTTGGTTCATTTCTCCTTTGGAACATGTACATATGCATCACATCCAAATACCCTTAGATATGAAAGAGAGGGTTTCTTACCAGTCCATACCTCATGTGGAGTCTTATCCTCCAACGTTGATGAAGGTGACCTGTTGACCAGGTAACATGCAATATCCACCACCTCTGCCCAAAATTCCTGTCCTAACCCGGCACCACTGAGCATGCTTCTTGCCCTTTCCATAAGTGTCTTGTTCATTCTTTCTGCAACTCCATTTTTCTGAGGTGTATATGGAGTAGTCTTCTGTCGTGCTATATGACACTTCTTACAAAATTCTTCAAATTCCTTGCTGCAAAACTCTCCACCATTATCTTTCCTTAGCATCTTTATCTTCTTCTCTGTCTGATTTTCCATGAGAGCCTTAAATTATTTAAACTTGTCAAAGACTTCACATTTCTTCGTAAGGAAATATATCCATGTATTCCTTGAGAAGTAATCTATAAATTATACATAGTACACAGACTTACCCAGTGATGGAACCTTCATAGGTCCAAACACATCACTGTGCACAAGCTCTAATATCTGTTTTGCCCTCTTACTACCAGAGGGGAAACTCACCCGATTCTGCTTCCCATATACACAATTTTCATAGAAATCAAAATCCAGGGATAAATTACTCATACTTCTACCATACCTTTACCATGAAGTATTTGAAGGCCTTTCTCTCTAATATGTCCAAGCCTTTGAAGCCATACCATGGTCTTCTCTCCAGAGACCACTAGCTTTTTTGCTCCACTTTCAAGAACCACAGAACTGTTGCACCCATCAACAACCGTGCTACCTTGCATCTTGTACAGAGTTCCAATCTGAACTCCCCACATCAATACCAGTGCTCCCTGAACCATCTTGCAGGTATCCTTCTCGAACACTATTTTTACACCTGCATCATCCAGCTTACTAACAGAAATTAGATTTCTGGCTAATGCAGGAATATGCAGAACACCCGGAAGTGTTCTAACCCTTCCACCTTGCAGCTTCAAGTTTACTTTTCCATGAACAATGATTCTAGCCTTCTTGTCATCCCCCTAGAAGACATCACCACCATCATATTTCTCATACTCGCAGAACCATTCTCTATGGGGAGTGAAGTGAAAGGATGCACCTGATTCAATCAACCATGCCTCATGATCTACATGCGTACTTGAAGAATCCAAGTACACATCCCCACCTTCATCTGAGGTGGTTTTCGCCTCTGCAGAAGGAGCCTCACAGATCCCTTTCTTTTGTTAGGAGCTTTATATTTACAGACCCTTTTGAAGTGGCCTTCCTTTCTGCATTTCTAGCACACCACCTTTACAGGTTTTCCTGGAGATTTAGATCTCCCTCTAGATTTAGATCTCCCACTCGATGACTTATTTTTGTTTCTGTTCTGGGACCGTCCTCGTACAGAAAAGGCATCACCATTTTGGCTCTCCATATTTTTCCGTCTCATCTCCTCCATTAGCAAGGCTGAGACTATCTCATCAAACTGCAAGGTAGTTACATTGCTACCTATTGCAATAACCAGACTATCCCATGAATCTGGTAGAGAACACAACAAACTGATGCACTTATCTTCATCTGAAATTTTAATATCAACAGATGCTAACTGACTTACCACAATATTAAATGTGTTATGTCACCGAGTCTCCATCTTTCATCCTTAGGTTATACAGCTTTTTCCATAGGAACAGTTTATTCACCAGAGACTGAGATTGGTACAAAGTCCCTAACTTGTCCCACAAAGCCTTTGTTATAGCTTCCCCTGATACATTCAGTAATACTGAATCTGAGACACATAAGCGTATTGTGCTCTTTTCCTTCCAATCCAACTTCTTCCATTCTTCATCGAACACTCTCGTTGGTTTAGTACTTGGATCGACCATGATCCACTGATCTTTATCCACCAACGGATCCTCCATCTTGAGTTTCCACAACTCAAAACTCTGACCATTAAATTTCTCAATCTCTATCTTTCCACTGCTTGCCATCTTCTTTCACCACTAGAATCGATCTCGTAGATCTCCCACTGAACAAGGTCTACCACAGGCCCGATCGAAACCCCTCAACAACAAAGGCATCCCCTTGAAGCCAAATCTTCTCTGATACCAAATGTAGGTTTTAACCCCGTACATAAATTACCTGCATACGAATTCTAAAACACAGAAAATAAATAATGCGAGAGCATAACACATAAAACACATCTACACAGAGATTTCCCCTGGGTCCCAAAACCAGGACTACTAGCTTGATTTTTCATTATGTTCCTTTCAATGTTATAATACATATTTATACATGCCAAAGCATCCAATACCATGGACCAAAAACCATCGCGTCCAAAACCATGTGTGAAAATCATGCACAAAACCATAGGTGGGTCCACCCAACCTAACATAGGGTCCAAAACCAAAATTTTCTGGGGCGCTACCCCGGACCCCATAAAGTGGGGTTACGGTACCACTCAAACCCCCTGTGACCTCCCCCCCCTCTAACCCCCGGTTAACTATGTGGGCTAGTCGTGGAAAGAATATAACACAACCCAACACTTACATGCTTATATGACCTAACACCTATTTCACGAACATGCTTTCTATTACTGTTGTTGTATATGCTTTTCTTGAATGAGTTGTAGGTTCTAAAGCATTGGAAGAAGCAGAGGGTTTGGACCCTATGGGAACAACCTCAAATGTAGCACCTCTGGGTAATACCTCTTCTTCCTACTTCAATAGTTTAGGTATTAGGACTACCTATTTGCATGCCTCTTTATGTTGTAAGCCCTCCACTCTGTTGGGGTTCTCAACCCAAGAACCTAGGGTGACTTTACCCATAACAGGCTCCTAAAAAAGATACGGGTGTCATAGTTTCACACAAATCTCTCCTTATGCAACGATCATATTTTCCATCAAAATATCATTGACCAAAAGGTATGAACCAAGATGAAGAAGAAGAAATAAAGGTTAGCCAAATTTTGTAGTGTCACAAGACCCTTTTCTATTTTTCCACATTGTCTTTCGAGGTGAAGGGAGCATCCTTCATGCAAAGTCTTATTAAACAAAACACAAAAGAAGACATAAGACACAAAATGGAAACAAAATAAAAAGGACAAAACAAATGGAGGCTAAGCTGAAAACAAAATGTGAGACAAAAGTTAGAAAACACAAGAAATACTACAAAAAGTGAGTGTAGGATGAATGTGCAAGGGAAACTAGTATGTAGCTATACCTACTCCTAATCTAACCAGCTAGAAAGTTAGGGTCAAGTACAATGAAATTTTCAATGTAGCCACTGTAGCTTCTCTCGACCTGCATACACAAAGATACGAAACTAGCTTCTAACTAGTTGAAACTCTTACATTTTCAATGAAAACCATAATTAAACAAACCTTAGAAGATTCATGTGAATGTATCTTCATTTCTACTTCCCACCTTAGCAATCATGAGAAAATATTGAAACTTATTATTTGTGATGGTGCTTTCTAGGTAAGCTTTCTCCAAGCATTCGTCGATTGGATAATAAAATTTGAGACAATCGTCTTGAAAACCCTGAACTCCTTGAAAAGATAAATTTTCAATTAAAAGTATGATATCAGAATGAGAATATTGTAAGGGAAAATTAAGTTGATCGTATTTAGAAGGCTTGTCAAGATAGTGAGGGTCTGACATAACCATCAGTGACAGCTGAAGTGCCTAACCCACTTAACAAGTATATGAATAGTGAGATGCTAAACCATAGATATCAAAGGATATAGGACAAATTCCATCAGATAGGATGGTAAGAAAATGATAAGTTGAATGACATTCATCGGGATCATAATTATGATTAGAAGAACCAAACAAAGCATAAGAATTTCAATTATAAGACAATAAGGATGGGTCATTCTGAAAAGTTTCACAAATTCTATACATAATAGAATCATCTTCCTTGTGTGATGAATGTAACAAATCATTTTCTTGTAATTGGTTACACACTACACTAGCATCGTAATTGTTGAAAGCAGTGAAAGGGACTGCGAGTATAGAAAACACATGAAACCAGACAGGATATAATGAGTGAACAAGGATTTTATTCACCAAATGACTCATGCATCCACTATCACTCAAGAGGATTTAACGTGTTACGAAGAAAAATATTAGCTATATAACACTCATAAGAAAAACAAGGAGTTGGCTCATTTTGAAATGCATCTAATAGATATGATTCCTTCAGTGAACGATAGTATTTGAAATGATCAAATTCACAGTTTCATGCTTCCACAAGAGATACACACTCCAAACTAGAGTTATGTATAATGTCCTTGCATGGAGATGAATAAACTAAAATAGAATCTCGAATCCGATAAAAAATCAAATATTTAAAGTTTGAAAGAATATATCCAAAATACCAATCATCTTTCAAGAAGGAATTTACATCTAGTGAAACAATGCAAATAAAAGAAAAACTAGATCTCAATTAGTTCATGGATATTACCATAGTCATGACATCTTGGCATAACCATCAACAAAATTTGAAGTTCCTAGACTTCCTGAAAAATCCTAGAAATTTCAAGGATTGTAAAATCACATTTTGAATATTGAATTAGATCATGCATGGTGTGTGGATAGTTTCTACCATTAATTTCAATATAACCACTACAAACACACTGGAAGCCATCTCTATTACTGATTTGACTAGATTTTACAACTTCAAAAACCAAATTACTCATGTATAAAGATTATTATAACTGCAAATATAGAGATGTATGAATCGAAGTAATTTCATGAGCGAGCTTAATTGAAGAGTTGTCCTCATGTCCCGGATGCGGGTGCCACCGTGCATGACCTGGTAAGGCCACTTGCCACGGTCGACAGGACACGCGACGGACGGAGAGCATTAAGGCTCCTCGCCGCCACCTCCCATCGACCTGCAATGCAGCATTCGAGCCTTAATGAAGGCGCAGGTTTCACAGCGAAGGCGGATGGCCGCATTCAATGCGGGGACATTCCGACGGAATGCAGAGGTCGTTAAATATGTTGATTTGGAAGCGGACGAAGCCCACAGCGATGGTGTTCTTGCTCTGTGTCTTGAGAGTTCTGGAGTCTTTGTGGAATTGGGGGAGACTGGTCGACTGCTGGTCCTCCCTGGTTCATGCCTACAGTCTTTTGTCTGTCATAGTGAGCCGAATTGGGAGAAAGCTTCGTCTGAGGAAGTGGAATTTGGGAACATGGTGCGTGAAAGAATGCCATGCCGTCGGGGCAGAGGCTCAGGGAGAGCCAGATCCGCTCGCGGGCCTGCAGCTGACCAACACCACCATTGTTGTTGTATTTACTGCCACCGACGAGGAGGAGCACCTCAGGTGCAGGCGAGTCAAGTTGTGGAAGCTGGAGGGTCCAACAATGGCGAGCAAACTCTACCAGCATTCGGCTCTGTCATCTTCTCGCTGCGCAATCCCAGAGAAAATCTGGGCATCAATGCTCATATTTCAGTGTTGTTTACCAGAATACCGGACGAATTTGAAGAAGGCATGCCTCGGCCACCTGCAATGGAGCACCCCGCGGTCACTGAAGAGAGACTCCACCCGGAGCGAGAGGAAAATCTGCCTCAGGCTATGGAGGCAGAGTGTAGGCTCGTGGATAAAGGCAAAAGGCCTATGGGGGAGGCCTCAAGCTCAAGGGAGGCGGAATTGCGGGAGAGCGAACCTGTGCTGCCGGCTTTCATGGACGGCCTACCAGAAGGACATGGCTGGGCGTGGATTCGGGAAGCTAAACCAGGGGAGGGCGAGCCCGGGGATGACGAGAGAGAGGGCTAAGCCCAGATGGCTCTCATGCATGAAGACTGGACGCGTGTGGGATCGTGGTCGGTTCTCTCTCCTGCTGTCTTTAGTCGTTCTAGTTTGTTTTTTTCTGTTATATGTTGGTCGTTCTCGGTCATATGAATCATCTGCTGTTTCTGGGTCACTCTTCCGTTATGGAATGGAGTTTTGTTTGGCTTGGGCTATCTCCACAAGCCCTGGTTCTATGTGACAATCTCTGCCCCTGCGAGGGCTTTACAGAGATGGTTTTTGTCTTTTTGTTGGAGGTTTTAGGGAGCAATCTAGGTACCTTCAGGTGGGTTTCTCAGAAATGTAATGGGCTGGGGGACTATGCTACAGCTGCCATGGGGCAGCAAGACATACTGCATGTAATTTTCCGCTGTAAATATTAATACAAAGTAGGTAATGTTGCTTAGAAAAAAAAAAAAGAGTTGTCCTCATGCAAAACTAAAAATGAGTAGGAGTGGAGGGGATACTCAATGATTTGATTGTTTCCTTTTTCATCGTCGCTAACCTCACTACCTTGGGTAAATTGAGAAGTTAACTCCTCAGATGAAGAACTTGAAGAGCATGGATTATATTCATCGCAAGTTGACACATCGCAAATAGTAGAGCATAAGGGATAGTGAGATGAAGAGGAAGTTTCGATAAGAACATCTTATTTGGCTAAATCAAATTCCATATCTAATTCTTTCAAATTGAAATCTTCTCAAGGAACTAAAAGATCAACTAGTGCCTTGGGAATCCATCATCGCATACGTCAATGAAGTCATGAATATTAGAACGGCGGTTTCCCAAGACCATAGATTGATTAAGCAAATCAACTTCATTTGAATGAATATTGAGATTAGTATATGTAGAATCAAACAAGAATGAAAGGGCATCGTCTTGACATGGTGGACTTTGATAAAGAGAAGAAATATCAAAATAATCCTCGCCTTTCTTCTCCTCTACCTATGTAATATGACCACCTTGTACTTGATCGCAATTTGAACCAGCAACTTGAAAATCACGAAAGTGTGAAGAAATAGGTGGTGGGGTGGATTGATCAAGTGATCATGATACAAAGAGTTATGGCATACACATTATAGAGGATGATAGATGTCCCTTGAAGAAATCATACTTTCAGTGGAACTAGATTCAAGAATGAGGCTAAGAATTCTAGTATCATCTTAAGGAGTGGAAGGATTGACCTTCACCCTAAGCTACATCAACCATTCCAAGGTTTCCTCCACTGGATATGACCCATGACAGGTGGATGAAGGTTGAAGAGATGGATCGATGATATGATTTACATATTTCCCAACTTCAGCATCATCACAAGGAGGCACCCACATCATAACAGGAAAATGAGGAGGACAAGGAACAAAAGGAATAGTAGGTTCCTCCTCTAAAATTAGTGGTGCCTCATGATTTACAAGAGTTGGGGAAGTAGAAACATTAGGGGGTTCAAATTCACCATGAAAAGATATATGAACCAACCACTCAAAATTTCTTTAGATAAATCCTAATCCATTTCTTTTGCAGTAAATCATAACAAAGGTGAAGGAATAGAATAGAAAACTCCTTAATTGGTTCATTAGATTTCATTCTTAGTTGATTAATTATTTTAATGAAATCCTGATAATCATACCTATCAAATGCTAAATGAAGCTCCCTGATGAGATGTTCAAAAAAATGAATGGAAGTGGGTTGTATGGTATGGCACCATTGGTTAACTCAACCTTCAAGTGTGAGGAAGAAAATAATGCTAGCCACATCTTCACAGTCGATTCATAGTGTTCACAAAACTTAAGAAAAAGAGATGCATGCTTGGTAATGGATGTATCACCCTCAATATCAAACTTAAATTGAGACAAGTCATCAAGTTATTCTGTGGAGATGAAATTTGACCAAGGGATAGGTTAGAGAAACATTCCGAGATTATGATTTGGGGAAGAGCCATTTAAGATAAGAGGTTCAAAATAAACTCAATGGGAAAAACTTGTCATGTGTCCCTCCTTCTAGCACCATCTATTGACAGTGTTGGAAATCCATCAACCAATGGGGTCTCCCTGAGGAAAATTCCCAATTAGGATTCACACCATTTGGTATAGGAGCCCTTCCATAAATAAGGCCCAACTTCCATATGTTAGATATTTTCCTTGGACACAATGTTTAGCCCAAGATATTATTGCACAAGTACTTTTAGACGAATAAGTGAATATGCCTTATGCAATGTTCAATAGCATAATGTATCAAGGTTCTTCTAGTGAAAGGGGGAGAAAAGGTGAGCCTTTAAAAGAAGAGTAATCGTACTGATCTAGTGAGGACACATGAGCATATAAATATGAATGAATTGTTGGAAAACTACCGAAATAGTTCACATAGAAGCAATGATTGTTAAAACACATACAACATGCCTTCAACAATATAAGTAGCAAAGCCACTGAAATAGTTTAATTTCCTTAGTACAGATGAAAACAACATGCATCACAAACATTCAAAGAATAGTATCACAATATTTATGACATACGAATGAAAGTGTGTTGGCTCAACAAGCTTAAAAATTAATCAAAAGTTCCAAGATACATCAATACAGCGAACACTACTAGCTCCAATACTCGAGTGTTAGAGCAACCTTTTACTCCTCCAAAATAGCTATCTTCCTCTCTAATGTTGGGTAGGAGGAGCTAGGGTGAAAATTCCTTTGCATGAGCAATGAGGGTGTATATATAACAAATGGGGTGACCATTCACCTCCCTTGTGACTCTTGGACTACCCTTATGATTGTTTGACATATCTATGAATCTTTGACTCCTTAATGAATTTTAAAATTTTATGGATGACTCTTGGACTTCCACTTTACATTAAATTTACATAATCCATAAATGTTATGGCATATAATGACTCATGAGATGAGATGACATGACACTGATGACATGGACAACATGATGACATGGAAATTTCAAGCCATTATTTGATATTGCATTATTTGTGTCTTCTTGAAAGATGCAACATGCTCTTCTTCTTCCTCCTCCATAAGTCTTGAAGGTAGGGATTCTTCAATGTAACCTTGATCTCTACCTGTTGTTGGAATATCATGTCCCTTTGACTTTCTTGATTGATCCACCTATCTTCGCAACTTCAAAGGTGTCTTCTAGCAAGGTCTCCTTCTTCATCTCCTTCATCATCATCATATCATAACATGACAGAATACCTGCAACTAAAATCCACTCATGAAAAGATGAAATTTGTCTGATAAACCCCTAGTCTAACATGCTTCATGACAACCACTGATTGAGTTGGAACCATGTGATAGGTTGGGAGACAGGCTTAAGGATTGTGTATTTGCACAACTCAGGAGGTCAAGGACATGGACTGAGTCTTGATATTGCACAGTGCATCATTCATGTAGGCTAGTGCTAGATATCTACATATTTGAGGGGCTCAAAGGGTCAGGCTGAGGGCTTGAAGCTTGAGGTTTCCCACTGTGAAATTCTGGAGGGATATATGCCAATGGATTATGTAATTGCATAGTTCAAGAGATCAAGGTTGAGGCTTGTTGCTTGAGACTATGTAGTTTGCAAAAGAGGACAGTTGGAGGTAGGGGTTGCATAGTTTTGGAGCTCAAGGGTTGAGGCTAAGAACTAAGAATGTGTAATGCATAGTTCTGGAAGGCAAGGACTTCACATTGTGCAGTGATTAGAGGCAAGGTTTTGGCATGAGGGCTGAGACTACTCAGTGCGCAGTTCAAGAAGGTTGAGTGAGGCCAAGTTTCTCGAGAAGGAATTGTTAAGGGAATTAGTCCCCTAGGGCTTTAGGTCAGAGCCCTAACAGAGAAGGAGTAACCTACAACAAGAAACACGCATACAACTCAGGTAACATGCTTAAATAAACAAACTATGTGAGGATGAACATACCCAGATGTCCTTCATTTGGGTAGTTCCAACCAGGGTTCAAACCCTTTGCAACTCCTGACGATCTTCGAATCTGCAAATCAACCAATTCGAATACACATAGCAGCATATAGATAAATCATTTTAGTGAAATCAACTTTATATCATATAAGTAAATGGCTAGTTATACATAAAAATAGTCATTCATACATAAACCATAACAATAACATCTGATGCAAAAAAACAGTCGATATCAGGAACAAGACAGTGTTTATTTTTATTATAGAAAACTATAATAAACATGGAAAGAGTTCACCTGAGTCTTCCTCTTCTAGCTCCAAACGGAACTGTCCTCCAGGTTCGTCCAATCCCAGTCTTCAACAGCCTCCTTCCATAACCAATACCATGATATCTCAAGTAAGTGAGAGAATATCAACACTCAAGGAAACAAGGGTTTTGTGAACTTGGGGAAGTGCTTGAAGCACAGGGATACTTCAAACTTGATCAAGGGATAATCTCAGTATAGTAATTCTATCATTTCTCTCCTCCTTAAGGCCTTCCCATTGAAGTATTTTTATACTTCTCCCAAATTAGTTTTTTAGTTGGGAAACAGTTGGGAATAGTTGGGCCACGAGCACTAGGAGGTAATCAACAGGTAAAACCCGTGATCTCCACCCATAATTAAGGAAATTTATTTTTTTTTAAGTGTTTTAACACATATACGTGGGTTGGGTATAGACTAACCCGTGTTTACATGCTTTTATCACAGGGAAAAGTAGTGTACAGGAAGTAAAACACTGTTTTTGTAAATATTTGGACCAAGTTTGGAAGGAGGGGTTGCCCTAGGCCATAAACCAAGAATCACAAATACCAAGGGTGATATTTGGAGCTATAACAAATGCCCCCTAATTTATAAGATCAGAAGAGGTACATGATCGCCGAAATGCATTAAGTATATGGAAAGGAAACCTGTCAAAAACTGAGAAGGACTTCACCAGATTTCAGCCTACTAAGCCATCAAAAAGAAGATCAGAAAGAAACAGCTATCTGAGGCAGGCACACCCATGCTCAGAGAAAGTAAAGCATGTTCGCATATCAAGTACAAGTGGATCCACTATGTATACAAGTATAAATAACTGAAATTACACAATGGATCATCTGATTGTGATCGAACAAGTACATGTCTGAATATCACATATAAGAAGATGATCAATGAAGCTATAAGATAAAGCTAATCACTGATGTCAAAAACTAATCCCAATAGTACCAAATGAACATGATGGAATAAGATGATACTACATCACAACTCGGATGCCAGCGTATAAGATGTCGCTGTGAAGGAATGCAACATATAATGTGGAATGGTGTCAACTAGCAGCAACAAGAGCAGCTGACAAGTGAAGCAAAGAATGTTGATGCAACTCGAGGTCTTCACCGACCGCCGTCGTACATTTCTACATAATGGGAATAAATGATCTGAAGTCGACCATGTGAGAAATCGTTTGATTACTGGTCATTGATGTATATCGTTAACAAACATGAGGCTACTCACCGATAATGATAATGAGAGTCAAGGTACCCAGTACAATCTAACAAGTGTGAATAAATGAGCTGAAGTCGAATACCTGGAAGAATCTATCAATCAGGGGACAATGATGGTTTCCCACTATCAATAGTGAAGGATCTGCCACTGATGACTGCAAACCATAAGGTACTACCAAATGGACTCTAGATCTTTGCCTGGGAGCAATGAGTCATATTCGATAGGAAAAGATCTAGTAGAAGGAAGGCATTAATGCATCCTTCATCAATCTAGCATGAGTGTAACCCGTAGGCCAATAATGTGGAAGGAATCGGACGAAAAAAGATGTAGTAACCTGACTGAAGCACGTTTCCGACATACACAAGATGTAGCTAGCGCACGATAGAAACCCTTTGAACCAACCAATAATGAAAGCTAACACAAAGGTGAGGAATCCACCAATAGGGTCAAATGGAAACCATGGCACTACACGAATCCCAATGTGTGATAATGAAAGTTAATGTCGAACACAAGGGAAACCACTTAGTCAAAGACCCATGATACTGATCGATGCTGAGCATAAGGTGACCTATCAATAATGAAAATAGGGCCAAGGTGCGGCTCTAGGCTTGTCCTCAGAGCAATATGTCATTGTCGATAAGGACAAGACTTGCCAGCAAGAAGTCAATGGAGTCCTTCTCAAACTGGCACGAGTAAAGGACCAATATAACTTATGTGATTGATGAGCCCCAAAAATGGGTAACTTTTTGGGCTCATTTTGCCTATTATTCTTGATTAATCCACCATTCTCCATAGTTTATTCATGCTTTTGAGTATATTTATGTTAATTGAATGAATGAGGTTAGTCACTTGACCATGAAGTATAATACGTTCTTAATTGCAGATTTTTGGACATCGTTTGGACCAAGGTCAAGCATTTATGAGCCAGTTGACAGCCAAATACGAGGACACAAGGCTGAAGATTAGTAGGAAGGGTGTCTCCTGCACTAAATGGCCCTTCCTCGAGTTCTCCACCATCAGCGCGGAGTTCAGCAGCTCACCAAAGATGATTTCCAAGGGTAGCCGAGCAGCTTTTGTGAAGTGGTCGATTACTTGCAATTTTGAGCAGCCAAGCCCCTTGAGTTAAGGAGGGCTATTGAAGGTCCTCGTGGTGCATAAGTAGGAAGGCTTCAAGCCTTGGTACTTTAGCTCTTGAATAGTTGTTTTCGCACTTTGGTGCCGCTCTACCTTTCAGCTCATTTTCGAGCTTTTGCTATAAACATATCTGTGACATGGTTATTTTTTGAGTAATGGAGATAAATTTCACTTTGTACCAACTCTGAGCTTTTCTTAGGAGGTTTTAGCCCTTGGGGTTGGGCCCAACCCAAGTGTCAGTACCTCCTTTGTGTACTATTATGTGTTTTCTTTGCATTTATAGAATAATTTCTGCTATTTAGGTTAAGATCTTGCTTTGTTACTTAGGTTGCTTTTGATGATTACAATAGCTTTTCATGCCTCAGGATTGCTTTAACAATTCCAATACAGAAAATTTCTTCAAAAAATTCCATCAATCAATCCTTGATCTCACCTCTCCCTCCTTGGGACCATGAGCTGAGACCAAGGCATACTTGCTGCCACAAAAAACATTGTTTTGCCTTTCAATGCAATTTCAAGTATTGGATTTTTAGATGGAAACGTTGATACCAGTTGTGCTTGCATATTCAGATCTGTTCTTGCTTAGGTTTCCATAGTTCTCTCGCATGATTTCCTATGCATAGCTTGATGTTCATTATGATTCTGGTTTCTAGGTAAGATTAGGTCAAAGTAGATAGATCTTTGATTTTTTTAGTCTTTTGTTGATTAGTTTTGAGAGATAGTGTGTAGATCACCTGTAATCAATCCCTGCCTATCCTTCCTCCCTCACACAACCTACTTCAACCCCAAATTCCGGATTCCTTCCCTTCATTTGCCACACTTTGCCATTTTGACCTAATTTCTTCATTTTTGTGAAACATCGCTCCCTCCATCCTTGAACAAATCCAACCATCTTCATCACTCCTTAGTCTCATTTACTAGGTCCTAGACCCCTTCACAGCCTCATCCATCCTTCATTTCAACTTTCCCGCTGTTTTTCCTCCATCAACCCTCAAAAACCCTCTCTCGGCTCTTCCTGTAGAACATCCTATAGAACCCCTGCAGACTTCCTGTAGAAGATCACGTGAGCAGGTTCTCGGGATCTGATCGCTGTGAAACTCTCTGGAAGGGTGCTACAAACCCCTTAGACCCTCTTCTCACCTTCCCAACATCCTGCAAATTCCCACTCCATTTCCTTTCACCAGTAAACCCCTGCACAGTTAAACATAGTTAAAGCACATGCATAATAATCCTGCAAAATGACTCAAAAATACAAAAAGATGTGTTCTCCATATTTTCCTTCAGAAGTAGCTTAGTCACATGCATTTCACCATTCCAAGAGTCAATGGAATCCATTTCTGCAAATTTCTTCTCTTTTCTTGCACCGGTAGGGCTAGTCGGTAAAACTAGGGTTTGCTAGGGTTTGTGTTTCCTTTCAGCTTTCGGCTTCTTTCTGCAAGTAGATTAGCCTCTTTTGAGCTAGCTTTCATCCATCACAGTTAAAGCTTCTTCTAAGATCTCATAGAAGTTGGCTTAAGCTCCTAGCGGACTTGTGCCAGCTGATCAAGTGATAGCCTACGGCAAGAGCTAGTACTTGTGCATACAGCACCGTCACTTCCAAGTTTGTTACAAACTACCGGGTTGATAAAAGTAAAGAAGGGAGTCCCAGGAGTTACAACATCATTGCTGCAATACTGGAGCCCACCATCTTTTTGGCGTTGTTGCTGGGGAAGCATCAGAGTATTTGTGATTGCTGCTTTTCTTCTATTTTCTACTACAACCTTCTGCTAAGTAATTTATTTCAGCAAGAGTAGAGTAGTTGTTTCATTCCCATTCTACAATTTCATTTCTACAGAAGTAGATTAGGGATTTCCTACTTTCCTAGACTAGCATTTCAATTCTGCAAGCGTAGATTAGCATTTCCATTCTGCAATTTCAATTCCACAAGCATAAATTAGCATTTCAATTCAGCAATTTCAATTCTGCAAGCGTAGCTTAGCATTTCCTTTCTGCAATTTCATTTCAGCAGCATAGATTAGTCCTTTCCTGCTTTCATTTCAATTCTGAATTTTCATTCCAGTAAGATAGATTTTAGTTAGTTGCAATTCAATCCGTTTCACTTTTGCAGGTACAAGCAGAAAAAGCAAAAATCAACCAAAAATATTTCATTTCATGCCTCGTAGGAACAGAGACCATACAGGAAAATTCTTACCCAACACCCCCACCACATCACTGAGTCACCCTTCTCTCTTCTTCGGTGGCAGTGATCCAGAAGAACCTATAGGTGAACCTCCAGAGATATACGAAGACCCTATAACAGAAGAAGAGCAAGAAAACATTCCTCTTGAGACCATGGCTGAACACAGGAATGGTATAGGGAATGAGGAGAGAATAGAAGGTGCCTTTCCCATCCGAGAGACAAATGGGGACACAAAAATGAAAAACATAAGTCCCTCAGCCTTACCTCACTTCCATGGATTGACCACTGAAGACCCTGATACCTTCTTGTTTGAGTTTGTTGTCCTTTTTCGAACTTATGACTATGCAGAAGACGAGCAAAAGTTGAAACTCTTTCCCTCTACCCTCAAGGATGCAGCACTACGCTGGTTCATGGGGTTACCTGGAAATAGTATCACAACTTGGGCTCAAATGCAGCAAGCCTTTAACAACAAATACCGAGACTACTGTAGGTCAAAGGAAACGAAGGGAGAAATATTTCGAATGACCATGGGAAGTGATGAGTCTCTAGAAGACTATGAAGAAAGGCTCCAACTCAGTTATAAAAGGGCTAGGTGCACACTTGACCCCAAATCTTTGAAGTTGGTTCTGCTCTGAGGAGTCCCTGAAGACCTTCTAGATACCTCCATTTGCTAGCCAGGGGAGATATCTATCAACTACCTTATGGTGACATAAAGACTGTGTTTAGAAACCATTCTAGGGCAGCCCAGAAAAGAGGTAGGGGGAATCCACTTTCAGCTAGTGCAACCTTCTCCAAACATGAGTTTACAAATCAAATGTAAGACCTTAAAAGTGAGGTGAGACAAACCATTGCCATGCAATTGGATACTTTCTGAATCCAACAGAAGAAAGAGGAAGCTGAGAGGGCTTTGTCCATCTTTTGTCCCAGATGCACAAAGAAGCATCCTAAGAACGAGTGCCCATTGCACTCGGTAGAGGTATGTTTCGTTTGTCAGGAAGACCACCCTACAAACCAATGCCCAACCTTACTCGGACCTAAAGCCATGTACCAAGGGGCTGAAGGAACCACTGAACCACTCTACTTCCTCAACCAAAGGAGGCCACATGGATCCAAACCTTACCAACAGGGGATGCAAGGGACATCTCAAACATATTATAACCCCAACCAATCCACTCACATACCTTCTTGGGGTCCCCCCGCTCATTCTTCCTGGTCCGCACCCCCTCGTTGGTCATATCCACCTCAATACTATACTCAACTTGCTGCTCATTCGTTTCATTCTCATGTTCAGCCACAACCTCAGTGGAATGCACCATAATAGGGGTGGAGGCCCTAATACAACTCTCCTCCCACCATTTTTCCTCCACCACCTGCTCAACCACAACCATTACCTCCTGCTCCTCCAAGACAACCCTAGATGCCTGCTCAACCGAACCCAAACCCAAATAACAAACATGCCCAGCAGGTATATACTGGAGAAACAACATGCCCTACCTACGCTATGGAGATTCAAGAGATCAACCTTCGATATGGGAAGGTCCTCCCAGATAGCCAACCTCCTCCTAAGGAGTATGAAGTAGAGGAACAGGAAAGTGAACCCAAAGCCATTCCACCCTTTCCTGAGAGACTAACTGGAAACACACAACCAAACCCAGAATAGACTGAACTTCTAGGAGAACTTAAACAGATGTGTGTAAAAATACCACTTCTCCAGGCCATCAAATATGTACCAATCTACAACAGACTGATCAAAGAGAAGTGTTTCAGGCACCCAGGCAGGTGTAAGAGAGATGCCCTAACTATCAATGTCATAGGAAAATTGTCCGACCTAATGTTGGGACAAGTAATCTGTCCAAAATATTTGGACCCTGGGAGTCCTGTAGTGGATGTCCACATCAATGGAACCATAATCCCCCACACCCTGATAGATCTAAGGGCTGCCATTAATGTGATGACTAGGGACACTATGCTCAAACTTAACCTTCAAGGTTCCCTGAGAAAGACCTCGACAATACTGCAGTTAGCAGACCGCTCCACCATGACTCCCGAAGGGATTGTGGAAGATGTCCTGGTCTCTGTTGATTCTTGGGAGTACCCTGTGGAATTTTTGGTCCTTCAGCCAAAGGTAAAACTCACGGATACCCCCTCATTTTGGGAAGGCCTTAGTTAGCTATTGTAGATGCTTACATCATTTGTCGAATTGGGAGCATGACCATTAAGAATGGGCCAATGTCCAAACAGCTAGTCCTATATCCTCCTGCCCAACCTTTGCTCGAACATGACTTACCTCTCTGGTTGGAGGAGGAATATGAGGATGAAGTCTACTCTGCACCGTGGAGGCCACCAAGGGGGGTTCCTCAAACCGAGGATGACCTTATTGAGAATTTAATCCATAATCCACCTCCCAGTGTGCTGCCATTAGAAGAGTTGGTAGGAGACACCCAAGCCAGTGCTTTAGGGGATCTCTGTGTGGCTGATTTGACCTCTTCTCGAGTTAAGAATGTGGAATTTGGCCCTGAAAGAACCTTGAAGATCAACTCGTCCCTATATCCCTCTCAAGAGAAGGAGATGTGTAGCTTGTTGAACCACCATTTGGATGCTTTTGCTTGGAGCTACAAGGAGATGAATGGAGTCCACCCTTCAGTCTGTACCCATCACATTTACATTAAAGAGGATTGTAAACCAGTCAGGCAGCCTCAGAGGAGAATGAGACTAGCCCTTAAAGACATTGTCAAAGAAGAATTGCAAAACTTATTGGATGCAAGATTCATCTACCCCATCTCTGACAGCGAGTGGGTTTCTCCTCTGGTGCTTGTGCCCAAGAAAAATGGGAAGCAGAGAATCTGTGTAGATTATTGAGAACTTAACGAAACTACCAAGAAAGACCATTTCCCTTTGCCCTTCATAGATCAAGTGTTAGATGGCCTGGCAGGGAAGAAGTTCTTTTGCTTCCTAGATGGGTTTAGCGGGTATAATCATATCCAAATCAGTCTGGAAGACCAAGATAAGACCACTTTCACTTGTCCATGGGGTACCTTTGCCTATTGGGTCCTCCCCTTTGGGTTATGCAATGCTCCTGCCACTTTCCAGAGAGCAGTACTGAGCATATTCATTGAGCTGGTTCATGATTCGGTGGAAATCTATATGGATGACTTTACCCCTTATGGGTCCAGCTTCCAAGAAGCATTTACTAACCTAGGAAAAGTTTTAACCAAGTGTATTGAGATGAACATGTCCCTTAGTCCTAAGAAATGTGAATTCCTGATGACTGAAGGGACAGTGCTAGGTCATACAATTTCTCAGCAAGGCTTACAGGTGGATCCCAACAAGATTGCTATCATCCAAAGGGTTCCACCTCCTCAAAAGGTAAGGGATGTTCGGAGTTTTTAAGCTTAGAAGGATATTACATAAGGTTCATTAAAGATTTCAGTAAGTTAGCCTCTCCATTGTTTGGTCTTTTGGGGAAATATGTTGAGTTTATACGGACTGATAGCTGTCAAGAGGCTCTAGATGTGTTGAAGGATAAGCTGGTAACTGCCCCAATCTTGAGAGGTCCAAACTGGGCCCTACCTTTCCACATTCACACAGATGCCTCGAACAAAGCTATAGGAGCAGCCTTAGGACAAGTTGAAGAGAAGCTACCGTATGCCATATATTTTGTCAGCAAAACCTGTCCAAGGCAGAATTAAACTATACGGTAACTGAGAAAGAGCTCCTAGCTGTAGTCCATTCCCTAAACAAGTTCAGACACTACATCACTGGTTATCAAACATTCGTACACACTAATCATGCTGCAATTAGGTATTTGATGAATAAACTTGATGTAAATGCTCGTATCATTAGATGGTTACTTTTATTATAGCAATTTGATTTGACCATTGTTGACAAGCCAGGTAAGGAAAATGTTGTTGCTGATTTTCTATCTAGACTAGATTTGCCTGCAGGAGAAGAAGGGGTGGTGGATGATCAACTACCAGATGAACACCTATTTGCTATTTCAGTACTCTCGCCATGGTTTGCTGATATAGCAAATTACTTGGTTTTAGCACAATTCCCACCACACCTATCCTCAAAAGAGAAGAGCAAGATCGTGAGGAAAAGCACCCCATTCACTTGGATTGGGGGCAACCTATTCAAACTTCGCCCAGATTAGATTTTGAGGAATTGTTTCAGGGAGGTGGGAGTTTTTGGCATCCTCCTGACCTGTCAAGATGGACCCTGTGGAGGCCACTTTGCAGCAAAGAGAACCGCTTTCAAAATTCTATAGGCAGGCTACTATTGGCCCACTCTTCATCAAGATGTCAGAAGATACATCAGTGAATGTGACCGATGTCAAAGGATGGGGAAACCGACTCCAAGGGATGAAATTCCCCTCCAACCTCAGGTGACTTTCAAGCCATTTGAGAAGTGGGGCATGGACTTTGTGGGTCCTATCAACCCTCCTTCAAGAAAAAAGTCTTACATCATTGTGTGCACAAACTACCTGACAAAGTGGGCAAAAACGAAGGCAATCAAGGCAGCAACAGAAGAAAAAGTGGTTGAGTTTTTTAGGGAAAATATCTTCTATAAATTTGGCTACCCAAGAGAATTAGTCATAGATCAAGGAAGCTAGTTTACCTCTAATCTGATTGAAGACATGCTTGCTCATCACAAGATTAAGCACAGAACTTCCACCCCTTATCATCCGCAAGGGAATGGGCAGGTGGAAGTCACTAATAGGGCTTTGGAAGAGATCTTGACTAAAGTGGTGAGCAGCAGCAGAAAGGATTAGGTAGATCACTTGGTTGAGGCCACCTGGGCCTACAACACTACTTGGAAAACTACAACAGGTTTCACACCTTATGAGCTGGTCTATGAGAAGAAGGCTTTGCTGTCCATAGAATTTGAATACAACACATTGATGTTGGCAGCTTAGCTAGACCTAGATCTCAGCCATGCATAACAGGAAAGACTGCTTCAGCTGAATGGACTAGATGAACAAAGAATGCAGGTCCTCCTCCACTCAGAGGTGGTCCAACTTCAAAGAAAAATATGGCATGACTGGCAACTAAAAGAGAAGCAATTTCAGCCAGGAGATTGGGCACTGTTATATGATTCGAGATACAAGGATTTCAAAGGCAAGTTGAGGACAAGATGGTTGTGACCATATACAATGGAGAAATGTAACGACAATGGTTCAGTCCTTATCAAGACCATTGATGAAGAAGCCATCCCCATGCTCGTCAATGGGCATTGATTGAAGATCTACAGGAAGCCCCTTTCTAAGTGGTAGTTCATTGAAACTCTGTATAAATCAGTGCCGGTAGTGGAGCAAGCCCCTGTCTCCACCCCATCCACATTCTGAGCACCAAAAAAAAAAGTTGGAAAAGAATAAAAGATCCTTGGGTGAAAACCTCTTGGAGGTGCCCAGGGCAGGCAGTGAGGGTGAAAACCTCTTGGAGGTGCCCTAGTTGTCTCAAAAAAAAAAAAAAAACACAGAAAAATCAGCCTAACTTCTGTTGAAAAATTTGCAGGTTGCAGGAAGGACATTGCAGGTTAGGAGGATCGCACAAAATAAGGACAGAGGTCAACACCAGGCTGCAAGCATCCCTCACAATCAATTCCTCCATGACCAATACCCTTTCCTAAGATTTGATCTCATTCAGGCCAAAATTTCACCTTCTACGGGAAGTTTTATGTCTTCTACAAGAAGTTCTATGCCTTCTATAGGAAGATCCTATAGAACCTACAAATGAGCAACATTGATATTAGAAGGGAATCCGAAGGTTGGGAATCTACCTATGAGACCTGCAAACATCCCCATTTCCATCCATTGCCATATGTCACCCTCTTCCATCTCTTTACACCTCCATTGCACCCATTTTTTATTTGTTCTTGCACAGTCACACACAGAAAACCCTGTTTTCTTCATACTGCCAGCAAAAACTTTTATTGACAAATCAAGCAGCAGTTTTCCCACTCACCATGACTGTCAATCTCCATCTCGACTCCTCAACAGTCGGAACCCTCGTCAGCAGTATAGCCCTGCTCATTCTAGTTTGCATTCCAAGAGGAGAAGCAGCTACAGGACATCCTACAGGAATCCTGTAGCAGCTGATCCCTCTGGAAGACATACTCTGGAGACAGGGACAACCAAGAATGGAAACAGGGACATGCAAAGAGCTCTTCTTGAATGTCAGAATATCAACAGTAGCCGAGGCCAAACATGCAGCGTGCATGCAGCAACAACAAACGAAGGAATGGGTTCCCAAACCCAAAATCTACATAACGCGGCCGTGACCACACAGGTAAGTGTCGAAACTCATTCGTCAATTGCATAAGTCATATTTTAAAAGCTGCATGCCTATGGGAATGGTTTGGATTGAGTAGAATCGGTGGCCAGTCAACTGGTACTGGCCACCCTCGGCCAGTTACATATCCTAATGGGATCCAAACGAGCCCCGTTACATTCAAAACTGCCAACAAGATGTGCAGCCAACACGTGTGGAGTGTCCATTCAAGGAGAAATCATTGGGACTGGTAGTGCTGGCAGTGGATAACGGCAGAGAGGAGGTGGTGGCGATCAGAAACACGCCAAAGCATTATGGCTGTGACGTCGAACCAACGGTCCGGTCCAGCCACCTCATCCCCTCACCACGAATCACGCTGCAGTTAAAAGATGCCCAGCCGAAACATGCACCACCTTCTGTTCACTCTGCACTTACAACGTCCTCGACTGGAGTACGCGTCCACCACTTCCAAAAACAGTTAACCAGTCGTCCTCCACCAGTTTTTCTGCCTGTGTTCGAAAATCTCTCGCATATCGGGCTCGCTCAAAGGCACAGTGGCATTCTACAGGAATCGGGGGCCTTCTACAGGAAGGATTCTACAGGAAAGGCAGAATAGCTTTACAAAGCAGGAAAAGCTAGGATTTTCGTTGAATTTGGAGATCCAAATGAGGTAGGCTCAAAAAAATTCCTCTATGCATGGTGTGTTTGTGCAAGATGATGAATTGAACGACATCAGATTGAAAAATCATAGGAAAAGCCTGCCTGTGTTTTGGAAGTAAAACGTTTTGCCTCCATATTGCACTAAATTTCCCCAGTTCCTCTGTATCAAGAAATCTCCTCCATGTTTTCTTTTAAATTCTCGTGTAAGGAAGACATATACAGCCATAGAGGCCAGCCTGTGTGTGAAAAAAACTTGAATTTTCATATCTACGTGTGTGTTGAAAAAGAAACCCAATCCTTATGCTCTGTCTGTAAAAACAAAATTCTTCCTTTCATAAACAGACAGTCGAGTTCTGGGTGACAGCGGTTTTCAAACAGGGGAATTGTTGCTAGTTGATATTGAACACGAGAAATTCCTTCTTGAGTTCAGGGGAAACCAAATTCAGCTATCCTCCATTTCAGATTGGCTGTTTGGTTGCCTGAGAATTTCCTTTTCTGATTAAAACATAAAAAGAGCACTGTCACCATGCCAGGAGGATTCAGAAGGAAAGAACCATCAAACTCTAGAAAACTACATGAGCATCCTGAGGTGGTGGACATTTTCACCCAAGCAAATTGGATATCCTTCTTTGACAAAATTTAGGGTCATGATGAGGAGATAACTTAGGAGTTTTTAATGTCCCTAAGACCACAGTCAAAAACACATGCCACAGTTAGTTTTAGGGGTTCAACCTTGGAACTCACCCCTGAGCTCATCAATGCAGTTATTGGTCTACCATTGGGGCTCCCTTGGAGCAAAGAAGAGAGATCATTGGGCCAAATATCTAAGAAGTCATTCTTTCTGCCCACGGAGCATCCTGTAGAAGACAAAAACGGGGTTAGAAGAACCAGCTTGCCTCCTCTTTGGAGTGAAGTCAGTTTCCAAATTATGAAGTACATCGCATGTGAAGGGAGGTTTAGCATCATCTATGGATACCATTTCAGGTTGTTGTGTGAACTAAGGCATGGGATTGACTTGCCTCCAGACAAGAAACTGAGCATCCCCTATTTCCTTCTTCAGTCACTAATTGAATGCGGTACGAAGCTCAATGAGGGCATCCCAGATCAATTGGCCCATCATGGGCTCATCAAACTATTGGTGGAAGATGCTTTGTACACCTACACTATCCCCATATCTGGGGAAATCTTCTGAAACATGTCCAGGGATGACAACGTTAGAACTTTGGCCGAAAAAATCACCCCATCTAGCAGTGATGAGGGAGAACACACTAAAGAAGGTGAGAAAAACAATGATGAAGGAACACAGGACACTAAAGCACAGAAAGAACAGAAAGGAAAAGGGGAAATGGGCCAAATTGCTGAGCCTAAGACAAAGGAAGAAACAACAACAAAAACACCAAGGGAAAGGAGGATGCAGAGTAGAATAGAGAAGGCAGAAAAAGCCCAAATGAAGGCTTCCACACCCAAAGAAAGCACATTGAAGCAAAAGGAAAAGACACCCTTAAATCTCAGCAACACAAACAGAAACAGTTGACACAGGGATTTCTACAAGAAGCAAAGAAAAAGGACAGCAAGAGGAGAAATCACCTGATATATTGGCAAGGGAGGTAGCATATGTGCTTGTTGCCTTCAGCACACCTCCAAAACAAAAAGGGAAGAGAAAGAGACAAACCTCCATGTACTTTAAGGCAAGGAGAAGCACAAGGATAAAAGTGGGTAGACCCGAGCCACAGTCAAGAGAGCCAATTGTCATTCAGGACACAACAACTAAACCAAAAGAAGAGTCTCCTTCAAGTATGTCTATCACCTATGAACGAGGAAGCCCAAAAACCTCCACCTGGAAAGAGATAATTAAGATGATGGACTCAAAGACAGCTCTACAGGAAGCCGAGACGTCTCTACAAGAACCTCTAGCTAAGTTAAAAGAGACCAAGAAATTGGAAGAAAAGATAGCTAAATCATCACAAGGAAAGGGAGAGACCGAGAAGATATTGGAACCAAGCCCTCAGCCTAGCTTGGGCTCATACTATAACTTGTCAGAGGGTGGGAAAATCATCCCACAGAAATTTGTTGTGCCACTCTTCTTTGCATTGGAACAAGAAAGGATCAGAACACACACATGGATGAAAATTTCCAAATATAAGGGAATTGAGGACATGGGCCACATGGAGGAGAAGTTAAAAGAGTTAAGAGGAGAACTGGCCATAGTCAGGCATGTAGAAATCTGCAAAAGAGCCCAGCTGCAGGAGGAGAATGAGCTGCTAAGAAAATAGTTACAGCTACAGGAAGTCCACAAGGAAGGTAGCCCGTCCATTTTTGGAGGGCAACAACAATAAGAAGGACCTCTAGCAGACAAGGACACAACTGAGAAATAGTAGAAGGTGGCAGAGCTACAAGCTAAGGTGGAGATGCTCACAAAACCACTGCAACAACAGGAGTCTCAGGCAGCAGACAAGATACAGGGTTTAAAACAACAGTTGCAAGAAAAAGACGCCCAGGTGGCCTGCATGGCCAGCTGGGTAGTAGAAGCCTTACAATGTAGGCAACTTGCCAAGTCATATGCCTTGTACCTTAAGGATCAATGGTTGCAATTTCAAATTAACACCTTGGCCCAGAGGGGCACCATTCCATTTCAGAATTACCGTCAGTTTATGGACTTGTGTGACAGCAACTCAACAGAAGATAAGGCCAAGTTATCAGAGTTCTATTTACACAATTTGGCCCTTCCAAACATGAATCTGTGGGACCCCAATGCTTTATTGGGGGATGTGAAACTCATGGCCATGGCCTCTTGGTTAAACCATGAGGGAAAGAGGGCAGTAGAAATTCAAAATGTTATGGACAGGGAGCTACGAGAGCCACTCATGATCAGAGCAGAACCAGAAGATCCCTTAGCTTTAGTGTATGCCCATCAGCAACTTGCCAACAACCCCCAGGTTCACCCAGATTACATTGAAAGACAAGCTCAGGCCATTGCTCACTTTGAGGACATGGAAAGACTGTTGGGGGATAATTGCATTCATGCTTGTAGAATGAGATGGAACACATTGTCCCACAGTCTGAAAATTAGAGAATACCACTCCCCAACAAGGATGAGGGATACCTTGGCAAGAGTACCAGTCTATAAACAGTCAATGCAAAATCTATAGGCCAACTGGATCGGCCTAAAGTTTAGTCCTCCATTGCTTTTAGGACGGCTGGAAGGGGTCAAAGAAGAAGAAGAGCACAGGCAATGGGAGGAAGTAGAGAGAAAAGCATGGTTTCATGACCAAGAAGAGGACATCACCTCAGAGACCTGGGATGTTAGAGAGGTAGTCAAAGCAATCAAAGATGATGAGCTGGATTAGTTGCTCAGAGGATGAGCAACACATTTAGCATGGGGGTGATGATGAGCCCCAAAAATAGGTAACTTGTTGGGCTCATTTTGCCTATTATTCTTGATTAATACACCATTCTCCATAGTTTATGCATGATTTTGAGTATATTTATGTTAATTGAATGAATGAGGTTAGTCACTTGACCATGAAGTCTAATACATGCTTAATTGCAGATTTTTGGACATCTTTTGGACCAAGGTCAAGCATTTATGAGCCAGTTGACAGCCAAATACGAGGGGACAAGGCTGAGGATTAGTAGAAAGGGTGTCTCTTGCACTAAATGGCCCTTCCTCGAGTTCTCCACCATCAGCTCGAAGTTCAACAGCCCACCAAAGATGATTTCCAAGGGAAGCCAAGCAGCTTTTGTGAAGTGACTGATTACTTCTAGTTTTGAGCAGCCAAGCCCCTCAAGTTAAGGAGGGCTATTGAATGTCCTCATGGTGCATAAGTGGGAAGGCTTCAAGCCTTGGTAGTTTAGCTCTTGAATATTTGTTTTCACACTTTGGTGCTGCTCTGCCTTTCAGCTCATTTTCGAGCTTTTGTTGTAAACATTTCTGTTACATGGTTAATTTTTTGAGTAATGGAGATAAATTTCACTTTGCACCAGCTCTGAGATTTTCTTAGGAGGTTGTAGCCCTTGGAGTTGGGCCCAACCCAAGTGCCAATACCTCCTTTGTGTACTATTATGTGTTTTCTTTGCATTTCTAGAATAATTTATGTTATTTAGGTTAAGATCTTGCTTTGTTACTTAGGTTTCTTTTGATGATTACAATAGATTTTCATGCTTCAGGATTGGTTCGATAGTTCGAATACAGAAAATTTCTTCAAAAAAGTCCATCAAGTAATCCTTGATCTCACCTCTCCCTCCTTGGGACCATGAGCTGAGACTAAGGCATACTTGCTGCCACAAAAACATTGTTTTGCCTTTCAATGCAATTGCAAGTGTTGTATTTTTAGATGGAAAAGGTTATACCAGTTGTGCTTGCATATTTAGATATGTTCTTGCTTAGGTTTCCATAGTTCTCTTGCATGATTTTCTGTGCATAGCTTGTTGTTCATCATGATTCTAGTTTCTAGGTTAGATTAGGTCACAGTAGATAGATCTCTGATTTTTTTAGTCTTTTGTTGATTAGTTTTAAGAGATAGTGTGTAGATCACCTGTAATCCATCCCTACCTATCCTTCCTCCCTCACACAGCTTGCTTCAACCCCAAATTCTAGATTCCTTCCCTTCATTTGCCACACTTTGCCAGTTTGACCTAATTTCTTCATTTTTGTGCAACATCGCTCCCTCCATCCTTGAAAAAATCCAACCGCCTTCACCACTCCTTAGTCCCATTTACCAGGTCCTAGACCCCTTCACAGCCTAATCCATCCTCCATTTCCACTTTCCCAGCGTTTTTCCTCCATCAACCCTCAAAAACCATCTCTCGGCTCTTCCTATAGAACATCTTGTAGAACCCCCGCAGACTTCCTGTAGAAGATCACGTGAGTAGGTTCTGGAGATCTGATCATTGTGAAACCCTTTGGAAGGGTGCTAGGGACCCCTTAGGCCCTCTTCTCACCTTCCCAACCTCCTGCAAACACCCACTCCATTTCCTTTCGCCAATAAACCCCTGCACAGTTAAACGTAGTTAAAGCACATGCATAATAATCCTGTAGAATTACTCAAAAATACAAAAAGATGTGTTCTCCATATTTTCCTTTAGAAGTAGCTTAGTCAAATTCATTTCACCATTCCAAGAGTCAATGGCATCCATTTCTGCAACTTTCATCTCTTTTCTTGCACTGGTAGGGCTAGTCGGTAAAACTAGGGTTTGTTAGGGTTTGTGTTTCCTTTCAGCTTTCAGCTTCTTTCTACAAGTAGATTAGCCTCTTTTGAGTTAGCTTTTCTCCATCATAGTTAAAGCTTATTCTAAGAGCTCATAGAAGTTGGCTTAAGCTCCTAGAGGACTTGTGCCATTTGATCAAGTGACAGCCTGCGGCAAGAGCTAGTACTTGTGCATACAACACCGTCGCTTCCAATTTTGTTACAAACTATTGGGTTGATAAAAGTAAATAAGGGAGTCCCAGGAGTTGCAGCATCATTGCTACAATATTGGAGCCCACCAGTGATGAAAAATAAGACACTAACAACTAGGGGTGGCCAACTAAAAAATAGGTCAAGGGACACCGCAGAGAGGCCGACTCAGGCTTACTTCCCTTGAACAAAAGCATGACTCAATGATGACTATGTGGCAGCATATGATAACTCTGTATAAGTTCGTCATGTAGGAGGCACGAACGAACTCTCCATATGATTGGAAGAGATAACCAATCGAAGGAGAATTGACTCAATAACAAGGTTAAGGCGTACCTAATTCAAACTAAATTCCACCCAAATGAAGGAGAGACTTTATTTTGAGTGCTTTGTTCAAGGGCGACGCAACTGACTCTAGCTGCCAACAATATATGGAAATGTTGTCCTGTTCCCTCTCTTTTTGGAATATATAATTTTTTTTGTCTTTTTCTTTGAGTTGGAAAAAGAATAAAAGAATGTTATAGTACAGTGGAAAGAATGAGTGTCACTGAAACAGAGGATCTAGTTCCTGGGATGGGAACATTCCTATGCTCAATGCAGGGAGGCGAAGCTGGTCAAGGACACTCAAAGGGATGTTCCTTCCATGGGTCTGAGGGTGTGTAAAGTTGTAGAAGCTAAGGGATTGCAAGTTTGATTTTACCGAATACATGGTCAAAAAGTGGCTTAAACATGAGTCCAAGTGAAGCCAGCTCAAGGCCAAAAGGTGCAAATGGTCAAAATGCAATGCAGTAGTACAACTTAACACAAAGGAGCCTCTAGGGTACAAGGCCAGAACAAAGCGAAGAAGCAAAGAGGAATGAGTCTTCAACGCACAAGTCATGGCGGGACTAAAGAGGACTCCTAAGCCTACTCAATAAAACAGCATGGGCAACCAATGTCAGTGAAGTGCTAACTACGATGCCTATGTAAAGGATGGCTCTACCATCGTATCATGATTTAAAAATCAGAAAGTGAACATGGTTTACTAACCATAACATGATGGGATCGACCCTATGGAAAGTGTATCGACAAATGGAGGCTAGTATGAAAAATGCAATAGAAAAATGGTTTCCCTAACCTATATGCCAGTGAGTAAACGATACCTGCCATGATGGGTCAACAGTCATGGAACCGATGTGAAATTTCCAAAGAAGCATCCAAAATGTCTTGAAAAACAACCTATTCCCGACAATCCAAGCTCACAAGTTAAAAGATTCATGAGATGAAAAAAACCAAGTTTTGAAAAAAAATTGACATTTTAAAAGCTTATAAAATGACCTTTTGACTCACCATTTGTACCATTTGTGTTGAGAGCAAAAGCTATGGAGAAAAAAGAGCAAACTTGCCCCCCAAAGAATTGGACCATTCAAATTGGATCAAAATCATCAGGTAACCCCCAATTCAAGCTTGCATTACTTTATGATTGTTTTTAGAAATTTTTATTGAGGTTTGACCATAGGAATTTATGTTAAAAATTTCAATGCGACATATATGCGGGTTGGATATTATAGACCCGTGTATACGAAGGCTTTACGTGCGACTGTGTATGAAAGGGACCCACATATACGCGGTTTTAAATTTCAACACAAAAATCTAATGGTTAAAACTTAATTTTATTTCAAGACGACAATCACATGGAGAGAGATGGAGCACACTACCATTGATAATGAAGTTATGAATGATCAGTAGGCCTTAGATGCATTGAGGGGATGTGGCTTGTTGAAATTTTTCAAAATGCCCAATATGAAGGCCAACACCCATTTGCTTGAAATGCTAATCCACTATTGGAGTATCGAAGATGATGCATTTATGATTGATCAAATGCCTTTGAGGATAGAAGTAGAGGATATTTACTTTATCATCAGTCTCTCTCGGAGAGGAGAAGTTGTACAATTGACTGGCCAGACACGAGGTAGTCTTTCAGTGGAAGAGTACGTACATATATACTGTCCTGGGCATCCGGAAAAAATTGGAAGCCAGATTCCAATAAAACATGTGGAGAGCTTGTCCCTAAGGATCTTACTGTTCACCATAGCCAGGATAAATAGATCAGCCTCATTGCACCAAGTGTCACAAGTATCCATGAGCTTGGTCGTGGAGTGTCTGACCACTGTTTTTTATTGGTATACACCTCTTCTTACCAATATGAAGAGCCAGTTGTCCTCCATTCAAAAAGGAAAGACCAAAAAGTTCAGATATGGGACCATTTTATGCTCCTTCTTCTTCAAGAAGGTTCCTAGGCTGTGTCCTAGAGTATCAGTCTCTATCAGTAGCCCCCGAGATCCTCGGATGGCTAGGTGGGCTAACCTGATGAAACGCCTTAGAGGCGGGGACGTGCCGAGGACTACTTTCAATGATGAGTTATTCTCCTGGTGGGAACAACAAATCATCATTGTGGAAGATTATCCCTATGCTGGCATGGATTTCATAGGAGATCCGGATTTGGTGCTGCTTTTGAGAATGCAACAAGATGATGGAGCTTAGTGGAAAGAAGTCGCCTTCACTAAGTGGGCCTGCAGGCAAATTATGACGCAAAGTCTATTTTTAGACTATGTCTATTTTTAGACATATGGATCATGGTCTATGAGTTGCAAGATGTTTTTTATGGATGATTGGTCATGTTGGGAAAAATAGATGGACTTATATTTCTGGTTCACAGCGGAGTGATCAACGTCTATTTTTAGACTACCAGGCTAAAAATAGAAAAGTCAAATATTATTGTCTCATAATAATATTTAGACTATAAACATTATCTTATCCTCTTGGAGCACTTCAGTTTGAGCTACAAATGTGGCACATGCAGCTGTCAGAAGGAAATACGCTTTCCTTGTGGGTCAGTTGAGCTATTGCATGCAGGACATCAGTTAGAACTCATGTGGTTGAGTTTGGTGGAGTTGGAGTTGTGTTCAGTTTGACTTGGTTAAACTAGTTGTAATTAGTCTAACTGCAAATAGACTGGTGATGAGTGATGTGAATTAATTGATTAAATTAATTCACTAATTATTAACTCATAATGCAACTGAAGAATACATCAGTTAACTCAGTGCATGTACAGTTTAGTGGAGACAGGTGTTAGAGGTTGAGATTGCTATCAGTTGTGACTATAGTTGTGCATGAGATCTTGCACAATCAGTGGATTGAGTATGCCTATGAGGATTGGGTAGTATATGCCCAGTGAAATAGCCTGTGCTCATGTGATTTTCAATTTGTATTGTGCAATAGAGGCAGGCAAAGCAGTGGAGAAGATTTGAACCTGTGACTTGTTCAGATCTGAGCTAGTTTTGTGTGTAACAGGTGGAGATAGTGCTGGATACTTGAGAGGAGTATTTTACTATGTATTGTTACATGTTCTCAATCATTAATATACAGATAGTGTGGGGTTTTCAGCTGTAAGCTTTCCCCAGGTTACATATTGTGTTAATGTGTGCATGTGATTGATGTTTCATTGTTTTTGATGCTGCTAAATTGATGATCAATGTAGAGGAGGTTATGTATTATGCATGTATTCCAAAATAGTGTATAATCAGGATAATCTCTGTGAATAAGTGTTTATTATTAAAAATATCTACATGGTATCAGATATGTTGATCATCAGATCTACTATTCAGGAAGTGTTTACATCTTATTTCTTCAGGCAGAGTCTGTAATCGGGCTAGGTAGCCTCTGGATTCATCCTTCCTTTGGAAGGTGAGATATCTGGTAAAAGCCCATACAATCAATCTCTGTACAAGAAATACTTTGTTCTCATGAATATTAGATCAGAGGTGGTTGAGTTTGGAGCTGGTGGAATTCGAATTTGCAGCAGTGTTTTCTTGGTATCAACGTGGCAATGTATTTCAATGGATCGCGATTGGAGTATGCTCTTGAGGGTAGCTCGAACTATATTGCATGGAAGGACAGGATGGAGGTGGTGTTGGATGATAATGGGCTGAAGGATTTCATAGAGGCTGATGTCCCAAAGCCTACTGATGTTGCGCAGGTTGAAGCTTGGAAAAAGAAGACAACAAAGTGTTGAAGGATTTCGTTGGAGGGCGTGAAGGATCACATTGTGTCCAGCCTGCATGGAAAGGCTTCTCCATACTTGATGTGGAAAGCGTTGACAGATCTATTCCAAAGCAAGAGCGATCAGAGGAAGCTGGCACTCAAAGATAAACTTAGAAACATCAAATGTGAGAAGGGAGACAGTATGCCCAAGTATCTCACGAAGTTCACTTAGTGCAGGGATGAGCTGGGAAGTGTGGGGGTGACTGTCGATGATGAGGACTTGGTGAGCTTGGATCTCCTTGGTCTTCCAAAGAGTTGGCATTCCTATCAGGACTCTGTCAATGGTCGCGAGAAATTGCCAGGATGGGAGAGACTTTGGTCAGATCTTGTGCAGGAGGGGATCAGGCAGAATACCAGGGACGGATCTTCATCAAAGGGAACTAATGAAGAAAAATGCGCTTTGGATGCCAAAGCAAAGAAGGGGAAGAACAAGAAAGCTTCTCAGTCTGGTGTGAAAGGAAAGAAGTAGGACATGTCCAAGGTGAAGTGCTTTCACTGTCACCAGCACGAACGCTATGCCACTAATTGTTCGCAGAAGAAGAAGAACAAGCAAGCTGTTGGATCTGCAGCAGGAGAGGCTCTAACCTCGCAGTTTGAGCTTGATTTTTCATTAATAGCATGCTTGGTTTCAAGTGTGATGGGATCGGTGTGGTTCTTGGACAGTGGTGCGTCTTTTCACATGACAGGAGATCAAGATTTGTTTTCTGATCTGGAGGAGAAAGATCTTGGAGTGCACATCGAGATGGGCGATGATGGTAGATACAGTGCGACCGGTATTGGTACCATTTCCTTTGAGAGGGAGTCTGGTAAACCCTTCGTATTGAAGGAAGTGATGCATGTTCCAGGATTGAAGAAGAATCTTATCTCTGTGGCGATGTTAGAAGACAAGGGATATGATGTTGTTTTCAGTGAGGGAAAGGCTTTCCTGCGCAGCAAGACAACTGGAGAAACCTGGAAGATAGGGGTTCGAGTGAGGAACCTTTATCAGTTGCATGTAGATGGATGCGCAGCAATGGCATGCAAGGTAGAAGGATTGGTGAGCCGGGATGATGGCGAGCTGTGGCACAGGAGATTGGGTCACCTTCACCATGGAGCCTTGAAGATACTGCAGCAGATCACTACAGGGCTTCCTAAAGGCACTCTTGCGCAGTCAGATCAGTGCAAGGGGTGTACTTTGGGAAAGTTTGTGAAATCCACCTTTCACGAGAAGGATAGTCGCACCATGACGATCCTTGAGAGAATTCACACAGACGTGTGTGGACCTTTCTCAGTAGCTTCGACAGCAAAACACAGGTATTATGTGATCTTTGTTGATGATTTCTCTCGTAAGTGTTGGATCTTCTTCATGCAGAAGAAGAGCGAGACATACTCAAAGTTCTGTGAGTTCAAAGCACTGGTCGAGAAGGAGTCGGGGAAGAAGGTGAAGGCTCTTAGGAGTGACAATGGTGGTGAATACATCTCTGACGAGTTCAAGGATTTCTGCAAAGCAGAAGGGATTTGAAGAGAGCTCATAGCTCCCCATAACCCACAGCAAAACGGGGTTTCCAAGCGGAAGAATAGAATGATCGTGGGTGCTGCACGGGCGATGTTGCATGATCACGACCTACCCCTTCACTTGTGGGAGGAAGCATGCAATACAACAGTTTATGTGCAGAACCGTTGTCCTCACAGGATACCTGGCATGAGTACACCTGAGGAGGCTTATTCTGGTAAGAAGCCTGATCTTTCTCATTTGAGGATTTTTGGTGCTAACATTTACATGCATGTGACGAAGGATGCCAAGAAGAAGCTGGAGCTGACCACAGAGGTTGGGATATTTGTGGGGTACACTGATACACCCCACAACTGTCGTGTGTATTTTCCAGACAGTGGTAAGACTGTTGTGCGACGGGATATAAAATTTCAAGAGGAGAAAGCCATGAAGTGTTCACTTGAGAGGGAGCCACACTTGCATGTAGATGAGGAGCTATTAGTTCCTAAGGATGAGCTTCAGGACATGGATCAACCACAAAACAAGGTTCATGGAGTGGAAGAGACCACTCATGCAGCGCCAACCATCAGAGGGCGAAAGTGCTTGAGAGAAGCTGAGTGACTGGCTCAAGATGCAGAGAAAGTTGTAGGACCACCTACAGCCCAACGTAGGCAGAGACAGTCACCTGATCGGTACACTGGATACATCGCTCTTATGAGCAAATGTGTTGTGACTGAGCCATCCTCTTTCGAGGAAGCTGTGGAGGATCCCACATGGGTAGACGCCATGGTGGAAGAGTATGATTTGATTGTCAGAAACAGTGCATGGGAGATTGTTCCTAGACCGGAAGGGAAATTAGTGGTGGGTTCAAGATGGATCTACAAAGTTAAGCAGGCAGCTGACGGGAGTGTGGAGAAGTACAAGGCAAGATTTGTTGCCCGAGGCTTTTCACAAATAGAGGGGATCGATTATGAGGAGACCTTTGCACCTGTCGCAAGGTATTCTTCCATACGGATGATTCTTGCTCTCTTAGTGCAGATGGGGTGGCACATTCATCAGATGGATGTGAAGACTATGTTCCTCAATGAAGTCATTGAGGAGGAGGTGTACATTGAGTAGCCCGAAGGTTTTAAGATCTTCAGCAGCGAGTTGCATGTGTGCAGGCTCAAGAGAGCGTTGTATGGGTTGAAACAAGCACCACGTGCTTGGTACACATGGATAGACAACTATTTCACTGGACTTGGATTCTCCAAGAGTGAGGCAGATCCTAACCTATACCAGATTGTGGTGGAGGGTAAGTTGCTTATCATTGTACTTTATGTAGATTATTTGATTCTAATGGATGATGAGTTGTTGATACTTTCATGCAAGGATGATCTTGCTAAGTAGTTTGAGATGAAGGACTTGGGCCTCCTTCATTATTTCCTGGGATTGGAAATTTGGCAGCGTAGTGATGGACTATTTGTTTCTCAGAGTAAGTATGCTCAGGAGATACTAGAGAAGTTCAACATGCATGGCTGCAACCCTGTTGATACTCCTCTTCCTGGAGGTTGGAGGAAGGAGGATGTCACTTCGGCAGAAGAAGTGGATGCCACTGTTTATCGACAGTTGGTGGGGTCGCTTATGTATCTGGTCAATACACGACCCGATATATGTTATGCTGTTAACCAGCTTTCACAAGCTATGGTTAAGCCTACCAAGCTCTTGTGGAAGGCGGGCAAGCATGTATTGCATTATTTGAACATCACATCGGGATATGGATTGTGATACAGACAGGAGGATGAGGTGAAGCTATGTGGTTTCACGGATCCAGATTGGGCAGGGAGCCCAACGGACAAAAAGAGCACATCAAGAGGGGTCTTCAGTATCGGGTCGACAGAAGTTTCTTAGTACAGCAGGAAGCAGAGATCCGTGGCACTCATTTCAGCAGAGGCTATATGGATGAGGAAGATCCTAGTCGATTTGTTCGGTTCTTACTTGGAGCCTACTGTGATTTACTGTGATAACCAGAGTTGCATTAAACTCTCAGCTAATCATTTATTTCATGATAGATCTAATCACATTGACATCAGGTACCATCATATCAGAGATTGTGTGCAACGGAGAATCATGTTACTTTCATACATTCCAACGGAGGATCAGGATGCTGATATCTTGACGAAGGCACTCACCAGGAGCAAATTGGAATACCACCGAGGTAGGATAGGGGTTGCTGATAATCCATATCTTGTTGAGAGGGAGTGTTGAGAATGCAACAAGATGATGGAGCTTAGTGGAAAGAAGTTGCCTTCACTAAGTGGGCCCGTAGGCAAATTATGGCGCAAAGTCTATTTTTAGACTATGTCTATTTTTAGACATATGGATCATGGTTTATGAGTTGCAGGATGATATTTATGGATGATTGGTCATGTTGGAAAAAATATATGGACTTCTATTTCTGGTTCACAGCGGAGTGATCAAAGTCTATTTTTAGACTGCCAGTCTAAAAATAGAAAAGTCAAATATTATTGTCTCATAATAATATCTAGACTATAAACATTATCTTATCCTCTTGGAGCACTTTAGTTTGAGCTACAGATGTGGTACATGCAGTTTTTAGAAGGAAATACGCTTTCCTTGTGGGTCAGTTGAGCTATTGCATGCAGGACATCAGTTAGAACTCATGTGGTTGAGTTTGGTGGAGTTGGATGTGGAGTTGATGGAGTTGTGTTCAGTTTGACTTGGTTAAACTAGTTGTAATTAGTCTAACTGCAAATAGACTAGTGATGAGTGATGTGAATTAATTGATTAAATTAATTCACTAATTATTAACTCATAATGCAACTGAAGAATACATCAGTTAACTCAGTGCATGTACAGTTCAGTGGAGACAGGTGTTAGAGGTTGATATTGCTATCAGTTGTGACTATAGTTGTGCATGAGATCTTGCACAATTAGTGGATTGAATATGCCTATGAGGATTGTGTAGTATATAACCAGTGAAATAGCCTGTGCTCACATGATTTTCACTTGGTATTGTGCAATAGAGGCAGGGAAAGCAGTGGAGAAGATTTGAACCTGTGACTTGTTCGGATCTGAGCTAGTTTTCTGTGTAACAAGTGGAGATAGTGTTGGATACTTGAGAGGAGTATTGTACTATGTATTGTTACATGTTCTCAATCATTAATATACAGATAGTGTGGGGTTTTCAGCTATAAGCTTTCCCCGGGTTACATACTGTGTTAATGTGTGCATGCGATTGATGTTTCATTGTTTTTAATGCTGCTAAATTGATGATCAACGTAGAGGAGGTTATGTATTATGCATGTATTCCACAATAATGTATAATTGGGATAATCTCTGTGAATAAGTGTTTATTATTCAAAATTTCTATAGCTGCCACCAAACGTAGCATGGGGAGAGATATGTAACCATTTTTTATGTTTTTATCAATTTTAAAGTTTTTTTTTATGTTTTTTAAATATGAAAATGAACTTGAACATATTTTTGATGGGATTAAAATATTGACATAAAGATCATGTTCCAGATGTGGGTCCGGTACGACTAGATGGATTTCCGTGGCAAAAGTGTCACAGAAGAGGTGCCGAAGAGGTGGCTACTGAGACAGAGAGGGTCTTATACACAGTCCAAAGAAACTTGGTGAGATTGACTCACCAGGTACTGATGGTGGCCGTAGAAGACCTACCTAAGGAGATGCAGTGCCACGTGGTAGGAGTACCACGAGACTGGGTTTGCGTACTCCGGTGTGTGGCCAACACAGTAGTCACCTTCGTAGCCACTCATCCTGAGCTGGTTCATAGATAGACTAGACATGATTATGGGCATTTAGTCCCGATTTTGTATATTATTTTTGAAACACTTTATGTACACACGGGCAGTTTTATGATATATATATACAGTTCCAGATTTTTGATGTTTGTTTTTATCTTGATGAATGAATGATATGCCAATATAATGCTTGATTAGTGATAGAATTTGCTAATGAATTTTCAGATCATGGAATGTGCAAATAAGTAATAGAAACAAATGATTGTTGCAACATCCTCACTCTCAAAATTGGCAATATAAATAAGGATCCCAAACCCGATAAATGTTATTCAATTGTGACACTACCAGCTGTGTGTCAAGATACACTACCAGCGAATCAATTACCTAAGAAATAGCTTCGGATAGTAAATTAATGACGGCAGTATATTTAGCAATATTATTTGGTGCAGAACCAATACATATGCCCCTTGACACCATTAATTGACCGGATGGATAATAAATCACCCAAGCTGCGGAAGCGAGATTCCGAGTGTCCCGACTAGCACCATTGACGAATCCAAAATAGACCAAGTCATCCATCAACACCTACCAAAGCAAATCAAAAAAGTGTCGATATCACAAAAACTCCTGATGAAATATGTACAAAAATACAAAATATACAAAGAAGCCATTGCCCGGCCGTAGCCTAAGAAAAGTACTTCTTGAGGTAGAGCCCATTTCGGGGCTCCGCCAACTTGTTCCCTTCAAAATCAACTAATTCATAAGCCCCTTTTCCTAAAACTTGTTTCACTATAAAGGGACCATACCACATAGACTTGAATTTGCCTGCCCCAAAGGCATCTTTATCTTGGTCATAAACCAAGACAAGGTTGCCTTCAAAAAATACTCGAGGACGGATAGCTTTATCATACTGAGTTTAAACCCTTTTCTTATAAGCCTCATTTATTGTGGCGGCATCTCGACGCTGCTCATCGAGATGTTCCAAATGAAGGAGGTGCTCTATGAGACTAGAGGTCTCTAGAAGGAGCTCAACAGCTAGCCTAAGGGATGGAATTTTGCATTCAAAAAGAAAAATAGATTCCAGTATGTAAACTAACTGAAAAGGTGTAAAACCGGTGGTAGTCTTTACCGAGATTCGGTATGCCCAGAGAGTTAGATACAACATGAGATGCCAATTGGAGTGATTTTTGTCAATTATCCTTTGCAGGATCATCTTGAGGGACTTATTCATGGTTTCAACTTTCCCATTGGCCTGAGGATAATACGGAGACGAATGCTCCTATTGGAAACCCAACTTAAGAGCCAATTCAGACATCAGTTGGTTCTGGAAGTGACTGCCATGATCAGTGACAATCTCTATCGGGATACCAAAATGTGAAATAATATTATTGAAGAGGAACAATGCCGTTGTCTCACTATCGTTTTTATAAGTAGGCATGGCCTCAACCCACTTCGTAAAGTAGTCTATGGCCACTATAATGTACTTGTGATTCACCACTGAAGGCAGATTACAAGTAGTAAAGTCAATATCCCACTTTGTAAAAGGACCAACAGTGATAATAGGGAAAAGAGGAGTCGAATGTGCGTGCATATTCCGAGTATAGACTTGACAAGGGTGGCAACGTTTGATTGCTTCAATATAATCTTTGAAAATCGAAGGCCAAAAGTAGCCAGCATGCAAGATTTTTTGAGCTGTTGCGAGCCTAGATAAATGACCACCACAAGCTCCACTGTGGCAATCATTAAGAACAAACTCTGCTTCCTCTAAGTTTAAACAATCCCTAAGGATTGAATCAACTCCCTGGCGATATAATGTATCACCAATGATGACATAGTTCTTAGCCAGGTGACATAATTTCCGACGTTCATCCTTGGAGGAAGCAGGAGGGAACTTCGAAGTCTAGAGATAGATTATGATATCTCCATACTAGGGATCTTGTGAAGAGATGAGGAATAGATGTTCGTCTGGGAAACTTTCCTCATAAACGGTATCTTCTCCACAAGGCAGCTCAAAAATTAATTCCGCAAAAACCAATGATTTCTTAGACTTGGCTGACAAGAACTCGAGATTGAATTCTTGTAAAATAACAATCCATCGATTTTATATGCCCCCAATCACTCGCCTACTGAGGACAAATTGGAAAGGATTGATTGTCGCTAAGACAAATGTTTTGCATAGCAGAATATAATGATGAAGCCGCTGGACAACATGGACAGCTGCCAAGGCCAATTTCTCAACCGAAGAATAGCGTAGTTCAGGACCTACCAAGCCTTGACTCAAGTAGTAAATCACATGCTTCATGAGAGCATCATCTTCCTAAACCAGAACCATACCTATGGTTGATTCTGCGGCTACAAGATATAAAAGGAAATCTCTACCATAATCCGGTGGACTCAAAAGTGGGGCAGAGATTAACGCTTGCTTCAAGGCATCAAAAGATCATTGCGCAAAGTCATCCCATAAAAATGGAACTCCTTTCCTCAGCAAACGCATAAATCCTTTAGTTATCTCAACATAGTTTGCTATAAACCATCTCAAGAAATTTTCCTTCCCTTGAAGACTTTGAAGTTGTTGGATGGAAGATGGGGGAGGCAACTGAATTATTGCCTCAACCTTGAAGGGATCAACTAGAATCCTTTCAGTTGATATAATGAACCCTAACAATAGACCAGATGTAACCGTGAAAACGCACTTATTTGGATTCAACCGGATCTTGTAAAATCGACACCTCTCAAAAACTAACCAAAGGTGACTAGGATGATCGATTATCTTTCAAGAACAAGCAGCGAAATCATCCAAGTATGCTTCGATGACATGCTTGATGTCATGGAAAGCGTAAGATATGGCCCACTGAAACGTGGCTCCAGCATTTTTAATACCAAAAGGCATCTTTTTGTACGCAAAGGTACCCTAGGAACAAATGAAAGTTGTCTTATGCTGGTCTTCTGGACGGATAGATAATTGATTATACCCAGAGAATCCATCCATGAAGGAGAAAATCTCATTACCCGCACATTCATCAACTATTTGATCAATAGACGATGTGGGGTAATTATCTTTCGAACAAGCTTTGTTCAAATCCCTAAAGTCAATGCATACGCGGATCGTTCCTTGTTTTTTATCAACTGGGACTGGATTAGAAACCCAATCCGTTAGAGGAATGGGGTATATGAAACCCGCCTTGAGCAGCTTTTCTACATCAGCTTTTATAGCTGCTTCTTTCCTAGGATTGACCAGCGGAAGCTTCTAACGGATCAGCTTAGCGTTTTCATACGTCTTGATCTCATGCTGAACGATGGATGGATCAATACCAAGCATTTCTTCATAAGATCAAGCTTATACATCCCGAAAATATTTAAATAGGTTGGTGTAAATTTGAATCTCTTCAGGGGAACATTCAGCTCCGATGAAGACATTTTCTATCACATTAGGGTTCCTAGATATGTTTATCGGTACGGTTTTTGAAATGACCGACATATTACCTTCGGCACGGATGTGTGCTAGAGCCAAAGGGTTTGAAACCATACAAACATCACTAGTAAGCAGATTAGAGAACCTAGATTCGACTTCTTGTAATGGGGGGAGAAAATATGAACAATGATGTAAATCTTCCCATGGTCGATCTACACCCGTCATTGCTTCTAATATTGCTTCCTCATATGGTAAAACTGTATCTAAGAAATCCATAGCAGAAGTAGAGTCAATGGTCCAAGCTGGAGCCACATCACCATCTAACTTTTCCTCTGAAAAAGGAGTAGGATGGTCGTCTACAGAGTTAACGATAGACTGATATCTAAGCTCTACTACAGACATAGGGAATGCCATTCCACCAACTTGTCCTTCATCTAAAGTGGTTTTAGGCGAAAGCAAGGTCCAAGAATCTAAAGAATAACGAGTCCGCAAGAACTTGTCCCGTGAAGACTCTTTAGAGGATGAAATGGCATTGATTCTAGCTATAGGAGTGGGAAGATCAAATGTACCCATCAATGAAGAATACATCCCAACTCCTAGATTCTCGATAGGTTGATGGGGGTTATCCACCAATGGAACATTAGAATCCGAAGTTGCATGAGGGTCAACTGGAGAATAATCCAATTGATCAACTTTAACAATTCTCCCCTCATGAGGAAAACAAAGAATGCAAAACAGAGTCGAAACTACAGCATCCATTTCATAAATCCAATTCCATCCTAAGAGGAGGTTGTAATCAAGGTTAGCATCAATGATTTCTACTTCGATATTAACGACCTTTCCTCCAACACATATAGGAAAGGTCGAGACGATGTCGTGTGGCCTATGAGAATGTCCGTCAAATGTTGTCAAGAGAGTGGGTGAAGGAACAGCCGAAGGCGATCCAATGGCCTTCCAACATGACATAGACATTACGCATGTGGAAGCTCCCTCAACTATAAATGTTCGAAAAATATTAGCTTTCCGGTAAGTAGACTTTATTTGAAAGCCATATGATGAGGAAGTTTCATTTTGACATTGAGCATATCAAAAGTGAGCACTAAAGAATTATTTGGATCAACTACCCTGATCGCTGAAAGCAAAGCACTTCATTGAGTAGGACATGACTGGAGTACCTCTAAAGCAGACATAGCGCAAGGACTTTGAGCCAGATCTTCCACAATGGAGTAGTTCTAGGCTGCCCTAGCATTAGGGTTGATAGTCACGCGCTTGGCGGAACCTTTCGGTATTTGAGGTATAAACTTGATAGAGGGTCGCTCAATATGAAGTGGATCTGTAGTTCTGAGAACAGATTTATCCTTAGTTGTTTTTGCTTCACCATAATCCCATGATCGTGTAACCACATTGACATTAGAACTCATCATGAAAACATTTGAGGAATTGTCCCCTTCCCGGTTGCCCCCTGTAGAGGTACCAGGATTTGAGTTCACGCCAGCAAGTAGCTGCTACCCTTGCGGAAAAGGGTTAGTTAAGACATCTTAGGAGCTAGAAGACCTTTGCTACACTAACAAGTGTTGAGCATCTTGAATTTTTAGGCAGAGATGAGTCAAATGATCTCCACTACATAACTTGCATGGAAATTTAACTTTCTTCTTAGACTCTTTTCCACCCTCACTAGCACCATTGTCAGGCTTGTTTGCATTACCCTTCCCATCCTGATTCTTATTTTTACCTCATCTCTTCTTCTTCCCATTGGAATTTTAATTTCCTTTGGGGTTAGAAGCTTGAACGATGTTTATGGGAGAATGTTGGGAAGGTGAAGGAGTAGACGGTGCAGCCTGATTGGAAGAAGCAGTTTGTAGAGACAACTACTGCAATTGGTTCAAAAGGTTCACTGCATTTGCATCAATCGATCCAACAATACCATCAGCATGAGGGCTTGGCTTCGATTTGTCTATATCAACCATGGATCTAGGAGCATCATGAAATATTTTCTGAAGAGTCCCAGACTGAGAATATATCAGTTCTAACTGCTAGGTGTGAAAGATAGCCTGCTCTTCCAAATAGACGCTGGACATAAAAACATCCTTGGAGATCTTAGGTTGTAATGATTTTAAAAACCATTCGAGACAGAATTCAGGTGGAATTTCAGCCTTGATGAGCCTCTTTCTCTGTCTCCATTCCTGGATATGATCCGAAATGTGAGTAGCCGTGTCCTAATGAAAATTAGCCAAAAGTTCAGTTCTAGCTTCGTAACGGGTAGGCAACTAAAAATGGTTTAAGAAAATGTTAGCCAAGTTGGTGAAAGACGTAAGTGTGCCCCCTGGCAACTCTATGTACCACTTAGCTGCATTCCCAATTAAGATTCAACCTGATAAAATCATCGATCAAGGAGTTAGATGAGCACCATAAATGGAACGTGGTTACAAGGTCGCCTGGGTCTTCACCACTCCTCCCTTCGAATTTTGGAATATTTGATGGAAGTTTGGTTGGGACCAGAGGCCAAGACGGATTGTATCTGATTCAATCATTCGTCAACTTAGTCAAGTCTGGTAGACTAAGCATGGCCAAAAAAGGAAGTCGTGGAGGACCTTGGGGATTCCACCCAGATTGGGTGGGGTTCCCAAAAGTCTGAAAAGAATGACCTGGATTTTGAAAGGCACCAGGTTGCCTGAAGTAACTGGTAGAACCTACTGAACCAAAAGGTGACCCTTGTGGTCCAGCAAAACTCATATTTTGACCAACTCCAGTCAAAAAACCCCTGTAACAAGCAACATTTCCCCCTAAAGAATTATTGTAAGGAGCTGACAGCCCCTGGTAAGGGTTCCAAGCATTAGCTAAGGGTGGAAAACTTTGAAATGAATTGACTGAGGAATACGGCACATTCCCTTGTTGGCCAAAAAACTGATTCCTAGTTCCTATCCCACTAACCGCAGGGTTTGTCCAACTCTGAAAAGGATTACTACCTTGACCTATGAAAGGAAAAGGCATAGACCCTACTGTTGGATTGGAATGTGGTATATGACCACTTCCAAATGGGAAACCCTGAAAAGAAGTTGATCCACTCATCATGGACGTGGAGGCGGTTAATGGTACATTTAATGGAACTGAAGGAATACCTTGAGAGGGCATTCTAAAAGGGAAGAATCTAAAACTGGATGCATTGGCTTGAGAACTTCCACTTGTTGACAGAATGGAAGTAGACCCAAATAAGGATGTAGATGGGATGGAAATAGTTCCTCCCCCTTGCACTAACATGGGATTCTACATACTCGTAGCACTCGTGTTGGATGTCATGCTTCTAGCAGTGGTCATCGAATGGATAGATGTGTGTGGACCTGGGCTTGAAGGCCCGTGAGTCATAGTTTCAATGTATAGCAATATGTTAGGATGATGAGAAGGGAGAGGAGAATTCGGAGCCGCAATTGACTCTAAAATCTCTTCTACCTTAATACTATCTTCCGACTGGAAGAGCACTCGAGAAAGAACTGGTGTGTTCCTCTCTAGCTCTGTAGTAGTATTAGGTCTATCTTGTGAACTAATGCCCCCAAGTGGAGGATCAATCTCCGATGCGCCTGCTGCCACTCGTTGAAAGCCACTGGCAGAATCACTCCTACGCCTTCTAGGAGAAGGCTCTGGACTCGCAGGTGAAAGCCCACAAAGTCCACGGGACTGCCGAAGTGGTCGGTTAGCCACTTTGAATTATTTTTATAAGATCTACTTAAAGACTCAAGAAAATTGAAAGCTAGGACAACTAGGAGCATAGAACACACACTAAAAATGTCCCTAAATAATTTAGCAATCAAACAACTTCCAAGTATTTCCACTTCGGATGATTAGGACCAGACACCAAAATACAGGAAAGTTAATAATAAGGGCCTTCCGAAAATAGACTAGGGTAATTATGCTCTAGGTCTACTAGCGAAGGTATCAAAGGTAGTTACGCTGACCTCTAAACAACAGCCTTTGCCGGTGCAAGCCCCCAAGCTTCGCAAGGGTTCCCACTAGAAGTACCGTTGAACGTGATGCAATGTCAACCTCAGGTGCCATGGGATTCCCCTCCACAGCCACCTATGTAGATCCCTAGGATAGGCAACTAAAGATACCAACTCGTATCAGAAGCCGGGCAGAATAGTCGTGAGGTAAGATCTGACAAGTAAGAGAGGGGGTATCTCTCGTCCTTATCTTCACAGACCCTCGTGCTTAACTCCCAGTCACAGACCTTTCCTGGTCTCCCTAATGTTATTGGATTTCACTCTTTATTCAGACTTCTATGTTTTATAATTTAGATGGCCTTGGAGAGTTTACTCTCCTCTCGCCTAATCCAAGGCCCTAAATAAACCTAAAACTTGTTGGTGTATACTGATTGACAATATAAAAAGTTCTAGTTTATTTTATTAAGCGCTTGATTTTAAGTGGATGTTATTTTAAGTGAAAGGGACAATATGGAAATGAAACCGATGGTGGTTTTTATGATGCAAAAGAAATTAATGAAAAACTAACTTATATGCAATGCACTTGTTTGTTCTTCGATGAAAAGCAACTTCTACTTGGGTTCTAAGAAACTTCTATAAAGCAAAAACTTTTTCTTTTCTTTTCTTATAGCAGACTTCACACTCACAAAAACTAAAAGACTATTGATGCTTTAATAATGCAAAACTACCCTAATGCAAGGTGTACATGATAATGCAAAATTCTAGATTACTCTAAAAAGAGATGAAAGCAATTGTTTAAAACTTTTTGATAAGCCAACTTAAATGTTTGAAGAGAATGCAAGTTTCACATACAAATTTTCCTCCAAATAAGCAAGGCAAATCTCGAAAAATCACAATTCACTTTCACAAAACCAAAGAAACCAAAATCAAATTTGGCAAAAGAAAGCAAAAAAAATGTTTTTGAAGAACTTTTCTTTTTCAAGAAGCAATGAAAACAACTTTTCAAAAGCACTCAAAATGCTACCAAAGACTCAAAGACCGAAAGCAAAGCACAAGGAAACTTTGTAAGTTACCAATTCAACACAAATGAAAACTTGAACAAAAAGGTGTTTCAACTTGCACTAAACAATCGAAAAGAAGAAAAAAGAGCTTTGATAAATTGATCAAGAAATCAGGAAAGACACACTTTCAAATTCATCAACAAGAAACTTTTGAAAAGCAAGAAAAAGGTGTATGCCCACAAAAATGACGGGAGGCAAATAAAGTAGACCGAAAATGAAGTTTGACACAAAGATTGCAAAAAATATTCTGTTTTGGAAGACCAGAACAATCAAGAACCTCTATAAGAAGCCTTGTGTGTTCAAACACAAATCATAAAACTCACTCTAAAGCAAACCGAGGACAAAAAAATTTCAAAGCAGGAAAGAATTCAAAACAGTAAGCTCATTGAATAATTAAATTCTGAAGACAGAAACTGACCACTCAGAAACCACGCAGACCAAGAAACAAATCTTTCTAGGCAGAAATATTTGAAAAAAGCATGCAAAAAATTGTATACGTGACTATGTCCATATACAGGTGCACGTACATGCGCTTCTGCCAAAAGAAACTCGCATATACACGGTTTCAGTTCACAGAAACAAGCGTGTGTATGCTTCTGTAAATAGACAAAGGTGTGTATATGAAGTTTTACAAGAAAAATAAAAAATGAGCCTAATGAAAAAGATCAGACTTGAAGTCTGAGTTCCTACAGGAGCAGGCAATACAGTCACAACAAGCAAACTAAGAACTGAGCCCAGATTGACACTGAACAACCCAAACTAGGAATAACAATATTGTTATCCCCAACGGAGTCACTAATTTTGTTAAGGGAATTAGTCCCCTAGGGCATTGGGTCAGAACCCTAACAAAGCAAGAGTAATCTATAGCAAGAAACACGCATACAACTCAATCAAGATGCTTAAATAAACAAACTATGTGAGGATGAACATACCCGAATGTCCTTCATTTGGGTAGTTCCAGCCAGGGTTCAAACCCTTTGCAACTCCTGATGATCTTCGAATATGCAAATCAACCAATTCGAATACACATGGCAGCATATACATAAAGCATTTTAGTGAAATCAACTTTATATCATATAAGTAAATGGTTAGTTATACATCAAAATAGTCATTCATACATAAACCATAATAATAACATCTGATGCATAAACAAAGTCAATATTAGGAACAAGACAACATTTCCTTTTATTGTAGAAAACTATAATAGACATGGAAAGAGTTCCCCTAAGTCTTCCTCTTCTAGCTTCAAGCGGAACCATCCTCCAGGTCCGTCCAGTTCCAGTCTTCAACAACCTCCTTCCATAACCAATATCATGATATCTCAAGCAAGTGAGAGAATATCAACACTCAAGGAAACAAGGGTTTCCTGAACTTGGGGAAGTGCTTGAAGCACATGGATACTTCAAACTTGATCAGGGGATAATCTCAGTATAGTAATTCTATCATTTCTCTCCTCCTTAAGGCCTTCCCATTGAAGTCTTTTTATACTTCTCCCAAATTAGTTTTTTAGTTGGGAAACAGTTGGGAACAGTTGGGCCATGGGCACTAGGAGGTAATAAATAGGCAAAACCCGTGATCTCCACCCATAATTAAGGAAATTTATTTTTTTTAAGTGTTTTGACACATATACATGGGTTGGGTATAGACTAACCCGCATGTACATGCTTTTATCACAAGGAAAAGAAGTGTACAAGAAGTAAAACACTGTTTTTTTTTTAATATTTGGACCAAGTCTAGAAGGAGGGGTTGCCCTAGGCCATAAACCAAGCATCACAAATAACAAGGGTGATATTTGGAGCTATAATAGGCACTTTTCTGAATTTGGCTAAGTGTGGGATCAGTGAGGCCAAAGTGAATAGTGAAAAAAATTAAGCATGATCACACAATTAGAACATTTGATGACACAACATTGATCACTCATAACACATGAACGACATACTTCCCTCAATGTGACGACATTGTGACAAATTTTCCCAAGTGCGACACTAAAGGTACATTTTGCGTGATAATGAAGACACTTGTGCAACAATGCTTGAAACTTTTGATATGAGTGTGATACATGTCTACATGACAAGCATGAATCATTAGCACCAAGTTTATCCCTTGAAACAAAACAAAACTACATATGTGCGATGTGCAATGCTTGCCATGCTAAAAGACGAAAATTTGATTATCTTTTAAACGAGACAAGAATACTTACAGAAAACACCTGTGATGATTGTTTATACTTGCAATGAAAGCATGCAAAGTCAAAGTAGGCTCTGAAATTTGTATGTAGGCCAAAATTTTGGAGGTGTTGTAGCAGCAACAACAACTAGACATAAGATCAACAGTTTGGTTCCACTACCGTTGTTCTACCTCCATGTCATGGACAACTATTAGCTCTTCAACCTCTTGGGAAAGTTCTTAATCCTGCTACTGCTTGATTTCTTCTTCATATAGTTGTTTCTACCTTTCTTCTTCTACTTTCTTCAACATTACTTCTTCTTCCTCCTTTCTTCTTAATTCTTCTTGCATATTCATTTCTTCCTACTCTCTCTTATCCTCTTCTTCTTTCTGCCTTTTCTCTTATTCTTTACTCTTCTTCTCTTCTCACTGCTACTTCATTTTTCTCACTGCTACAATAGTCGCTTTTAGAATAACTAGATCAACTTTGAAGTTGTAGATTTGCTCCTTTGTTGGGCTAGGAGAAACCTTCCTTTTATATTTTATGTTCACTGACTTGCGCTCTTCTAGTTTCCTACTCTAGAGTCATGGGAAGGGTCAACCTAACTTCTTAGTGTGTGAGGCCTAGAGGCATTATATCATTTCTTGATCTTCTCTCCTCTGGCCTAGATAAAATCCCACATGGCTAATTAAAATGTAGCTTTTCACATTTCTACTTGTAAATACCTCTAGGATCATATTGATGGTAATATATCATGCCAAACCTGAAGTTCACCAACTCTTTGACTTCATCTTCTATAATCTTCATGTTCTTGATTTCATAAGATCCCACCTGCAAAGGAAAAGTAGGCTAGGGTGCTTTATTTTTCCTCTGCAATACTGCTGATAAGCTTGTGGCAAGATGATATGTGACCTCCTGCATAAAAAACTTATCTGTAGCATGCTTCAATAATAAATTATATGGTTTCTGGCAGCCAAACACCTTGAGGTCATTTCCATATTGTGAGGAAAACAAATCGGAATTTTTCTATACTAAGTCCATCACCTCATAGGACATGGTAGTGAATGCATAGAGATGTGAATCCATATATTCCTCAGACTTAGGAAGTGGTACATCAAATGAATATCACGGGCTAAATAGGAAGCAAGTTGCTACCCGTTGACATTGTTGAAGGCCATGCTCTTAATATCCAAGTGTTGCAGAATCCATTTGATGACATTTACACAAGGTGGAACTGGGAACCTACAAGAAGCCTTGTGGAAACCTAATCACTAGATGTTAATGTACACATGTCTTTCCCCCATATTTACCTTGAATTTTGTAGTTGTGAATGTATCTTTGACCATATGCCATGTGATATTAGAGTCCTTTTCAATGAAGAGTTGAGTATCAGATAAAATAGGAACAATACCTAGAGGACTCTCAACCACTTAATTGGTACCTATATCTATTGTTTCTTTTGAGGCTAATCTCTAGGGAGACATGATGATGGATACTGATGAAAAAGAGATGAGCTCAAAGCCTGTAGTACCTATAACCAAAAGATGCACTCATAGAAAAACAACTCATCTTAGGCATATCAATTCATCAATCAAACTTAAAGTAGGAAAACACTGACTAATGAGGAGGATTGCGTAGTTCTTGGGCTCTAGGAGGAAATATAGCTTCTGGAATTGTGCACTATGCAGTCTCAACAAATAGGGAGGAATCTTGGATCTTGAGACTAAGCAAGTCTCAACTAGGAAGGAGAGAGGAGGGATTGTGCAATGTGCACTCTCAAAGGCCAAACTTGGGCATTGAGGGTCAGATCTGTGTAATGAATTATTGGGCAAGATAGTGATTGCGTAATGCATAGTATTAAAGGCTAAGAGGTGATATTGATGATTGAGGTTGCGAAATGCAGAGTTGGGGAGGCAACAATTGTTGAAGGATTATGCAGTTTTTCTAGAGAGATAGAGAAAATTCCAGATATGAAGTTGGGGAAGGAATAAGTGTATATGGGAATTTGTGTGAGTTATATCTATCAATAACATGGGATATAAAATATCATGCAAAAGGAAAAACATGCATGCACAAAAAGACCCAGTTGTGACAACTGCTAGTAGGAAAAAAGCAAGAAGGAAATGTGACACTTATAAAAACTGAACGACAAACCAAAACAACACTTTTTGCAATCTAATAATGATAGAAAATCCATCTACCATGAAATAAAATGAGTGAAATAAAACTCATAGAGACAAATGTGACAAAAGCTACAGAAAAAGCAGCAAAAAATGACACATGAGAAACTTACTCGAAAAAGAGCTGCAAACCAAGTCTGAAGCTCCTTGATCTTGTGAGGAAGGATAGATCTCCAATGTTAAGTGTGAAAATGATCTCTACCAGCATCTATTATATAGATCTAGTCCCTACATGGTTAGGTTAGGGTTTATGACACACATTCCTAAAATCAAGGAGAAAGCGACACTTATCCTTAGATAAAAAAATAGAAAATTCGTGCTGCTTGTCCAAAGGCGATTTCTCGCTCCCTATTTTCTAGGGATGCACACTTTCTTGCTTCAGGGAACTGTATAGTCTCATTGGAAGAAGGGATTTTGAAATTCCCAAGGACAGAGTATTGCACAATCCACTGACTCAGTCAGTTGTGAAAACTTGACTCTTAGTGAGTGTACGTAGTACACATGCTCAGTAGCTGCCAATCTCTAAGGGTTGTGTAGTTTTGATCTTCAAGGGAATGCCTAGTTGAAATTATTAAGGGATTTCACAGTCTCTAGTGATAGGGATTGTGCAATTCCTAGAAGGAATACCGACGGTTAATGCAAGATCAAGGTAGAAGTTGACTTGTGTTTAGAATTTTTTTAGTTACTATCGACAAGAATTAGTCATGGTCAAGGCAACGTAGTGAAGTCATCACAAGCACTGCATGCAACGAAAAGTGATATTGACAGTAAAAAACAAGAGGAACACTTCACGACTGTGAAAGATAAGTTCTTATGAACTGAAGGTAGGCTCCAAAATCAAAGCATAAGAAAATTTTTGGAGGGGGGTTATAGCAACTACAACACCACCTATGACATTTATTAATGAAATAGGCGTGTCAGCCTTTTGTTGCATTACACATGAAATTGTCACTAAACTGCCTATTGGGCATCTTTGCACCATAACCCTAAAGACTTAACCTTTTTCACAAAAAATGCGCTTATGGTCTTCATGTCCTCACATAACCATGTCCTTGTGCTTATTTCTCAGCAAAAACTTAGTGTCACACCTTTGATTATTTCCAAGAATTTTTCTTTCAATATTATGTTTCTTATGAGGTGATGCGTCTCATGGGGACCACTACCTAACACACGAACCAATCATATTTCTATGACGATTACATATTGGCCAAGTCCTCCCGAAACAAAACTATTGTCATCATTTGTCGATTCACCTTTATGTCTCTTTCCTCCATCATTTTCCACCAATCTCGACACTTTTCTACCCCTCTGTGACTTTCGAGATGAGTTTCTTCTGAGGAGTTTCCTCCAAGGACTTATATTTTTAGGTCTTATTTCTTTTTGGGTTATGTTTCCTGTGGTATCATGCCATTGACACCTGGACCAATCATATTTTCACAGGGATGATCTGTCAGCCATGTTCTCTCATAGCTAATACCTCGGGCTTTACTGTTGGTGACTCTTAGAAAAAATTTCCAATATTGTTTCTTCTAAGGTGATGTGTCACTGCCACAATGATGCTACCTTTCGAAGGATGCCACGTGTCACTCACTAAGTAGTGCCACATATCACCTATTTTTTGCCCACTTGGCCACCAAACAATGTCGAATATGCATGCCATGTGTCACATGCCTAGAGTTCCAAATCACCCTATGCTGACATTATCAGACCCTGTTTCTCCTTCGGCCAGTAAAATCATGACAAGTGTCCTATTCTAATTTTTCCATGTTTTCCAATGTATGGTGGAACAAGGATCTTAGGCCTTGTTTTTTCCTCAAATTCCTTTGTTAAAATTTAGAACCAAAACCATAGGATCCAAGCACTTCGCCCATATGACCTGTTCCTCACAACCTATATTCTTAGATCTTATAATCTCAGGATCTCGAGATTTATGAATATGGAAGTGCGAGATATCTTCCAAGGAGGTCCCTTTTGAGGAATTTTCTCCTGAATATTGGTTCTTTCGAAATTACATGTCCTCATGCCACCTTCATAACCTAGAACTCGGATCCCCGTAACAAAACACTTGCCCCTCCTTTGAACACTTATGGGGTATATTCATCTGGCTTACATGTCCCAATGGCACCAACAACTTCTTCCTTCTAAGCTTAAAGCAATTAATACCATTCTTCCACTTGTACGTTGATTGGATTGTTGGGACCCATGTACTTGTCACTTTTGCCTACTAACTTTAATAGGCCATAACTCCCACTGTCGAGGGACAAATTCAAACTTTAGTATGTTGTTGGAAAGAAATTTCTGGGAAATATCTAACTATGCCACTTCTAAGGGTATTTTGATCTAATATTCTATGACATAAATTCCTTCAAATTCCGGGACTCAAACCACCATAGTTATAATATTTTATAGCTTCTTTACTTATCATGATACTATGATGGTTCTCTATCGAAGATTCCATATGACTCCCCCTAAACTTGACATACCATGCATTTTTCATCCTTTCCCATTTGACATCAATGCTAACATTATGCTCAACACATTTTCCACTTTCAGTAGATTCCCTAAGTATGGCTACTAGGCTACCTTCATCTAGTGTGGACAAGAGAATAGTAGCTTTTGGATGTTAAGAACCTATCCTGAACCCATATCGAGAGCTAGGAGATTCAGGTGGGTTCACAAAATATCAGGTTTAAGTCTTACTGCCTTCACATGTATCTTCCCACCACTAGATTTTTGGACACAATATTATAAAGGATTTCAAGTTACCTAAGAAGTCAAATTCTATGTCTCAAATTCATATCACTAAGAGGAATTATTTGGATGCCTACCCCCATAGCCCTAACTTAAGATATAATTTTATTATGTGGCCTTGTAATGGAAGATATTAGCATGTTGAGTTACAGTTTCTTTTAAAGAGTCTTTGAGTTGGGGTGATGGTACAACTCATATAACTTTAGTGAGTGGTGATGACAAAATTTTCAAAGACAAATATTAGCTTTATAATTTCCTCATATCACTTATCAGTGCAATGTAAAGAGCATACCTGTCAACAAATAATCTGAAAAGAGCTTGTAATGTGTGGGTGAAGTGTGTGCAAGTGGCTTGTGCAAATTACATATGTTAGAAAATTCCAAAATGTGGATATCATTTTATCCTTACTTGACTTGCAAATCAAACTATGTGAGATAGTTTCCTTCCATAAAATAAAAAATGTGCACATGTATGCATGTTTTACTTCATTCCTAATTAAACCACGTGAAGTTCGATCTATGTGAATATGAGATAAGATCCATTTTGATTCACCAAGGTTACAAAAATGTGTCAGGTGAAGAGCATCCTAAGATTACAAGTTCTTCTTCTAGTACCTAAAATGATAAAATTTAATTGTAATTTAAATGTGTTGAGTTTGGGCCATTCATGTGGAAAAGAAAAAAGAAAAGGTTCCCTTTAATGATTTATACCTAAGGTAATTGCCTAACTAACTGCAATTTATTAGTGAGTAGGGGTAGGATATGATGGGCTACCACCTTACTCAAGAAAAAATAGAAAAAACTACAAAATATTATAATTGTGTATATTTGTGTGGGTTAGTGACTTATAATCATGTGAATTGTGTAAACTACAAATTAAGAATTTGAAGGGACCCCATGAATATGTATTTGATAGTCACATGACCATTTGCATGAGAATACTGTAGAAATTCATTATAGATTCAAACTGCTAATTGTAATTTACTAAAACAAAAGACTTGAATCTACTCTACTCACCAACAAAAACCATTAAACAATCAAGAAATCACAAAGCATACAAGAGAAAGAATTCAACCAACACATTACACTATGATTTCCTGGGGAAATCCAAATATAAAAACTCCTGCTTTTTGTATACTGCATTAGTAAGAAAATAAGAGAAGATTACAATGCTTTTCTCAAGCCTGAGTAACCTCTTCACTATCTCTACCTATCTCACAACTTTCTAGATGAGCCCAGGCCAATACTTAACCAAATTTATGCTTGCCCAAGTCCCTGTTCCCTTGCACTATTTCCTTCAAAATTAGCCCCCTATTAATTAGGGAAATTCCTCAATATGAATTGTGTAATCCTCATAGGCCTTCCTTTGACTACATGCACCACCTGTACAATTTGGATGATTATACAATTGATAGTACATTGTCGCTAAACTCCAATCTCAACTGGGTAATTCTCATATCTGACATGCATGAGTTATTTATGAGTGAATCATCAGTTAACCATTGAAAACATGAAGCAACACTCCATTGTTTGACCTCCTATTAGTTCCTCTTATAGTTGGAACTATTTTAACTTACTTTAACTCAATTAAAATAAATTAATTAATTACAGCTCAAAATAAACTCAACCAAGGCTCTTATAATGTAGGAGACACTCTACATGACTCTAGTTATACCCTCAACTCGAATTAACTCAGCCAACTAAGTCAATTTAACTTAGTTAACTCATACAAGCTATCTTGTTATGTCGAATTACAATTGTATTCCTAATTTAATTCAAGGAAAAATTAAATTAGGATTCTCTTGTTGCATTTTCAACACTCCCTCTCAACAAGAAAGGGATTATCACATACCCCAATCTTGCCTCTATGGAACTCCAACTCTCCTCTTTCTAGTGCCTTAGTCAAGATGTCTGCATCTTCTTCCTTTGTAGGAATGTACTCCAACAACATTATTCTCCTCTGCACACAATCTCGTATATGGTCATATTGAATGTCGATATTCTTGCATTGATCATGAAAAACTAGATTCTCAGAGAGTTTGATACAACTCTGATTTTCACAGTAAATTACTGTAGGATCCATCTACTTCCAAATAACACAAAAAGGATATTCCTCATCCAGATATCTTCACAAGTTTCTTAACTACTCATGTACTTTTCTTTTATGTAACTGAGTGCAATTGATTTATGCTTCATGTTGTACCAAGAAAATGTTGTTGACTCAATACTAAAGATTCCCCCTTATGTTCTCTTCCTGTCGAATGGACTCCATGCCCAATCTACATCTGTGAAGCCTTGAAGCTTCACTCCCTCTGTGTGTTTGTACCAAAGACCAAATTAGGTGGTGCCTGTGAGGTATCTCAATACATGTTTAGCTACCTTCCAATAACATTTGTTTGGCTTAACCATTGCTTGACTAAGCTGGTTAACTGAAAAAAAATATCTTTGGTTGTGTGTTCACCAAAGACATAAGTGAACCCACAAGTTCACTGTAAATAGTAGCCTCCACTACTTCACTTTAAGTAGCATCTTCCTTCCTCTAATTTCCTACTAGAGGAGTCTCAATGGGTTTGTTTCTATCCATGTGGAACTTCTTCAGGATCTCATTGGCATACTTTCCCTGACAGAAAAATAGTTCCTCATCTCCTTGTCATACTTCCATACCAAGGAAATAATGCATGATCCCTAGGTCCTTCATCTCGAATTCTCTTGCAAAATATTCTTTGCAATATTTTACCATATTCTCATCACCTATTAGAATTAAATCATCGACATATATACTATAATCAACAATTCACCTTCAACCACAATATGGTAAAGGTTTGCATCTTCTTCACTTTTGGTGAAGCCAAACCTAGTGAAATAATTGTCAAACCTATTGTACTAAGCACGAGGTGCTTTTTTCAATCCATACATCGCTCGCTTGAGCCTGCACACATGTGACTTTATGTTGAAAGTCTCAAATCCTTCCGGTTGCTCAATTTACACCTCTTCCTCAATCACTTCATTGAGGAAGGTTGTCTTCACATCCATCTGATGTATCTTCCATCCCATTTACACTGAAAGTGCTAGAATAAATATGATTGTTGAGTACCTTTCTATTGGAGCAAAGGTCTCCTCGTAATAAATTCCCTCCACCTGAGAGAACCCTCTGGCCACAAATCGTACCTTGTGTTTCTCCACACTCCCATTTGATGCTTGCTTTACCTTGTAAAGCCATCTGGAACTCACAACTGACTTGTTTGTTGCTCTTGGGACCACTTCCCAAACTATATGTTTGAAATAATACTGACAGGGGTGGTGAATCAGTATTAGAAAATCAATAAATTTTTCATTTCCATAATCAGATTCATATACGCTACTTCAGTTAAGGGAACTCGCATGTACACGCAACTATGTTTAATGCAACTAGAATATATCCAACAAACTTATGATTCAGTTAATTCATCATATGTTGATATTTAATGAATGCAGTAGAACCTCATTAACCATATAAACAGTAACTAGGTGTAGTGAAAACAGAACTGATCATCACACATAAGAAACACACATGAACACCATGATATAAGGTGGAAACCCAATGCGGGACAAAAACCACATGTTGTCATCTTCCTTTAATATAACAAAAACCTGTTTACAATCTTGTACTGGCGCAGACTCATACCACTACACAGTCACCCACCTACAGAAGGCTACAACCTTCTCTCATTCTCCAGCTACTACTGGAAGGGAGCTACAACCCCCTAGCTCTTGTACTAGCCGATATATTTACTAGTAAGTAGGCGCCAACCTATAGAAGGCTCCAACCTTCACTCTTCTTCCAGGGACCACATTTCATAAATTTTCAGACTGGATACAACTGGAACACAACACCACAAACTGAAGGCCATGTTTAATCCAATTTTCATAATTGACCCATCAACAACATTGAAGCTCAAAATCAACCACCATTGCAATACAAACATTGCATCAACCAATCACTAAATTATGAACCACCCAACACTAAATCACTAAAGACCTATCACCAGAACACAGAGCAGAACCCAAAACTCTGCAACAACCACTAGAACCACCTGCAAAAACATATTGCATGATGTATACGCTACTCTGATGAACCGAACCAGCATGTATACGTGCTTTTACCAAAGCGAACCCATGTACAGATCTGCAAATTCTAATTTATAAACCTCACAGCTATTTCAGTATTCAGTCATACCCAGATCATAACATTTGCAAAATAAACACGCGTTAGTAATTCAGATCTAGTCTATCCATGATCAAACAACATAATGATAAAACATTCCAAGCCTTAAGATCCCGATCCATCATCCATAATCATCCACAAAGGTGCATCCTTGGTTCAGATCAAGCAAAGCATCACAAACCCATAACCTGCATATTGGATCTCACACTTCATCAGATATTCAATATTTTCACACTTGGCCTAATGATATTCTCCTCCTTTTATAGTGTTAGGCCTTTCTCAATACATGGTCCAAAACCACTTAGGACCATTACCTTGGACCAAATACCTGGGGTCAATACCTCGAACCAAATACCTGGGGTCAATACCTCGGACCAGATACCTTGGACCAATACCATGGATCAAAATACCATGGACCAAATACCTTGGACCAAAACATAGTTTCCCAAGATATATGCACATTTCCTTCTGTGAAAGTGTGTGTGTACGTTATATGCTCCTTTTGGTCTATTAACCTGTGTGTATATGCTCCTTTGTCAACGTGAACCTGTGTATACCTCTCTCTGATCACTAATTCTTTGCTATTGACCTGCTGCACTATGATCTATCATTTGAGTGAGTTGCCATCAAGGACAACACCTATATCATAATGCCAACAATCTCCCCCTTTGGACTTGATGGCAACAACAACACCAAGTCACTCTCCCCCTTTGACATCAAGGGCAAAGGGCGGACCAAGATATTCTCTCCCTTTGATATTCATTATGTTGTCCATACTCTCCCTAAGTACATGCTGAAATTTCCAATTGAGCTCCCCCTTTGTACATGCTAAGATGTACCAATCCATCCATTCTCCCCCTGAGCACATGTTGAATTCTATGATTGAAATCCCCCTTTGTATATGCTAAGATGTAATAAATTAGGTCTTTTCATGACCTTTTCATCAAATGATATACATGAATTTTTATAACAAAAACCAGCAATCTAAATAATACCATGATAGTCATCAACAACTATCATACACCATATATGATCTGCACCATAAGCATCTGTTAGCAACATCAGCAACCTATAACCTGCAATACCATTCTCTTGACCAACCAGTAGCAAGAAGTTTCATTTACCCATATAAGCATCATCACCAAAGACTTCTAACCATAATGCCAACAATGCATTATTCGAAACATATGCTCCCCCTAAACTTGTTCCATCTTTTCACTATCATATCTGATCATGCATATATCAGCAAGAAGTATCAAGGCATCATCATCAATCAGATATACATCAAGTTAGGATCAAAAACACTTCTAAACAACATCTTATGAATACCAAGCCATTTCCACACATCATCAGCAGATTGTAACCATCATCAAACAGAGCAAATAATTGACTGAACCATATCAGCCCCTTTTTCTTGAGTTTGTTCCACTGCTTTTCCTCAACCCATCATATACACGACTGTGTAGCTTCGAACTCGCATATATATGCGACTTGTCTTCATGAAACCTATGTATGAGATTTAGAACACTGAAGTTTCACACTTTCAGCTCCCTCTGAGTCTGTCTTGTATGTATACTCTGCTATGCCACATTTTTCTGACTGTACTTCCTTCTTCTTCCATATCTTCGACTATGATGATGTTTTCTCCTTTTGGTATGGTGCCCGTACTTTGTTCCTACATTCCTTTGCTATATGTCTAAACTTTTTACATGCATAACATCTTACATGTTTCATATTCCTTCTATTGCAGTCAATGGCTTTGTGACCAAACATATTGCAAGCAAAACAATATCCCTTAAAGTACCTGGAACATGATGATCTTTCTGTGTGACAGTCTTGCATCATTCTACTTCTGCATCTCACTGCAACATGTCCAAGATTATGACATACATAACACTCAACATTATTCATCTGAGAAAATAACCGACTATCACTTCCATAGTTTGGAGTAAAATATTTTCTTTGACGGATTTCTTTCCTTGGTTGTTGACGTGGTTGACCTCTTTTCTCCGTGTTGAACATTTTAGGGTTTGCGTTAGAGTTCCTTGCCTCACCCTGAGAGCTAGAGTCACCTTAAACAGATTCATGAAAACCAAGACTATTTTTGATAACAGGGGATCTTTGACTACTAAGAATATCATCCAAAATCTTAGTACTGTCTTGAAATCGTAACAGTTTATCCTTTTCTTCTAATTTTCCTTTTAGGATATTTACCTCAACCTAATGTTGCTCTTCTTTTTCCAGATGTTGTTTATTCAAGATTTTTTTAGCCTTTCTTCCTTCTTCCACTTGTTGCCTTAATTTGAGAATCTCATTTTCTTGTTCTTTATCTGCTTGAGGTAGTTCATTCTGCTTATTTTTCAAAGATATCACTTCATCTTGCAGCATTTGACATAATTTGAAGGCACACTCCAGCTGAGCTTTTAATCTGGAAACTTCTTTTTGGAGGGCAATCTCTCTTTTGTTAAATAGATCTTGTTGATCTAATGCTACATTTGCTTGTTTGTCTTCAATCTGAGGTGATTCAGAATCTGAATACTTGCTTCCACTTGACGGCAAGTTGTTGCTATTCCTTTGAGTTGTCTTCTTCTTATGACACACTTTCTTTCCCATTGTTCTATGGATCTCCTTCAAGTTATCAAGCTTATACCAAAGGACTTGCTCTGATACCAATTGTTGGAAAAGAGGGGGGGTGAATCAATATTAGCAAATCAATAACTTTTTCATTTCCATAATCAAATTCATATATGCTACTTTAGTTAAGGGAACTCGTGTGTACACACAACTGTGTTTAATGAAACTAACGTATATCCACAAACTTATGATTTAGTTAATTCATCATATGTTGATCTTTAATCAGTGCAGCAGAACTTCATTAACCATATAAACAGTAACCAGGTGCAGTAAAAATAGAATAGATGATCACACATAAGAAAAACACATGAACACCATGATATAAGTTGGAAACCCAATGCGGGAAAAAAACCACCTGCTGCTATCTTCCTTTAATATAAGAAAAACCTGTTTACAATCTTGTACTGACCTAGACTCATACTAGTACGCAGGCACCCACCTGCAGAAGGCTACAACCTTCTCTCATTCTCTAGCTACTACTGGAATGGAGCTACAACCCCCTGGCTCTTGTACTAGCCGATATGTTTACTAGTACGTAGGCGCCGGCCTACAGAAGGCTCCAACCTTCACTCTTCTTCCAGGGACCACGTTTCATAAATTTTCAGACTGGATACACCTGGAACACAACACCACAAACTGAAGGCCACATTTCATCAAATTTTCATACTGTACCCATCAACAACATTGAAGCTCAAAATCAACCACCATTGAAATACAACCATTGCATCAACCAATCATTAAATTCTAAATCACCCAACACTGAATCACTAAAGACATGTCACCATAACACAGAGCAGAACCCAGAACTCTGCAACAACCACTAGAACCACCTACAAAATCATATTGCATGATGTATACGCTACTATGATGAACTGAACCAGCATGTATATGCGCTTTTACCAAATCGAACCCGCGTACATATCTGTAAATTCTAATTTATAAACCTCATAGCTATTTCAGTATTTAATCATACCCAGATCATAACATTTGCAAAATAAACATGCGTTAGTAATTCATATCTAGTCTATCCATGATAAAACCACATAATGATAAAACATTCCAAGCCTTGAGATCCTGATCCATCATCCATCATCATCCACATAGGTGTATCCTTGGTTCAGATCAAGCAAAGCATCACAAACCCATAACCTGCATACTGGATCTCACACTTCATCAGATATTCAATATTTTCACACTTGGCCTAATGATCTTCTCCTCCTTTTATAGTGTTAGGCCTTTCTCAATACCATAGTCCAAAACCACTTTAGACAAATACCTTGGACCAAATACCTGGGGTCAATACCTCGAACCAGATACCTTAGCCCAATACCATGGATCAAAATACCATGGACCAAATACCTTGGACCAAAACTTAGTTTCCCAAGATATACGCGCCTTTCCTTCTGTGAAAGTGCGTGTGTACGTTATATGCTCCTTTTGGTCTGTTAACACACATGTATATGCTCCTTTGTCAAGGTGAACCTGCGTATAGCTCTCTCTGATCATTAATTCTTTGCTATTGACCTACTACACTATTATCTATCATCTGAGTAATTTGCCATCAAGGACAACACCTGTATCATAATGCCAACACTATAGGCTTTAAACTTGTAGAGAAATTACCTACAAAATAATTCTTAAAAAAATAGAAAATATACAATGGCGAGAATATAAAACAAATACACAAATATTTCCCTGGATCCCAAAACCAGGACTATCAAATTGATTTTTCACTATTTTCCTTTCAATGTTACAATACATATATATACATTTCGAAGCATTCGTAAACCCCAATCCATTAACCCTGTATTAGAACATAACCTTAGTTCCCTTGACCGGATCTACAAGATACCATGGGAAGAAAACCATCGTGCCCAAAACCATGTGAAAATCCATGCACAAGACCATAAGTAGGTCTGGCCACCTAATATAGAGTCCAAAAAAGAAAAAAGTCCCTAGGGCGATACCCCAGACTCCGTGCAGGGGGGCTACCACCCCCTTGCAAACCCCTCGACACCCAGCATTCTCCCACTTGTTGTTTTATTTTCCACACAGGGGGTCACAAGAGAGCTCATTCATTCATCCATCCCTGTAATTCCCATCGTTTCTCTACACCAAGAAAACTTCTCAGTGCTCATAGACATTATCAATGCATCTGCAACATTTTTCAAATTGTCCACCTTTACCAGCAACACCTTTCTATCCTCAACCATATCCCTCACAAAGTAATACGGAACATCAATGTGGTTTTTCTTTTATTGATAAGAAGGGTTATTTTCCAAGAAAATTTCACTTTGGATATCATAGTCTATCCTTATATCTCGTTATACTAACCCCATTCTTGAACACAATCTCTCCAACCAAACTGCTTCCTTGCTTGCATGAGTGGTTGCCATGTATTTTGCCTTTGTAGTTGAAAGTGCCACTATAGACTCTCTCTTACTCATCCAACTAACTACACCTCCAAATAGGTTAAACACATACCCACTCGTAGATCTTCTATGATCCAGATCTCCAGCCTAGTCTGCATCAACAAAACCACGAATATCCAAAACTCTATCCATTCCTGGTCTTTCTTGGTAGCACATACCATAATCATTGGTGCCAAGCAAATATCTGAAAACCTACTTCACTGTTGTCCAATGCTCCATCTCTGGTTTTGAAATAAACCTGCTCAATACTCGCACTGCATGTGAAATGTCTAGTCTAGTACATACCATTGCATACATCAATCTACCAACTGTGCTTTTGTATGGAACATGGGACATTTCCTCTTCCATTTCTTGTGTCTTGTGACACTATTTAGCAAATAAGTTTACACCTATAGGAATAGGAACCTTCACTGGTTTACTATCCTTCATATTAAACCTCTGCAGTATTGTCTCAACATACTTCTTATGGTTTAAAGATAGCTTCCTCTTTTCCCGATATCATTTAATTTCCATGCCCAAAATATAGTTGGAAGCACCAAGATCCTTCATGTTGAATTTGGAGGACAATTGGGTCTTGAATTCCTAGATAATTTCTTTTTTTATTTCCAATCAGCAACATATCATCCACGTACATGACCAGATAAATAACACAATCACTAATTAATTTAAAATATACAGAGTGATCCGCTTTGCTTCTAGTGAAGCCAAGTCCCCATATAAATGTTTCAAATTTCTGATACCACATCCTTGGTGACTATTTTAACCCATAAAGAGACTTTTTTAACCTGCATACTAATTCTTTCTTTCCCTTCACTGCAAATCCTTCAGGTTGCTTCATGTAGATCTCTTCTTCCATATCCCCATGAAGAAATGTTGTATTCACATCCATCTGTTCTACCTAAACATCAAAAGCATCATCAATAGGTAAAAGTAATCAAATAGAAGTTACCTTCACAATAGGATAAAAGATATCACCAAAACCAATTCCTGATACCTCGAAATAAGCTTTTTCTACCAACCGAGCTTTGTGTTTCTCCAAATTGCCTTATGCATTCATCTTCTTCCTAAACACCCATTTTTTTCCAATGGGTTTCCCTCCAACTAACAAATCCACCAGATCCCAAGCCTCATTTTTGTCCAAAGATGTAATTTCATCAACCATGGCCTCCTTCTAGATTTTTCCATCCTCTGAATCAATTGCCTCCCTGACAGTTATAGGATCATCATCAATAATGGATAAGGAAAAATTTGAACAGAAAGAAGATGGACTATACCGTTGTGGTTGCCTTCTTTCTTGAATTGACCTTCTCACAACTGGATTTTGTGGCTTTTCATCTTCTGATTCCTCTTCTGCCGTAGAGTTTGATTCTTCCTCCTTTAGCTCAAGCTCTATCTTTGCAGGTTCCTTTGGTAGGACTTCATGTTTAATAACATATTTTACCTCTATAAACACCGCATCTCGGTTGTACACAACCTTCCTTGTTTCTGGGTTCCAAAGCTTATAACCTTTTAAACCATCCTTATACCCAATAGAGATGCACCTTTCTAATTTACTATCCAACTTGGTTCTTTTCTCCTTTGGAACATGTACATATGAATCATAGCCAAATACCCTCAAATGTGAAAGACATGGTTTCGAACCAGTCCATACCTCATGTGGATTCTTATCCTCCAATGTTGATGAAGATGATATGTTGACCAGGTAACATGTAGTCTCCACCACCTCTACCCAGAATTCATTCCCTAACCTGGCACCACTTAGCATGCTTCTTGCCTTTTCCATCAACGTCTTGTTCATTCTTTCTGAAACTCAATTTTGTTGAGGTGGCTATGGAGTATTCTTCTGTCATGCTATATCACACTTCTTACAGAACTCTTCAAATTCATTCTTACAGAATTCTCCACCATTATCTATCCTCAACACCTTTATCTGGTTTTCCACCAGAGCCTTAAATTATTTAAACCTGTCAAAGACTTTAGATTTCTTCCTAAGGAAATATATCCATCTATTCCTTGAGAAGTCATATATAAATGATACATAGTACATAGACTTACCTAGTGATGGAACTGACACAGGTCCAAACACATCACTATGCACAAGTTCTAATATTCATTTTTCCCTCTTAGCACCAGAGGGGAAACTCACCTGATTCTGCTTCCCATATACACAATGTTCACAGAAATTAAAATCTGGAGAGAAATTAGACATACCTTCTACCATACCATTACCATGAAGTATTTAAAGGACCTTCTCTCCAATATTTCCAAGCCTTTGATGCCATATCATGATCTTTTCTCTAGAAACCACTAAATTTTCTAGTACTTTCAAGAACCACAGAACTACTACACCCATCAACAACAGTACTACCCAAAAGCTTGTACAGAGTTCAAATTTGAACTCCCCGCATCAATATTAGTGCTCAGTGAACCATCTTGTAGGTATCATTCTCGAACACTATTTTTACACGTGCATCATCCATCTTACTTACAGAAATTAGATTTATGGCCAATGCAGGAATATTCAAAACACCCAAAAGTGTTCTAATCCTTTCACCTTGCAACTTCAACTTGAATTTTATGCATCTGATGATTCTAGCCTCCCTAAAATCCCCTAAGAACACATCACCACCGTCATATTTCTCATACTTGTAGAACCACTCCCTATGGGGAGTGAAGTGAAAGGATGCACTGGATTAAACCAACCATGCCTCATGATCCACATGCGTACTTGAAGAAGAAGGCAAGTACACATCCCCACCTTCATCTAAGGTGGTTTTCACTTCTATGGAAGTTACATCATAAGATCCCTTACCTTTCTTAGGAGTTTTATATCTATAGTCTTTTTTTAAATTCCCTTCCTTTCCACATTTCCAATACACCTTTACAGGTTTTCCTCGAGATTTAGATCTCCACTCGAGGACTTATTTTTATTTATGTTTTGGGACCATCCTCATACAGAAAACGCATCTCCATTCTGGCCCTCCATAGTTTTCCATCTCATCTCCTCTAACACAAAGGATGAGATTATCTCATCAAACTTGAAGGTATTTGTATTGCTACCTATTGCAACAACCAAACTATCCCACGAATCTAATAGAGAACATAGTAAATTGATGCACTTATCTTCATCTGAAATTTTAATATCAACTTATAACAATTGGCTTACCATGGTATTTAAGGTGTTCGTATGCTCTGTCACCGAGTCTCCATCATTCATCCTCAGGTTATACATATTTTTTCTATAGGAACAGTTTATTCACCAGAGACTTATATTGGTAAAAAGTCCCTAACTTGTCCCACAAAGACTTCGTCATAGCTTCTCCTGATACATTCAATAATATTGAATCTAAGATACACAACCACATTGTGCTCTTTTATTTCTGATCCAGATTCACCTAGTCTTCATCTGACAATGTCGTTGGTTTAGTACCCAAATCTACCACGATCCACTAATCTTTATCCACCAATTGATCCTCCATCTTAACCACAACTCAAAACTCTGACCATTAAATTTCTCGATCTTTATCTTTCCACTGCTTGCCATCTTCTTTCACCACAAGAGTCGATCCCACAGATATCCCACTGAACAAGGTCTACCACATGCCTGAGAAAAACCACTCAACAACAAAGGTGTCCCCTTGAAACCAAAAGAACTCTGATACCAAATGTAGGTTTTAACCCTATACAGAAAGTATCTGCAAACGAATTCCTAAAAAATACTAAATATACAATGGCGAGAATATAAAAAAAATACATAGATATTTCCCCTGGATCCCAAAAACGAGACTACCAGATTGATTTTTCATTATGTTCCTTTCAATGTTACAATACATATATATACATGTCGAAGCATTCATAAAACCCAATCTATTAACCTTGGATTAGAACATAATCATAGTTTCCTTGACCATATCTACAAGATACCATGGGAACAAAACCATGTGCAAACCCCATGCAAAAGACCATAGGTAGGTTTGCCCACCTAATATAGGGTTCAAAAAAAAAATCCCGAGGTGCTACCCCAGACTCCATGCAAGGGGGTTACTGCCCCCATTTCAACCCCTTGACACCCAATGTTCTCACACTTGTTTTTTTCTTTTCCACGGAGTGGGTCACAGGAGAGCTTAGTCATTCGTCCAACCCTCCAATGTCGATCTTTTCTCTACACCAAGAAAACTTCTCAGTGCTCACAAACTTTTTCAATGCAACTGCAACATTATTCAAAGTGTCCACTTTTACCAGCAACACCTTTTTTCCTCAACCATGTCCCTTACAAAGTGATACTAAACATCAATGTGCTTTGTATTTGAATTATAAGTAGGGTTCTTTGCCAAGAAAATTGCACTTTGGCTGTCACAGTTTATCCTTATAGCTCATTGTACTTGTTAGAGTCGGTTTGGTCAGCCCTCCGTCAGAGATCAAAACTCTTTATGAATTTCATTTTTAGGTGTCTCGCTCCATTCATTCAGTTTCATTCTGCTAGGGGCATGCCATGATCTGATGGAGAAGGTCATGCTAGTCATTTCCCCTCATGTCTGGCTCCTGCTGGCTTAGGTCTTTTGTCAATGACCACCAAAGTTCATGACAGTCAAGGTCTGGTCCTTTAGTGGACAAAAGCCATTTTTGATCATTTGGTCTAGGGATTAATCAATTTGGTCTTTAAACATGTCTAGTAAAGCCATGCAGGCCAGAGTGAGTCCCTTTTAAAGTAATGATTCAGAGAGTTTCATCGTCATATGGATAAACTTCGACTGTTCTTCAAAACTCTATTTTGAAGAAAAGTCAAACAGTGTCATTTGTGATAAAATTTTCAAAAGTTTGCCAATTGATTTCTTCAGAGGAAGACATGTTTTCAGTGGCCAAATGTCCTGTCATGCAATCCCTGCAAAAAGTACCGAAAATTTCATCATTTAAGCTAAAATTTCAAAGGGAAAGTGAAAATCAGTGTTGCTGTAAGTCAGTGAAAAAGTGTCAAAACATAACATTAGAAAATGGGTTTTTGGAGAAGCAAAAATTTAACCCATCACTTCCAAGTATTTATAAACAAGTTTCCACCAAAATCGAAGCCATTGTGCAAACCAAATGCTTGGGGAAACATTTCAAACTGTTTGAGTGTGCATCGTGCACTTTAGAGCAAGATTGGAGGCGGTTTACAGTGCGCTGCACATATAGGCAGGGGTGCGGCGCACACACAAGGCACAGTGCACACAGAGCCCACCCGCAGTGCAAATTCATAACTAGCGCGGTGCACACCCGGAGCGCGGCGCACTGGTTTTACGCGCGGCCCACATAGACAAAGCACCAGAAACGTGCCAAAACTCCCTCAAATTTTTTGTGAAGCACATCAATTGCAAGGTAGGCTCGAAACATCACTTGTTCATCAAATTTTATGAGTGATATGGTGGTTTTATGCATGTGATTGAATGCAACAAATTTCATAAATTCAACCACAAGAAGACACCAAAAACCATTGATGCTAGGGTTGTATAAGTGTATGTTGATGCCAAGGCTCTATTTTTCCTGCCCTACCACTTTTCCTTATTCCCCTATGCCATTTTTCCTATTATCACTACCCTAACACTACCAAACTCATATTCCCTTTCCCCTCCTCCTATTGGTCAATAAAAACCCCAACCCCTACCTTATTAAAACCCCAAACCCTAACCTATCAAAATACCCAAAACCCCTACATATCCCTAAACAAAATTCTCCCTATAACTCCTATTCCCATTACATTACTCCCCTCCTAATACTCCCTCTGTTTCATTGTTCCACTTGGTGGCAGATATCAAAAACAACACCCAAATTCACCATCATCAAAGGGCAGCCTTAATACAGTATATAAACAACAGTCATGGCATCTGAGGGTTCATCAGAGTATGAGTTGGAAACTCACAGTGATACAGCTTCAGGAGAATAGGCCCCCAGGAGACATCACGGGAGTGGAAAACATGTTAGGGATGAGACAAACACCCTCACTGAATTGCAGGCATGCCCTCTTGCTATGTCATGTTTCCAGCACCTAGCATGTTTTGAATTTTGTCAAAGGGTGGAAAATGTTAGAGTTCATCATGAGTTGGCCCGTCTTTTTGTGCTTCACCTACATGGAGGTCAGTCTATCTTGGACAGGGTCACCTTCACATTGACACCCGAAACTATCTCAGTGGCAACAGGCATACCAAACGTTGGAGAACAGTGGCATAAGAAGAAGAAGGTGGATAAACAATACTATGAGGCTTACATTAAGGCCAGTTGTTTGAGGCATCTCACAAGAGTCTTCCCATTCAGATATTTGAAAGATGAGTATGCTCCGCTCATGAAATTTATCATGAAGTACTTCAGTTGTGAGGGGAGGTTCTCTCGCCTATATGCCTATCACATCAGGTTGCTCATGCACTTTACCAGGGTGCGGATGATGAACCTCCCATTTTTCATTTGCAGGAACATAGAGAGGATGAACAATTTCATGCAGCATAAGACCCCTCAGCAGCAACTTAACAGTGTTTATCACATTGCTCTTATCCGGATTTTGGTGGATCATCAGTTGGGATTGTAGGGCATTGCTTGGGAGGACTTCATCTCCTGTGACTTCTTCAGCACTCCACAGGTAGTATCAGAGGCAGAGCATGAGATAGGTGGTCCTTCTCATTAGTATGAGCGCCATGAGACCACTACTATGCCAGTATTCATTACCTATCAAAGAGGCAGTAGAAATTTGTTTGCAGCGGCAAAGCGAGTGTTATCTCCACCTGGGGTGGAGGGGGCCTCACTTCCTACATCGAAGACACCGGAACAGGACAAAGGTAAGGAGCCAATGCATGATGAGGGGCCTTTAGGTGAGCCATCAGGGGAACGACAGACAAAATTCTTTCTCCTTCATGATGATGAGACAGATACAGAACCGACAAATGCAGAGCTTAGAGAGATCATCCAGGAGTAGCAATCGGAGATTGAAGCCTTATCCCTTGACTTGGAGAGGGCTAAGTGGAACATGAAATATCTAGAGCAGAGGAACAAACAGCTTGAAGATCATCAGGTGATTATGGAGCTACAAAACATTCGTGAGCATCGCCAAGCTGCACAAAGGAGAAGAGTTGAGCTCACATCATTGGAGCAAGAGATCAATGAGGACCGGGAGGCCCATCTCGAGAGCATTAACATGCACTTGGAGAGGTTGCTGGACAAGGCCCATAAGGACCTTGCCTTACTGAGACACATGGCTTTCCATTACAGGGCACGAAACATGAGTGCAAGGGCCCGGATAAAGAGCTTGAAGGAAAAATTGAGCAAAGCAAAAAAAGAGGCAAAAGAGGCAAAAGAGCAAGACCGGCTTTGAATCTTGGCTGAAGCTTCTTTGGCACAACATAGCACTTCATAGGGGACCTCTGGCCCAAATCTCAAGAAATTTGGGGAAATTTTGGTCACATAACAAATTTTTGGGCAAAACATAGGTTTTTTCTCCCAGTGGCACGGCGCTAAAAATTGGGAGCTCCAAATGAAGAATGGTTTGCATTTTTGGATTTAACATGAAAAATCACGACTACTGGTGCTTGGAAAAGAAATTTGGGCAATATATGAGTCTCCAGGAGGTCAAAAACACCCAAAAAGTGACCTCTCTGCCCCTATTTTGACACACAAGAAGCAGTCTTGGGAGAATGAAGATTTGGAGGGGCAAATGAGCACCAAAGTCAGAAATTCCAGTTGAGTTAGAAATTAGACAGCATAGGATTTGCAACAAGCACACTTGGGCACATTTTGGACTCCTGAAAATGCCTCAAAACAGGCTCCCAAGTGGCACGACGCACAGAGAAAATGGCGCGGCGCATACAGGAAAAAATGCCAAATTTGCCTCCGTTTCGCGAAATTTCGATTCGCGACTTCTCCAAGTGGGCCTACTCATCTACATTTCAGTTTTTTGGCACTAAGGTGGCATTTAAAGTATTTTCTCTCCAGATTGGCTTCTATCCAAGTGGCGAAAGAAGGAAAACGATCACCCAAGCGATTTGTCATGTTTGTAATGCTGCACCTGTCGCTGATGGTTGGCTCTTCACCTCCATTTTGTAATGATTCGAGTAACTCCCCAACCCTTGGGTGTTCTATCTATTCATGGCACATTCTATATATTGTATGCAAACCATTTGCAAAGGGTTGGTTGGCTTGTAACTTCTGGGAGACTGTGGGAAAGAAACTCTGCTTCTTCACTATATATTTTTGACAGAGAATTCATGAAAGGCAACGGCTCTGTTTCATGAGATTCATGTGGTTGTGAGTGTAGCAAATGTGTCTCTTATGTTTCCATATGTATTTTGTTATGTTTCATAATTCAATTCATGTTCATTTCCAGTGAAATCTTCTGAGTTAGATAAGGTAGAATTCAATTTTATTGCTCCGCCTATGGGAAAAATTCATGTTCAGCGTTCTTCTTCTGTTGAAAAGGATTCATGTTCCTATGCCCTTTTCACTCTCCTAAACAATCTCTCCATTCCACATTATTTCAAACTAAATTGCTACATTTTCCGCCTGTCTTGCCTCACGGAGTATTCTGTGCCTTTGTATTAAATTCTTTGTTCATTGTTGTCCGTTGGTCCCATAACATCCCAGAAGCTCAGTCATTCATAAAAATTGTTTCTCGTATCCATATTCACTTACTAGCCTAAGATAAATATTTCACTGTAAGTCATCTCAGATTGTTTCGTTTATCTATTCACTGAGCGTGACTCGGAGAGAGCCCTCTCCTGTTCTGGTAGGGCTAGCTACCAGACTGAGCGTGGTTTGTGGTTACCCTGAATTTTGCCTTCCTTTAGCCTAAGGCAGATTTTGGTGCTAACATAGTGGCGACTCCACTAGGGAAACTAAAATCAAATCCCCTTACTTCTTAATAATTCTAAGCCTCCGGATGATAAGTTTAGGATTGGATAGGCTGAGTAAGTTGGTTGTGTCCTGTGATTTTTCTCAATAGCACGTTGGCTTCGAGACGATATACCAGAGCCAATCCAGACCTGGATCCTCCTCATATTTACGAAATCCCCAATTTGATTCCGAGACTCCTTCATCAAGAGAGCACCATAACTCCCGTGTTCAAATCCCATTCATGTCCTAACATTTTTGAGTATCTTGAAGAGCTTGAGTTTGACGAACGGTTTGAAATATCATTGTTCGAGTCTAAATCTGAAAAGGCTGTTGACTATACTGTCCCCAATCCACAATTTCTTGTAGATTTAGAAATCGAAAGAGCTAACTAGTTAATTCATAATTATATTGTGACATAGCCTCAAACTCCAATTGCTAGCCCCTTACAAACTGTGCAAACTCCTCCAACACCTCCAAGGCCAAATCCACCAAGAGTGATGGCGGCCCATTTCGTACCCCTTGTTCTGCCTCAAGTTCTAGATGATATGCCTGCAGATTATCAAAGCAAAATCCTGTTTTTTGATGGCACTCCTAACGGCATTACTGCTCAGCAACATGTGGACAAAATGGCTGATTTCTATGAACTTCATGAGATCGATGCATAGAATGTGGCAATGAGACTCTTTGTACAGACATTTGCAGGTGATGTGAGGAAATGGTTCAGAGGTTTGCTGGCGGCAAGTATCACTACCTAGGCCAACCTACAAAGACAATTTTTAAACCGATGGAAAGTGAAAAAGAATCCTCTTCAAATTCTGGCTGAATATGAGAAAATCAAATGAAACGCTGGTGAGTCGGTCCAAGACTATTGTGTTAGATTCAATTCAGTTTATAACGAAATTCCAGATCATCTAAAGCCACCTGTGGGACTAGCTATGATGAAATTTCCAGATGGTTTTGATGCTAACATGGCCTACCAATTAAGAGAGAGAGAACCGGCCACAATGGAAGACATGCAGAAAATCGTGGTCAGTGTTGAAGAAAATCTGTTATCCAAGAGGTCTAGAGCGAAAGCAGGAAAGAAAGTCACTGTTAAGGAAGAGTCTTCTTCGATGGATCAATTACTCAAAAAGGTAGAGCAGATGCTTGAAAGGGTGAAGCTCGAAAAACCTGAGCCACAAGTTAGAAATCCTAACTTCTGTGGCCAGCAGTAGCAGCCACAATATAGAATAAGACAGAGAGATCAGCGCGCCCAAGAGCAGACAGCACAACATCCAATACAGACACCTTTGCAGCAAAATTTTGTGCATGGACCGGAGTCAGATGAGGACGGAAATGTAATAGGTGAAGAAAACCACCTCTTTACTCTAGATGAGCTACCTACTTACATTACCGAAGAAGAGGAGTGTGCGGTGAGCTCAGCTACACACAAAGATGCAGATTTCATTCTAGCAAGTGACACTGTTTTACAAGAAGAATCAAAGGAGTATCAAAGGGGGTATATGAATGCTCTGTCTGCACAGCAGCAGCGATATTCACTCAGAAATAGAGATGTGTCAGCCAAACCAATTCAGAAAAGGAAGGATGTTGAAGCTTCAAAGAATGATTCATCAGTTTCACAAAGGAAAGGAAAGGAGGCAGTTGGTCCGGAGAGCAGCAAATCACCATCAGCAGAACAATCACATCAGCAAGCTGCATCAAAAGAAAAGGAAAAGAAAGAAATCCCAGTCAAAGAGGTAGAAAAGATTCCCGCTTTTAACTTAGAGAATGAGATTTCTAAGTTAAAGGTATCCATCCCCTTGACTGAAATAATGAAGAACAGCAGTTATAGAGGACAAGTATATAAGATGTTGAATTTGGACCCAATGTCTGACATGGTGAATGTCGAAGATGATCAACCTGAAATGATTTTTGGGTCAACATCGAATGGTGAGTCTCCTGATAGTGATGTGCCACCCTTTTATATCAGTTTAAGAGTGCATGATTTTGTGTTACATAATGCCATGTTCAATTCTGGAGCTTCTCACAATCTCATGCCCAAGGCTATCATGGATAAGCTTGGTTTGGACATCACCCGGCAATACCATGATCTCTATTCATTTGATTTCAGTAGAGTAAGATGTATAGGACTCATCAAAGACTTGGTTGTGAGTCTGGATCAACTCCCAATGAAGAATGTTTTGATGGATGTGGTTGTAGTAGATATTCCTCCAAGGTTTGGCATGCTTCTTTCCAGGTCTTGGGTAGCGAAATTGAAAGGGACACTACAGCTAGATTTCTCCTATGCAACGATTCCGGTGTTTGGACAAATGAGGAAATTGTATCGGGAACAAAAAATGAAATACATGATCATAAGCAAGGAGAAACAAATAAATTATCCAATTAACTATGCACATACAGATTTAGAGTCTTTTGTTTTATATTCAGATAGTTTAAATGATATAGATAGTTAGTTAGTAGAAGCAGATGATATTCTGGAAATAACAGAAAATTTCAGAGAAATTTTAAAGAAAAAAGGACAAGAACAGCATAACACTGTTGGGCAATCAGCTGAAAGTAATGGACAGCAAGCAAACAAGGCACATCAAACAGATTTCCAGCACTGGCAAGAGGAGGAAGAAGGTTTGTGGACCATGGATTTTGATGGAGCAGTAGGAAATGATGGCACTGGAATTGGAATTTGGGTACGCAGTCCTTTCTCCGCCCCGAACAAAGTGCCTAGTAACGTGCGGGTATGCTCTTACAAGTTGGCTTTTGAGTGTTCAAACAATGAAGCTGAGTATGAAGCTCTGATTGCTGGCCTGAAGATTTTAAGAAAGCTTAATGCTAAGAGAATTTCGGTATATGGCGACTCCGAATTGGTAATAAAGCAGGTCAGAGGCGAGTATCAAGAAAATCATCCTAGGATGCGAGCCTACCGTAATGCAGTTCTAGACATCCTAAAATTATTTTCAGAATACACCCTGACATGTGTGCCTCATATACAAAATAGTATTGCTGACGCTCTTGCGAAGGCAGCAAGTAGTTTGAAGATCCCAATGAACTCTAGCAATAAATTCGAAATCCATGTCAAGCATCGTCCAACCATTCCAGACAATCAGAGATATTGGCAGGTGTTTCAAGATGATGAGGAGATTAATGATTTTCTGCAAAACAAAGGCAAGTTCAAAGAAACCTCAATAGATGTAGAAAATGACGATGGTAAAGGGAATGGTATAGATGAAGTACAGATCAATGAAATGGACGTGTTGCAGCTGAAGAATAACGTTATTCCTAAAGGCTTGATACCTTTAGAAGAACTTTTTGATCAAGATGATGTAGCCTGCAAGCCAACATTGTAGCCAATAGAGAAGGGTGTAGAAGAGGTCAACATCAGAACAGCTGCTAATCCTAAGTTGGTAAAATTGTCCAAAGCATTGCCGCCAAAGATCAAGGACAAATACATCAGTTTGCTGGCTTCATTTGCAGATGTGTTTGCTTGGGACTATTCTGATTTAAAGACATATGATACCAATATAATTCAGCACACTATACCCATCAAGCCCAATCAAAAACCATTCAGACAGAAGTTGAGAAGGATAAATCCAAAGTTGTTGCCATCTATTGAAAAGGAGGTAAACAGGTTGTACAAATCAGGGATCATTATGCCCATCAGATTTTTAGATTGCATCTCTAACTTGGTGCCCGTACGAAAGAAGACAGGTGAGATCCACTTATGCATTGATTTCAGAAATCTCAATAAAGTTTCATTGAAGGACAACTATCCACTGCCCAAAATGGACCATATACTTCAGTGAGTAGTGGGGGCATCTCGTATGTCACTACTTGATGGCTATTCTGGATATAACCAAATTTCTTTCCATGAAGATGACCGAGACAAGACAGCATTCACCACTCCATGGGGAACCTTTGATTACGCCAAAATTCCTTTCGGTTTAAAGAATGCAGGTGCCACATTTCAACCTGCAATGGACTTGGATTTTAAAAATGAGAAGGATGTCTTTTTGGTGGTGTACTTGGATGATTTGACGGTGTTTTCCAAATCTGATGAAGAGCACATGCACCATCTAAAAACTATCTTTCAAAAGTGTAGAAATTATGGTTTGTCGTTGAATCCGAAGAAGAGCTTGTTCGCCATGGAGGAAGGCAAATTACTTGGGCATATTATCTCAAAAGATGGCATTCGTATTGACCCAGCACGTGTGTAAGCAATTCAGTAAATTGATCTTCCCTGGAATAAAAAAGAGATACAATCGTTCAATGGTAAGATGAATTTTATACATCGCTTTGTACCTAATCTTACTGAACACCTAAAAGAAATGACCAACATGCTTAAGAAGGAGAGCCAAGCAAAATGGACGGAGGAGGCTGTAAAATCTTTCAATTTGGTCAAATTGGCTCTTTCTTCAGCTCCTGTTCTAGTCAGCCCAAACTACACTCAGGATTTCATATTGTTTTTGTTTGCTTCGAAGCACACTATGGCAGCAGTATTATTGCAGAAAATAGATGACCATGAAAGACCCATTGCATTCTTCAGCAGAGCTATAAGGGATGCAGCCTTAAAGTACAACCTCATTGAGAAACAAGCCTTGGCACTTGTGAAGGCATTAAAATATTTCTGGGTGTATATTCTACATTCTCATATTCTGGCCTATGTACCTAACGCTGCTGTAAAAGATGTTTTAGTGCAGACCGATCCTGAAGGAAGAAGAGGCAAATGGATTGCAGCCTTGCTGGAATATGATGTGGAAATAAAGCCCACAAAGCTGGTCAAAGGACAGGGATTGGCAAAGCTAATGGCCGAATCAAACTTGCATGCCTTGGACATAAACCTGATCGCTGCTATGTCCAATGAGAATGAAGAATCATCATCAATTCAGGTATCTGAAATGTTTGCTCTTTCTCCATGGTATTCAGATATCATATATGTGCTTAAAAATTTGTCACCACCACCTGGCATGCCTAGAAACAAAGCGAGAACACTCAAGTTGAAAGCTGCCAAGTTTTGCGTTCTAAATTCTGCGCTGTATTGGAAAGATCTCAGTGGTGTTTTGTTAAATTTTTTGGTGGAAGAGGAGGCAAAGAAAGTCATGGAGGATTTCCACGGAGGAGATTGTGGTGGTCACCTTTTTTGGAAGTCAACAGCAAATAAAATTATGAGAGCAGGGTACTATTGGCCGACATTGTTTGCTGATGTATATAAGATGGTCAAGCACTGTCATAAATGTCAGATTTTCGAAGGAAAACAGAAGTTACAACCTTTGCCACTTAAGCCTATTCAGGTGAGCGCTCCTTTCCAGTAGTGGGGGTTGGATTTCATTGGTGAAATTCATCCCGCTTCTTCCAGTCAGCATAGATGGATCCTCACAGCAACAGATTATTTCACAAAATGGATTGAAGCAACTCCCACCAGAAAAGCTATAGATACGGTAATCATTTCATTTTTTGAAAATAACATCTTGTCTCGTTTTGGTTGTCCGAATAAGTTAATCACCGATAATGCAACAACTTTCAAATCAAAAAGGATGGTAGAATTTTGTCATAAATATCACATCATTTTGGGTCACTCAACTGCCTATCATCCGCAAGGCAATGGATTGGCGGAGTCTTCGAACAAATCATTGCTCAACATCATCAAGAAGCTGCTAGAAATAAATAAAAAGAGCTGGAATAAGAGGCTGGTCCATGAACTTTGGGCAGATCAGATCAGTCAAAAAAAATCCATTGGTATATCACCGTTTGAGCTTGTTTATGGAGTTGATACAATATTTCCTACCTCTCTCGCTGCCCCAGTAGTCATACTTCTTCAGGAGGCCGGCAGTGAAGAAGATCCCATGCAGAGAAGGTTGAATCAAATGGTCCACTTCCAACAAACAAGAGAAGAAGTTTTCAAGAACACATCCAAATTGCAGGAGAAGATCAAGAAAATTTATGACAGAAAAGCAAAGGCAGATAAATTTTAGTTGGATGATGTGGTGCTGAAATGGGATGCAAGGAATGAGGAGAAAGGTAAGCACGGAAAGTTTGAGAATCTTTGGAAAGGTCCTTTCAAGATTGCAGCATATAGGGGTCAGAATGCCTTTCTTCTGAAGGAAATGAACGGGGAAGATTGTCCAGGAGGGCCGATCCATGGTCGTCTGCTCAAGCAATACCATTTCTAAGTTATTAATGCTGCTTCCACTGTAATTGTAAATACCATTTTTATTTCATTTTGGTTTGAGTTTGTCAAGTTAGTTTTTGAGTCATTTCAATGTCAAGTTTGAGTCAAATTTTGGTCATTTTAGTTTCACAAATGAGTCAGAGTCCTGTGTTGTTTTTCGAAAAATGACTCCATAGCCCAATGGACGAAGGCATTGTCTAGCTCTTCCAGAGATCTGCTATTCTTGGCACCTCCAAGGAGCTACCATCCCCCATTGGAGCCAATGTTAGAGTCGGTCTGGTCAGCCCTCCGTCAGAGATCAAAACTCTTTATGCATTTCATTTTTAGGTGTCCCGCTCCATTCATTCAGCTGCATTCCACTAGGAGCCTACCATGATCTGACGAAGAAGGTCATGCCAGTCATTTCCCCTCATGTCTGGCTCCTGCTGGCTTAGGTCTTTTGTCAATGATCACCAAAGTTCATGACAGTCAAGGTCTAGTCCTTTAATGGACAAAAGTCATTTTTGATCATTAGGTCTAGGGATTAATCAATTTGGTCTCTAAACATGTCCAGTAAATCCATGCAGGCCAGAGTGAGGCCCTTATAAAGTAATGATTCAGAGAGTTTCATCGTCATATGGATAAACTTCGACTGTTCTTCAAAACTCTGTTTTGAAGAAAAGTCAAACAGTGTCATTTGTGATAAAATTTTCAAAAGTTTTCCAATTGATTTCTTCAGAGGCAGACTTGGTTTCAGTGGCCAAATGTCCTGTCATGCAATCCCTACAAAAAGTATCGAAAATTTCATCATTTAAGCTAAAATTTCAAAGGGAAAGTGAAAATCATTGTTGTTGTAAGTCAGTGAAAAAGTGTCAAAACATAACATTAGAAAATGGGTTTTTGGAGAAGAAAAAATTTAACCCATCACTTCCAAGTATTTATAAACAATTTTCCACCAAAATCGAAGTCATTGTGCAAACCAAGTGCTTGGGGAAACATTTCAAACTGTTTGAGTGTGCATCGTGCGTTTTAGAGCAACATTGGAGGCGGTTTACAGTGCGCGGCGCATCTAGGCAGGGGTGCAGCGAACACACAGGGCGCGGCACACACAGAGCCCGCCCGCAGTGCAAATTCATAACTAGCACAGTGCACACCCAAAGCATGGCGCACTGGGTTTTGCGCACGGCGCACACAAACAAAGCACCAGAAATGTGCCAAAACTCCCTCAAATTTTTTGTGAAGCACATCAATTGCAAGGTAGGCTCGAAACATCACTTGTTCATCACATTTTATGAGTGATATGGTGGTTTTATGCTTGTGATTGAATGCAACAAATTTCATAAATTCAACCACAAGAAGACACCAAAAACCATTGATGCTAGGGTTGTATAAGCGTATGTTGTGCCAAGGCTCTATTTTTCCTGCCCTGCCACTTTTCCTTATTCCCCTATGCCATTTTTCCTATTATCACTACCCTAACACTACCAAACTCATATTCCCTTTCCCCTCCTCCTATTGGTCAATAAAAACCCCAAACCCTACCTTATTAAAACCCCAAACCCTAACCTATCAAAATACCCAAAACCCCTACATATCCCTAAACAAAATTCTCCCTATAACCCCTATTCCCATTACATTACTCCCCTCCTAATACTCCCTCTATTTCATTGTTCCCCTTGGTGGCAGATATCACAAACAACACCCAGCTTCACCATCACCAAAGGGTAGCCTTAATACAGTATATAAACAACAATCATGGCAACTGAGGGTTCATCATAGTATGAGGTGGAAACTCACAGTGATACAGCTTCAGGAAAACAGGCCCCCAGGAGACATCACGGGAGTGGAAAACATGTTAGGGATGAGCCAAACACCCTCACTGAATTGCAGGCATGCCCTCTTGCTATGTCATGTTTCCAGCACCTAGCATGTTTTGAATTTTGTCAAAGGGTGGCAAATGTTAGAGTTCATCATGAGTTGGCCCGTCTTTTTGTGCTTCACCTACATGGAGGTCAGTCTATCTTGGCCAGGGTCACCTTCACATTGACACCCGAAACTATCTCAGTGGCAACAGGCATACCAAATGTTGGAGAACAGTGGCATAAGAAGAAGAAGGTGGATAGGCAATACTATGAGCCTTACATTAAGGCCAGTTGTTTGAGGCATCTCACAAGAGTCTTCCCATTCAGATATTTGAAAGATGAGTATGCTCCGCTCATGAAATTGATCATGAAGTACTTCAGTTGTGAGGGGAGGTTCTCTCGCCTATATGCCTATCACATCAGGTTGCTCATGCAATTTACCAGGGTGCGGATGATGAATCTCCCATTTTTCATTTGCAAGAACATAGAGAGGATGAACAATTTCATGCAGCATAAGACCCCTCAACAGCGGCGTAACAGTGTTTATCACTTTGCTCTTATCTGGATTTTGGTGGATCATCAGTTGGGATTGCAGGGTATTTCTTGGGAGGACTTCATCTCCCGTGACTTCTTCAGCACTCCACAGGTCATATCAAAGGCAGAGCATGAGATAGGTGGTCCTTCTCATTAGTATGAGCGCAATGAGACCGCTACTATGCTAGTATTCATCACCTATCAGAGAGGCAGTAGACATTTGTTTGTAGCGGCAAAGCGAGTGTTATCTCCACCCGGGTGTGGAGTACCAAAAAGGTATGCTTTTGATGATCATTTCAATAGATTTTCAGTAGAATTTGTAAACCTTTTTGCATCATGAATCTGGAGAACAATAAAGAATTATAACAAAACATGTGAATTATATGCAAGACTTAATCACTGATAATTGTTATTCTTCTGTGCAGGAAAGGGTGAAAACGAAGAGTTGTCGTTCCGAAGGAAAAGATAAAGACGAGATAATTACTGTCCCTTTGAAGGGAAACCAAATGCAAACAAGGCTAAGCAGATCAGAGCAAATCGGCCCGGAAAAGGAGGAGAAGACACCAGCTCGGCGGAAAAGAAAAGAAAAGATTAAGGATTGATAGTTTGGCGAATCCCTCAGGATCTTTGATCCTGAGGGATCGCTGCTTTATTTATTTTGTTACTTAGACATCTCCGTCGTCACCTTTATATAAGGGGACAGCACTGTTAACCAAAGGGGACGTATATACTTTTATGTAATTTTCTGTAAAAGATCAACTTTGATCATCGAGTCTCGTTAAGAACTAGTTCATTGTACTTTTGTCTTATGTGTTAATATAAACTTGGTGATTACCGTATCTCTGCATCTGGATTAACTCAAAGCGGTGTACCCTTGAGGCTAAGGGCTCGGCCCCGGAGGACACTTGCTTCTGTACCACTACAATTTGATTTCTGTGTGGTTTTCTTATTGTTGTTATCTGGTAATCTGATATGCTTTATGAATCGCCATTACATGCTCTGTTAAGATTAATCCATTAAGGTTTTTACAGATAGAATTGTGTATTGACTCTGCATTATATTACTGATCCTTTTAGAGTTGATTGAATGATTATTAGTCTTGGCCGAATATTATTACTGTCTCGTTACAGAGCTCTTGTACTAAACATTTACGTCATGGATTCATTCGAAGTCGTATTCAGAAATAATGCTGTTAAATTAAGATTGATCAGATTACTATTCCAGTGTGTTACGTGTGTATGATCTATTGGTGTTGTTCCATAATTTATCAATAGTTAGTGTTGTTCCATTAGTGAATTCTGCTTGATTTGCCTTAAGAGTGAGAGATTGATATTTGATTGTGAAGAGCGCATTTGGGTTAATAGATTAAGTTTGGTTATGACTCGCGAGACTTAGTTGTTCGATTGTTGTTCCATTTTATTATTGCTGTTCCATTTCAGATTTGCCGTTCAATTCTTTATTTGCTGTTCCATTTTGCTATTTTCCGTTTCGTTTACTTGCATTCGTTATTTTGGTGTGAGAGACGATCCAAGGCTGTAGTGAGCCTCGACATTCACTGCCTCGCTCCCAGACCCGTGATCCATGCTGTCCATCAGTTTCCAAAGGGATGGGCTATTGCTACCGAACCCTTGACTGGTAAGTTACTTGGTTTCCTGAATGTGTGATTTTCCTTGCTTTTATTTCCTTTCCGTCAGTTTCCAAAGGGATGGGTTATCGTCACCGAACCCTTGACTGATCAGTTGCCTAGTTTTAAGAGTGTGTGCTTTAGTCATTTGAAGTAACTTAGTTATAGGCAAGCATCCGTTTACTCTTGTATTTTTGTAGAACGTTGTACTACTAGCATTACTCTGACAAATAGCGTCATATTGAGTCACTCTTTGTAATAACCAAATGCTCCCGGATTGACATATTAATGTGAGATAATTAGAGGTGAAAGAGACCCTTTTTATAGCTCCACATTTTGGCGCCGTTGCCGGGGAAAGAGTGTAGCCATTTGTTTTTTTCAGAGTAGTGTACGAACCTTCTAGGGGAGAGTTGGATCTTAAAAATGGAAGGTAAGAACCTGCGTGCGGAGCATGTAAAAGCCCTGCTCCACTTTCCGCTTTCCTAACAGATTTGTTTTTACTTTGTTTGAATAGAATTTGGTAGTTTATTTGAGTGCATGACTAAGTAGAAAAAACCAGAAAAGAATATCAAACCTCCATCCAAACCCGAAAAAGCTAAGGGGTCGATGACCCTTGGCCAGACGACCTTCATAGACGAAATTTATAGGAAAACAGAATCTCAGCCATCAGTAGGCCCTAGGAAAATCATTTCTAAACATCCTACTAGTCCCCTTCAGGCCACAGGATCACCATCTGTAGCCTTTGCTGAAGTGCATAGTCAAACTGAAGAGCAGGACTTTCAAGAAATTGAAAATTCTACTCCAGAACTATTACAGGAAGGGAATTTAAGCAACTTTTGTGAAGGAGAAGGAGAAACAGGGGAAACTGAGGAACCAAAATCTCCTATTGAAACAAATCAGCCATTAAATAGCCCAGATAAGGGGAGTGCTACAAAAATCATTTTTGAAGGAATCCAATCTCCTTAGACATCAGGTATTCTCATTATCCCAGATAAAGGAAGTGCTATTAAAACTACCCCTGTCAAAACCGTTCCCTCTCAACCTAGGAATACCCTCCTAGATATCCCAGAAGGTTATTGGCATATATTCGATCCTATGGCTCAGAATCAGCCAAATGCTCAAACCTCTACATTACAATATCCTATAGTGGATTCTGCAGCAAATGCGCCCATGAAAGCTATTCCTCTTCAGCATATCCCTACCTTTCATGGTCTCACATCAGAAGATCCGGATGCATTTTTATTCGAATTCGATGTGTTATGCAGGGGATATGATTACACCACCGATCCCCAGAAATTGAAACTATTTCCCTCTACATTAAAAGGGGCTGCTTTAAGATGGTTCACGGGACTAGGTGGTGGGGTTATCAACAATTGGGATCAAATGAAAGAATCCTTCCTAAAGAAATATTAGGATTATTGTAGGTCCAGAGAATTAAAAGACGAAATATTTCAAATGACAGCCAAACCGAATGAGACATTAGAGGAATATGTGGAACGCTTTCAGTACAATCTACAAAGATCCCCTTATGCATCACTACCTTTACCTGATAATGTATTAAAAACTCCATTGATAAGGGGTATGAAGGAACAATGGATAGAAACATTAAACATCATGGGAAAAGGGGATATTTATCAAGAGAATTTTGCTGACATCATTGACTTATGCATCAGGAGTTCGAGAGGCAGCCCAAGAATAAAACCGACAGAATATGATCTGTTTGCAAGAGATAACAAAGTATCAACAAAAGGAGTAACACGTGTAGAAATTGGAAATTTATTAGAAAATTTTAAAACTAATATTCTGGGGACACTAACTACACAACTTGATATTGTGCAGGCTAGACAGAAGCAGATGGAGGCAGAACAGAATTTGGCGATCTTCTATCCCCGATGCAGGAAAAAACATAGCCACAAAGAATGTTAGTTGGATACAATTCAAACATGCGCCATCTGTACAAAAGATCACCTTACAGAGAGCTGCCCCTCACTTCCTGGATTGAAAGCGGTATATAAGGAAGCAGAAGAAGAACCAGAATCGGTGTACTTGATCAACCAGCGTCGCCAGTGGCAGCCGAGACAATCTGGTATGTTCCCAGACCCAACCTCTTCTTTTCAGCCTCCACAGTATAATGCTCAACAATATGGTATGTGGCAAAACCAATCTCAACCCCCATTTTAAAACTGGTCACCATAATCGTTTCCTTCTTCAAACCCATGGCTGAATCAGACAAGCCAATCTGGTTGGCCGAATTTTCCTTACACTCCACCATATTGGCAAAATGACCCATATCCTCCACAATGGACTCCCCCTACTTCACAAAGTTCACCCTGGCAGACAAACTGGCAAAGACCGATGCACCAGCCAGCAGGAACTATTCCGCTCCCTCAACCTACTCTGCCAGCCTTACAACAAAATCCCCAGTCTAATTTAAGACCGCAACTCCCAGCTCAACCCAATCCCAATCCAAATAACAGACCGGTCCAATTTCTCCAAATCATCGAATCACCAGAAATAGGACCCGACCTGAGGGAGTGCAATGATCTTCAGTTAAGATCTGGACGTATAATTGGAACTGAGGGAGATAAAACAGTTCATATTGAAGATCAGTTACCTAGAGAACAACAGTCACAACAAGAGGATGTAAACAAGCAGCAGACTTATAATCAGGCAACCACATCCTCTCCTTCATTCCCAGAACGATTAGTCATACCTCGACCCATACAATATCCCGACTTTGACATTCTGGGAGAATTACAAAATCTGTACATAAAAATCCCATTCCTCCAAGCCATTCAAGACATTCCTATATATGCAAAAACTATCAAAGAATTGTGCATCAAGAAACCGAGGAGGAATATAACAACTAATCCAAGGGTCCAAGTAGTCGGTACTTTATCTGATTTACTGTCCGGGAAAGAAACACCTATTAAATATGAAGACCCAGGAAATCCAATTGTAACTGTTCAAATTTATGGTCAGACTCTGTCTAATGCCTTAGTCGATCTAGGAGATGCAATTAATATTTTAACAACCGCTACTTGCCAAAAGCTTGGCATTACATCTGTAGAACCCACTTCTACTCTGTTAGAATTAGCTGACCGATCTGTGGTGAGACCAGAGGGGACTCTACATGATTTCATGGTCTCTGTAGACTCCTAGGAATATCCAACCGATTTCCTGATAATCAATCCAAAAACCCGACTTGATGGACACCCGCTAATTCTAGGTAGACCTTGGCTCGCCACTGCCGATGCTTACATTGGTTGCCGGCAGGGAAATATGACTATAACCAGAGGACCGAATATCAAAAATTTAGTTTTATATCCTCCAGCGCAGCCAAGTGTCACAATAATCAAAACTATTAAACACCCTGTATCATACCTTACTGATAACATTAGATATCCATTGACTATACAAGAGGCACTTGATTTTAAAGATCAAACAAAAGATGATGCCATTAATAATTTTATCAGTCAAACTGAATCTAGATCCCACGCACAGTGTCACATGATAGAAGCAGCATTTGATAATGAATTAGAAGAAGATCCTCTGAAAGATACACATGACCAAACGATACCCGTTACTTCTGTTACAAATAGTAAAATTGTGGAAATTGAACCGTGAAAAACTTTAAACATTAATGCCAACCTCACACCTGAACAAGAAACGAAGCTCATCCATCTGTTAACAAAATATCAAGAAGCATTTGCATGGGATTACCCTGATATGAAAGGAATTGATCCCCAATTATGTACACACCACATTTATATAGAAAAAGATGCTAGACCTGTTCGTCAGCCGCAAAGAAGACTTAATCCTCATCTAAAGGATGTGGTAAAAGCTGAACTTCAGAAACTTTTAGATGTCAATTTTATCTATCCTATTTCTGATAGTAAATGGGTCTCTCCGCTTGTGGTGGTACCAAAAAAGAATGGAAAATGGAGAATTTGTGTGGATTACAGGGAACTAAATAAAGCAACACAAAAAGATCATTTTCCTCTCCCATTCATAGACCAAGTATTAGATACTTTAGCAGGAAAGAAATTATTTTCTTTCCTGGATGGCTTCAGTGGATACAATCAGATTCAGATTGCCCCTGAAGACCAGGACAAAACTACTTTTACTTGTCCTTGGGGAACATTTGCCTATCGAGTTCTACCCTTTGGCCTATGTAATGCTCCTGCCACATTCCAAAGGGCTATCCTTAGCATTTTTGCAGATTTAATAAATGATGGACTTGAAGTATATATGGATGATTTTACACCATATGGAGATGATTTTGATCCAGCACTAGACACCCTAGAAAAAGTCCTACAGCGCTGCATTGCTACCAGGCTTTGCTTAAGCCACGAAAAATGCTACATGATGATGACCGAAGGACTTATCCTAGGACACTATGTTTCAGCAGCCGGCATTCAGGTAGACCCAGCCAAAATTCAAATACTTTTGCTTATTCCCACTCCTAGTACTGAAACAGAGGTACGCAGCTTTCTTGGATTTTCTGGTTATTATAGACGATTTATAGAACATTATTCGCACATTGCTGCACCTTTATATGCACTAACTCGTAACGTTGATTTTCTTTGGACAGAAAAATGTGACCGTGCTTTCGAGGATCTAAAGAAGCTCGTATCTACAGCCCCATTCCTTCGAGGACCAAACTGGGATTTACCATTCCAAATATCATCTGATGCCTTAGATACAACCATTGGCGCAGTCCTTGGGCAGGAAGAGGATAAAAAACCATATGCCATCTATTACATCAGCAAAAATTTATCCCCTGCTGAATTAAATTACACTGTTACTGAAAAAGAATTCCTAGTTGTGATACATGTTGTCAATAAGTTTAGACATTATATTACAGGCTATCCTGTTATTTTATATACAGATCATTCTGCCATCAAATATTTAGCAAATAAACCTGTCACAAATGCTAGAGTAACTAGATGGTTGATTTTATTGCAGGAATTCGACATCACAATCAAGGACCAGCCTGGCAAAGAAAACCCTGTAGCCGATTTTCTCTCAAGAATACCAAAGCCAATCGATGCAGCAGCAGTTGAAGATCAATTTCCAGATGAGCACCTGTTTTCTGTTGCTGTTCAAACACCCTGGTATGCTGATGTTGCCAATTACCTTGCAGTAGGTAAGCTACCAAAATACTTAACCCCCAATGAGCGCAAGCAGATTGTTCAGAAGAGTACTCGATTTTCGTGGATTGGGGGCTATTTGTTTCACACAGGGGCAGACATGCATATCAGGAGATGTGTTCGAGAAGATGAAATCTTTGACATCCTAAAAGCCTGTCATGATGGACCGTGTGGTGGACACTTTGCTGAGCGTAGAACTGGACATAAAGTATTGCAGACAGGATACTACTGGCCCACGATTTTCAAAGATGCAAAGAAATTTGTCCAAGCCTGTGACAGCTGCCAGCGAGCAGGACGACCTGGTCAAGCTGACGAGATGCCTCTGAAGCCACAATTAGTCATTGAACCATTCGAGCGATGGGCTCTTGATTTCGTTGGCCCCATCAACCCATCATCAAATCAGAAAACACACATCTTGGTGGCAACAGAATATGTCACCAAATGGGTTGAGGCAGAAGCATTGCCAAGAGCCATAGAGTATTCTGTAATACAGTTCATGTTCCATCTATTTGTACGTTATGGCCTTCCAAGGGAAATAATTACATATGGAGGACCACAATTTGTTGGAAATAAATTAGCTGCAACACTCAATAATTATCACGTCCAGCATAAAATTACTACTCCATATCACCCACAGGCGAATGGGCAAGTAGAAAGCAGCAATAAGATAATAGAATCAATCCTAACGAAAACTATTGCGTCACATAGGCGTGATTGGGTTAATAGACTACCCGAAGCACTGTGGGCTTATAGAACAACATGGAGAAGCACCACTGGTTACTCACCTTATCAATTAGTGTTTGGAAAACAACCTATTTTTCCCATAGAATTTGAAATCCAGACCTTACGAACCGCACAGGAAGTTGGCCTAGATCTAAGCGAGGCACAAATTAATCGACTACAGCAGATCAACGAATTGGACGAAATTAGACTCTCTACACTAAAAAATACAGCAATAATTCAACAGCAGCGGGCTAAATGGCATGATGCGCTCATCAAAAACAAAGTCTTTCACGAGGGAGACTGGGCTCTGTTATACGACTCTTGATTTCAGGACTTCCCTAGGAAACTCCAGACTCGTTGGTTAGGACCATATGAAATCCAGAAGGTACATGACAATGGGACCATCACGTTAATCACCATTGACGGTTCTGGATAACCTTCAAAGTGAACAGCCACTGAGTTCGTCTCTATCGCAAACCACTTACTTGGGAGTCTTTCTGCCAGCAACTACGTCGAGACACTGATATGGAGATTTTAGGAGAGGAAGAGAAATCTTCCTCACCTGTAATTCATTAAGGAAATCATTCTTTTCTTTACATTTTGTACATAAGCTTTTTTTTCAAGACGTTCTTGTATATATGTTTGAACTCAATGATTTTTGCTTTCTCAAAATTTTGATTTTTGCCGTTTCGTTTCTAAAAGAACGACGTTTGCGTGTTTTGCTGTTCCTTTTCAAAAGGAACAACATTCTAGATTTTCTGTTGTTCCTTTTCAAAAGGAACATCATTATTGATTTTCTGATTTCTGCTGTTCCTTTTCAAAAGGAACAGCACTTTTGATTTTTGCTTTTGTTGTTCCTTTTCCAAAGGAACAACATCTTTGATTTTCTGTTGTTCCTTTTCCAAAGGAATAGCATCTTTGATTTTCTGCTGTTCCTTTTCCAAAGGAATAGCATCTTTGATTTTATGTTGTTCCTTTTCCAAAGGAACAGCATTTTTGATTTTCTGTTGTTCATTTTCCAAAGGAACAACATCTTTTATTTCTGTTGTTCCTTTTCCAAAAGGAACGGCTTTGCTTGTTCTGTTGTTCCTTTTCTAAAGGAACAGCATTTTGGATTTTTGCTGTTCCTTTTTCAAAAGGAACGGTGCTGTGGTGTGTTTGTTGTCCCTTTTCTAAAAGCACAGCATATTTTGATTTCTGCTGTTCCTTTTCCAAAGGAACGGCATTTTTGCCTCTTTTGTTATTCCTTTTCCGAAGGAACAACACTTTTGGTCACTGCTGTTCCTTTTTCAAAGGAACGACATTTTGAGTGTTTTTCATAGCATTTTTTTATTTTTGTTGTTCCTTTTTTAAAAGGAACGGCATTTGCATTTTCATTCTTCGTCTTTTTCCAAGAGGAACACCGCTAGCATACTTTTGCTCTCCTTGTGAAACAGCTTACTCCTTTTGCTGATCTCAATAAGAGGATGCTTTTTGCCCATATTCTTTCAAGTCTTTAAAATACAGCTATGCACTTATGCAATGAATATAAAATCACAACATACCGAAATCCACAAATCATAAATCACTATATTTATAAGGCTCTGCATTAGTAAGAGGACAAAAGGAAGGATATACTTATTTCTTATCTTTTGTTGTCATTGTTTTACTAATTTTGCTCTGATTGGTTATCTTTATCATGTTGATCCCTTTAACTCTCTTTGATTATTATTTAGGAATAAGAGCAATGGGCTTATATCTTCCTATTGAGATGATAAGACTTCTTCCACCATTCCTACTCTTAAGGAGTGTTGAACCACCCTTTGTGTATAAATATGGAAAAGACTCTATGAAAAAGAAAAATGTGCGTGAACATGATTTATGAGATGTCAAATGCAGGATAGGGGGTCTCATCAAGAGTCAGCCTACCATGATCATGAGGATGAAAGTGAAGTGGCATTCCCACTATGGCCATCACACCAGGGATATGGTCCAAAAGGTAGACCAAAAAATCGAACATTGGAACAGGAGGTCTCATCACGAGCCGGCCTGTCCACGTTTCACTCCTTCCTCGTGAATGGCATTATGGTTAACTGGTCATCAAGCCAGCATAATGGTCGACATTTTGACATAACAACATTCCTAAGTATACAAAAAGGATCATGGTTCCAAGGGTTAAAAAAAACAACTCTGCCAAGGTTATAGACACCTGTCGGCAGCAGAGCACTGTTAATGGTATTGAAGTCACATTAGTTATTCCAATGGGTAAGATACTAATACTCTTTTGTTTCTTATATCCTAAGGAACTAATCATATATTATTTCCCAATTTATACACCGCATGAACATTTATTACCACCAATCATGGCAAAGGAAGTGACAATGACCACTTGAGATTTGGCAAGTACAACAGACGTCCTATCCCCCAGCCTCATATCATATCACAGCATCCTCTTACGTAATATGCGATCAACTCTCTGCCTCGATTTCGGTAATTCGTTGTCTTTCTAAACATGGCATAATTTCATACGTTGTTCCTTTATGACTTGGTTGCAGATCGGGTGTTGCTCCTTTATTTGACGGTTGGGACAGCCTATCACATTGCGAGGGGGGGGTTAACCTCATTATTCGTTGAACTACGTGTCAGCTCACTATTCGGGAAAGATAGCGTACGACGGTATGGCATGGCTTAACGGCATGACATTTCTATTTTTACGCAAGTTGTTGTTCATAATCCATTTCTGTTGCATACTCTGTGTTTTTTTTCCGAAGCTTGCGATTAGCACCCTCTCTGTGTTTCAAACAGCACAAGCAGTTGTTGTTCCATTAATGATCTACAGTGAAACCATGGGAGGAAGGGCAATTAGAAGCGAACCTCAGAAGTTGACAGTCTACGCTGCTGCCCGGGAGATCCTGGAAAGAGCAGGGTGGCTGAATTATCTCAGTCGCCTGCAGGAGTCTAATGAAACAATAGCGATGGAATTTTTGCAGAACCTACAGGAGAACCACTCCACAGTAAGGGGGAAGCGGATAGCGGTCACCGACGATATAATTGCAGAAGTCTTGGGACTACCAACCACCGGACCAGTATGGACACTAAAGAAGGAAAGATTACAGAAGATCATTGAAATTTTCCAGGACGAAGGCCAGAGCTTGACAATCAAGGGGAAGGGAGTTCTGCCAGCAACCCTTGGAGAACCCTGGATCGAATTAGCAAAGACAGTTCAGAGTTACATAACCTGCGAGGGGAGGAAAGATGTGGTAAGGCCACGAAATCTTAAACTCTTAGCTGTTTTAAAACAAAAATGCTCTATAAATCTACCTGCACTTCTGAATTCATTACTGCATGACGCTGCACGAAGCCTAAAAAAGGCATAGCATGTAGAGTCAGTCGTCAGTCACCATGGACTAATTCGATTAGTAGTTAGTCATAGTCTTACCCAGCAGCAGAGCAGCTGGGATGAACTGATTGCAATGATTAAGGGGGGAGTGACAGCACCATCCCCAAAACGTAAACATTCTACAAGCACACCAGAACGTCTGGAAAAACGCAGAGAATTGGTAAAAAAAAAACATGTTGCTAGTGCATCTAAACCACCAGAAATACACTAGAAATCAGCAAAGCGTAAGCATGCCACCGATACACCTGAACAGCCAGAAAGGCCCAGAAAATCAACCCGGTTAGCTCGAATAAGAGGAAGGCTAGAAAAGCTTCAGGAAAGCACCAGCCAGCCAGTGGTAATTGAGGACGAGCAACCCTCACAACTAGAAGTAGAGATAGAACAGTCTGAAAAGGAGGCTGAGTAATCTGAAGAGAGGGCCGAGCACTCCGAAGAAGAAAATAAGGAAGCAGCTGAGCATTCGGAAACAGAAATAGAAGCTGAGCATTCCAAGGAAGAAACTGAGCAATCCAAGCAGGAGGAGGAAATGGGACAGCAGGAAGGTAGCCCACCACAAGACCCAGTGGGAGAAGACGAATTGGCCGTAGTTTTGGCCAATATGGGTGAGTATGGCCAACCTTCCAGTCCAGCAGACCTCCACGACAAACCCCAAGAAGAAAATGCATCTGAAAAATCACATGCAGTAGAGGCAGAAGAAGGAAAGCTGCCTGATGAAGCAGAGATAAGAGATACTGAACGGGAACAATCTGTTCCCAAGTCACCAGAAGAAATTCCGGAGGGAGTAGGAGCAGAACAAGCAGTTGTCCAGGAAGAGACGGAACTAGCTAAGGTTCCTACCCTAGAACAGCCAGAGCAGAACAGCGAGGAAGCACCCCAGGAGAAAGATCCAGAGACTAGTCTAGACCGTAGTAGACAGCCTGTTGTCCCTTCTAATGAAACACTGGAAATTAAGAAATTGCGAAAGGAACGGCAGAAATTATTGAATACAATAGCCCAGCTCCGACAGCAAATTAGAATTCTGAAAGCAAACCAGAAGGTAAGGAAGACCGCAGGGAAGAAAAAGAGGGCCATTGCAGTAAAATCCCGCAAGGAAAAAAGGCGAAGGACCAACGATCGCCCTGCTGTTCCAAACCCTGCTGAAGAACAGACTGTTGTTCCAAATGATGTTGAGGAACAGACTGCTGTTCCATTTGAAAAGGAACAACAGCAAGCTGATATTCGTGTTAAAAAAGAAAAGGAGAACAAGGAAATCCAGACAGAGGCACCACCCTCAGGGGTAATAAGGGTTCTGAACTCCAAACAGCGTAATAAGAAAGTTCAGGTAAAAATCCCGGCCTCCACTGACCTATGGAAAAAATATCCGAAGACAAGAACCTTGCATAAGATGATGAAGCAAGCCCAGGAAGAAGTTGAACAACTTAGAGAGCAAACGGTCCCCTGTGAGAAATATGAAGAGTTACAGCAGCAACTAAGGAACGTAAATCAATCCGAAAGCCAGGCCTTTGAAGGGTGGCGAAAGGAACAAGAGAAAGCTGCAAAGGTAACCCGTAGGCTAGATATTGTTATCAAGCAGATGGATACCTTGTGTTCTTTATACAATGACGTTTTAGCATGTAGGGCCCCTGCCAAAAACTATGCTTTGTTTTTACTAGAACGATATTTACAATTAAAAATAAAAGTTGTTAAAGCAGGCGCCCCTATACAAATCAACACTATCAATGACTTTATAGACTGTTGTAAACATTATGGGGTGAAGGTCCAGAGATTGTTGTGTGAATTTTATTTGCATAACCTCGTGCTAGATCAGGAGACTGAATTGAACCCTGGTCCTTTTGTTGGGGACATTCAGTTGCAAGCATTCATCTCATTCGGGGTTAATCAGATTCAATGGCTCAAAGCCTATAACACTTTACAGAGGCAGGAAAATGGCCTAGACTTATGGGTAAGCGCTGAACCTAGGGACCCAGTGCGGTTATGGAAAGCACATAGAAACCTTATGAGAACTCCGGGTGTCATTGAAACGTTAGGACCTATGCATGAGGCACTCATTCGACAAAGTTTAGAGTATTTTCTTTCCATCAAAGACCTCGCCATTGATGCAGCCAAATTTCGGTACCGAATCTCTAATCCAAACATCCAGCTCAGGGAACCGTTTAAGTATGAGAATTTTGAATTAGCTGCCAACCGTTCGAACCTCTATGGTGAGAGCGTTTTGAAAGCAGGGCCATCCTGGTTAGGATATAGATTTCGCAGTCCAATTATTTGGCACCCTGCACCCGGATATCAAGCCCTGTATGAGATGCCTGAGGGTCAAACAGGTCAGTTCTTTGACTATCTAGTCACTCATCATGGCTGTAGGCCTCCGCATGAGATTCCTTCTCCAGCCTATTCTCTCACTACCTTGCATGTCAACTACAATGTTTTCATGAGGGCATGAAACAGGGTAAGCAGGGGGGTGTGTGGAGTACCAAAAAGGTATGCTTTTGATGATCATTTCAATAGCTTTTCAGTAGAATTTGTAAACCTTTTTGCATCATGAATCTGGAAAACAATAAAGAATTATAACAAAACATGTGAATTATATGCAAGACTTAATCACTGATAATTGTTATTCTTCTGTGCAGGAAAGGGTGAAAACGAAGAGTTGTCGTTCCGAAGGAAAAGATAAAGACGAGATAACTGTTGTCCCTTTGAAGGGAAACCGAATGCAAACAAGGCTAAGCAGATCAGAGCAAATCGGCCCGGAAAAGGAGGAGAAGACACCAGCTCGGCAGAAAAGATTAAGGATTGATAGTTTGGCGAATCCCTCAGGATCTTTGATCCTGAGGGCTCGCTGCTTTATTTATTTTGTTACTTAGACATCTCCGCCATCACCTTTATATAAGGGGACAGCACTGTTAACCAAAGGGGACGTATATACTTTTATGTAATTTTCTGTAAAAGATCAACTTTGATCATTGAGTCTTGTTAAGAACTGGTTCATTGTACTTTTGTCTTATGTGTTAATATAAACTTGGTGATTACCGTATCTCTGCATCTGGATTAACTCAAAGCGGTGTACCCTTGAGGCTAAGGGCCCGGCCCCGGAGGACACTTGCTTCTGTACCACTACAATTTGATTTCTGCGTGGTTTGCTTATTGTTGTTATCTGGTAATCTGATATGCTTTATGAATCGCCATTACATGCTCTGTTAAGATTAATCCATTAAGGTTTTTACAGATAGAATTGTGTATTGACTCTGCATTATATTACTGATCCTTCCAGAGTTGATTGAATGATTATTAGTCTTGGCCGAATATTATTACTGTCTCGTTACAGAGCTCTTGTACTGAACATTTACGTCATAGATTCATTCGAAGTCGTATTCAGAAATAATGCTGTTAAATTAAGATTGATCAGATTACTATTCCAGTGTGTTACGTGTGTATGATCTATTGGTGTTGTTCCATAATTTATCAATAGTTAGTGTTGTTCCATTAGTGAATTCTGCTTGATTTGCCTTAAGAGTGAGAGATTGATATTTGATTGTGAAGAGTGCATTTGGGTTAATAGATTAAGTTTGGTTATGACTCGCGAGACTTAGTTGTTCGATTGCTGTTCCATTTTATTATTGTTGTTCCATTTCAGATTTGCCGTTCAATTCTTTATTTGTTGTTCCATTTTTCTATTTGTCGTTCTGTTTACTTGCATTCGTTATTTTGGTGTGAGAGATGATCCAAGGCTGTAGTGAGCCTCGGCATTCACTGCCTCGCTCCCAGACCCGTGATCCATGCTCTAAGTTCCTTTCCATCAGTTTCCAAAGGGATGGGCTATTGCTGCTGAACCCTTGACTGGTAAGTTACTTGGTTTCCTGAATGTGTGATTTTCCTTGCTTTTATTTCCTTTCCATCAGTTTCCAAAGGGATGGGTTATCGTCACCGAACCCTTGACTAATCAGTTGCCTAGTTTTAAGAGTGTGTGCTTTAGTCATTTGAAGTAACTTAGTTATAGGCAAGCATCCGTTTACTCTTGTATTTTTGTAGAACGTTGTACTACTAGCATTACTCTGACAAATAGCCTCGGATTGAGTCACTCTTTGTAATAACCAAACGCTCCCGGATTGACATATTAATGTGAGATAATTAGAGGTGAAAGAGACCCTTTTTATAGCTCCACACCGGGGTGGAAGGGGCCTCGCTTCCTACTTCGAAGACACAGGAACAAGACAGAGGTAAGGAGCCAATGCATGATGAGGGGCCTTCAGGTGATCCATCAGGTGAATGAGAGACACAATTCATTCTCCTTCATGATGATGAGACAGATACAGAACCGACAAATGCAGAGCTTAGAGAGATCATCCAAGAGAAACAATCGGAGATTGAGGCCTTATCCCTTGACTTGGAGAGGGCTAAGTGGAACATGAAATATCTGGAGTAGAGGAACAAATAGCTTGAGGATCAGCAGGTGATTATGGAGCTACAAAACATCCGTGAGCATCACCAAGCTGCACAAAGGAGAAGAGTTGAGCTCACATCATTGGAGCAAGAGATCAATGAGGACCGGGAGGCCCATCTCGAGAGCATCAACATGCACTTGGAGAGGCTACTGGACAAGGCTAATAAGGACCTTGCCTTACTGAGACACATGGCTTTCCATTACAGGGCACGAAACATGAGTGCAAGGGCCCGGATAAAGAGCTTGAAGGCAAAATTGTGCAAAGCAACAAAAGAGGCAAAAGAGAAATATCGGCTTTGAATCTTGGCTGAAGCTTCCTTGGCATAGCATATCACTTCATAGGGTACCTCCAGCCCAAATTTCAAGAAATTTGGGGAAATTTTGGTCACATGACAAATTTTTGGGCAAAACACAGGTTTTTTCTCCCAGTGGCACGACGCTAAAAATTGGGAGCTCCAAATGAAGAATGGTTTGCATTTTTGGATTCATCATGAAAAATCATGACTACTAGTGCTTGGACAAGAAATTTGGGCAAGATCTGAGTCTCCAGGAGGTCAAAAACACCCAAAAAATGACCTCTCTGCCCCTATTTTGACACACAGGAAGCAGTCTTGAGAGAATGAAGATTTGGAGGGGAAAATGAGCACCAAATTCAGAAATTCTAGTTGGGTTAGAAAGTAGACAAGACAGGCTTTCCAACAAGCACACTTGGGCACATTTTTGACTCCTACAAGTGCCTCAAAACAAGCTCCCAAGTGGCGCAGTGCATAAAGAAAATGGCGCGGCGCATACAGGAAAAAATGCCAAATCTGCCTCCATTTCGCGAAATTTCAATTCGCGACTTCTCCAAGTGGGCCCACTCATCTACATTTCAGTTTTTTGGCACCTACGGCAGCATTTAAAGTATTTTCTCTCCAGATTGGCTTCTATCCAAGTGGCGAAAGAAAGCAAACGGTCACCCAAGCCATTTGTCATGTTTGTAACGCTGCACCTGTAGCTGATGGTTGGCTCTTCACCTCCATTTTGTAATGATTCGAGTAACTCCCCAACCCTTGGTTGTTCTATCTCTTCATGGCACATTCTATATATTGTATGCAAACCATTTGCAAAGGGTTGGTTGGATTGTAACTTCTGGGAGACTGTGGGAAATAAACTCTGCTTCTTCATTGTATATTTTTGACAGAGAATTAATGAAAGGCAGTGGCTTTGTTTCATGAGATTCATGTGATTGTGAGTGTAGCAAATGTGTCTCTTATGCTTCCATATGTATTTCGTTATGTTTCATAATTCAATCCATGTTCATTTCTAGTGAAATTTTCTGAGTTAGATAAGGTAGAATACAATTTTATTACTCTGCCTGTGGGAAAAATTCATGTTCCTATGCCCTTTTCACTCTCCTAAACAATCTCTCCATTCCGCATTATTTCGAACTAAATTGCTACATTTTCCGCCTGTCTTGCCTCACGGAGTAATCTATGCCTTTGTATTAAATTCTCTGTTCATTGCTGTCTGTTGGTCCCATAACATCCCAGAAGCTCAGTCATTCATAAAAATTGTTTCTCGTATCCATATTCACTTACTAGCCTAAGATAAATATTTCATTGTAAGTCATCTCAGACCATTTCGTTTATCTATTCACTAAGCGTGACTCGGAGAGAGCCCTCTCCTGTTCTGGTAGGGCTAGCTACCAGACTGAGCGTGGTTTGTGGTTACCCTGAATTTTTCCTTCCTTCAACCTAAGGCAGATTTAGGTGCTAACAGTACTAACCCCATACTTGAACACAATCTCTAGTCATGGAAAGAATATAACACACACCCAACACAAACATTTTTTTGATAATGGATTAATACTCCCCTACCATGGCATCAGCCCATACTGTTTGTTTCACTACTTCTCGAACGAGGATGGTTCAATATCTACACTCTTGCTTATCAAAGCCATGTAGCCAGTGTACCGATCTGGTGACCTCCTCTTCTTGCACTACAATGTGGGTGCTCCCACATTCACTCTACAACCATGAATCAATCTTCCAACTTCTCTGATGTGCTTCCTTCCATCTCTGGAAGTATTTGCATGAGTGGGTGCTTCCACTCTCTGGTCCTCTGCATCTGGATGCTCCACATCATCTTGAGGTTCTTCCTTTGGAGATAAAATCTCCTCATCTCCATGCAATTAAATCTCCCTCTCAAGGGACCATGTCATGGCATTTTCTTCATCGAACTTCACATCTCTACGAACCACTGTCATCTTGTCAAATGGAAGGTACACCTAATAGTTGTGAGCTATATTAGTGTACCCCACAAATATGCCCAAATCAGTTGTTGGCTCTAGATTTTTCCTTGCATCCTAATGTGTGCCACATCTAGCTTCTTACCTGAAAATAAATATTCTAGTGTACTCATCTCGAGAATCTGATGAGGACTTATGCTCTTCACATATACATTTGTGTTGCATACCCCATCCCACAAGTGCAACAGTAGGCCTTGATCATGTAGCATTTCCCGTGCAACTCCCAAAATACTCATGTTCTTCCTTTCATCCACGTCATTCTTCTGTGGGTTATGGGGTGCTATTAATTTCATCGAATGCCTTATGATGCACATAAATTCTTGAATTCATTTGACACATATTTTCAATTGTTATCTCTCCTAAGAGCCTTCATTTTCCTGTTAATTTATTTCTCAACAAGTTAATTAAATTCACAAAATTTAGAGAACGTTAGATCTTTATTATTCATGAAGAAAATCCAGCACTTACGTGAGAAATCATATACAAATATTACATAATACCTATGCTTGGATGTGGATGTTGTCGAGAATGATCTACAAACATCTAAGTGAACTCTTTCAAGGATCACTTGCGCTCGATTGTCCTTATCATGAAAGGTGACTTTGGTGTACTTCCCCAGTGTACACCCTTTGCACATATCTCTCTTCTCTAGTGTGCCCTTGGGAAGTCCTGTAGAAATGTGTTGCATGATCTTCAAAGATCCATGGTGCAATTGACCCAATATTCTATGCCACAATTCACCAATGTCTTGGCTCTGAACCTTCTCTTCTTTTTTCCTCAAAGCAGCATAGTCTTCTACATCTAGTTAGTAGAGGTTCTTCACTCGAACCTTGATCTGCTTCACTTTTCCTAAGGCTATGTGATGAAGGAAATCCTTTCCTTTGCTAAATATCACATTGTATCTACAGTCCTCCAAATAGAAACTAAAACCAAATTCTTCTTCAGACCCGGAACATACATGGCATCTTTTAATGTGAGAGGAGAACTAGATTCCCTCTAAAAAGTAACAATATCGATGTTAGTTGTGCTATAACTTCCATCATCTCCCATTTCGATGTGAATTTGGAGGTCCTTATCCTCCAATTCGTTGAAGAATTCTTTGTTTTTGGTTATATGGAATGAGGCTCCACTATCCAGATACCACACACTACCCATCACCAATGTTACCATGCAAGAAATGATGGTGAAATCCAACTCGAATTGTGAAGAAATAGGTTCACCTTCCACTCCTCCTGGTATCTTCTTGTTTTCCTTCATTTGAGGATATTTTGTGGCATAGTGTCCCAACTTATGAGAGTGAAAACATTTAATATTCGACAATTCCTTCTTCTTGCCACCCTGACTGGAATCGGATTTGGAATGGGATGACTTCCCTTTCCCATTATTTTCCTTTCCATCCAAGGCACAATTATCCTCATCATCATTCTTGGATGTGGATCCATCTCTAGTGTTCTGATGAATCTTTTATTGCACCAAGTCGAACCATAAACACTCCCACTCTGGTAGCTTCTCCCTCCCATTTACCGAATCTTGGTAACTGTGCCAACTCTTGGGAAGGCCTTGAAGTGTTAGGCTGACCAGATCATCTTCAGCAACTGTAACACCAAAACTTCCAAGATCATCCTGACATTGGGTGAACTTGGTCAAGTACTTTGGCATTGTGTTTCCCTTCTCCATCTTGATTTTCCTGAGATTTTCCTTCAGTGCCATCTTCTCGTGATCATTGTTGTTCTGAAACAGGTTTTTCAAGGCCTTCAACATTTCATATGGAGTCTCCTTCCCATGCAGGTTCAATCAAATATGATCTTGAACTCCTTCTAGTATTATCCTTCTCACCTTTGCAACACATTTCTTCCACTCTGCCAGATCTTGAGCATTTGTTGTTGGATGCTTACGAATATTAGTGTTATGAATTTCTTTAGCCCATTCTCTTCCAACACTACCTCCATCATGTCCTTCCAAGAAATATAGTTCAAAATACCCTCAAGGGAATATTCGAGTCCCAATCCGTAAAATAACATCCTGCTGGCTTTGAAGAATGATACTACAAATTTGATTTCAATTGCAAACAACGAACTCGTATTCTCCTCTTCTAGAGTGATTTCAGCTCTGATACAAATAATCGCACTCGGTAAGCGGGAATTACCATAACATTTTAATTATTCCTTTTATTAGAGAATTCTTGTAGTGAAGAGAATCCCCTTTTTATCATATCTACTAGCCATGACATATTTTTCCATTATGAGGATTCAAGCTCATCCTCTAGGGATTGTTAATGCTCAACAAAAAATTTTAGAACATAAGTGGTTTAAGAAGGAATTTTATTCATTGTCATATTTTCTTATTACATTTTATTTATGATGCTTGATAGCAACCCTAAATTAGTTTGTTTTCCCTCTGATGATTTTTGTGGGGATATCTAGAATTCTAGTGTATGTAATTTAGTTTAGATTGGACAAACAATCGTGACAACAAATATTGCATTCTAAAAGCAGTAAGGATAGATAAATTGAGTGACATTCATATATACCAATCAACCTATTCATCAATTTCCATGATGGTGAATGTTGGGGCTTTGCTTATTTATAGTATTTCCCTTGGCTTATCCCCCGCAAAAATATAATTGCATTTAATTGCATGAATGGATGAGAGGATCTTTTTACACTCTCTTTAAATAAATTCCTTAAGGTTATTTCATTATCCACCAATTAGGGTACTCACATTATGATTGATGTTGACAGCTAATAACTCATTTACAATTAGCTTTTGATGGTAGTGAAATTGAATCATTTTTCTATTACAACAAGAAAATATTATGGCATAAATTGAAGTTGAAGTGATAGTATGGAGAATCATTTGGGAATTTGGGTAACAATTTGAATAGAAAATAAATTTGCAGCATATATGTATAATTATTAGGAGATTTAGGGTATTATTAGGGGAAGAACCTATTGACAATGTTGGACCCACCAACATTCAGGGGATCTCCCTGATATGAAGTCACAATTAGACCTCACATCGTTTGGTGTAGGATTCCCATCTGGTATAAAGGCTTGGTTTTCGAATCCTTAAATATTTTACTTGGCTCTAACTATCAACAAGAGAAAGGGATGTTATAGTGCCTTCGAAAAGCAAGAAGTTGTGCCTAGTGAGTGTTCAGTTGTAAATGTGTCAAAGTTCTTCTACTACAGAGAGGGTAAGAAAGTGAGACTCTAAGAGAGAGGTAGTAGTACCACCTAAGAAGAGACACACATGAACCAGAAGGATCCACCTAACATCCAATGGAAAAGTTCACAAAGGATGTGACGTTCGTTACAACCAAAAAATGAAAAGGTATGTCTAATATCCTACAGAATAGTCCACAAGGATGGTACATTTTAATGGTGTTTGAAATCCATCAACCAGGGGGATCTCCTCAATGTGAAGTCCCAATTAGACCTCACATTGTTTGGCATAGGAACCTCATCCAGAATATTGGCTCGGTTTCCATATATCTCAAATATATTCCTTGGCTCTAACTGTCAGCACAGGAGAGGGATGGAATGGTGTCTTCGAAAAGCAAGGGAGGTGTGCCTGGTGAGTGTAGAGTTGTGATTTTGTCAACATTCTTCTAGCGCAAAGGGGGGATAAAATTGAGCCTCTAAGTAAGAGGTAATAGTACCATCTAGAAAGAGACACACATGAACCAGAAGGATCCATCGAACATCCAGCAGAATACTCCATAACAGATGTGACAATCTTTGCAACCAACAAAAAGGGAAAGATTTGTATAATATCTTCTGGAATATTCAACAAAGATGGGACATAAATAACAACCATTATAACACATTCTCAAGAATATAAGCACTAAAATAACCGAAATAGTTCAACTATCTTAATACATGTGAAAGCAAATGTGAAATACAAAACATCCACATAATAGTCTTACAGACATTCATAGTCCATGCATGAAGAACGTGTTGTCCTTCAAGGCTTCTGTTATTAAGCAAAAGTTCCAAGACACATGTTTGCAATTTACATCACTAGCCCCAATAGTGGGACATTGGAGCCACTCCTTTCTCCTCAACGAACTACTTGATATCTCTCTAATGCCTTGCAGGAGGAGCCAAGGTGAAAAAAGTCCTTTTCTCATACAATGAGGGGGTATATATAACCAAGGGGTGATGCTTCCCCTTTGTGACTCTTTGACTACCCTCATGATTGTTCAACTTGCATGACTCTCCATATTCATGTGTGCCCTTTGTACTTCCACTTTACAATACATTTTAATATAGTATACATGGTCCATAATAGTGATGTGGCATATGACCACTCATGACATGACATGACATGAAACCACTGACATGGATTGCTTGGTGATGTGGAAATGTCAAGTCATTGTTGTTGTTGAGTGTTGGATGTCTTCTTGGATATTCTTTCTCTTGTCCTTTGCATGTCTTGGTGATGCAGAGTATTCAATGATCTTTAGTCCTGGATGGTAGTTGAAAACTTGTGTCCCTTTATTTTTTCTTTAATAGATGAGCTTGCATGTTTTAGATGCAAAGATGTATGTATGCATGCTCCCCTTCTGCATCTCCTTCTTCATCATCATTTCATGGTGTAAGAAAGTACCTACATCTGCAACTCACTCATGACAAGATGACATCAGTCTAAAAACCCCTAGCCTAAGATAGGGCATTTGGATTCATGAACTGGGGCGGGATTGGGTGACAAGTGAGGAGAGAAGGCCTAGTGATTGTGCAATTGCACATTTCAAGTAGCCAAGGGTCATGTTTGAACACTAAGACTGTGTTAGGGTCATATAATTTTTATAGGATCATTTGATTATAGCTAATCATTATTATGTTTGAAATGTTGTAAATAATATTCCATGTTGTAAATTATTTCCAAAAAAAGGTCAAAACCTCAAGAAAAATAAAAAATAATGCTTGCAAGTCAAAATGCAACATTAGAGGATAATTAAGTATGTTTAGATTAAATTAATCACATCATTTAAATGTGATTAAATGAATTGTAATAAGGCCTTGGTACTATAGCTTTGATTTTAGTGTAAAGTTGAAAACGACAAATGGAGATTTGTCATATGTGGTTAAATAGCACACATATTCCCCACTCTCGATCACATCACCTTTTTCATCAAATGGCTCCAACGTCTTTTCAAACCCCCCCACTATGATTCTCTTTAACGGCGAGGGGGGTCCGAAAAGCGGTTTCCCCGCCGCTATGTGTCTTCCCCTCATGATTTCAGACTCCCCCCCTAATACCACAAACAGCTCTGACCCCCCTCCAAAAGTGGTTTCCATCATTCACATTATAACCCGCCTTCCCGCTAATTTCACCCCCCACTTCAACTCAACTGCCATTCCTTTACTGCCACGTAGCCCTTCCGCCTATCACCTCCCGCCAACATTTAACCTCGTTGTCACTCCCATGCCACTCACTGCCTACCACTTGGACTGTTTTCCCCACTCACATCCACGTCATTTCTCCAAATCACCCTTGCAGACCCCACTTCCTTTCCACCAAACATGTGCCTCCACATCATCCCTCACCTCCATGTCATCTCCCACCTCCACGTCATATATCTGTTTCATGGTTAGTTAAACTATGTTTTTTCCTATACAACACAATACTTTAAAACATGGTTTATAAACAGCTGAGAACTAATTTTCGAAAATGTAAAGAGGTTTTTTCTGATAACATCCTTATTTACAAAAACCTCTCTCATTTTTCTAACATATATTATGGTTGGGAGATTCTGATGAATCTTTGCAGGCATATTTTCACGAATTTTCCTGTTTTTAGTCAGTGTTTTCAAATGCGGTTTCCAAGCAGGTGGAAATGAATTCTCAAAAAATTAAATATTTTTTGGTTTCCAACATCATAATTTACAAAAACCTCTCTCAGTTTTCTAATATGTATTATGGTTTGGGATATACAAAATTATTACACAACCCTATTTTTTAGAATTTCGAGAGGAAAAAACTCAAAGACAATTAGTGACTTGTATGCCACCTCATCAAATAAGACTTGTTATCAAATTTGAATTACTCTTCTTTGTCACCAAAAATCCAGAAAGATAGTGCCAAGTAGATTCATTAGTTTTGAATTTCCTATATTTTAGTTCTATTCGTGTAATACAATTTGTGATATTTGTAACAAATCTTAATATTTTTTCAAGATATTTTAGTTTAGAATTTTTATAAATACTTCATCATTTGAATACCATTGGGACTCATACAGAGAAAGAATACCATTATTGTAAAGCTAATCATTGAGATTTAGTGGCTATTTTCATTAATACAAGAAAGTTGTTTCAGGATTCATGTGTCATATCTATGTGGTGAAGTGCTTCTTACTGTAATTTGGTTTCTCTTTGTTTTTTCATATGTATTCATATTTGTTTTGTCTTTAATAAAATTAGGTTCAAAATTTGTTTCAAAACACTCTATTCTGCCTTAAAGAAAAATCAATGTTTTCTATTGAACTTTAAATATATAATTAAGGTAACAATACTCTATATCTAAAGTGAATCCTAATTTGTTCTTCCTTCTCCATCTCATAAACTACAGGGATCCAATAATATGCCTACCTTGCCCTGTTGCACTTAAGCTTGATTATTTCTGCATTTGATCATCTTAAAAACTTCTGACCCCGTTGCCCAATGGCCATCCCTTATTATTCCAACCAAACCAATTCACAAATCAAACCTTAAACTTCATAACTAGCCTAATATTCAATACAACAAAGTTAAATATTATAGAGAGAGTCCTCTGAAGCTGGCAGGGCTAGATCCCAGCTTCCAAAGTAGGTTTGTGGTTACCTTTGCGATTTTCTTCTGCAACCTCAAAAAATTACAGAGTGCTAACAGACTGCACAGTGCATAGCTTAGGCTAGACTGAGGAAAATTTTTGTGCAGTCCTCACCAAGGGAAAAATTTGCGCAATTCCCACTAAGGGGAAAATTTTCATAGTGCCCATTGAGGGAAAAAATTGTGTAGTTCCCAACGAGGGAAAAAATTGCACAGTCCCCCCTGAGGGAAAATTTTGCGGAGTCCCCACTAAGGAAAAAATAGTGCAGTTCAAGCAGGAAGTGTAGGATGCAGGATGAGGCTCTGGGAGGAAAAACTGTGTAGTTTCAGGAGACAAGAGTGACTGGCAAAATCAGACTGCGTAATATGCAGCTCAGGGAGGCTTGAAGGACAGAACTACTTAATTTATGGAGGTTGTGAGGTCCAACTGAGGGAAAGGAAACTGGGAGAAGCATATGCACAGTTTTGGGTGCCAAGGGAGCTTAGGATTCTGCACATTGCCTAGTTCTAGTAGATAAGGGAAAAGATTTAGGGTTAAATATGTGAAGTGCACAGTCCAAGGTAGACTAAGAGACACAAATGTGCAATTTTGGAGGTCAAGATCGGGAGTTGGGCTCAGGAATTTCATAGAGAAACAACCCTAGCGAATAAGGACTATGAATTGTGTAGTTACAAGTAGGAAGGTCACAACTTAGAGGTCTTATACTATGTAGTGCACAGTTCAGTTAGGGCCCGATGAAACTAAGCTTCTCGGTTGGGAATATTTTCTGAAAATGGCTAAGTTTGGGATGGGTGATGAACTATGATGAACCTTGACTGTGATCACACACTTAGCATACATTGAATACACAACAATATCGATCATTGAAACATGTAAACAAATAATTTCCCTCCGTGTGACTTCCTCATGACAAAATACAATAAGCACGATACTTAAGATAGATTTTAGGATGACCATGATGACACTTGTGCGATAATGGTCAAGTCTTTGTGTATGGATGCGAAAAATATTTAAATGGCTCAAAGAACTCATATACACAAAGATCAACCTTTGAAACCATCATAAAAGGCTTGCAACATTGTACAACAGTCAAAAATCCAAAAAGTCGATAATTAACCAAATATGAAAAAGGGACCAAAGAACTGCGAGAAAGCTCATGAAATGAGCTCTAGTATTTGCAACCAAAATGAAAAAGACCAAGGAAGGCTCTGAAATGTGAGTGTAAGCCAAAATTTTGGAGGGTGTTGTAGCATCTACAGCACTTGGTGACACACTGGTTGAACTCTAGCTTCTCTATCTTGGTTAATTTCTTCTGTGCAGGTCCTTGGTTCTTTAGGGAGTATTGATTCATCATGTAGATTACCTTGGTCTTCCCACTTACCCCATGAATAGACATGGTCCCCAATGTACCTTCTCAGCTGAACACAACATAATATTCAGCATAATCACAATGTTTTGAGTTGCGAAAGGTACTGTAGCTTGCGAGCTTAATACTTTTAGAGGATAATTTTTCATCTCTAGTGTTGCTCCGCTGTCAGCAGGTCTGGAGAATACCCAGTGGAGTCACATAGGAACACAAACATTGCTCCACTTCCAGCGAGCCTAGAAAATACCCTGGAAGAGTTGCTTGCTTCACCTCTTTGTGCAGGAATCCTTTATCTTCTTTCGCCTTTATTTATTTGTTTAAAGAGGATTGTGCATTGTCACTTATTTATTTTAGGGTGGGAGAGGGATCCCAACTTATTGAGAATATAAGAGGTTGTTCCTTCAGAGAAGCATATAGAGACCTTTGATTTAGTTTTTCTTGTTAAATTCTCCTCTTATTCGTTTCTACTAGTGGGATAAGCTTGAGAACACCAGAGCAGAAAAAACCGAGTATACACATGAGGTTTCAGGACTAGACATGGGTTCATGGTTGGACCAAAAATCTCCTAACATATGGATCATATCTTCTGTCAGAACTTCATTGGCCAAAATATGTAACCAACACAAGGAAGATGGAAAGAAGGCTAGCCAAATGTTGAAGTGTCACAATACTCTTTACAATTCAGCCACACACATACTAAGAAGCCACAACATGTCTAGGAAAAACACTTATTCACATGATGAAAACAAAAAAGAGACAAACAACAACAAAGAAAAACAAAAGAAACAAAATGAAAGGAAAGACAACACACAACAAAGGAACAAAATCAAAAGACAAACAAAAGAATGTAAACCAAAGCATAATGTAGGAGAAAGTATGAAAAGAAAAGAGAGACTGAAGAGAACAACATGGGATGGGTGCGAGAGAAGTAAACTAAGGTGCATCTAATCATACACCTAAGCTAATAGCTAGGAGGTCGGGGTCACATATAAAGGAATTTCTAGTGAAGCCACCGTAGTTGTTCCCAACCTGCATACACAAAGATATGATCAATTAAAATAGATATAAAGTAATGTGTGACAAAAAAGATAAAAACTTGAATAACTTGCACAAACATTTGAAGGTCTTTCCTATGGGAATAAAGATGTGTCACAACCACTACTTTCATCCAATCCACATTCTTACCTCTCTGATGGAAAGCATAATCAGAAAAACCTCGAAGACTTCTTGTGAATGCACCTTCTTCTGTGTCATCCTACTTAGCAAGCACGAGAAAAGGCTGAAACCTGTTTATTGCAATGGAACTTTCCAAGTAAGATTGCTCCAACCATTCAGAAATTGGATCATAAAATACATTACGATCCTCTTGAAAACCCCAAAATATTTGAAAGGATGGATTTTCAATTAGAGGCACGAGATTACAACAAGAATCATGTGAGGGAAAATAGATCTGCTCATATTTAGTATTCATGTCGAGATGGAAAGGACCTAACGTAACCATCAATAGAGACTGAAGTGCCTCAACCTCTTAACAAAAATCCTAATAGTAAGATGTTGAATGATGAATATCAAACGATGTAAAACAACTGCCATTGAATATATTGGTGGGAAAGTAATAACATGAATGACAGTCATCAAAGATAGAATAATGATCATATGAGCTGATTAAATCATTAGATCCCCATCTTGTAATTAACAAAGGTAAATCAACTGAAACAGTTTCATAAATGATCTACTTAGTAAAATCGTCTTCCTCACTTAACAGGTGTAACAAACCATTTTATAGTGACTAGTTGTGCACTATACTAGCATCGTAACCACCAAGAGAATGGAACAGGAATGATATTATAACAAACACATGAAACCAATAAGGGAAAAACATGTGAAGAAAATTTTGATTCATCAAATAATCCATTCATTCACTGGCATCCAAGAGGATTTTTGGTGCGATGAAGAAAAGGATTAGCATTGGAATATTTGCAAGAAGGATGAGGAGTTGATTGTTTTCAAAAGAGCGTGACAATTAAAACTCCTTCAGCCAAAGATAATATTCAGAATAATAAATTTCACAATTCAATGATTCTATGAGATATACATATCCTGAACCCAAGTTTGATACAGGAGACTTGCATGATGATAAAACATCTTAAATCTAATAAAAAATATGATCTTGAAAATTCAAGGGATCATATTCACAATGGCAAATCTATTTCAAGAAGGAATTTACATCGAGCGAAACCAGGTGGAAAGAAGAGTTTTGAGAAGAGAACTAGATCTAAATTAAGTAGGGGGTCTTACCAGAGCTGCGAGATCGTGACATAACCATCAACGACAGTTGAAGTGCCCCGACTCCCTGGAAAAGCCTGGAACTTTCCAAAATTGTAAAATCGCATCCCTAAGATTGAACTAGATCGCACATGCTATGAGGATAGATTCTTTCACTGACCTTTATGAGATCACTATTAACTGGGGGGGAACCATATTTGTCACTAACTTGAGCATATTTTTCAACTTCAAAAACCATATTACTCAAGTTAAAATATTCATATGATCGCAAATCTGAAGATGTATGAAACGGGAAAATGTCATGACCAATATGTTTTGGAGAGTTTTCTTCATGCAAGAGAAAAGATGGTGAGGCAAGAGAAGAGTACTCAATTATTTGATTGTGTTCATTTTCATCATGGATCATTTAACCACCTTGTGTTAATTCACAATTTAACTCATCAGATGAATAACTTGAAGAGCATGGAGTATCTTTATCACAAGTAGGTGCATCACAAACGGTAGAGCACAAGGGATTATGAGATGAATAGGAATTTTCGATACAGACATTTTCTTTTGCTAGATTAGATTCCAAATCTAATTTGGTAAGGTCAAGATGTTCTGGAGGATCCAAAAAATTAGATGATGTACCTAGGAATTTGTGATCACAATGATCATCATGGGAATGATTGTTTCCCAAGGCTAGATATTGATCATAAGAGTTGATTTCATTTGATTCATTACCGAGATTATCAGATTGAAAATCATCCAAGAATGGAAGTTCATCATCTTGACACAGAGGATATTGACAAAAATAAGAAATATTGAGAGCATCTTCTCCTTCCTACTCCTATACCTGTGTAAAGTGACTACCTTGTCCCTGATCGCAATTTGAACCAACAACACGAAAATCAAGAGAGTGTGAAAGACTAGCTGGTGGAATAGACTGATAGGTGGATCATACTAAAAAATGTCAAGGCATGTAGATGATAGAAGATCACATAAATATTGATCAGATTGGAGGCTAGAGTTATGAATGATAACATCACGTTGCAGAATGGGGAAGTTAGTCTTCCCTGTAGGCTTCATGATCCATTTTGGGGTTCTCTCCGTTGAATCTGAGTCCTAGGAAATAGAATAAGAATGAGAAAATGGACTGGGAATTTTATTTTCATATTTTTCAATTTTTGTACCATCGCAAAGAGGCACCCCTATCAGAACTGGAAAAGGAGGAGGATGGAGAACAAAAGGAACAATAAATTCTTCCTTTGAAATTAGAGGTGTATCATGAATCACAAGTGTTGGGAAAGCAGAAAAATTAGGGGGTTTAGGTTCACAGCATGAAGCAATAAGAACCAAGTTCTGAAACTCTTCTTTCAAGAATTCCCAATTCAAATCTTCTTCCGTAATTTCATAGTAAAGGTGAAAGAATCGATCAGAAAAATCCTCAACCAATTCAATGGGCTTCATTCTTAAGAGACTAATTCTTTTACCCACATATCAGTAATATTACCTATCAAAGACTTGATGGAGCTCCTTGAGGAAATGATGAAGGGAAAGGACGAAAGCAGGTGGCAAGGTATGGCACCACTGAATAGCATGACTTTCAAGGGTGAGGAAGAAAAGCACACAAGCAAGATCTTCATCATCAAATCTGTAAGATTCGCAAAATTTAAGAAAATCAGAAATGTACTTGGTTATGGATGTTCCATCTTCACCATCAAAATTTAGCTAGGACAAGTGATAGAGAGGCTCATTGGGGGTTAAAAATTGATAAAGGGAAAAATTGGAGAAACACCACAAGATTACAATTTGTGTATGAGCCATTTTAGATAAGAGATTCAAACCAAATGCAATGGGTTAAACCTGTCATATAGCCCTCCTTCTAGCACCATTTTGTTGACGGTGTTGGAAATCCATCAACCAAGGGGGTATCCCGGATGTGAAATCCTAATTAACCCTCACAACATTTTGTGTAGGATCCCCATCTGGAATATCAACACGGGAGAGGGATGGAATGGTGTCCTTGAAAAGCAAGGGAGGTGTGTCTGGTTCGTGTGTAGTTGTGACTGTGTGAAGGTTCTTCTACTACAAAGGGGAGAAAAGTGAGCCTATAAGTAAGAGGTAATAGTACCACCCAGGAAGAGGCACACATGAACCATAAGGATCCTTCTAACATCCAACGGAATAGTCCATAGCGGATGTGTTGGTATTTACAACAAACAAATAGGGAAAGATGTGTCTAATATCCCGTGGAATAGTCCATAGTGGATGTGATGGTCTTTACAACAAACAAATAGGGAAATATTTGTCTAATATCTTGCGGATATTCCACAAGGATGGGACAAAAATAACAACCATTATAGCACATTCTCAAGAATATAAGCAATAAAATAACCGAAATATTTCAACCATCTTAGTACATGTGAAACCAAATATGAAATACAAACATCCATAGAATAGTCTCACAAACATTCATAGTCCATTCATTAAGAACGTGTTGGCCTTAAAGGATTTTTTTATTAAGAAAAAGTTCCAAGACAAATGTTTTACAATGTACATCACTATCCCCAATAGTGGGACATTGGAGCCACTCCTTTCTCCTCAAAGAACTATTGGACCTCTCTCTAACGTCTTGTCGGAGCAACCCAGGTGAAAAAATTCCTTTGCTCATACAATGAAGGGGTATATATAACCAAGGGGTGATGCTTCCCCTTTGTGACTCTTTGACTACCCTCATGATTGTTTAACTTCCAATGACTTTTCAACTTACATGACTCTCCATATTCATGTGTGTCCTTTGGACTTCCAATTTACAATACATTTGAATATAATATGCACGGTCCACAATAGTGATGTGGCATATGACCACTCATGACATGACATGACTTAACACTGCTAACATGGACTTCTTGGTGATGTGGCAATGTCAAGTAATTGTTGTTGTTGAATGTTGGATATCTTCTTGGATATTATTTCTCTTCTCCTCTCCATGGCTTGGTGATGCGTAGTCTTCAATGATATTTAATGTTGGATGGTAGTTGCAAACTTGTGTCCCTTTGCTTTTATTTGATAGATGAGCTTTCATGTTTCAGTTGCAAAGATGTCTTTCTGCATGATCCCCTTTTGCATCTCCTTCTTCATCATCCTGTCATGGTGTAAGAGAGTACTTTCATCTGCATATCACTCATGATGAGATGACATCAGTCTGAAAACACCTAGCCTAAGATAGAGTATTTGGATTCATGAACTGGATTGGGACTCAGTGACATGTTAGGAGATAAGGCCCAATGACTGCATAGTTCAAGCATCCAAGGGTCAAGATTGATCACTGAGACTGTGCAATGTGCAGCTTAGGAAATACTAAGGGAAATGTTTGCACATTCCTTACTGAGGGAAAAATTTGTGTAGTGCCCACTGAGGGAAAAATTTGTGCAGTGCCCACTGAGGGAAAAAATTACACAGTTCCCACTGAGGGAAAAAATTGTGCAGTCCCCACTGAGGGAAAAATTTGCGTAGTCCCCACTAAGTAAAAAATTGTGCAGTTCAAGCAAGCAGTGGAGGATGCGGATGGGGCCCTTGGAGAATAAATTGCAGAGTTTTAGGAGGTAAGGGGGACTCGAAAACTGGTACTGAGTAATTTGAATCTCAGGTAGACTTGAAGGATAGAACTCCTCAATTTATAGAAGCAATCATATCCGGCTCAGGGAAAGGACAATGGGAGAAGCATTTGTGCAGTTTTGGAGGCCTAGGGAGGCTGGAATTTTGCACATTGTGCAGTTCCAATAGACAAGGGAAAATATTGAGGGTTGAAGATGCGTAGTACGCAGTTCCAGGTAGACTGGGAGACACAATTGCATAATTCTAGAGGTCAAGATCGGGAGTTGGGCTCACAAGTTGTACAGAGCAACATCCCTAAAGGAAAGGGACTATGCATTTTTCATTTCCAAGCAGAAAGTTCATAGCTTAGAATGCTGAGACTATGTAGTGCGCAGTTCATTTGGGGTCTGTTGAACCTAAGCTTTTCTCGGTCGGGAATATTTTCTGAAAATGGCTAAGTGTGGGATGGGCAATGAACTGTGATGAACCTTTATTGTGATCACACACTTAGCATACTTTGACAACATGAAAACATAGATCATCGGAACTTGTAAACAAAGAATTTCCCTCTCTGTGATTACCTCATGACAAAATACAACAAGTGCGACACTTAAGATAGTCTTTAGAATTTACTGTGACGACACTTGTGTGACAGTGCTCAAGACTTTGTGTCGTAACAAATGCTTACATGGTTGGGAAAACTCATATACACAAAGACCAAACTTCAAAACCATCAGAAAAGGCTTGTAAATGTTGAGTGACAGTCAAACATGCCAAAAGACGATAAGTAACCCAAAATGAAAAAGAGACCAAAGAACTGTGAGAAAGCTCATGAAATGAGCTCTAGTGTTTGCAACAACAATGAAAAATACCAAGGAAGGCTCCATAATTTGAGTGTAAGCCAAAATTTTGAAGGGTGTTGTAGCAGCTACAATAGGACAACAATAAAAACCATTACAACAAATTCTCAATAACATAAGTAATAAAACAACCAAAATAATTCAACTATCTTAGCACATGTGAAAGAAACCATGAAGTATAAACATCCACAAAATAGTCTTATAAACATTCATAATCCATGCCTGAAGAACGTGCTTTCTTTGAAGGATTATGTTATTAAGTAAAATTTCCAAAACACATGTATAGAATAAACATCAATAGCTCCAGTAGTGGAGCATTGGAGCCACTCCTTGCTCCGTGAAAGAACTAGATTTTCTCTCTAATGCTTTGTGGGAGGAGCCAAGGTGAAAATTCCTTTGCTCATACAATGAGGGAGTATATATAACCAAGGGGTGATGTTTCCCCTTAATTGTGGATATTTTACTACCATTATTGTTGTTTGACTTCCTATGACTTTTCAACTTTGCATGATTCTTCGTATTCCACACATGTCCTTTGGACTTTCACTTTACAATACATTTATGAAACATATGTTACATCATTGGCCACAAGGTGCGGCATGTGACTACTCATGACATGACATGACATGACACTAATGACATTGATTGCTTGATGATGTGGCATTATCAAGCAACTATTGTTGTTGATTTTTGAGTGTATACTTGAGAATGCTCTTCTTTTCACCTTTGTATGACTTGGTGATGAAGAATTTTCAATGGTCTTAAGTCTTCAGTTGCAATCAAAAATTGTTGTCCTATTTCTTTTCTTGATTGATCGACTTGTGTCTTCGGCTACAAGAGTTTCTTTGAACATGCTTCCCTCCTTCATCTTCTTCTTCATCATCTTTCCATAGTGTGATAGAGTACCTGCATCTTCAATTCACTCATGACCAGACAACATCAGTTTGAAAACACCCTAGTCTAAGATAGTGCATTTTGATCCATTAACTGAGCTGGAACCAGGTGACAAATCAGGAGAGAGGGTTCAGTGATTGTGTAGTTGTGTATTTAAAGTAGACAGGGGTGAGGCTTGATCTTCGAAATTGTGCAGTGTGCAGTCTAAGTAGGACCGAGGGAAAAAACTACGCACTTATGAGAGCTAGTGGGACAGGTTAAGGGGATGGGGACTGAGAGAACATACTACATAGTTCCATGAGACAAGGGAGGCTAGGATACAACACAATTTTGTAGTTCATAGGCACAAGGGGTGAGCTTGAGGCTTGTGATTGTGTAGTGCGCAATGAAGGCCCGGCTGGGAGGAATGATTGTGCAATTTTGGAGGTCAATGCTAGAGCTTGGGCACAAAAATTGTGCAATGCAACAATCCTAGGAGGTAGTAACTATGCACTGCGCAATGCTAAGGGGAAATTTCATAGGTAGAGGACTGAAATTGAACAACGCACAATTCTGGGAGGCTAGGTGAAGCAAAGTTTCTCAATCGGGAAACCTTCTCAGAAATGACTAAGTGTAATACTGGTTAAACTGATGTGAACAATGATAAGACTTCGAATGTGATATCACACTTAGAATAATTGATGACAAAACAAAAAATATCACCCATGACCCATGAACAATGCATTTCCCTCCAATTGACAACTTTATGACTAATTATGACAAGTGCGACAATTAATATAGATTTTGGGACGACCGTGACGACACTTGTGTGACAATGTGCAAAACTTTGTGAATGAGTGTGATGAATGTTTACATAGTTATAAAAAATCATACACACAAATATAGACCCTTGAATCCATCAGAACAGGCTTCTACACATTGTGCGACAACAAATCATGCCAAAAGATGACAGATTACCCAACTTGCAAAGGGGGAAAATACTTCAAGAAAGTTCATGAAAAAAGCTTCAGGTTTTGCGACAACAATGTACAAGACCAAGGAGGGCTCTAAAATTGAGTGTAAGAAAAAAAATTAGAGGGTGTTGTAGCACCTACAACACTTGGTGACACACTGGTAGAATTCAACTTCTCTACGTTGGTTAACTTCCTCTATGCAGGACCTTGGTTCCTCAGGGAGTATTGTTTCATTGTGTAGATTGTTTTGATATCCCACTTACCCCATGAATAGACATAATCCCGTTTATGCCTTCTCAGTTGAACACAACACAAGATTCAATGATATCACAATGTTAGTTGGGAAGGGTAGTGTAGCTCGTGAGCTTAATTTTTTCAAAGTATAATTTTTCATCTCTAGTTTTGCTCCGTTGCCAGCAAGCCTGGACAGTACCCTGAAGTCGTCATGCGGGAACACAAGCATTGCTTCGTTGCCAACGAGCTTGGACAGTACCTCGACTGATTTTTTTCTTCACCTCTCTGTACATGAGTCCTTTCTCTTCTTTTTCCTTTATTTATTTCTTTTAAATAGGTTTGTGCATCGACACTTATTCATTTTGGTCAGAATAGGGATCCTGACTTATTGAGAGAAGGAGAGTTTGTTCCTTTAGAGAAGCATATAGAGACCTCTGATTTAGGTTTTCTCATTTAGATTTTTCCCCTTCTCCTCTTCTACTGATTGGATCCGCATGAAAACATTGAAAGACAAAACTGATTGTAGGCATAAGTTTTCATAAATAGTCATAGGTTCATGGTTGGACCAAAACTCTCCTTATGGACAGATCGTATTTTCTGTCAGAACTTCATCGGCCAAAAGGTATAACCAACACAAGGAAGATGGACAGGAGGTTAGCCAAATTTTAAAGTGTCACCAAACTCTTTAAATTTCACCCACACACATACTAAGAATCCACAACATGTTCATGCGCTATAATTATTCACATGATGAAAACAAAACAAACTTCGAACAAACAAGAAAAAAAAAGACTACATACACAGTGTAGGGCACAACCCCGGATCATCATTGATAGTAATGTTTTAAGTCTTAGCCATTGACAGGGAGAGATTCAACCTTCCCATCAATTGATTGAAGACGATAAGCGTGGTGTCCAATATTTTTGTGGACAGTGAATGGCCCAATCCACAGGGATTGAAATTTAGTGTTGAAAAATGCACCAAGGAAATCCTAATTTAATTTTTTCCTTAAATTAAATTCTAATTCTAATTCTCATAATAACTTATAATAGTTAACTAAGTTAATTTGACATAGTTGGCTTAGTTAATTTGAGTTGGGAGTATATCTAGATTCATGTAGAATGGTTCCTAAATTTTAGGGGCCTAGGTTGAGTTCTTTTGAGTTGTAATTATTTAGTTCAGTTAAAATAGTTCCAACTGATGGAGGAATTTGTGGGAGATCTAGTAGTGGGGCCTAACCTACAGTAGTGGGGTGTAACCAACAGTGATCAATCAGTAAACTGAATATTCACTCAAAATTAACTCATGCATGTCACATCAGAGAAAGGCCTAGTTGAGATTGGAGTTTAGTGATAGTGTAATATCAGTTGTAAAATCATCTAAATTAAACTGATGGTGCATTTAGTCAGAGGAAGGCCTATGATGGATTGCGTAGTTATGGATGAGGAATTTCCCAATTAAATATGGGCTAACTCCCTGTGAAAATGTGCAAGGAAATAGGAGCTTGGAAGGCAGCAGATTTGGCTAAGTATTGGTTGGAGCTTGTTTGTGAAGTAGTGAGAAAGATTGAGATAGTGTAGAGGTTGCTTGGTCTTAAGAAAATAATTGTAATTTTATAATATTTTCCAGTTAATTAAATATACAGATAGCAGGTTTTTTTAGTTTTGGATTTCCCAAAAAATTATTGTCTTGTGTGATTGAATACTTTCTCTTTTATGCTTCATGATTTTATCGATCAATTATTGTTTCCATTGATGAGTAGAGTAGATTCAAGTCAGTTGTTTTAGCATATTACAATCTACAGTTTGAATCTACAAGAAATTTCTACATGGTATCGGAGCTAAAATCACTATAAAAGAGGAGAATATGGGTTTCTATTTTGCAGGAGAAATTGAATTTTTGGTATCATACTTTAGATCCAGTGGGATGTCATTCTATGGATTGAAACTCGAATATGCCCTTGAGGGTAGTTCAAACTATATTTCTTGTAAGGACAGGATGGAGCAGTGTTGGAAGACAATGGGCTTAAGGAATTCATAGACAAATATATTCCTAAGCCATTTGATGCTCGGGATCTCGCAGAGTTGAGAAAGTGTGTGGAAAAAGCGAGAAGGATTATACTAGAAGGAGTTTGAAATCATATTGTCTCAATCCTCCATGGTAAGGAAACTCCATCTGAAATGTGGAAGGCCTTGACAAACCTGTTTCAAAATAGTGGTGACCACAGGAAGCTGGCACTGAAGGACAAGCTCAGAAAGTTCAATATGGAGAAGGGCGACACAATACCGAAGTATTTGACCAATTTCACCCAATGTCGGGATGAGCTTGGAAGTTTCAATGTTATAGTTTTCAAAGATGATCTGGTGAGCCTAGCACTTCTAGGCCTTCTTAAGAGCTGGCATAGCTACCAAGACTCAGTTAATGGGAGGGAGAAGCTACTAGAGTGGGAGAAATTTTGGTCTGGCTTGGTACAAGAAGAGATTTAGAGGAACACCGGAGATGGATCCTCGTCCAAGGATGATGACAAGGAGAACTATTCCTTAGCTAGAAAGGCAAATAAATGGAAAGGGAAGATATCCCATTCCAAATTAGATTCTAGTCGGGGCAGAAATAAGAAGGACATGTCAAAGATTAAATGTTTTCACTGCCACGAGTTGGGAAACTATGCCACAAAGTGTCCGCATAAGAAGGTCAGTAAGAAGCCCTCAGGAGGACCAACATGTGAAGCTCTTGATTCAAAATTTGATCTATATTTCACCCTCATTTCTTGCATGGTGACATCATTGATGGGTATTGTGTGGTACCTGAATAGTGGAGCCTCATTCCATATGATTGGCAACAAAGAGTTCTCCAGTGACTTGGAGGAGAAGGACCTCCAGATGCACATTGATATGGGAGATGATGGGAGGTATAACATGGCTGACATTAGTACTATTACCTTTCAAAGGGATTATGGTTCTCCTCTCACATTAAAATAGGTCATGTGTGTTCTGGGTTTGAAGAAGAATTTGGTTTCAGTTGGCATGCTCGAGTACCGTGGCTGCAATGTGATATTTAGCAATGGAAAGGATTTCCTTCATCACATTGCCTTAGGATAGATGAAGTAGATCATGGTTTGGGTGAATAACCTCTACAAATTGGATATAGAAGATTGTGCTTCTTTGGGCACTAAAGCAGAGAAAGTGCAGAGATGAGACATCATTGAGTTGTGGCATAGAATATTAGGTCACTTGCACCACGGAGCTTTGAAAATCATGTAGCAAATCTGTACAAGACTTCCCAAGGGTACACTAGAGTAGAGAGAGATATGCAAAGCATGTACATTGGGGAAGTACACCAAAGCTTCCTTTCGTGATAAAGATAGTCGAGTGCAAGCAATCCTTGATAGAATTCACTCATATGTGTGTGTATCGTTCTCGATGGCGTCCATGACCGAGCACAGGTATTATGTAATATTTGTTGATGATTTTTCTCGTAAGTGTTGTATTTTCTACATGCACAAGAAATATTAGGCATTCACTAAATTTTTTGAATTTAAAGCACTTGTCAAGAAATATACTGGCAGGAAAGTTAAAGCTCTCAAAAGTGATAATGGTGGAGAATATGTGTCGAATGAATTCAATCACTTATGTGGATTAGAAGGCAATCGATGGGAGTTAATAGCACCTCATAACCCATAGTAAAATGGGGTGGCTTAAAGGAAGAACAAAATTATTGTGGGAGTAGCAGGAGTGATGTTACATGATCAGGGCCTACCGTTGCACTTGCGGGCTGAAGCATGCAAGGCAGTTGTTTATTTGCAAAACATAAGCACGCAGCAAATTATCAGGATGAGTACACCAGAAGAAGATTTTTCAGGTAAGAAATCATATGTGGCACACTTCAGGATCTTTGGTTCATCAGTCTATTGTCATGTTACCAAGAATGCATGGAAAAAATCTAGAGCCAATAATTGAGTTGGGCATATTTGTGGGGTACATTGATACACCTCACAACTATCAGGTGTACCTACCATCCAACAGGATGACAGTGCTTTGTAGAGATGTGAAGTTTGATGAAGAGAAGGTCATGAGATGTTCCCTTGAGAGGTAGCTTCAGTTACATGTAGATGAGGATATTTTAGCTCCAAAGGAGGAACCTTAAGATGATGTGGAGTAGCCACATGCAAAGGAGAAAAGAGTGGAAGAACCCACTCATGCAAAGACTTCCCGAGTTGGAAGGAAGAGCACCAGAGAGGCTAACATATTGATGCATGATGCTAGAGAGAATGTGGGAGCACCCACATCACAATGTAGATAGAGGAGATCACCATATCGATACACTGGCTACATGGCTCTAATGAGTGAGAGTGTAGAGGTTGAGCCATCCTCATTCGAGGAAGAAGTGTCACAACCAGTATGGTTTGATGCCATGGTTGAGGAGTATGACTCCATTATCAGAAATAGTGTTTGGGAAGTTGTCCCAAGACTAGTAGACAAGTCAATGGTGAGTTCCAGATGGATTTACAAGGTAAAGCAAGCAGCAGATGGGAGTGTGGAGAAATACAATGCCAGATTTGTGACCAAAGGATTCTCTCAGGTGGAGGGAATTGATTACAATTAGACCTTTTCTCCAGTAGAAAGCTACTCATCAATAATATCTATCCTAGCACTATCGGTGCAGATGGGATGGAAGATACATCAAATGGACGTGAAGACAGCATTCCTCGACGGCATGATTAAGGAACAGGTGTATATTGAGAAACCGAAAGGATTGGAGACCTTCAATAGAGAGTCACATGTGTGTAGACTCAAGCGAGAATTGTATGGACTAAAACAAGCACCCTGTGCTTAGTACACTAGGATTGGCAGTTATTTCACCAGGTTGGGCTTCACCAAAAGTGAAGCAAATGTGAACCTTTACCATATTGTGGTTGAAGTTAAATTTTTTATTATAGTATTATATGTCGATGATTTTATTCTAATAGGTGATGAGAAGCTCATAAAATATTGCAAATAGGATCTTGCAAGAGAATTTTGGATGAAGGACCTAGGGCTCATGCATTAATTTCTTGGTCTGGAAGTATGGCAAGGAGATGAGGAACTATTTGGCTCTAAAGGAAAGTATGTCAATGAGATACTGAAGAAGTTCCACATGGAGAGCAGCAAACCCATGTGGACTCCTCTAGCAGCTAATTGGAGGAAGGAGGATGCTGCTTCAGGTGAAGTAGTGGAGGCTACTATTTATAAATAGCTTGTGGGTTCACTATGTATTTGTTGAACACATAACCGGACATGTGTTTTGAAGTTAACCAACTTAGTAAATCCATGGTTAAGCCAACCAAACTTTATTGGAAGGAAGCTAAACATGTTTTGAGATACCTCAGGGGCACCACTCAGTTTGGTCTTTGGTACAAACAAATAGAGGGAGTGAATCTTCAAGGCTCCATAGATGCAGATTGGGCAGAGAGTTAATCCGACAGAGAAAGCACATCAGGGGGAATCTTCAATATTGGATTAGCAGCAGTTTCTTGGTACAGTAGGAAGCACAGATCAATTGCACTCAGTTCAGTAGAAGCAGAGTACATGGTTACTAGTCAAGCAACTTGTGAGGCTATCTGGATGAGGAAGATCCTTGTTGGGTTATATGGTCAGTAGATGGATCCTACAGTGATTCACTATGACAATAATAGTTGTATAAAACTCTTTGAGAATCTAGTTTTTCATGATTGGTCCAAGCATATTGACATCTGATATCACCATCTACAAGATTTTGTGTAGAGGAGAATCATGTCGCTGGAGTACATTCCTACAGAGGAGCGGGATGCATATATTTGTACAAAGGCATTGTCAAGATGAAAATTTGAGTTTCACAAAGCCAGGATCGGGGTAACAAATAATCCCTTTCTTGTTGAAAGGGAGGGTTGAAAAATGCAAAAAGAAAATCCTAATTTAGTTTTGTCCTTGAATTAAATTATGAATTAAAATGTTATTCTAATTCTCATAGAAACTTGTAATAGTTAACCAAGTTAATTTGGCTTAGTTGGCTCGGTTAATTCGAGTTGGGAGTCCATCTAATCCCTTTCTTATTGATAGGGAGGGTTGAAAAATGCAACAAGAAAATCCTAATTTAATTTTGTCCTTGAATTATATTAGGAATTATATTGTTAATCTATTTCTCATAGCAACTTGTAATAGTTAACCAAGTTAATTTGACTTAGTTGGCTCAGTTAATTCGAGTTGGGAGTCCATCTAGAGTCATGTAGAGTGGTTCCTAAATTTTAGGGGCCCAAGCTGAGTTCTTTTGAGTTGTAATTATTTAATTCAATTTAACTGAGTTAAATTCAATTAAACTAGTTCCAACTAATGGATGAAATAATGGGAGATCTAGTAGTGGGGGGTAACCTGTAGTAGTGGAGTGTAACCAGTAGTGATCAACCACTAAAAGAAATATTCACTCATAATTAACTCATGCATGTCAGATCATAGAAAGAACCAGTTGAGATTGGAGTTCAGGGACAATGTACTATTAGTTGTAAAATCATCTAAATTGAACCGATGATGCATGCAGTCAGAGGAAGGCCTATGATGGATTGCACTGTTATGGATGAGGAATTTCCCAATTAAATATGGGCTAATTCCCTAGGAAATTGTGCAAGGAAATGGGAGCTTCGCAGGCAGCAAATTTGGCTAAGTATTGGTTGGAGCTTGTTTGTGAAGCAGTGAGACAGACTGAGATAACGTAGATGTTGCTCGGGATTGAGCAAAGCATTGTAATATTCTCATATTTTTTGATTAATGAAATATAAAGATAGCAGAGTTTTTTTGCTACGGCTTTCCCATAAAATTATTGTGTTATGTGTGATTGAATTCTTTCTCTTTTATGCTTCATGATTTTATTGATCAATTATTGTTTCTGCTGATGAGTAGAGTAGATTCAAGTCAATTGTTTTGGCATATTACAATCTACAGTTTGAATCTACAAGGAATTTCTACTTTTAGTGTGTTTTCCTTTGTCCTCATGGGATTTATCCCACTTCAAGACTAAGTCACCCACACTGAAGTTTTTCTTCCCTGCAGACTCCTTGTTGAACCAACTCTTGATACGGTTCTGATGAAATGAAAATATTTCTTTTTCTTTCAACATTTATTCATGTAATTTGTGAAGGGTGTCCATCCTACGAAGCACTAATAAGCATACCTTGCCAAGGGATTCTTGTGAAAGTTGGAGGGCATACAAGTAGATGTTGGGTGGGAGGATAGATTATTTTCCATATATGAGGAAGTAAGGGGAGATGTTCAGAGAGGGATTGGCGTGACTCAGTCAACCCATAAAGCATTTATCAAAGCAAAGTGCCAGTTTTTTTCTCAATGAATATGGTCTTTTTTATGATACGAATTAGGTTCTTGTTTGTATATTCAATAAGACCATTCTCCTATAGATAGTAATTAGTTGAGTGTCTCAATAAAATACTATTTTCCAATGCAAAATCGTAAATTCTTAGCGATGAAAAGTATGTTGCATTTTTGAAAGCAAGTGAAGAAGGAATGTTGAACCTGGAGATAATGTTATGTTGAAGGAAATTTATGACTTCCTGATCATTCAACTGTTTGGTTGGAACTTCTTTTGTCCACCACATGAAATAATCTATAGCAATGACAATATAGTGGTGTTGCTTCGATGAATTCAGAAATATTTCTCCAATAATATCCAAGCCCCACTCTTGAAAAGATTCTTCCACTGCAATAGGCTACAATGGGGAGGTTGACTTCTTGTTTCTGTCAGCACACCTCTGACAGACCAGAAACTTGGGAGTATAAGCATGACCATCCCTGAATAATGCAGGCCAGTAAAATTTGGCCCGCATTAATTTATGTGTTGTTGCCTTACCCACAAAATGTCCTCCGACTAGTCCGACATGGAGATCAAACAATACTTTCTCTTAATCATGTGCTTCCAAACACCTAAGAAATACTCTTGTTATCACTCAAAAGTCTTCCCTAGAAGTTATCAAAAGAAGGAATAATCTGAGGTAACCACAAACCTAATCTTTTAGACTCAGGTTCTAGCCAACCTAAGTCCAAAGAGGGCTCTCTCTTTATAATTTAAATTTGGTTTGGGTGGGATTTTAGGCTAGTTCTTAGTGTTCATAAGGTTTTGAATTTGGTTGGGTGGTGGAATTCTAGGAATAGGTGGATGGAGCAAGGCCTTCAAGCCATTAGGCTATGGAGTCAATCAAAGGATGGCTTAACTGGACCAGATCACTAAAGGGAGTCTTCACGGGGTAGGCTAGCAAAGCAAAAGGAAAATCTTCAAAAGGATGATGGATGGAATGATTCTAACCGGGGTAAAAGGGCAATGAAGAACCCTTAGACCGGGATCAGAATGAGGAACAGAAGGTGGTCATCAACAAAGAGAAATTAAGAATGCTTTGCTACATAGACCACAGGGAGAAACTACGGAATTAAGGGAGCATTTAAGAATTCCCTAACTAAGATAGTTTAGCTAAAAACATTAAGAATGTAAATAGTCAAGATAGAGATCATTAATACGAGTTCTAATATATCATTCCTAGATTACCATCCATATTTCATAGAAACACATATGATTATTAATAAACATAAAGAAAAACGATAATACACATGAGAGAGAGAATACTTATTTGATTTCCACTTTACACAAGAATCCTGTGAAATGTCTTTACTTTATTCCTTGATCCAGCAAGCCAATCCAGTCTTGATACAATAGCACTTTAACTTGAGAGGAAAAAATTTCTATAGAAATGTCTTTGAATCCACCCAAAATACTTCGAAATGTGAAGTATTTATACAATAAATATTACAAAATATCTCATAGAATTTTGAGAATTAATCTAGGAAATCAAAATATCTTCAAGCATGAAGATAGAGACAGATGGAAAACTGCATCATGCTATCCCTCTTATTGTGGTAGTGTTGGCTGTTTGCAGTTCGAATTTGAGCTCTTTAATCTAGATGATATTTTTATGTTGGAATCACCTTTGTCTTTAATCTTTTACTGACACTCTTTAACCTGTTACTCTTTGACCCTATTTACCTGTCCTTTCACCTGCCTTCAGATTTACTGTGGTAATTTATAGTAAATCTGTCATTTTTTCCCACCATTCATCTTTAGGTAACTTTACCTAGAGCATCCTTCTATATATTTCATCTACCTCAGTGTATTTGGAAAATTTTGGTTTGATGACAAATATATGTTTCACCTCATGCTCTAGGAAGAATAGATTTTCTAAAGTATCATATAATACTTTCCTTGTTGACAATGCTTTTACTCCTGAAGTGCTTTCCTATTCCTTATATAATTTATTTAATATGTCAACATAGTCCAATTGGGTCATAAGTTTGTCATGGATGACCATGGAACTGGGAAGGCCTTTATCCCTCAAAATTTGAAATTTTGCCATGAATATGTCAATGCCAACTTGCATGTCATGGCATTTTTTCTCTAGGTTAAGCATAAGGTTTCTTTTAGAAAGAATCTTTTTGACTTTAATGATGGCTTCAATTCTATCTTCCACACCAAGCTCATTTAGTTCATGCCTATTCTTGTTGTTCAAGAAATGGATGAGTCGATTAGCATCCTCAGGCTAGTCTCCTAGGTCTTCCTTTATCTTTTGAATTGTTTCGGTGGCTACTTTCACCAGTTCTGTTTGCTCAAATATTACTTGAATTGATGGCCAAATATCATTGACAGAGTCAATGATATTGGCCCAGAGCATTTCCTTAGTTTGTCCTAGTGGCTTTTTCAAAGTTAAATCTTTTTCAAGGACCTTTATCTTCTCACCCATCCTTAGGGCTTTCTGTGCTTCTTCTTTCTGTTGTATTTGGGCAAGTTTACAGTCAATTTCTAAGCTTGCCACTTTCTCCTTAAGTCTCTTAAGCTCTGTTTCCTGGATGGAAATTTCCTCCATGGCTTTCACTAACTCTATTGTCTTTTCTATTGAGGTACTTGCAGTTGTAGACTCAGTTGTGACTGGCAGTAGTGTAGAAGGTGGAGTTGTTGGTGCTAAAGAGGCTGCCAATGTTTAAGGGACTACAGTTGTTACTGTGGGAATGGAAGTTGTGGAAGTAGTGGCCATTTCACTCTATTTGGACTGAATCAATGTGTCCAATTCCTTCTCTATTTCTTTCAATGGGTCATTTAGCTTGAGGACCATGTCCATAAGCTCTTCCTGTCCTTTTTGTGTTTCCAGGACTTTTGTTGTTTGTGGATGATGCAATGGTGGAATTTTGAGTTTCTTCTTCAAAGCAGCTATGTCATCATTCTTCTTCTTGATCAGTTTTTCAGTGGCCTTCACATCTTTGGGATTGTGTCCCAACTCAATGATTAAGTCCTCTAAGGACTTGATTCTGGTGTCTTTTTCCTATGAAGAGGCCTTCTCCAATTGGAACTAAGCTGATATATTATTCAGGGAGTTCTACAATTGGTGGGTTGCGATGGCTTTCCCTGTCAAGGTGGAGTAAATCATCTCCCTTGTCTGTTTGTGCAACTCAATCTAGTCAATAGGATGTATGTCCTTTCCCAGCACTTCAAAATCTATCTTCTAGTAGTTAGATGTTGATCTTGGTTGTTGTGTGGTAGGCTTCATGAATGTCATTTGAATTTTTCCTTATTTCACATCAAAAGCTGGCATTTGCCTTGTTTGGTTAGTAGGTGCCATCTTGAGGTACTGTGCATAAGTCTGGGCCTTTAGCCTCTCATTCCTAGCTTTGATGTCCTTGTACCTTTCTCTGATATCTTGATCTTTGTCTACTGGCATCCTAAATGAGGACACTTCAACACTCTGTTGCCTTTCCAACATCTGAGTATGAGATGTGGAAGGTTCTGGTGTGCCCCTAGAAGGAGTGGCAGACCTACTTCTTTCTTTCTCTGTGCTGGTGGCCCCCACTGTTTCTTCTGTGAATTCTTGCTCCGAAACAGGATTTAACCTCTGCCTTTTGACTAGGCTAGTTTCTGCATATGTTTGTATGGTTGCTCTGCCTGATGTAGTGGCCTCCTCCCTATTCCTTTTGAGGTTCTTCTCCTCATTTAGAGGAGTTTGCAAGTTAGGGGGAGTACTCATATTGGGCTATTGTGTACCTGTTTGAGTCAGTTCTTCTGATAAGTCTAGTTGTTTTTACTTTTCTTGCACCTGGGACTCTTCTTCTGTATGTTGTTCATTGTGTGCCTATGATTCTCCTTGTGCTTGAGATTCTCTTGGCACCTGCAGGAAAGAACTTTCATCAAGCCTTTTCTCTAGATCAATTAGTGCATTTTCAATAGTGACTTCAGTGCTATCTCTGTCCACTAGAGTATTCTCCACCCATTCCAACTAATTTGCATATTTCTCTATTTCAGGGATTTGGTGGTGAATGTAGGGAGTCATCTTATTTTTTTGTCTTCTATTGCAAATGAAGTCACAGGGGTCATATATCCACATGAAGCTTTGTTTTAGTTTGAGTCTCTAAAGGATTTCTTCTGCTTCTCTTCCAGCTTCTCTGATATTGCATACAAAGGGGCCTAGTTGATCTTTGATTCTGAGCTGGGCCTTTTTTTTGCCTTTAACAAAATGTACCTCATCTAAGTTGATTATCTACATGTAGTACTCCAGAGAAAATAACCTCATTGGGAGGTATCTAGGTAACTTATATGGGGCCAACTCACAGACATAGATCCTGATTTCTGTGTGATTTTGGTACAAGTACCAATCTCACACTTTGTGTTGTTTTGACAGCTGCAAGATCCTCTTGATGTCTGAACTAATTCTTGGAGGAGGACTTCCTAGCAGCATGGTCACTATTGAATATACAAAGAAATCAATGAAATCTATGTATGGATATGGGGAATCATGCTTATGTATCAAAGGAGTCCAAAAAATTACTGACCTAGGATGACCTTTAGTGTCAAGCTTTTGGAGAGTGAATGGGAACTTGTCAGCTTGATAGCATAAGAAAAGGTGGTATAAAACCAAAGAATACTTAAACACTCTTTCATTATTCATTCTCAAAAATTGTTCATGCATCCTATCAGCTATGTACTTAGCATAATCATACATGACAACAGGGGGTTTTCCTGGAGGAAAAATGGACATGAAGGCTAAAATGATTTCATCTATATACTCACTGGGGGTATAGCCTAAAACACAAGAGATCATTGATACTATATCCTAACCAAATGGGGGAAATATGGTAGCCACATATGGAGGTGGTTCTGTTGGGACATGCTTTCCCTCCCTGATGAAGGCTTGAAGCATTTCAGCAATCTTGGCAGTGGTAAACTTGGGAAATTTGTCTAGTAGGTCTCCAATTGAAATAGGGGTTAAGTTCTGCCCTAGTTGGAATTGCATCATTTCATTGATTGACTCGGCAGTGACGGTCAAAAGTATGGTGTGCTCAGGGGACATCACTACTCTTTGATTGGGAATATAGTTTGCATGGCAATAATGGACAATCTCTGGAAAGATGTGCACCTAAGGGAATTGATACTTGGGCAAATTAGACTCCCAAAGACCTATTTTATTGGCTTGGTTTAGGTATTGGTCCTTGTATCAGCAGTACAGTTTGATAGGGGATTCAAGGATAGAGGTGTCCTTGACTTGGAAGTCTTTATCAGCAACGGGAAGGTGATCCAAGTCCAAGTGAGGAGTGGAAATTGGCCTAACATCCATAGCAATTGGGGCTGCCATTCTCAGTTCTTGTGGATTTAAGAATGGAGAAAAAGGGTTTTTCAGTCAATTAGGGCAACTGGGTTCCAATACATAGTAGTCTTCGGTCGTTGTGCAGTTCTTTCACTTAATTTCTTATTAATTCCAAGCAATGCAAGTAACTGGTTCAGAAATTAGAAAGGGTTTCCAGTGAAATTGGATAAAATACCTGTAATTTTGGGAACATTGACTCTAAACAGGTCAACGGGTGACTATGCATGGTTACAGAAAGTCTATGTGAACTAGAGGGTAGACTATGAGTTCAATGGCTTCTTCAGTTTGGCGACTGGACGTAGGTTGGCGGTTGGACATCCTGTAGTTGCATGCATGAAGTTATGGAACTATAGTTTCATGATAAAACAAATATTATGAGGTTTTTGGCTCTATTAACAAAGTCAACATTTGGCGGGTGTTTGGGGAATAGTGGTACTTTTGGCAGTTAGCGAGGTGATGTGATAGTTTAGCATTTAGCGAGCGGCAATAAGGGGGTTTTTTCGCACCGCTTATGATTGTTGGGTGGTTTTTGGGGGAGGCCGCCCGATTCCACTCATCGGGTGCCATGTCGCATCGAGGGCCCAAGGGAAAACAACCCATTTCAAGCGGGTAAAGTTCGGGTTTTGGGCCCATGTGAAATCAATGTGGATCGTTGGATTTGAAGGGGGAAGATCGGGTGGCGATCGATCGATGAAAATGCACAGATGGTAGTAGGGGGGCCCGGCAGGCAATTAACTCGGTGGTTTTGGATTTAATATGGGATTAGGGTGAGATTAATGCATCGAGCATGATTTTATTAGTAGAGGATTTGACTTTTAATTAATTGTTGATCGATTAATTAATTCATTTTTCGGGTTCGGGTATTTATAAAGTTTATATTTCAAACTTCAGGGACGGGGTATTAATATTAAAGGGATTTATTAAATACATAGGGGAAAAGGGTTATTTTTCAGGAATTAATATATAAATAAAATTAAAAGTTAATATGAACATCACAAAAAATGGATTTAGCGCTAAGTATAATGTATATTTATAATTCATTTTCTTTTCATAAACACATTATAACTTAGGCTAAGTGTTATTTTTGTGGGTTTTTTGGAAAAGGGGTTTACTTGGGGGTAATGGCTTTTCCTTAGGAAAAATGGTGTTTTATCTTAGGAAAAGGGATTTGTTTGGGAAAATGAGGGAGAGTGAAGGGGGGTAATGTTTGTGAGGGGGATTTTAGTACTTAGGACCTATAAGTCATCGGGCTAAGGGTTTGGTCCCTCCAGAAGTCAGAGAAATGCTCTGAGCCCTTTTGACTTAATATTTTGGGTACTTAAGACTTTTCATTGGAAATTAGTTAAGTGAAAGGTGTAATGAGTGAGGGAAATTAATCATTTGACTTTGTGGACTTGATGCATGTCCAATTTCTCATTAATACTCAGAATTTTCATGATGAGGGTGATAAATATGCTTTTGTCTAACAATCATCACAATTCTACAACCTTTCTACTACTTACCCATCTATTCATCCTACCATTTTTACTTCTCTTTATTAGGGTGCACTTAAGCTAGCAAACCCTTATCAAAACATTTTTCTTTTCTTTTATAATAGTAATCTAACTAAGTCTAACCTTATTACATCCAAGGGCTCATCTTAAATGGTTGAGCTCCTTTTATTCACTCTACCTAATCTAATTACCTGCCAAGATTACATTGTTTGGTCAGATTTTCATTCTCTAACTATAAGCATGAAATTGAAAACATGAAATAGCCAAGTTTAAACATTTTGACCATCGTGGATTGTGGCATAGGTTACAAACTACTCAATCATTTATTTTGTATAAAAAGTAAATAGTAGTGGCATTTTGACTTGCACACTTTCATGGTCTTTTCTTTCTTGGGGTTCATACTTTTCATCTTTTTTGACCTTTTTTATTCTTTTTTTCCTTTGATTTTTCTTTTAGGACATACCCTCTTTACATTTTTTAATTTTTTGAATATGGAAAACATTTGCAAAAAGCAAAGGTGTGTACATATTATAGGTTTAATCTCAGCCATTCAAAAATTATGACTCCTATTGGTATAGGAACCTAACAACTCCATTATGGTGCTTTCTGAAAAATCATCCCATGCACCAGCTAGTAATATAATGCTTTGAGTCTGAGTTCCCTCTGTTAGTATCCTATAATCATAGTAGTTAGAAAACAAGTTTTGTCTTTCAAGTTTATTTGGAAAATGTGTAAAGGTTGTTATGAGCTTGTAGAAGATCAAGTTATGGGTCTTAGTTTAGAATAAAATTTTCATTATTGAATGTAATTATGTCAGTGTGTGTGAAAGGTCATGTAAATGGTCATTTATATTCTAACAGGCCGAGTTAAGTGAGTCTAGGGTTATGAGCCATTCAAGTCATGAGGGGGGGTCTGATGATCTCGATCTTGCATCATTGGGACAAGCTAATGACATCTTGTCAAGTACTTTTTTTATCAAATCATGTTTGTACTATGACATCAGCCTCCATTACAATAGTCTAAAAGGTTCGATGCACAAAGTCTGTAGGGGGTGTTGTGCTTTTATCAAGTCATCAAAGTTTGATGAGGAATCAGGATTTTTGACACTTTTTTCCATGTAGGAGGTTTTTTTGAATATTTGGATCAGCTCCAAATCATTTTTCTGAGTCGAAATATTAGTGTTTGGTCAAGTCATGAAGATGGAGGTGTGTTATGCAACTGCGTTGCAGTTTTGCTGCAAGAAGAGGGTTTGGGGTTTGAAGGTTTGTGTTCGGCCTAGAACTTTTCTGATGGGTTTTTCTTTGCCCTACCACCACACCTATAAAATCTATTATTTTCCAAAAATCTAACCACTTTTCTTCATTAAAAATGATCTTTAGTGATTTAGTAGAAAGAGAGAGACCTCTCTGAAGCTGGAAGGGCTAGATTCCAGCTTCCAAGCGTTTATGATGACCTTTGAGTTTCTCTCTTTAGCCTGGAGAAATTACAGAGTTATAACACCCTCTTTTTCCATGTGGTTAGATGGGAGGGCATAGTGTCATGCTCAAGGCATTAGCACACATCTGTTTACCAACAGTTCATGACAGTAGTGGGGGAAGCTTGCTCGACATTGTACATTTTGATTTCTTGCTCCTAACCTAAGAGATCTTATTCTTCCTTTGCGTCCACTGCTTCTGTAGCTAGTCGACATTGACTATGGTCCTTGATTGTGTGAACTGATTTGAATTCTAAGTCATATTCCTATAATCCCATCATCCAGTTCACTCTTCTTTCTCCCAACTCTTGTTGGATAAACAGTGGTCTGACTGTTGGGTGGGGAACAAAGATAATACAGTGATTTTTCAAGGGATAGGGCCGAAAGTGCTTCACCGCCTTGTATATTGTATAAGCCCACTTGTAAATGTCATGATAATTGAGTTTCGGTCCTAGAAGACTAGTGCTCATAAAATATATAGGCCGCTCATTATTCTGATCATCTTTTTGCATTAGCACATCGGCAAGAGAAATGTCATAATAAAATATGTAGAGTAAAAAATATTTGTTAAATTTTGGGTTTTACAATGCAGGTGCTTCTATGATAGCTTGTTTGATACAGTAAAACACATCCTTTTCCTTTTTGTCCCATCTATATACTTCATGTTTCTTTATCATTTCTTGTATTGGTTTAACAATCTAAGCATAATCAGAAATGAACTTGTGAAGGAAATTGATTTTCCCCAGAAAGGATTACATAGCTTTTTTGTTCACTAGGAAGGGAATCTATGTAATTTCTTTGACCCTCTACAAGTCTACTTTTATCCCAGGCTTAGTGATGATGTGGTCCAAGAGGTTACCCTCGGACACTGCAAAGATACTTTTCTTGGGATTAAGAGATATCCCGTACTTGCGACATCGCTCGAAAAAATTCTTTAGGCGGTGTATGTGATTGGATATATGTTTGGAAAACACTGTAACATCATCAAGATAAACCACTACACTCTGTCCAATCAATCCCTAGAATGTGATGTCCATGGCACATTGTAATGTAGCACCAACACTAATCAACCCAAATGGCATTCACTTGAATGAAAATGTGCCCCACTTTGTGTGGAAAATTGTTTTAAGCTTTTTAGACTCTAAGACCAAAACCTGGTTGTATCCTGAATATCCATCCAAGAGAGAAGACATTTATGACCCCAATATTATTTTCAATATCTTCTCCATAGACGACACAGGGTAGTTATCTTTATTTGAGGTGCAATTCAGATTTCGGAAATCAACACATAGGCATATTTCCCTGGACTTCTTTCTTACCAGGACCAAATTTGATACCTAGGTGGAGTGTTGCACTTTGTATATGATCCAAGCATCCAAAAATTTCCTTAACTCTTTTTTAATGAGGGGTTCAAGTGTTAGATGTACCTTCCATAAATTTTGTTGAACTGGCTTGGCCCCTTCTTTTATCGAAATCGCATGCTGGATAATTTGCATGTCATAAGTTTTGAGTTCGTCATATGTCCACAGGAATATGTCTCGGTACAACTTGAACAAATGGATAAAGGATTGTCAATCCTAGCATGTACAAAAAGTACTAAAATTAACAAACCTCGAATCATTTTATGTTCCCAAATTGATCTACTCGTGCGACATCATGGAACTATGGGTTTTAGCATTAACAGGTCCCCGGAAATGGTTTTGTGGGTCATACATCTTTTCCAGTGGCACCATGCCTTTCGGCATGAGATTTCCTTTTCTTTGTCTAGCTGCATCCTACAACGATCTTTCGTGCTCGTCTTCATTGATCACTATGTCCTTGAAAACATATTTGTTTTCCATGAAGTGCAGTATCTCCTGGTCATCATTGAAAATGCGTAAATTAGTAATATTCTCAAGGACAAATGGCTTATAAATAATTTCTAGAGAAAAATCGTACTTTAACAGTGACAACCTAGCAGCAACATTTTCCAATGCATTCGCAGCTTCATTTTGCATTCTAGGAACAACAATAATATTAAAAGCTTGGAATGGCAAAATCAAATTACATACCTCTTGTTGATAACTTTTAAGATGAGGTGACACACAATGTATCGTATCACGTACCTATCGCACAACAATTTCTGAGTCACCTACTGCTTTTATGATCACAAAGTTGAGGTCAATGGCTCTTTGCAAGCCTAAGATAAGTGCCTTGTATTTAGCAGTCCTGTTCATGCACTCAAATTCCATGCGGCTAGAGATCATATGTTTTCTCTACAATAGGTCTATTAAAACCCAACCAGCTCCAAAGCCCTCCTACATTTTGGAAGCATAAAAGTACAAAGTCCATAGGTCATATGTACAAGGACTCGGAACTACACTAGTACTATTATTACTATCACTACTAATTGTACAAATGTCATTTTCACCAGTTGGACTGGGAAAGAGCTCCAACTGTGTATCTAGTGGGACTCGGGATGGCTGCACAAGATAGCACCCCAGTTGAGTTTCTAGGAAGAAATTGCCAAAAATAAGTTCTACAAAATCCACTGGTTCATTATGTCCTTTCAAGGGAGTAATAGTATGTTTCATGTATCTCTATAAATTCACTCGGATCTTATTATTTCTGCCCTTATACGGAATCCATAAATGTGACCAGCCCATAGAAAACTACCCTTGTAGCTTGCTGGACCAATATTTGCTCAACAATACTCCATATTCTTCTGGAATTTACACAATTACTATATTGATACATTGGTGGACTCACTCATCATATGATAAATGGATAATCAAAGACACCAACTACATGGACAAGAATCTTGTCTAGCTGAATGATTTGTGCATCTATGTTGTCCCATTTTATGTTGATTTTCTTGGCGACAGATACTGGCATTACATTTACCGATGCACCAAAATCAACCAAGCAATTGTGTACATTGAAATTAAAGATTTCAAAATTCAACAGAAATGGAGGGTAGAGCATATTTACATCCATTGTCAAAGAATTAAGTATGGGTTAGAGGGAACTAGAGGACATACCAAATCCCTTGTGTGAAGAAGCATCATTACCTATGGTGGAATGCCCAAGTGTGTGTAAGAGGATGTCCCATTGGCTCATGATCTTTGTTAGTTTGAACATTGAGATATTCGTGCAAGCCTTCTTCATATCTTCAACTATATTGTAATCCAAAGTGGGACAAGTTGTTGAAGTGTTTGTGGGTGTGACTTGGTATGTGACTTCTGGGGTGATGGTCTTACTCTTATTGCTTATGGAAGCAATTTTTAGTGTAGCTACGTTCCCAGACCTTCTCTAAGTGTTTTGTGCTGAGCTAACGGGTGGATTGATCTTTCTTAACATATTTTCTTTGATTTTCTTCTTTTTTAGCTCTAGTCTAGTGGTCTACCCTTGGATTCTCAGATTGTATCGGTTGGGCTGCTTATGCACCAGACCATCACTCGGAGGTTTTTTTTCAGCCATGTTATTTTGGGATGTGAGTATGCAATTGAACATGTTTACTGCGTGCCCTACACTTGGAGTCCCTTCAGTTGCAGTAGTTTCTTATTTTTCTTCTACAGGCTCAGTCTTCTCATCATCCATTACCACATCAACAAGATGCGTAGAAAGAATTCTCATGGAATGATTCCATTAACGACATGTTTTCTCATATCCATATTCTTAATTATACAAACAGTATTGGTCTATGCCCATACTTTCAATATTTAATACAGTGTTCGAGCCCTGCGCAAACTTAGCCAGTTGGTTGTTTCTACTGTTGAAATTTGTAGTCCTCCTGAATCGGTTGAACATGGGGGTCTTGCTGCTCGCGTTGATCTCGCTTGACCTATGTTTCAGTTCTGCCAGCTCATTTGACAGAGTCTTGACAGTGCAGTTCAAGCTCTCAAGATCAACAGTTTCTTTCTCTTTGGCCTTACTTACGGAGGCCTAAGACCTTTTAACCGTGTCTTTGGAGACTTTGGTTGGTTCATCATCTACAATGACTCCAATTGTGTGCAATTCATTTTCAACCACTATTGCCTCTTTATAATTTTCTGTCAAATCTTGTTTCACAATTCTCTTTACAAACTTCGTAATGCTATTTGGCAAGGCAGAAGTGTAATAATCAATGGTGATGGAGTCATGAGGTTTAGTGTTTATTGAGAACTTATTTAGAACGCGGTTAAACCTCTAATTGAAATATTTCACTTTTTCCTTTTGCTCCATCTTAAGACTGCCCAACTCTTTCAACAACATGGCGAGGGTCTTGTCATCAACAAATTTCTCAAGGAAAATTATATTAAACCCCCTCCAGTTCTAGATGGAATTCAGAGGAAGACTATGATACCAGATAGTTTATGTACCATCTAAGGTACACAGAAACATTCTACATGAAAAATCATCATAGCATACCTCAAGTGTTTGCAGATGTAGGTAGAAGTTGTCTAAATGATCCTTTTCCTTTACTGTTTTGTCAGGGTCATACTTCGTTAGGAGATTTTCTAGATGTCTTGCCATCTTGTGTAACACACCCGATAATGCAAGTGAGCCCTAAGACATCCAATCCATATCTTGGTCTACCATGTCTTCGTCATTTTCTTCCCCTTTAGAATCTAATTTCCCTTCTTCTTCTTCTTCTTCGCCCAACCCGCGGAAAGTATCGTCTAAGAGCACTACGTTATTATTGTCACCACCATTGGAGGTTGTTCTGGTTTTTCTGTGTTTTCCTTAGAGTCCACTAACTCTTCAAGGGTGGCGAGAACCAACTCTTCAACTATTGAGACAAATATCCCAATGGGGGTGGTTTGGTTCTTCTTTAAAAAATATGGAAAAGTTTATATTCTAGGTATCAATTGAATAACTCTCGCAAACTTTCGAATGACGGGGCGGATATCCCAGAGCTATTCGTATGTGAGTTTGTAAGGTTGTGCAGTCTCAGGCCAAGAAGAATTACCAACTTCATGAATGTGCGTAGGGGATTTGTTGGGAATATTACTACCTTAAACAGAGGAAGTAAGATTAGTGTTGGTGGGCTTATCAGCCATAAAAGTCTAGTTTGCCTCCTTCTAGTGCTAGAAATGTTAACAGTGTTGGACCTGACAACATTTAGGGTATCACCCCGATATGAAGTCCAAATTTTAATTCACACAATTTTTTGTAGGAGTCCCATCTAGTATAAAGGCTTGGTTGTCAAATCCTTAAATATTTTCCTTGTCTCTAACTATCAGTAAGAGAGAGATAGACATTGGTGCCTTCGAAAAGAAAGAAGGTGTGCCTAGTGAGTGTTCAATTTTAAATGTGTCAAAGTTCTTCTACTATGGAGAGGGCAAGAAAGTGAGCCTCTAAGAGAGAGGTAGTAGTACCACCCAAGAAGAGACACACATGAGCTAGAAGGATCTGTCCAATATCCAACGGAATAGTCCATAGAGGATGTGATGGTCATTACAACCAACAAATGAAAAGTTATTTCTAATATATTGTAAAATAGTCCACAAGTATGGGACAATAATAGCAACCCTTACAACACATTCTGAATAAGATAAGTACTAAAACAACCGAAATAATTCAGTTATCTTAGCAAATGTGAAAGAAAACATGAAGTACAAACATCCGCAAAATAGTCTTATAAACATTCATAATCCATGCATGAATAACGTGTTGGCCTTGAAGGCTTATGTTATTAAGTAAAAGTTCCAAGACACATGTATACAATGAACATCACTAGCTCCAGTAGTGGAGCATTGGAGCCACTCCTTGCTCCCCAAAAGAACTAGATTTTCTCTTTAATGCTTTACGAGAAGAGCCAAGGTGAAAAGTCCTTTTCTCATACAATGAGGGAGTATATATAACCAAGGGGTGATGCTTCCCCTTCCTTGTGACTCTTTGACTACCCTCATGACTGTTTGACTTCCTATGACTTTTCAACTTTGCATGAATCTTCATATTCCACACGTGTCCTTTGGACTTTCCCTTTACAATACATTTATGAAAGATATGTTACATCATTGGCCACAAGGTGTGGCATGTGACTACTTATGACATGACATGACATAACATGACACTACTAACATGGATTTCTTGATGATGTTGCAATGTCAATCCACTGTTGTTGCTAAGTGTTGAGTGTCTTCTTGAGAATGCTATTCTTTTCACCTCCTTATGACTTGGTGATGAGGAATCTTTAGTGATCTTAACTCTTGAGCTGCAATCGTAAACTTATGTCCCTTTGCTTTTCTAGATTGATTGGCTTGTGTGTTTAGCTACAAGAGTGTCTTTCAACATGATTCCCTCCTTCATCTCCTTCTTCATCATCTTTCCATGGTGTGATAGAGTACATGCATCACTCATGAGGAGAAAACATCAGTGTGAAAACCCCCTAGTCTAAGATAGTGCATTTTGATCCATTAATTGAGATGGAACCAGGTGATAGGTCGAGAGGGAGGGCTCAATGATTGTCAAGTTGTGTATTTCAAATATCCAGGGGTGAGGCTTGATCTCTAAAACTACATAGTGTGCAGTCTAGGCAAGACTGAGGGAAAAAACTGCATAGTTCTGAGAGATAGTGGGATAAGCTGAGGGGATGGGAACTGAGAGGACACACTGCATTATTCTATGAGACAAGGGAGGCTAGGATAATGGATAATTGTGTAGTTTAGAGGCTCAAGGGGTGAGCTTGAGGCTTTCAATTACACAGATCATTGTGAAGGCGAGGCTAGGAGGAATGATTATGCAATTTTGGAGGTTAAGGTTGGAGCTTGGGCACAAAAAATACACAATGTAGCAATACTAGGAGGTAGTATTTGTGCATTGCGTAGTGCCAATGGGAAAGGTCATGGCTAAAGGACTGGAATTATGCACTGCAGAGTTTCAGGAGGCCTGGTGAAGCCAAGTTGCTTAGTCGGGAAACCTTCTCATAAATGGCTAAGTGTAAGACCGGTTAGACTGATGTGAAAAGTGATAAGACTTTGACTATGATCTCACACTTATAATACTTGACGACACAACAACAAAGATCACCAATGACCCATGGACAATTCATTTCCCTCCGTGTGACAACTTTACAACCAGTTACGACAAGTGTGACACTTAAGATAGACTTTGGGATGACCGTGATGACACTTGTGTGGCAGTGCTCAAAACTTTGGGAATGAGTGTGATAGATGTTTACATAGTTAGAACAACTCATACACACAAATATAGACCCTTTAAACCATCAGAACAAGATTCTACACATTGTACAATAGCCAATCATGCCAAACGATGACAAATTACCCAACTTGCAAAGGGGGGAAAATACTTCAAGAAATTTCATGAAATAAGCTTTGATGTTTGCGAAAACAATGTACAAGACCAACGAAGGCTCTGAAATTGAGTGTAACCCAAAATTTCGAAGGGTGTTGTAGCAGCTACAATAGAACCATAAAAGGAGCTTTGTGGCCATGTCTAGCATGTGTATGACATATGTGACGATGCTCTGCAATTCAACAATTTGCATAGTTTTTCACATGATGATTGATTAGGGAGAGAAACTATTTTTCAAGCACACAATCGTCAAGGTTCATCACACATATCAAATGTCTTGCAAGTGATGGTTGACAAAACAAAGATGGTAAGTGCTAGTATTTTTTGGAGTTGATGACAATTCAATTTGGCATGATATTTGAAAATCAAATTCTGAATGGATTGATTGAGGAAAATATTAAATTTATTAGTTAGTGGGCTTGGTTTAGATATTGTGCATATTGTGTTTTAATATGAATCAGTAGTTTCGAAACATGTAATTTTATTCAAGAGAAGCCAATTTATGTTCTATTACCATCTATGAATCTTTCCCTATGAAAAAATGGCTCCTATTTTTTGTTGATTTACAATTAAGTTCCCACTTGGACTTCAATCATAAGTTGATCTAAGGTAGTAGGACTAGAAGCAAACACAAGATTATTGAGCACAACTAATTTTCTTATGTAATTTTGGTAAAACTTCTTTGCTTTAATGATTGTCTAGTTATGTTGGCAGCTAGGCACTTATCTAGGTAATATTGCAATGAATTTGTCCCTATGCAACATATGGCTCCTATCCCTTGCTTATTTACACCATTAATTTACCACTTGGAACTTTAATAGCAAGTTCATCTAAGGCTTATTTGTTGGCATTTGGCTATTCTTCAGTTCACAATTTTTTGCTCGAATGATGTAGTCTTCTATAAAGCTCTTCTTTACAAATGTTGTCATGTTTTGAGGCTTTGAACTCTTTCCTAGTTAAATTTGATTCGAAGTACTATGAGTAGATGTTGTAGGCCTAGCTTTGTAGGGTGAAAATAAGCCAATTTCAATATAGGCATGATGCAGATGGATGGGGGCAAATATAAAATTCTAAATAATAAGTAGACCATACATTCATTAATTTTTAAATAGAGAATTATAGAGATAGGGTACAAATTGCTTCAAATCAAATTTTCCTTTAAATTATACAGTACCATCAAGTCAACACATGCAGGGTCTAATTTCATACTAACAAAGTGGCACTCATAATAATCCTTAGGTAGGGTAAATTCAAGGCCAACTATATATCTTTCTTTATGGGAGTTAGGTTACTAAAATTGGTGCTTATAAAATTCATAACATAATGGCATTCAATGTGATAATTTTATGCATAACATGGCCCCTCTAAGCATAGTTGCATGGCTCCTTTGAGTTTTTTCTATATACTCCGTAGTTGTTTTCTATTTCTCCTATTAAGTGTTCACAACACTCCCAAAACTCTCTAATAGAGACTTTTTAACATAACTCCTTACTGCCTCGTCCCTGGATCTCTCTTGGTGTCTTTTCCATGGCATAGAAATCTCCTCCTAGCATATTCTTCTACATGTTTCTCTTTTGAGCATATATTCCTCCTCTTACACTTGACCATTCCTCTTAAAATACACGAACACAATAGCTAAAGGAACAAAAGTTTATTATCCACTTGATTAAGGCTCCTAATAGAACTCTCCATAAAATTTGAGTTAAAATGGGAGTAGGTAACCTTTTTCAAACTGCATGCATCCACATTTAAGCTTATAAAATATCCAAGACATGTGGCAGGGTTGATGGATGCTTTGCATCATACTCCCCCTATTTTAGAAATTTTGAACCTCTAGTTTCAGAGTCATTTTCCTCTACTTTATGTGCCTAAAAAACAATAGCTCATTCTCTACAATGTACCATAAATGCACTTTGAATATCCACATACAATACTTTACTCTCTCCATAGATTGTTTATATTCATCCATCAATCTTGTGCTACCCCAATCCTTTTTCTATAATCTGTTAGGTACATGAAGTGCCAACTCTTTTGCCCTTACAATATTTTCCTCCAAAATTTTTCTTACTTTGCCACCAATATCCTTTATATGAATCTCGACTCCAAAATTTTGTTCATTACAACAATCAAACACTTCTATATGAAGTCAAACCTTACCAAACCTAGGAAAAATTTCACCTATGTTTCTATGGAAATCTTTTCCATGATGGTCTGCCATTCAACCATGTTATGAATAACTCCTCTCTCTCCCATATCCAAGAGATTTATTACATTCCCCACTACTCCTAGGCCTTTGTTTTATGCAACTTTCAAATCAACTTTATCTCAATTGTTTTATCCTCTATAATCTCCTCCTTTAAGAATCATTTAGCCACAAGCATTTTTTCTTCTCCAGTAGTCTTCACCAAGGTTTTCACAACCTTTCTTGGAATGAAATCTATAGCATCTCTCTTCTCCACTCATTCATATACATGCAATTATCTACTTTCTTAATCCTCTTATCCTCCTTTTGCATGATTTTGAGCAACACACACCTCCTCTATTTTTATACAAGGCTTGGGTAATTTCTCCCCCTTCTAGCTTCCAAAACATTTACATGATTAAAACCCTCTCTGAAATCACCCAATTTTCATTTTTTTGTTTTCTTCTTTTTTCAATTTCCATTTTCTTCTTTTTATGGCTTGGATCTCTAATTTTATTAGTTGTCTTTCTTCACATTGTCTGATTAGTCTCCTAATTGCTTGTATCTTTCCCTGGTCTACTCTTTTCTATTTTTGGTTCACCTACTTCACCTTTGCCATTTTTAACAGGCACCCATAAGTAGATAAAAATCACTCTAGCAATACTACATCCCTTAGTGTGGCTTCCTTAAGCCAACTAGTTGATGTCCTCAAAAATTCAATGTGCTTCATTGCTTTATAATGTCACAACAACTATTGCGAAACCAATTTAACTCTTGCTCTAAAAGATAACTTTGGCTTACCAATCTCTCTTTGTCTTGTCAACAACTTACTCTCTTAAAGTTGTTCAGAGTATTTATTTTTGTAGCCATTACATTACCCACTAGTAACAATAATGCACCTTTGTGCAATTTAGTTCTTCTCCATGCACACTTAGTTCTTCCCTTGAACTAAGTCAATAGTGAAGTCTCAAGTTGTAAGACAAAATTATGTAGACACATTAGGTTGTTATAGGTACATATTCAAACTAACTTTAAGGAATCTCGAACCCTTGTTGCTACAAGTAGAGACCTGCACAAATTTACAAACAAACAATTGTCTTCAGAAAACATTGTTGGCCATGGGAAATTGATCCTCCTGGACCATCTTCCTTACAAATGGATTATTTTTTGGGTCACTATCGATTCCTCTCTAATACCAAAATGATGCAGATGGAAGGGAGTAGGCTTGAAATGTTGAAAGATAACTCAAATACCATAGATTCATAAATTTTCAAACAGAGAATTATAGAGATAAAGTATAAATTACTTCAAATCAAAGTTACATTGCATTATATAGAACCCTCAAGTCAAGACATGCAAGGTCTAATTTCATATTAATAAAGTCACACCTACAACAATCCTCATACAGGGCACATTCAAGCCCAACTGCATATCTTTCTTAATGGTATGTGGATTATTAAAATTGGTTTAACATGGATAGCGAACTTAGAACTCCCTCTAGAACTCAATGGGGTAATTATAGGCATAATATGGCCCCTCTAAGCATACCTCGGTGGCTTCTTTTAGTATTATCCCTTTTACTACTAGTAGTTGTTTTCTGTTAATCCTCGTTAACAATCAAATCACTGCTAAAACTCTCTAACATGGATTTTTAATAGAATTTATTGATGCCTCCTCTCCTAGAGCTCTCTTTATGAATTATCCATGGCGTCAAAAATTCCTCTAAGCTTTACTCTTTTACAAACGGTCCTTCAAGCATATTTGTCTCCTCTTGCACTCAACCCTTCCTCTTAAAAGACACCCACACAAAGAAGCTAAAGGCACAAAAGTATTTTATTCAGTTGATTAAGGCTCTTAAGAGAATTGAGTGTAAAATCAAATTGGGAATGGGTACCCTTTTCAATTTGCATGCATCCATGTTCAAATTTCTATAATCTCTAAGCTATATGACCCCCTTGATGGATGCTCTACATCATTAAGGGAGAAACCAATCAATGTCTACAAATTAAAATTTTTGTTAAGAATTTAAATGCAATGAGGGTATATGGAACATGAAAAAGGTGAAAGTTGCAAACATTTGTTATCAAAGAATAATTACAAATGTGTTTTTGTTTTGAGGGGCCCACTATAGACGCTTGTGTGTTTTCAACTCAATGAAGGCGAGGATGCATTGAAACATATTTCTTGAAACCATTGTTGGAGTTGGAGTATTTCAACAATATCTAGGTTTATAAGAAGGCAAGTGGTCGGATAGTTCCATTAGTCCTTCTATTACACTAGACGACATGACCCGTTTGATTTCAAGGACTAGAGTGGTTCCTGAGGTGTGAAAGTCATAAAGTTTGTTCCCTTAAGCATGACATTGTACACCCCATAATGTGGCATTGATGTTGCAACCTGACATATCACGCAAGGTGAGGGTTTCCTTCCACATTCCTCCTACTCCTATTAGCATTCCTTTGCACCTATCGGTGCAATTGCTAGTTATAATACTTTTAAAGTTCCTGCAATTAATATGTCATTTTAGTATCTGAAATTTACGAGGGCAGTTCTATTTTTTGCATGGTTTTTTATTTTTCTAGTATTTTCATGGGTTAGTTTCTTGAGGAGTTCATTATTGATATTGCCCTAGCCCAACTCTTCAAGATGTTATTTTTTTGGTTCTTCCAATGAATTTGTGAACCATTGTTTCAAAAAGTATATATACTCATATTAATGATAATATTTAGAGTACAACTAGTACTCATTGAATTTTTCCATTGATAATTGAGACTAGAACTACTTTTTTTTTTTTAATTTTGTGAATAACATGCTTACTTCCATTCTTGCATAACGAGATGCATTGTTTTAAATAATGTTTTTTTGCAACTGTCTCTTCTTGTCACTTGTATATCTTATTTTATCTGCATGGGAAATTAGTTTTTTAGGTGATGGTGGACATGTTAAGGCATTGGATTCTTTATGAAAATTATCACATGTACTTGTATTCGTCTAACAAAATATGTTTTAATGTCTCAAGAACTTGGGAAAGATACGAAATATATTAGTGAGATTGTTTTCAGTCTTGTCTTTTTTACCTTTATCTTGGTAAGTCTATATTTTTTTGTCGGCTTTAGTCTTCTAGAATTATTCTATGTATATAGGATAAATTCACTTCACTAAAACAATAGAATGCCATGAATTCTTATGAATACTTTGTTCTTAAAATTATTTATTGGGAATTACGACATGAAATCGTGAATGGTAGATAGGCATTGTGTGTATATTTTAATATATTTTACAGCCAAATTTGTTTGTATACTTGGTTCTAGTTATGTAGTTATCATATTTACAGAGAACATGCACTAAAATTTAGCATGTGAAATTGGTTCGCAATAAGGCAACAAAATGGTCAAGGGTGTGAGAGGGTTTTCATGGTATCTTAAATCGTGTTTCCTTTGGTTCTCAAAAAGGGTTTTGAAATTGCCTTTGGGATTGACTTCCTAGATTTTGCATGTATCATTTGAAGATTGTACAGTTTCATCATTGTTTCTAGTTGAAGCGTCTTTTTGTTAATCATGATTTGAGATGTAGCCTATAAAAATATAGAATGGACAATCTCTAAGACACAAAATTATGAAGCATACATAAAATAACCTAAATACAAAAATAAAAATGGAGTATAAATTTGTTTTATGTATTCAACTTTGTCAACAACCAGATAAAGATAATATGCATTTGATGTACGTAAAAGTAAACTGAGTTTCTAGCTACAAGTTGTAATATGTATGCTTATATTAGATGTGTATGTGCATTTCAAAACAGTTGGTTTAGTTATTTGTGTCTAATAATGGCATCAAATGTGACCATGTAGTGCACATTTCACCCTTTTAGTTCTCATAGCAAGAAATTCTACCTAGTACTTCTATCGTGCAAAATATTGGAAATTTTGGTGGTAAGTTCTCTCATTTATTTATTTTTATTTTCTTTCATTTTTCCTCATGTCAAAGATGAACTTATTTACTTGTTTTAAATACTTTGATTGAACATTTCAATCAAATATCAATATTTTTATAAAAAAGTTGTTGTGAAGTGTGTGAAGTCCTTCCTCAAGCATGAATTGGCAGACATCAACATTTTATAGTTTTTCTTTCCTTTAAAGAATCATTGGAAGAAGTGTTCTAAGTGGGGCCATTGTATTTAGTGTTCTTGTGATTTTTTCCATGTTATGCAACCAAATCACAAAATAGAAGAAAAGATAGATCAATGACTTAAAAATTAACCTCTTCAAGGGGGAAACCTACTTTACATCGCATAAATGAACAATTATTGGATGATTCAAATGACAATGCCTCCTTGGTATATATAGGAGTATAAAGGGACGCAATATAATCAGAGCCTAAATAGCAATAGTAATGTAAGGGCACAATAATAACAATAGTGGGCTTCTATGGGGCACAAGAATAACAATATGGGGGCTACATGGGCACACCAATAACAATAATGGAACTACACTAAAAATAAAAATAAGGGGGCTACACTAGTATTATAGGGACCTAACATTCCATGTGTTTTAACAAAAGTTCTATAGTCTCATTATATTGCAAATATTGATCAGAGTTTTGGTAGATATTTTAATTAAAAAAGGATATAAGATAACATTATTAATAGTTAAATGAATATCTATTAGCAATAGATCAAAGGGATCAGATTCATCTTCTAGCTTTGGACTACCCAAAGAATGGAGCATCTAGTCATCAACACTCTCGAATGGTGGATGTTATCAGTTACATAGCTTTTAGAGGAAAAATATTGAAAAATTTGAAATATATGTGAAATGAATTGGACATGAAGTGGGAATCTTTTGAAGTGATTAAACAATATTTTATGTGTAAATTGTAGCTTAATCAATATTCAGTTGGAAACTCATATTGTAATACTTGACATTTTATATGATAAAATTTGTTGTTGAAATTATTTATGATTGTATTTGATATTTTTTAGTGTTGTAATCAACTAATGAGATTTTGCATGATCCACATGTATTTCCATATTAGATAGGCATGAATATTGTGTGATAATTTTTAATATAGTTTCAAAATCATACTAATTAGGTCGATAGGCCTTTCCTATGCATCAACTTTTCGTCAACACTTTTACCCTGAACCATTCGATCAAGTGAGATACTTTCAACCATTGATTTGAAGTGTCATCTGGAAAGCATGCATTGCACTTTGGCTACTTTTTCCAAATACATGAGTTGCCTTCTTTTCACCTCCTAGTTTTGTTATGCATTGAACCTGGCCCTTTGAGTTGCATTACTGCTTTTTCCCATTCTTTTATGTCACTCTTGAAGATATTTTTACTACTTTTTCCCTGCCAGTTGTTCTTCTTCTTCTTCTTCCCTAGCTTTTGGCAAGCACTAAGCTTCATCTACCATCGCCTCACAAATTGTCATGGGCTACGTATGTTTCTGGATAACAAGGAACTTCACACGGGAGATACTTTGTCCCTTGCAATCCTTGGAGCCATTCAAAGTGCATCAGTTCATATTGCCCTTTTTACTAAGCGTTATGATGAATCCCCTTGGTGTTTGGAAGAGCTGCGTTGGATTTTGAGATCATATCACAAGCGTAACTTGAAGATAATTCCTGTGTTTTGTGATGTTGAGCCTAAAGACCTTCATTACGTTGAGAGTGGGTGTTACGCTAAAGCCTTTGAAGAACACCAACGCAAAGGCAGAGTCGCGGTGGAATGCATCCAGACGTGGAAGGCAGCCCTTAACCAAGCCTCCCACATTTCTGGTCTGCTATTTAAATCGAATTAAAGGTAAAACCCTTTTATTTTCTTACAAGTCCATTGATTTTATAGTCTGCGAACAAATGTATTGTGAAAAAAATAATCCTTTTTAACTGATGGATTTGCTTAGAGAGGCCAAATACTATGGAAAATTTGCTAGAATTTTGGTGATATAGAAAAATCACGTCTCATCTTTCCAGAATTGTGATGAAATTTTCAAATTTTTAAGAATTTCATTGGGGATTAGACAAAATCTATATGAACGGGTTCTGATATGCATAAATTATAATAAAATTTGCTTTGCTTTAGTTTATAAATTATTTGTTATATATTTTTGGAGGAACCGCATATTTTTCTGTAAAATTTCTTCAAAATGAGATAGGTATTTGTTAGAATCATAGATTTGAGTTATAAATACTCCACAAAGTTTTTTGAATCATATTCAACTCATGCTTCAAATTTCTGAAAAATTTTTATTAACTCTATAATTAAAAAAACTGTTTATCACCCAATTAACTCAACTCCATTAACCTGCCCAAAACAAAATTTCACAATACTGGCATCCTTTCTGAAATTTTTATCTTCCTTCTTATCATGAAAGCATAGAATTCGTCGGATTGAAATGGAGAATTTCAAGTTTTCGCTGAAGTGTGATCATATGTAACAAAAGTTAAACTGAAATTCTGTTATTTCAAAAATATTATCTTATTTTCAACCTTGGTCTTCATTGCGATGCAGTATAATCATATGGTTAGCATTAATCATATTTTCTAGGATGATGGCTCTACAAGGTTTTTTTGAGTGCTTCTTTATGAAAAAATAGGATGATATTTTTATTTATTACTAAAAATTACAATTTTTTCTTTAAAAAAAATTAGTTTATATATCAATTAAAAAAAAAAAAAATCAATCTTACTGTGAGTGTTTGTAAAAGATATAACTAAATAAACCAAAACATTTTATCCAAATAGTGTGTGGTAAGCAAAAATATAACTTTAGATGACTTATTGTTGGAGCCTAAGGGAGCCTATTGAATTAAGCAAACAATGACCCTAGAATCACTGATACAGGGCTACGCTTCAGGCCCTTGAACGAACTTAATTTCTAGATTTTCTAGCACAGAAAATGAGATTTTTAAATTTTTTTGGCAAGTTTATGAGGAAAGGATATGCGAGTTTTTAATTTTGTTTGGTAAGTTTATGAGTAATTATGTGAGTAGAGGTATTTTTTTTAAGATTTGATGAAGTTGAGAAAGAACAAGCTCATTTTTTATCTTTTATTAAGTTTTGGAATGTTCCAGCGAAAAGAAGTTAACAGAAAAAGCTTGAATGAACATCCGACGATTGTAATTTCATAACATTTTTCAAAAACAAACCTACAAAATTTTGGACCAACTAGATTTTATGTTGAAATGATTTGATACACCTCATTTTGGGATGGTTTGATTTTCCTTTCATTCATTTACTGCATATGAGTTGTGACCAAGCCTAGCATAACATGTAGTATTTAAGATTTCAGATCTGAGCATCAAAGATTGAATATATATTTTAGTGCTCGGTGCAATGCATGAGTATAATCTTCAGAGCTTCACAACTAAATTTGAACAAATCAAGAATTTGTTTATTTGATTCAGCAATGGTTGATATGAAATCCCCTGTTCTTCCTGTAGAAGAATTCCATTCCTAATTCCAGATCCCATCGAAAAGGAAATGGATCTTGAAATATGAAACAGTTTCCAAACTTCCAGCGCTAATTTGACCCCCTGATCCCCCCCAAAATTGATTTTTTAATGAAAAGTTCCCCAAACCTTAAGTGCCTAAAGGTTAAAATGTGAAACTTTATTCTTGGTCAATGTGTGATCTATCCTTTTGTCAAGAACTGCTCTTGAGGTCTGATCTATAAACATCATATCTCAATGTCTACTATGAAGGTTTGATTTATGATTTTGGTCAAGGTCTGTTGTCAAGGTGTGATCTATCTTTATGTGCCATGAAGTTGCTCACTTCACCCACACTATTATTAAATCCCGCTATAGCCCTCAAGAAAACCAATTTATTCACTGTTCATATGGACATGGCTCACAAAAATGTTGTATGACCTGGTTTATGCTTATGCTGAAATGGTCCTTAAAATGATAAAATATCAATGATGCTTATAGCTTATCAAATTATCAGTTATGATACATGGATGGTTAATACTACTAGAAACATGCATGAGGAATCACTTCTTTGGTTATGATTAGTTGTCATTCCTGAATGGCTTTGATATTTGTTCTTATCTATTATGGATTTCAAATTCAATTATTTTTGCCAGTAACTATTGCTGCACTTTATTCGGTTTGTGCTTTAAAATGTGCTATCAAATGTGCAGCTGAATACTGATGGAATTTCTACTGTTATTACTGAGCCGTAGCTGCTATTGCTGAGTTTATTGATGTCACTATTGTTTTCTTTGTTATTTGCTACTATTAGCACACTATCAGGTTGAGATTTGTGCTTTAAAATGTGCTATCAAATGTGCAGCTGAATACTGATGGAATTTCTACTGTTATTACTAAGTCGTAGCTGCTACTGCTGAGTTTATTGATGTCACTAATGTTTTCTTTGTTATTTTCTACTATTATGTTCTTCTGTGTTTACATGTTGCTCTGTTCTCTTTTCCACTTCTAGTATAAATAACTTACATTCCCAGTCTATTCTGTCTCCTATATCTTTTACTCTATTTCAGATTTAATAAGCTGCACAATATCAATAGCATCCTAGAAGGTGGACTGGCCTTTTATAAAAATTCAACAATTCCAACTTCATAAGTCTATCGGCCTCTCTTTGTACCTTTTGGGACAATTGCTAGTTTATTTATGTTGATTAATAATGAACAAAAATAAAATGAATATAAAACTACTAAATTAATAGTTTATATTGATTAATAATGAATATAAATAAAATCAATATGCAATTACTAAATTAGTTGTTTATAATGATTATTAATGAAAGTAAATGAAATGAATATACACTACTAAATTAGTCTTTAATATAATTAATATGAAACTACAAAAAACAGATAAATGACTATTGGAAATAACAAATTTGTGACTATGAACGATGACTAAAATTTTCATATAAATGACTATTAGTGACTAATTTACAGTAATTTATCTCACGACCATTATTTTAGTCATATTTATTTGGTAATTAATTGGTTTCAAAAAATGACTAAACTTTGCATATAAATGACTATTAGTGGCTAAGTTACAATATCTTATCTCACAACCAACATTTTGGTCATTAATTAGTTTCCTCTTGTGATCTCGCAGTACTATATTTTATTGTATGTTTTTTCATTAAATGTGCAATTAATGACTAAACCAATGACTAGTTCAATGACCAAATTCACAACTAAATATACTACTAGATGATAAAATTGAGACAATCAATTAATGACTAAGTCAAATATGACTAAATTGGTCGTAGAGATAAGATATTGTAAATTAGCCACTAAAGGTCACATGACCAAACATAATCATTTATATGTGAATTTTCATAGTTTTTTTAATCACTAATTTATGTTTTTCTATTGGTGATTAATACTATTTTGGAAGAATTTTCTAAGAATAAGTTTTCATTTCCTTGTAAAAATAATCTACTTTTTGTAAATAAAAAAGTAAATTTATTTTGAAAAGTTTTTTGTTTATATATTTTTCATATTTTATTAATTATTTCTAGTGTATATATGACTACAATATTTGTTGGGCACGGGATCCCCCCAGGGAAGTTTGGGGGCTTAGAGCCCAGATTTTGGTCAAAAATTGTAATTCCAATGTAAAGACTCTGCATTTTGTGGGCACGGAGCGCGTAGTTTGTTAAAGAGTCATAGGGTTGTCTGCCCTTAATTTTTTTATTGTAATTTCGGCTGTAGAGATCTACCCATGGTCTGCGAACCATGGGATTGTATCAATAGAGTGAGGCTCTAAGTAGTTTCATAGCAAGCAACATAATGGAAAATGAAGAACATATGATGTGTGCGAGATAGATATGAAGTGTAAAATCGAGTTTTGGGTCGTAGAGTAGGAGAAGGCTCTGCAGCTGAGTGCGTAGAGGCCTAGTAGTGCACATTTGAGTGTGTGGACCCTTGCAGCTGAGTGCGCAAGGCGAGTCGAGTCTGTAACAGTTGGCAGTATTAATAAAGAGAAGTTTCCTATCATTTTTGTGTATTTATTTATTGTTTTATGCATCTGTTATCTTGGGTATGAAATTCACTTCTAATACTTATATGATTCGCAAATGTGTATAATTGTATTAATTAAGTGAATGTAAGATAGAATATCTGTTTACACGAAGTTAACTAAGATATGTTAAGAAGATAAGTAAGATACGCGGTGTAGTTTGGGGAAATAGTGCAGTTTGCTACCATAAGCAGCATAAAATCATCTTAGCCCTTGGTTAGGGCTGTGCGAAAGATGATTGTAATAGATTGTGAAGGTACTGAAGGTTGGAACAGTGCGCGAAGTGACCTACATGAAGATAGGTATAGTTGGACTAAACCGACATCATAGACATCTCAAGGGTGTCGAAATTTGGTTCCAGCACCACCCCATACTGCTTCGGGTGAGATTTCAGTCCGCGCTCTGTGGGTTGATGCCAAAAGGGCCAGTAGTGTAGGGATTTGTTTGGCTAAATAACTCCAAACTTGGGTCAAGCCCCCATAAGCCAACAAATGGTTCCGTTGTCGAGACCAGAATCTGCATAGAGATGTCCGATGTCATATCATTGGAATCCAACTAAGAAAGAAATTGAAGGCTGGTTGGACTGAAGAATTCATGAATTCGCGGTGCAAGAAAATAGAAACCCGCAACTGTCAAAAGAAGAGTGGCTAGACAGCTACCTGTATACAAAGATCCACAAAATCTTTTTTGCGTCCTTCCCTACTAAGCTATACGAGTGGTTCGCGAAGCTAGCAGAAAGCCAAGGAAGGTGGAAACTTGACGGTCCTATTGTGTGGACCCTAGAGCTAGTGCGAAGATTGGAAGCATCGGAGGATAAGATCACGCGCGTTGTTGATCATTGGATCGATCGTATTATAGGAGTATTTTTTACTGAGTTTGCGGTTAATACCTTAGTCAACTACAGCAAGGCAGATCGATGCTTTCTCAAAGGACTGTGAGGTAAGTACCTAATGTCTTTGAATACTTGGATTAAAATGCTACTATGCGAAAAGAGGGTTATGTAGTTACCTTGATGTTTGGGGCTACGCGAAATGGAAGGGTTTATAGGAACGAAGGAAATAAGGGTCCAGAAAATAGCCCCTTGATTTAAAATCTGCGAGGAGACGAGGAAGAGCTCGCGAAGGTCTCTCCGCGAAGTTCCATTCATCTGATAAGGCAAAGAATTCCGCGAATGCCACCTCCACCCACACCACCACCAGCTTCACCACCATCACCTTCATCTTCACCCATACCAACTCCACCACCACCGTGATTCAATATGGCAAGCACAATGAAGTTACATGTGTTCAAAGGTTTGGGAAATGAGGATCCGAACCAATTCTGGTTCGTTGTAAGGGTTGTATGGGAAGCACAAGGTGTTATAGATGACCATATAAAGAAGGCAACACTGGTTAGCACCTTGCAAGATTGCGCACTGACCTAGTATATCAAGTACTCTAGTGATAACCCGAATGCAAGAGTCGTGGATATCCAAGCAGCGCTAAATAGAGAATTTAGCAAGCCTAGATTTGAAGCGCAATCAATCATTGGATTTAAAAATATTATGATGCTACCAGGCGAGACTCCTTAGGAGCTGTATTAGAGGTTGAAATGTACGATTCATGAAGCCAATATGAATATGACGGATGGACAACATCACGAGTGGTTTGTAGCTTCACTACTACCACATTTAAGGAGTGCGCTATCGCAGTAGAAGATAACGAATCAGGCAGAGGCCTTAGAGATTTCTATGAGGTTACATGAGACCCCGATGTGGTATCTTAACCTAGGGGTTCAGCAGATCCATGCGCAGCTGAAGAGTCTATGCCTTGAGATGCAGAGTCCGAAACAGGGTAGGACGGTTCGACCAGAAGTGCGCGAAGTAGTGTGTGAAATGCAAAAGTGAGGGTCATGAGAAAGACCACTGTCCGGTTTTTAAAAATTACCTCACAAGAGGAGGACCGATGCCTTTAAGGCTGGAGGCTCAAGAAAGACCTAGCGCGTCACCTGCTTTGTGGTGTGTGATATCTCAAATAGCTAGAAAACATGCCACGGACAATTGTCACTTGTTCTAGGAGTATATGCAAAATTCGCAATAGTTGTTCTACAACTTTTGTAGGTCGGTGGGACATGACGGGCACACTTGCAAAAGCTATGAGTTGATGATGGATAGAACTCCCACCTATTGAGCTTAGGCCAAAATGCGACCCCTTGACCAAAATGCAAGAATGGCACAAACAGGATTTCAGGGGCACAGACAAGGCTGAGGCAGAGGAGGACCTAGTATAGGTCGTAAACAGTTGATTTGCTATAATTACGGAGGGCTAGGAAATTATGCCCATGATTGAACGAATCCAACGCGCCCGTCGTGTTTGGATTGCACATTGTTTGATCATGAGACGGAAGATTGTCCTACGCTAATAGCTAGGATACGCAACAAGGGAGCGCTACCACTTCCCCCGACTTAGAACCTGCAGATGATGAGGTTTGAGCTGTGCGAGGAAGATCCAAACGTGAACATTGTGCTCCGAAGTGGAATTGTGACGGGAGATGACAAAGGCAAATATCCAAAAGATATTACTTGGGTTCGCAAAGATCCGGTGAAAGAAGCGAAGTTTAATTTGGAGCGCACTCGGGAAACCTTCATGGAAGCTACGAAGAGCTTCGTTGATGCCTCCACTTCAGGAAGCAAAGATAAACTAGAGCTAGAAATGGACCCATCTATGATCACAACATTCATGGAAACCTGGGTGTAAACAAATAAAAATATAAGTAAAGTGGAGGTATGGTAAATAAATAAAATGTCTTTTTATACTTACTCAAAAGGTATGGTAAATAAATAAAAATATAAATAAACTAGAAGTATCGTAAATAAATAAAACCTCTTTTTATATTTAGTCCATAACCCTCGTTCTATTTATGAAGGCTCAAGAAAGAGGTTTTATTTAAGTGAATCCTATGGGCCAAATACCATATTTGTAAAAGAGGTATGGTAAATTAATAAAAATATAAATAAACGAGAGGTATGGTAAACAAATAAAACATTTTTTTATATTTACTCCATAAGTCACCTTATATTTACGAACACTCAAAAAATGGGTTCTATTTAGGTGAAACCTATGGCCAAAATACTATGGGACAAATACCATGGACTAGATTGTTATTAATACCATGCAAAAAACCATTATTAACCCTAATATTAGAATTAATAAAAATAAAAATGGCACATGGTATTGACCCATGGTATTCACCAAAATGGCACATGGTATTGACCCATGGTATTCACCTGGAATGTAGCCAATTTAAATGGGGGAATTAAACCAGCATGTAGCCTATGCTAAGATTCACTAGGACTTTACAAAGTTTTATTATTTAGTGAAAGAATCGCCAAGATCTTACAAGATTTTATAATTGAGTAAAATATTCGCCATGCCTGGTGAGAGATTCGCCAAAAAATTATATATACATATTATATTATTGATAAAATCGCCTTCCATTTTTCCTATATACCATGGAGATTCGCCCATTTATTATATTTATAAATTTAGGGGGGGTTCTTAAAATTTTCCCTGAAGACTGGGTGAATCCCAACGCGAATGGGTGGATTACATGGGAGCGCGAGAGTTCCTGCACTTCAGATTCTGACGAAGAAGTAGAACAATGGCAGAATCAGTTACACGAAGTAACTACGCTGAACTGCAATATGATGATAAGGTCGCTACATTGTGTGTTGATAGAAGTAAGAGATTTTCCTACTTATGATGGTCTAAATGAGGTAGATACCTTCTTGGATGCATTTGAAAGAAAGGTGCCAGAAAAACAATGCTTCCAGACCTTGAACTGGGTATTACGCACTACGCTCGCAAGATGGTGGGGTACGCACAAAGGAAGCTTTGATGATTGGTGTGAATGTAGGAGAATGATGCACACACAATTTGGGAAGCCTAGGGTGCGATTGACAGACAAGTATGATGGGCAGGATGATCTGCGCGTGCATCTGGCAAAGTGGACGTTGACCTATAGAGAAAAGCCACAACTTGAGTGGGTGCACCTATTCTACCATACCCTACATGTTATACCAATGAATTGGTATATAGAAACATAGCTCCGCCATGGGACAGGTGAATGGGATATCTTGCACGAAGGGTTCGTGATGACCTTCAATTTTGAGGATGAGTGGGACAATATTGATGAAGCGCTACAAGAGGTAAAAGTATCCATCTTTAGGATACCACAGGAGCCGGTAGAATTGATTCAGCATGAATGGGCTACTCAGCTGAGTCACGCGCTGGAATGCTATAATGTAACTACTGAAGAGGAGGATGAGGATCTACGGAATTTTAACATTCCAGAAACAGAAGGCCACTGTGAGGTTCACGGACCACAGATTGAGAATCTTGATATAACCATTCCGGTGAAAACTAAGCAGGTAAACATTGGTACGTAGATAAAACCTAAATTCATGAAGATCGGAGACTACTGGGACGACGCGGTGGTGGATAAGGTCGCTGAATTACTCCACAAATATTAGGACTTATTCCCGACCAAGTTTACAGATTTGAAAGGAATAGTCGGAGATTTAGGAGTAATGAAGATCACATTAAATCTCGACGCGAAGCCAATTAAACAGAGGCCTTACCGCTTAAATCTGAAATACAAGGAGAAGGTCCACATAGAACTAGACAAAATGCTCACAGCAGGCATCATTGAGCCTATGGAAGAATCTGATTGGGTAAGCCCAATGTTAGTACAAGAGAAGAAGCAGAAGGATGAGATAAGGATATGCGTGGATCTCAAGAAATTGAATGACGCTTGTGTGCATGATCCATTCCAAACCCCTTTCACGGATGAAGTGTTGGACAATGTAGGAGGTCAGTAAGCATATTATTTCATTGATGGGTTCTCGGGGTACCACCAGATCAAAATCACGCCAGAGGATAGGAGCAAGACAACCTTCACGACTGAGTGGGGTTGCTTTCAATATACTATCATGCCGTTTGGATTGAAGAATGCCCCTACTATCTTTTCACGCATGGTTGTTGCGGCATTCATGGAATATATTCATAAGTTCTTGGAGGTCTATTTTGATGATTGCACTGTATTTGGGCTGGTTAGGTGCCATGTAGCGAAATTGTGCTTGATGTTGGATACCTACCGAAGATACCAAGTCATGCTCAACCTCAAGAAGTGTTTGTTCCTTGTTCCTTTTGGGAACTTGTTGGGGCATGTGGTTTGTAAACAAGGGTTGATGGTAGACCCCGCGAAGATCGCGGTGATTCTGAACTTGGAAGCGTCGAGAAGTGTGAAACAGTTGCGCGCCACTCTAGGACATATGGGATATTATAGAAATTTTATCAAAGGCTATGCCCAGATCACCACGCCGATGGAAAAATTGTTAAATAAGGATGTCATGTTCTGCTGGAACGATGACTGTAAGAAAAGCCTGGATATATTGAAAGAAAAGATGGTTACTGTGTCGATTCTAGTCTTCCTGAACTGGAAGAAAGAGTTCCATGTACATGTCGACACGTCATGTATAGCGCTGGGGGAAATACTGACGCAGGATGGTGGAGAAGGCTTGGATCACCCTATCGCGTTCGCCAGCTGCAGATTATCCAAATCCGAGAAGAATTGTTCCACCACTGAGCGCAAGGGACTAGCTATGGTATATGCACTCCAGAAGTAACAACACTACTTACTAGGAGGCCACTTTAAGATGTATACAGATCACTTTGCGTTAAAGTACCTGGTCAATAAGCCTATGTTGGGGGGGTGCATTTGTAGATGGCTTTTATTATTCCAAGAATATGATTTCGAAGTTGTTGTGAAGCCTAGACGATTGAACGCAGGACCAGATCACCTATCACGCATTGAGACTAGGGAGGAACCTACTAATTTGGAGGAAGGATTACCCGACGTGCAGCTCTTTGTTGTGCGCGTAGCGGATGGACATTTTGAAGATATAATTCACTTTCTAACAACTGGAACTGCGCCGAAAGAATACTCTGTCCAACAGAAGAAGGAATTAGTGGTGCGCACAGTAGATTTCTCTGTCATTGCTGGGAATCTATACAAGATGGGGAATGATGAAATACTGCGAAGGTATGTACCTGAATTTGAATGAAGCAGCATCCTCACAGATGCTCATGGGGGCACCACGGGAGCACATTATGAGGGAAGAGAAACCATGTAGAATATTCTACGCGTCAGGTTGTGATGGCCAACCCTTCAATAGGATTCAAAAGCATATTGCAAGGCATGTGATGTATGTTAGCGGACAGGAAGGCCATCGCAGAGGGATGAAATGCCTTTGAATCCACAAATGGCGTTGCAACCTTTCGAAAAGTGGGCAATAGATTTTCTAGGACCTATTAAACCTCAAAGAAAGACAAGCAAGCCATGGTACCGGTGCACGTATCACCTAGAAATCCATTGAGGACTAAGCTCACCATGGAAGAAAAGGGGAATGCTATTAATTTGGAGGCCGATGAGGAAGAAGAGTTCAAATAAATCCTGGTTGAGGAGAAGGATGTAGAGATGGAGGTTGAAACCCAGGGTGCAGACCCTCTCACCAAATGACCTGCATATGTTCCTCCATGGAAGGGTAAAGCAAAGGTGCCCAAGGATATAGATAAGAGCAAGAGCTCTTTGTAGACTCCGCTACTCCCTGACAACATTATTTTTGAAGGAGCGCACTTAGGACGGGTGCCCGTGCTGAAATTTGAAGATTGGGACCTCACAGACCATGAGAAGTTCCCACATCTTGCAATCGCACAGATAATGCGCCAGAAGATAGACACATCAGCTAGAATGATAGAGTTGGAGCTGCGCAAATGGCTGAGGGGAGTTGAGAAAGCAGGGTTGCTAAACCTGCTCTGGGTGTCGCATTACCATCGCACCCCGGTAACCATTTTTGTCATCTGACAGCTGCTCTTCTTGGTGCATGATGGGTTCTTGTGGCTAGAGGAGCCCATCCCCATCACAGACCATTTGATTCACAGGATTACCTAGCTCCCTTGTAAAGGGGAGGACCTGGAAAACATTTCAGAGGGAAAGAGTGATGATTTGACCATCGTGGAGGCCATGAAGAAGAAATTTAAACTAGAGAACAAGAAGCGAGGGTACGCAATTTCCAACATCAACAACCCTGTGGTCAAGGTCGCGACACAGATTTTGGTAGGGAAGGTGATGCGGAAATGTCGTGTGGATGAGGTTCCCGTGCTAGTGGTTGCACTAGCAGCGCAATGCGCAGAAGGGGTCCAGTTTAACTGGGAAAACTATCTATGCAGTGAGTTCCTTGAGAACTGTCGCGAGGCACAAAAGCAGGGAAAACCTTTCACTATGCATGGCTTCTGTTGTCAATAATACTAGTGGCATGGGAATTTCCTGAAGATAGCTAGTTCTCGACGATCACACAGGACCTTCCAGAGGCAGTGAATTACGCTTCACTGTGGGCAACTAAGGATGCACAAAGGATAAGGGAAAGAAAAATATTATGGGTGCTCATGGAGATGAACATCAAGATGGGGATTAATCACAAGCTGTTGTTATCTCCCACGGTCTACAACAGTAAGTAGAGCTTCGCGGAGTTTAAAGCAGATTTCCACCATGTCTTCATCAAGGCGTGGAAGGACCCTACGAAGATGTGGCATGAGCTACCCTATTTGGCGACCGATGATGTAATTTTTGCTATCCTTGAGTCTTGGCCACTAGAGTGGCATGCTCCAACTGGCTCCACGATGGAAGCGAATAATTCCACCACGTAGTGGAAGAAGGAAGAGGCGAAACTGTGGATGGCACAGCTAGTGGAAAAATGCAGGAAGGAGGAAGCAGAGACTAAGGTCGGGGTGACGTGCGACGCTGCGAAGTTGGCAGAGGAGCAGCAGAAGGCAGTAGAAGAAGAGCGCGAAGGATAGAAGTCGCCTTCGCCCAAGCTAGAGACTGATACAGAACAAGGTGGCATGGACCCGCAAACAACATCCACCCAGCTAAAATGTCCACGCCCAAGAGAGCAGGTAGGGTCATGAAAGAAGATGAATGCATCAAAGACTTCGTTCGACCCGATCACCCTCACCGAGGGGGATCTACATGATATTTGCGAGACGATGAGGGATGTCACCATGGAGGCCCTCCAGCAATTTGAGGAGAAACAATAGATGGTGTTGGGGGCTCTCCAAATGAAAATACAGGAGTTGTAGGTGCGCACTCCACAAGCTGGCACTATGTCAACCAGCCTCGCAGTAGGCACGTTCGCAGCCGAGGAAATGTTGCACGCCCGGATGGCCAACACAATAGTGCTGCCATATGGAGCACTCATTACAGAAAATGAGGTTGATAGGCCTATGGTTAGTGGGTTGAAAGGGATCAGGTGAAACATAGCTGCACTCCCTCGGGAGATGCTCTACACTTTACAGGATGGAGTCACTACAGAGCTTCGGGCCAGGGAGAGCCACGCAATACAAGTAATGAGTGAGAAGCACATCAACATTGAGTAGTTGAGCCTACAGCACAACGAGGTAGTGGTGCAGAATAGACAGATAGTGCAGGTGGTGGAGGAAGCCTGCCAGATGGTCCCAGAGTTGGCCATCCTATCAGAGGAAGCGATGGAGGCGCACGTACGTAAGTTGGTAGCAGGGGTGCGCGACGCAAGAGAGGAAATGTCCAGGGTTCAGTTGGATCTGAACCTTCAAATAGCAAAACTGCAGTTGAAGGCGCAACCTTCAACTCCGTCGAAGGTTAAGGAACAGTGTGCCACCATTATCAAAACAACAATGGCAGCGGTCAATAGTGCAGTGACAGACTGCACAAAGCTGTTCGAGTAGTCGTTCGAGGTCCTCACCACCCTGCAGGAGGACCCGAACATAGAGTGCCTAGAGACAGAGGCGTGCGAGCTACAGCAGATATATGACGAAGTCAAAGGGACCACGTAGACAGTTTCCCTTACACAGAGGCTTGCGAGGATGCAGCAAGCTAAAGCACTCAAGGAGTAGGTGGATGTTGCTCGGCATAAGGAAGCAATTTTGAAGGTGCGCTTACAGTCGTGGATTGATGAGGCTTATAACATTACAGCCTCCATTGAAGCAAAGCTCATGTAGTTGCAAGCAACACAGGAGAGGATTCAAGGCAGCAGTTCAGCCACAGCAGTCACTGAACAGCACATAGAGGAAGTATAGTAGGCAGCCGCTTAGTGCGTTGACAAACTTCCGGCGATCCAGTCAGAGTTGGGAGGTCTTCGCACAAAGATCTCTGCACCGACAGAGTGACTCGAGGGTGAGTCACAATGTTTGTGTTGGGGGCAGGATCCCCCAAGGGAAGTTTTGGGGCTTAGAGCCCAGATTTTGGTCAAAAATTGTAATTCCAATGTAAAGACTCCACATTTTGTGGGCGCGAAGCGTGTAGTTTGTTAAAGAGTCATAGGGTTGTCCGCCCTTAATTTTGTTATTGTAATGTCGGCTGTAGAGATATACCCATGGTCCGCGTACTCTGGGATTGTATAAATAGAGCGAGGCTCTAAGTAGTTTGATAGCAAGAAGCATAATGGAAAATGAATAACATATGATGTGTGCAAGATAGATCTGAAGTGTAAAGTCGATTTTTGGGTCATAGAGTGGGAGAAGGCTCTACAGTTGAGTGCGCAGAGGCCTAGTAGTCTGCAGTTGAGTGCGCAGTGCGAGTCGAGTCTGTAATAGTTGGAAGTATTATTAAAGAGAATTTTTATATCATTTATGTGTATTTATTTACTGTTTTATGCATCTGTTATATTGGGTATGAAATTCACTTCTAATACTTATATGATGCGCAAATGTGTATAATTGTATTGATTAAGTGAATGCAAGATAGAATATCTATTCACGCGAAGTTAACTAAGATTTGTTAAGAAGATAAGTACGATACGCGGTGTAGTTTGGGGAAATAGTGTAGTTTTTTGCCATGAGCAGCGTGAACGCATCTCAGCCCTTGGTTAGGGTTGCGTGAAAGATGACTGTAACAAATAGCAAAGGTACTAAAGGTTGGAACAGTGCGCAAAGCAACCCGTGTGAAGACAGACATAGTTGGACTAAACGACATCACAGACATCTCAAGGGTGCAGAAAATTGGTTCCAACATCCCCCCATACTGCTTCGGGTGAGACTTCAGTCCGTGCTCCACGGGCTGATGCCGAAAGGGCCATAGTGTAGGGATTTGTTTGGCTAAATAACTCTAAACTTGGGTCAGGCCCTCATAAGCCAACAATATTTCAACTATTTAACAATTTATGTTGGTATACCAATTATTTTAGTACTGGTTTTACCTTATGAATTAATGAAACAATATACATTATCTGATCTAATTAATTTTCTTCAAATTAATGGAAATTTAAAATATGAATGCTAGAGGATCTATCAAAAACGTAAAACATTGTAATTTCAAACAACAATTATGCCTCATCATCTTTCTTTGTCTTTCATAATTAATACATTAGTACAAAATGGCTAATTAGTTACTAAAAAACAACTAAATTTTGCATATAAATGACCATTTTTCAGTCGGTGACCAATAGTGGCTAATTTACAGTATCTTATAATGCGACTAGTTTTTAGTCATATTTAGCTTTGTCATTAATTGGTTGTCTCAATTTTATAATCTAGTAGTATATTTAGTCATAAATTTCATCATTAATTTAGTCATTGATTTAATCATTAATTGTCACAATTAATGACCAAATACAAAACAAATTATACTACTACATGATCACCCAAGAAAACTAATTAATGACCAAAATGTTGATTCTGTTATAAGATATTGTAAATTAGCTACTAATAGTCATATATATGCAAATTTTAGTCATTGTTTGAAACTAATTAATGACCAAATATATATGATTAAATTCCAGTCATGTTATAACATACTGTAAATTAGCTACTAATAGTCATATATATGCAAAATTTAGTCATCATTTGTAATCACAAATTTATCATTTACAATAGTCATTTATTTTTCTTTGGTGATTTCAAATTCATTATATAAATGAATAATTTTGTAATTTATATTCATTTCATTTACTTTCATTAATAATCATTATAAACAACTAATTTAGTCATTGTATATTCATTTTATTTGTGTTCATCATTAATCAATATAAATTACTAATTTATTAGTTTTAGATTGATTTTGTGTGTTCATTATTAATCAACATAAACTAATTAGTATGATTTTGCGACTAAATTTAAAAAGTTGGTATACAATGTGCATGTTCATCTAATATGAAAATGCAAAGTTACATATATTAATTACAACACTAAATAATATCAAGTACAACTATAAATAATTTCAACCACATAAATTATATTATATGAAATGTCAAGTATTACAATATGAGTTTCCAACTTAACATTGGTTGGACTACAATTTACATATGAAATATTGTTTCATCACTTCAAAACATTATCATTGTGTTGTCAAGGCATTGCAGGTGAATTCTCCAACTCTAAAGACTTGACCATCTGTTTGTATGTGTGTGTCTCATGGGATATTGGCTTTAAAGATATCACTAGACCATTTCTCTTCTCTCTCTCTCCTTCTACATTTGTCGCTCCAATGTTATTGTACTCCTCTTTCTTCAATTCTTGCTTCTTACCATCAATATTGAGTTCCTCTTCTGAAAATGAAAGAAGATACAATGTAGAGTATAAGACATGAAAGATGATGAACACTGGAATATAAACTAAAGTAGATTGTAAATTATTTATATGACATATACCTCAACATCAACAATGTCAATACCATTTTTCCCCAGAAAAACAAGAAGCTCGAACTAGTTTTCTTCAGTTGGGCGATATTGGTCACTATATGTCCAGATGACCTGTATAAACAAAGCAAATAAAACATCACCATAAAAAATACCTTAGGATCTTAGTATTCGACCTTTAGTAAAATCTTAGGCACAATCATGCCAACTAAATTACATGCTAAAAAGCTCAGGCTATAAATAACTTGTGAAAACAAACGAAAAGAAAAAGACAACATATAATAAATAATGTATGACAGTTGGCCAACAAATTGCATCATAAAAGGAAAAAAATCTCCTATGAGGGGCTTGATTAGGAACAACTCAAGTTGGTTGGTGTGTCATTGAGTATGTTTGAGAAAGAAAATTATTTTGATTCAGATAGTGACATTCCTATGGTTGGTACTTATTCTTTCATACAATAGCTGGATGTAGAGACTAGTGAGCCATTCCCTTCAGCAATGATGCTCATTTGTCATTTGACTTATTCTTAGATAAGTTATCTTAAGACTTAGATCTATATCTTCTAAGTTTTAAGTATAATGAGAAATACAATTGTAATGATTCATTTGTCAATTGTGATTATTATGTTGTGTTAAATCATGTATCATTTATGAATTATTATGTTACATGTAATCATGTATGTTATTGGTGCATTGTTATGTATAATATTTCAATGATTTATATTTCAGTTTTCATATATTTTAATTTTAATTTTTAGTATTTCAGATGGGTTCCCCTATGTCGAAGACCTAGACATCCCTTGAGACATTCACTAGAATTTGGGGGTTGCTTCCACATGTCACCTGGATGTGTTTTACTGCTTCCACATCCTGAAATCTTGGTGGAATATTGTTATTTTCCATTAAATTCATGATCATACTTTGTAGGGAGAGAAATCTTAAGATGTTTACCCTTTTGAGGTCTTTCCTTTGTGGATATTTCTTCCATTTGTCTTTGTTGATAAACTTAAAGAAGAGGGCACTCTCGCCTTCAATTTCTATGTTCACATGTATTTTGTTGAAACTCTTAAACCAAAGCATCATATTCTCCATATATTTCACTTTGTTGGGGGATAACTACTAACCAATCTTTGATACCACTACTAGCACCTGGTTTCCTCTAATCTTTAACAGTCACACAAGATCATAAGTATTAATTATTATATAGTTAGTATACAATGCATGATAACTCGAGTGACTTCAGATATGTGGTTATTAGGCCAATGAATTGTTTGCATAGGGGATGGTCATGCAAAATAAGGGACAATTATATTACCAACACATGGAACTCCCAATGGATACCCTATTCAAAACATTATCACCTTGCCTTGATTAGTTCCCCATTATATAGGTTAGTATCTCAACATGAATTTACAGCCCATAATATAACCATGAACAAGAAAACTAACTTTAGAGATTGTGATCCCATTACATGTTAGATAGTGTTATAACAAGTAATATTATGCCAAATGGTATTAATTGTTCCTATGTGGTAAGTGAATTGATTAGAGTAGTACTATAAGTACACATGTGATTGGTCGAGGCCAGAGGATCCTTATAAAATCCTATATAAAAAGCTTGGTCTTCCAATTTTGGCATACAAGGAAGTGCAACATCATATTGGGATCATTTTATTTTGGTATTCTCTTAGCACTGTTTTGAAGATTGATCACCTTTGGACAAAGGGCTTCCAACGAATTTATGTTATTGTTCTGTGCCAATCTATCATGTTTGATGTTGTGATTCAAATGTCTTGTTGATATGGTCATCAATTGGTCCCATTCACTACTAGAGCACAAACTTCATAATTATATGGTAATTTTTTGTTTGGCATTTCTTAAAGGGAGAGCTTTTGTGTGGATGTAAATGGAAATCATGGTTTGCCTCCCTAATTATTGCATGGAGATTGTTTCAATTCACTCCTCACATGGTTCCCTACAAATGGGTCCTAGCATTATACAATATGGTGACAGGTTAAAATTTGGTGTCCCACTCCCCCCTTCACAAAACACATGAAAATATATAATACACTTCCTTTCATGGTTTGACGAGTACTTTCTATAATACTAGGGATTGGGGGCACAATGGCTTGGGAAGTAAAGGAATTTTCATAACCAACAAAGACCACATGCATGTTCAAACTTCATGGTACAATTATAGAATTTACTCAAACAGGAAGAGTACACTGGCCTTATGATGTGAATACCTAATTGAAATCTCCTGTATGATACAAAAGAACATCTAACAAGCTATATGCTCCAGCTGGCATTCAATGGTAAGGACCACACACTGCCACTAGCTTTGCTAGAACCTATGAAACAAATACAAGAGATTGACTTAACTCCAAGGCCATATGGTTGTCAAAATGATTTTGATAAGCAATTAAGTAGTAGTTTCTGAGCTTAATTTAGTACCTTGGTCCCATAGTTAACAGCATCATCAAGTTTCCCCTTATCCAGAGTAGTTTTTGATAATTCTAACAAGGTTCATCCATCTGTAGATGAGCATGCAACTTGTTGTAAAAGAAATGGAGAGTCAGATTGCCAACATGTGCAAGTAATAAATTAATAATACACATTATATGTTGGACATGACTATAGACAACTAAAAATAAAATAGTAAATGTCTTCTCTTACCTTATACACTAGAACCATGCCTATAATGTCTACTTTCTTGAATGGGTTTGGGTTGTCCATGTCATAATCTCTAGGATCCAACTCAAGTCCCACCCATGAATAATGCCTTGAATGGTACCAAACTTACATTTACATTAGCTCTTTTTATCAAAAGGTTTTCTTCATTTGTTCAGAAGTTTTTGATCTTTTAGAATCCTTCTTCATTTCCCAAGCTTACTTCTACAGTTATCCAATGGGTTTCATATGGATTATTTTTTTGAAACAATCAAAATATCTAAAAAAATAATACAACACATGGTTACAATATTCAATTTTGAAAGATTACTAGTAAGCATGCAACAACCTTGTTTCCCTCCCCTTCATTGTTCACATAGACATTGCCATAAATTTGCATAGACATATTTTTCTTTTTGTAAGTAGTGATTACAAGATACAAAATAACCAAAATACGAGGAACCCTACTGGGGAATTTGTTATGGCCCTATCACTTTTGTAATTATCTTCCCTCAGGCTCACAAAAGATATAATCTCCTTACATTGGAATTTTGGAATCTTGCATAATTTGTGGACTAAATATCATTCATAGTTAACACAATTCACCTTTGATGGATAGTGCTTCTTTTCTAAGTGGCATGAGATAGAATCCAGTTTCTACAAATACATTATTTTTCCATTTTTATTTCCTAACATCATTCTCTTGACTGAAGGAAATACCTTTCTCCTTGTGGAAGGATGAGCTAAAATTATAAAATTTCATTTGAAGGGGCTCCATTATTCCATAGTACCAGCTCAATTCACATGCTCCAGGACCTACATTCTTAAAAAAACATCCTTCTGATAGAATGGTTGTTTCCCAAATCTTGTCACTGCCTCCACCTCTTGGGATTCCTAATTTCCTCCCGTCAAATTTGTGGCACCTTTGGGTAGGTTGTCAACCTTAATATTCCACTTTCCATAACTTTGTTGTATACTAATCTCCTTAAATTATGAAAAGGATTGTAAGGCTTCATAAATTTGATCCTTTAGTGATGGATATTTTGATTCTCAAAGGTCGTCCATTTAGAAATTTATGATAAACTTAGAATCTCCATGGAGATTTTTTTTATTTTTTATTTTAAGTTCGGCATTGGTGAGGCTACATCAGGGTGGGACTTGAGTTGGAATTATTCCTAGTAGCTATGAATGGGAAGGGGATTAGAGTTGGAAAGGTATCATATTCAGTGATGTGAGTGTTCTAAGTGAATTTTGCATTGTGTTGTTAGATGGTTTGATTCCATAATAACTTGCATCTATCATTATATCCACTCTTTAAATCAAATCAACAGCATCAACTCATCCAACTTTAGATTTATTAATTACAAATTCTTTTAAAGGTAAGGCATGAGACAATCAGCACTTGTCAAAATAAATCAAAACATAAGTATCCCAACCAAACTGTTATAACTAATTCAATCATGGCATGTTATAAGATTACCAATGCCAACTTAAATGTAGGAGAGGAATTCACTTACAGCCAAAATACTATGGAATCTCTCTATTTGGGATTCCAATGACATGTTAAAAGTGCTTGAGTACACTGACTCCTCCAAACTTGAGCCCCCTGCATATAGAACATATTGTATTAATGCATTCAATTCATAGGAATTCATTATTAGTTATTTTCCTAATTAGCAAAAGGTTAAGATCTCACTGTGTGATATGCATGCAGAAGCTAAAGGAAAATTTGGTGAATGACATAGCAATTGTTTGAAAACATAAAGATTGATGACTTTGTTTCTTGTGCTAGGGAAACTCAAAAGCAATGAAATATAGTCAATGGATAGAAAATGGCCTGTAATTTATAGGCCTCACCAGAGAAATACCAGATATCCTGCAAAAGAAATAAATAATTGAACATGATCATTACAAACAACTTGTCAGGATAAATAGAAATATATGAAATAGATTTATCCTTTAAAAAAGTAACTTAAATTCCATAGTCTAAAAGGTATAAGATGTCTTGAAGAGATATTTCCACTTGTATAACTAGCATTGGTAAGGTTCTTTTAGGCAAGAGATTCAATTGCAATCTTGGGTAGTGTATGGTTTCACGTATAGAACTAAAGCTCGACGTTATGATAAAGAGAATAACTCCACTAGAGGTAGCTAAAGAAATGAACACAAGGGACATTGGATTTCTTGCAGATACTATATAGATTGAGACCACCTTGTGGCCCAAGAGTAAGACCTAAAACTGTTTCTAATTGGCTAAGAATTTGGATTCCTCAGACATAAGGAAATAGGTCAATGGCCCAAGACTCAAAGGCATATAGCAAGACTGAGTCTCTAACCCCTTATGGACCACTCGTGGGTTATTTCAGCTTATGTGATTTTCCTCGAATAAATGTGATGAGTCAACCCCAGGGGAGTCCCATTCACCAAGTTTTGATACTAATGGGAATTCATACTAAATAAAATAAAATACAATAAAATGTTAACCATATAGAACACACATCTCATTTATGTCTTGTACAAAATAGGGTGTTTCATAGTGATAGACATGTTGATAGAATCATTATATATATATATATATATATATATATATATATATATATATATATAATGTATACATTATAATATTGTCAAGTATCTAGCCAATCCCTTTCCCCAACCTAGGTCTCTTCCTAGACCAACTCCATTAATGTAAGAACAAGAAAGAGAATAAATCTTTCTACAAAAAGGCCACTTTCTTCCAATGAATGAAGAAAATCCACCTCCCATTACATTTACATAATTTTTTTCCATGCTTGATTGAAAATGTCCTAAAGCCCAAACACCCTAAAGTTAAACCTAGAGAGAATATCAAATATCTATTTCATTGAAGGAATTGCAACGAACCAAGGTGGGTTCCATTGGAGTAGATTTTTCATGTGTGCACCCTTCAATGCTTGCATCAATTTTCCCCTCTCCCTGTAAATGAAACCTAGCAATAGTTAGACATTCATTATGTTAATTTCTTTGTAGAGAGAACTATGTCTGCTAATGTAATGTTGTTGAGCTCTAACCTAAACTTTGCAATATTTCTCAAGAAAGTTGTGGTGTAATTTGGTTGAGGATGCAAAGCCTGAATGAAATCCCAAGTGCTAGTTGAAGTTGTGCCACACCACCATCCCACTAATATGCATGCAAGACATGCCAATTAGTCCAGCTATCATTGTCAAGACTACATAAACTAGAAGTCATAACTACAATATAACTATTTTTTCTAAAATAGAAATAAAATATTACCAATCACACAAGATCCCTGATTTTTCTTATTATATCGCCATAGATTCCCAGTATCTATGAATGGGAAGGAGATTGGAGTTGACAAGGTATAATATACAGTAATGTCAGAACTCTTATTGTATGTTTGCATTGTGTTGTTGGATGGTTCAGTTCCATAATAACTCTCATCTATCAGTATATCCACTCTCTAAATCAAATCAACACCATGAAGCATCCAAATTTAGATTTACTACATGCCAGTTCTTTCAAAGTTAAGCCATGATTCAGTCGGCACTAGTCAAGATAGATCATAACATAGGTATCCTAATCAAACTGCTATAACTAATTCAATCATGTCATTTCAGAAGATTACCAATGGCAGCTTAAATGTAGGTGAGGAACTCACTTACAACCAAAATACTATGGAATCTCTCTATTTGGGATTCCAATGACATGTTAAAAGTTCTTAAGTACACAAACTCCTCCAAATTTAAACCCCCTGCATCTAGAACATATTGTACTAATGTGTTCAATGCATAGGCATTCATTATTAGTTATTTTATTGATTAGAAAAAGGTTAAGATTTCAATGTGTGACATGCATGCAGAACCTAAAGGAAAATTTGAATAGTGCATTTTAGCTGCCATTCAAATCCAGTTGTTGACAAGTAATAATTTGAAGCAGTCTATGGAAGTTTTTCACCCATGACCCTTTGATCCACAATAGGAAACTTAATATGAACATCCCCATCATGATTAAGAGTGGCATATTCTTCTAAAAGATTAGTTGATCCAGCTTCCATTTCTTTGGGCTCAAAACTAGGCATTGAAAATTGGTTCATTCTTACATGTACTTGTAATGCTAGCATGTTATCAGTAAGAATTCCTATGGATCCCTTATCCCCTGTCGTAAAAGGTAAGTTCAGTTGACATTGTGTTGCCACAAAAGTTTCTGGCTTTTCAGTTTTCTGGTAAGCTTGATAAGAATCACCCAAACTAGAAGGGAAAAAGGTATTTATATTCACTAAATATTTTATGTTACCAAATCTTCTAAACAAGTTAGCATTGCATCTCCCTGAAAACTCAATTATTTTTTCAACATCATTCCCTTCTGGTTGATTTAATGATGTCCTCATATCAGGGTAAATTTTATCATCCTGGTCCAATGTTGTCTTTTGAACAACCCTATCAGTCTCATCTGACCCCTCATTAATATGAGAATAAAGACAAGGTTATTCATCTAAATTCTCTCCACTCACTTATTTAACTTTATCCCCTTGCGATCCAGAAAATACAGGTGGACCTATATTGACTTGATGAACAATTTGATTTTTTTCATCGCCCATATCTTGCTGATCTTGGAACGACATAAATCTTATTTGTGATGGGTTTGAGTCAGAATATGAAGGCATTATCCATAATGAACTTTATGAGCAATGACCTTGAGAAAACAGAATTCCTTAAGACATAGGATGGATTGAATTCATGACATGTGTTTGTAGCACATGATCGAAAAGCACACGAGGCAATTCATGTTGATGAATTGATTGTTCATCCAAATATGGAATTTGTTCTTTGGGAATGGTCTACTGACAAGGAAATTGATCCTTGAGATGAGACGCCTTCTCATGAGGAAAAATATATTCATAAAGAACATCTTGAGGCAATTTTTCATTATAATGATGAGATGTTGAAGAGAGAAAAGCTCTACTAGCTAGATCATTGTAATTTTGCACCTTTGGGTCACTGTGCTCTTGATCAAGATCTAAAGCATTGTGAGCTTGTTGCACCTGTGCATGCAGCTGACCTTCCCCAAATTGGCATAAAGATGGAGATGAATCCCCCATGCGTTAGAGAATTGTGATTAGATTGATTAGTTAAAATATAATTTTCAATATAAGAATCTCCAAATCCATCATCTTGAGATAGTTGTGTTGGATCAACATATCTATGATATGCATAATCACAACTTGCTATCTGGTAAAGGTTGTGATGAATAATTTGTGTTGTTTGTCATTGGATAAGATGTTGTACATGCACACCATATTTGATTGGAATGTAATCTGGTGGCATGTAGCTATACTGGTCTACATCTAGATTCCAGATGATACTGCCACATGGGTTGTTGGATTGGAGGTGAAATATGAGCAACCTACTCCAAACCCATAGGATGTAGCCCATCTGACCTAAGATCCAATATTGATTGTGCAGTCTCCAATTGGTCTTGCAGTCTGCTAGGCTTTCCATGAGAGTCTAATCTTGGTAAATTGGTGTCATTAAGTTTCCTATCACCTCGGTACATTGAATCTGGGTGACTTTGTAGCAAGGCATCATGAAGTTGATTAATGGGAAAGTCTAGGAATGTCCTAGTTGTAGTATGTTTATATTGGAGCTCATGGTCAAATGCCCCAGAAGAGGATATAGATGTTCCATAATCTGTTACACAGTGGCCCTCTAGTGGCCCTCCTGTGGCCCTTAACTGTACATTATGATTAACAATCATCCTGTAAGCATTTACTAGGAAGAATGTGGATAGAAGTCTCTACTACTTCATATTGTTGGACATGAATTGACAGAGTAGAGGATGGTGGTGTATCTGCACAGAAACAGGTTTCATTTCCACTTGTAACATAAAAAAATACATCTAGAATGTTGAATGTCAAACTGGACTGCATATTTTTAATGCCAAGCAATCTAAATAGACATAAGCACAAGGAGAAAGTATGAATCCAATAATCATGAAAAAGAAACAAAGATATGGAATAATTAATAGAATAAGGCTCAAAGTATAAGTAAAAATCCTGTGGCATTGAAAATTAGAAGTTTAAATAAATCCATATGCTCTGAAGGAATGCACACATACATGGACAGAGAGAGAGGCATATTAACTATGACTTTAATAAGAAAAGTTTTGACAATTTCCATGAAGCATCACAATGAAATTTCCTCTATCAAACTAATGTCATATAGAATTTAATAAAAATTTAAACAATCAAAAGTTGGATTTTCCTTAGCATATTTTATAGGGCTACCAGTTATGGTGTTTGACACAACATATGGTACAAAAAAATTTCCAAATTCCCATAAATTGGTTAGATGCACATATTACCAGGAATATAAATTATTTGGTTCATTTTACTTTGTATCACCTAAGGAAGAGAATAATAGAAAGACCAATAATTATCTTTAGTTAAAATTCCTGAATTTAATTCAAAAAGATGAGGAGGTGAGAACAGACATGAAAATCGAATTTCCCAAAGGAATATCTCTGGCTGATCCTTAGGAGAAGTTGCAGTCATAAGAAACTCAAAGGTAAGTTGTAGAAGGAGTAGGAAATCCCCGAACACTTCACCATCCACACTGGAAAAAGTGTGATATACTACAGATGGACCAAAAATTTCTTGGTAGGAGGAAATATATCATTGTCCCTGTTGGGCCCAACCTACATAATGTAGCTCCTCAAAGGCAGACATTTGAGGATAGAAAACCCCTGGCTCTTATGAAAAATCCAGGAAGCAGGGTCTAAGTAGGGTTGGTTACAATGTTGGAAGCACCTGTACACTGGGGCTTGTCAAAACCTTCAACTTGTGAGGGATGCCACATTCATTGGTCATTTTACAAGAAAGGTTGAATTTGTTGCAATTAGCTTATGATTCCCCTCTTAAATTGGGGTTCGTTGAATGGAGTACAAATGGAAGAAACCCATGTGATCAATCCTGGAAAGGGGTTCATGTTTTGGATCACTAGTCACATCAATCAATCTCTTAGGCCTAGGATTTTCAAGATAATTATATAACAAGCTTTGATTTATCCCAATGCTTGATGAGAAAGTTGTTATATTTTCATTTGAATCAACTCCAGAAGTTAGGTTTGTTGTTGGAAATGGAAGCCTGGCATTCCTTGCAACCGAGATACCTGGCGTTTCATCATGGCTGGAAAAACTCTTCACTAAGACTTTGAGAATAACCTTGGTTGAACCCCAACATAAATACATTTCTCTACCATCTGTAAACTTGAATATAAGCATTAATGTTGGGATACTTTCAGCTATTGTAGCTTCGACTAGTAATGTTGTTAGGCCAAATACAAAGGGAGCTACTTTAGAGAGATGATAAAATCCACATGAAGGCAATTATTCAAATGGGAGTGGAAGTGTGAAAATGTTAAATACATTTGTAGAGGTGGAATGTGGAAATCTAATGAGGAGTAAAATATGGCCAACATGGGGTAATACATTCAATGTAGTTTTACATGAAAACACAGAGACCCTTAAACTAACATTTTATGAACAAGGTTCAAGCAAAGTCAAATATGATTATTTGGCCAGTTGTTAAATCAAGATGAATTATGATGACACCACTATATTTTGGGTGATTGGAAGGAATTCAAGTGTGTTGACTGCACGTGATGAATTTTGTGGGAGGGAAGTGATAATGGTGATCCCCTTAAGGGCACAAATTCAAAAAGAAATTAACACCAAGTCACTACTTATAGAATGGAATTTTGTTGATGGTTCCAAAGGCTTTCACAGTGGTGACACATTGAATTCCGAGAATCCTTTACTTAGTTCCTCAAATTTTCATTCACTGACTCTTTATAGTCTCATCGAGGAACTCTGGAAAAATGGAAGTATGATTTCTTTTGCATTATCAGTACTAAAATTTGAAATACCCTTAGACTTTATGAGCTCATCATATGTTACTTCTTTAGTGTCTTCATTAAATTCCCAAGTTCTATCAATATTGTTGCAACTTTGTGATACAGGAAGCTTTTCATATTTTGATAAAGTTGTTAATCCTCTTAGGAGTATGTGTTTGGAAGAATCAGTAACATTGGAGGACCATGATTTTCTTAAAGGAACCTTGCAGCTTGAAGTATCTCAAGACAACAGTAATCCAAAGGGTCATGGGCTTCTTAATTCAGTGCGCCTAGTTGACATTTTCAGAAATGATTTTGGCTTCTGCACATTTATCTTGAATACTCAAGATCCAGTAGAAATATTAGTCTTTCCTCCTGGATAATCTCCATCGAGTTTGTGTACAATTGATTTACGAGTTTTATAGGAAGATACCACCCTTGTTCATAACCCTCTCCATGATGTTGGTCTTGCTATGGCACTACTTGAAGGTGGTGGTTGTATTTCTTCAGAACACATTGCAACAAAGCACCTAGATGAGGCCATTAATACATGTGCTCTAGTTGGTAATTACATGGCTACTACCCTTTATTGTCAGCAAGGGATAGTTTTCTTGGTAACAATATTTATGAACCTACATTGTTATGTCCCTCATATTTGTAAAAAGCAAGAGAAAAACTAGTTTTTCGAACAAGATTGACATTTGATGCAAGTATCACAATATCATCGACACTTTTGAGTGAAGTTGACTTGCTAAATTGCATGGTTAAGGCCAAAATTGGAACTTATGTAACTATGCATGATTGCATTAAAATATTACCAAATTGCTGCTACATTGCAAAAGATGTGAATACACAGTTTGGTCCAACAAAGTTGGACGAGGAAATTTTTATGGACTATGATGCTTTGGGATATAAACTTTGGAGGTCATACCTTCATGCCATGATGGAATGTGACATGAAAGCAGTGGGTATAGGTTCAAAGAGTAAAGTTGAGGTTTTTGTGGCTTTCTTATAGCAGCCAACAGCTTTCTTTCTAAATACAAAATGGCATAAGGAGAAGCTTTTTGAGGCCATGAAAATTTTCTTTGTTAAGCCCCCTACAGTAGGAGGAGATGATCACCAGACTGTTGGAGAGATCATTCCATGTTGTCAATATTTCCAAGAGAATAATATGGCACTCAAGACGAAGAAGCGAGGTGGAATGTTCATGGCTGACTGTCAAAATTTTCCATGCTACAAAAATGTTATGTGGTTTTCTGGATGGATATTTGAGGCATGTGCAACTAGTTAATTGGGTAATACCTGCAGACCAGGTCTTGTTTACAAAGACCAGTTCAAGTTTTGATGAATGGAAATACATTCACTATCATATGTTGGTGCCACTCTTAGTGATGAGCCAATTATCATTAACACAAATATAAACCAGTTCCAGATAAAACTCAAAAATGAAGCAACTATAGATGATGACAATACTCAGAGTGTATTGTTGTAGCAAAAATATCTCAAGGAAATGAAAGCTACAAAGTGAAAGACACGTATGAGGCAACAGTAGAACTATTTTGTACATTCAAATACATAGAGCAAGGAAATATAAACACAAACAAGCAGATATGTCCACATCTATGCCATATGGCTCAAATTGCTTGAGGACAAACAATTTTGGGTGGGGAAGACTGTAATGTCCCCCATTTTTTGAGTTTGGAGTTATTATTTCCTCTCTCCTAATTGTCTCCTGAGTCCTATAGGTTAGAGAGGATAAAATTATCAAAGAGACCATGGGAAAATTGCCCCATTTTGATATTATGAATATTAATAATAATAAAAATGAGATAATAAAAAGAAGTTATAGAAGGGTGAGAAAGTTCAATGGAGTCCTACAAAAGGAGAAGAGGGGGCCATTCTTCATCATTCCACTCTTGGTGATACCTTTTGTAATTTGGTTTGAGCTTAAGTGAGTTCCTAGATCGAGTATTTCGAGGCAAATCCTCATTCTAGTTTCAATGGAATTCCATTTCCACCCTAGCTAGCTCATCCAATTTTGATGGAATTTTAGCCTACTTTTGGTGGAGTTCCATTTCCACCCTAGCCAGGTCATCTAATTTCAGTGGACTCTTTTCCACCCTAGTTAGACATTAATGCATTTCCCAGATTTCCCTTTCCTATTTGTTGCAGGGGCATTGGAGGGTTTGTTGTTTAATTATGCAGGAGGTGATTTCTTCCAGGAGGTTGAATACTTCAATGATCAATATCCTTTCAGGAGGCCAAAATCCTTTTGTGTTAACCATTGTTGGTCGAGTTTCTACCCATATCACTTTATTAAGAGGCTAAAATTGTCCAGATACTATTATTCCCTTCAGGAGGATGAGATCCCTATTATCTCAATGTGCCAAGTTGTCCAAATTCCTTAAATTGAAGCAATATTAAAAGGGGAATAAGTAGCATCATCTTCATCATAATTTAGCAAGAAGGGAGATCGTATTGTATTATCCCCACATAATTATAGTGTTGAATTATTTCTCTATTGCAATGACCAAGTTGGGTTCTTGTGCCATTCCATTTTTTATCCTACACGTTGATAGAAGAGGTGTATCCCCTGGAGAATCAGTGATCCATTAGAAGGCAAAATTTAATCTCTCTAGGGGACCGATTTAGTATCTCAGGAGGGTGTGTTTTGTATATTATCTATCTATTGTCAAGGTTGAATTATTCTAGGCTTGATTGGTATAAAGGAATTGTGCAAACTTTTGAGGATGAGTTGAAATTTTCCCTTGCTATTCGTTTTGCTTGAATATTGGATCAACAAGGGTATTCTAGATCTATGAATATTAAGTAAGGAAGGCCGATTTTATGATCATTTGGTATCACCATTGAGGTTGAATAAAGAGGGACAAATTCACCTAGAAAAAAGAGTTAATTTCTCCTCTAGGAGGCACACCTATTTCCTAAAAGAGAGTTCCAAGTTTGAAGCTTAAATTCCAGAAGGGAAATTGGAATTATTCTAAGTACATTTCAAATGTCCTCATATCAATTTCAGAGTGGTCAAGTGCACTCTCTTAAAGGCTAAGCTAGACCATGTAGCCCTCCACCACTGCCCCATATTGATAAGTTGCTAACACTTTCCCTTGATATTTCAAAGAACAAGAAGCCAACAAAAGATGTTTATTAAGTTAATTATGGTTGAATTTTTGTTTTCACAAATTTTTATTCAACTAATGATGGTTGGTGGGCACTCCTGATGATAAATAAGATACCCCTTTAATTGCAAGTCTCACCATGATAGTTAATGAATTGTTTGGAAATGTGTGAAAACTACTTTTGTGCCTTTATGGAAAGACTTTTGGTTTTTTTTTTATGCCAAGCAGCTTTTAAGAAATGTTGCTACTAAAATGTATGTCCATGTGGAAATTTTGATAAGATTTATGTTTTTGGGCAGTTTTTGATAGATACTAGGGCTTTTCACACCACTTTTTTCAATTGTTGAGGCTGCCCAACTGTGCACCATTTTGTACGAAATTCCTAATATGTAATATATTTTATTGATACTTAAAGGAAGAATTTTATATAGAAAAATAATTAAAAAAAAAAAAAACAACTTTTAGCATTACAACTAGGATTCATCATGTTCAAGCATTCTTCCACAGAACAACCAACACATTAAAACTATAGAAATCAGTAGGCAGAAAGCTATGGTAGGACATGATGTCATGATCCTCATGATGCTTGAACATTGAAATTAATGCATACTAACTACCCATTACTAACAATATTGATGATGTTAAGCACAACATATGTAGTATTATGCCAGATGTCATTTGTTATCTAGGTACCAACTAAATGGCACAGATTATTTCCTATCTTGAACTTTTAGTTCGATCTTATTCAACACCTTATCAGTTATATCTTTTTTTATTCATGTGGATTCCTTGAAGTTCAGAAACTGATTATTATAACAAACATATCTAATCTTTGTGCACGAGTACTTCACCTTGTTGAATAATATATCATAACATTTATTCATAAAGGGGTTTTAAAATTTTGAACAATAGAGTTAATAAATTGTAGTTATATGGGGGAATTTATATGTATTGGGGGTTCTAAAAAAGGTATCTAGTAAAAATAGGGAATACCTAGTAAAAGTAGGTTTTTTTTATTAGAAATATGTTCTGGGAATGGAATTCAGTAGAAGAATTTTGGAAGGTATTTAAAAATATCTAGTGAAATTAAAGATATTTGTTAAATGCCCCAAAAATGTGTTACATCGTAGATTCACTGAGTGGAGACCCTGTGTCTTTGTTAGGCATTAAACCTCGATGTATGGTGTGTTTTCTGTTGTGATTTTGCACAATAGGGTTAAAAGACACAATTTGTTGAGTTTTACAAGTTGATGAACAATTATTATCCTTTTATATATAATACCATCAACTTTAATAATCTTCCAGCATATCTAGTACTTAACATTACTTGACATAATTCTTACCAACTATATTATCCATCCATAAACTCTTCATAATCAATGATAAATTTTTGGGTTAGTTTTGATGACCCAATTGAAATTTAATTGGAAAAATCATTCTTGAAGAACTTTTCATTGTATAATAATGTTAATACTTTTCTTGATGTAAATACAATAAATAATAATTTATTTATACCGAATATAGTATTGGAAAACACTTTAGATGATTCTTGACATATATCCAATCCATATATATTTTTCCTTAAAAAAATTCATATTATCAAAATAAATTTCAAGATAGGATTGAAACATGGCTGTAGGAATCTTTCCAAGAAAAATTCCTTGTAAATAATAGTGTCTGATTTTGCGCGAGATGGATATAAAGCTAGGTAATCATATTATTTTATTTTACTCCAACTTATGCTAATAAATTATGTTGTACATGTGATTGCAAACTCAGAGTTACTTGAATGGCTACATTGGCATTTCGATTTTACCAAGTTCATTCTCAACTAATGCTTGTAGTTTTAGTACAATGTTAATTAGTTTTATTTTTAATAGTTTTAGCATGTTTATGTGTTAATCTACTTTTATACATATGTAGGTATGAATTATCTTGTTTAATATTTAGAATACATTTAAGGTATATGAAAAGGAGAAAATGAATCAATTGGGGATTTTCTATCAGTTTGTCATATATTTCCTTTAATTGATAATCTTTCTCTAATTCAGCTTGTTGAGCATTTTCTACATCTTAATTCTTTTTTTTTTAACAAGATCTATTAGATATTGTTGAGTTGATATCATATTTTGATGTTAATGATGAATTCATATATGATTCACAAGAGACTTCCTATATTATTTCTCCACCTACATTTCTTTTGATAAATAGGATATCTCTTATGTAGAAAGTTTGAGCTACTTGGTTGTTTAGATCCCTCTGGAAGAACTAGTTTTGGAAGGATCAGAGGGAAAACAAAAGGAGGAGGAATCTCAACCTAAGGACAAAGAAAGATGTCACTCTTTTGAATATTCGACAATCACCTTCAAAAAAAATTGAGGATGAATCATTCTCCTGTAATCAGAATTTTCTTTTAGAACAATATTATTTTCATTTAATTGTAAAGAGTGAATAAGAACTTATTAGAGTTACACTCATGGAACAATCCAATGAATGTCTCTCTAAGATGACTATTTGACCTTATTTTGAGAATTTTGATGATATTCCTATGTTCTTTCTTAATACTTATGAACATAATAATGACATAGATAACCTTTTGAGCTCCAAATTATTAAAAGAGCATGAGGAAAAAACCATATAGTTAGCAAAAGAATTTTCTTTAGATGAATATGTTATTATAGCTTTTTTAGGAGAAAGTAAAGTTGATAAGGCCGATTATGTTAATATACTTCCCGGAATCAAAGCTTATGAATGATTCATTAATAATTGATAATGATTTAGGAAAGGATACTTGTTTGGAGGAGACTCCTAATAGAGAAGCCTTTCATTCCGTGATTTACAATAGTTATTATGATTTATATCCTAATATGTTTGAAGCTTCTCATGTGCAGATAGTTATACCTGATTATTCTTTAGGGTTGGATTCTTATGAGGATTCAATTGTTAGTGATATATATTTTGTAAATGAGAAGAGTGAGGTGTTGAATTGGAGCCATTTCAATATCTCCCATTTCAACCTTTCTGATACAAAAATGTCATTTCTATATATACTTGTAAAAGTATGTCTCTTCTATATTTTTGCATTGTCCCAAATGTGAAAGATGAAAATCCTTTTGGTTATCATGAACAATTGTATAACACCAATGGTACTACTAAAAATTGTCCTATGTGGTTGAATCATTTTGATGTCACACAAATTGATTTTCGTGATTTTTTCTGAAACTCCTAATCATTTGGAACATCAGTTCTAAGATATTAAGGCACTTTGTTCTTTACCATCAATGGTTTCAAATCCTTATTATCTTCCTTTGGAAAGAAATGATATTCTTGAAATTAAGGCACATATTCTAGGTAGTGTTATGAACATTTTCACTCCTAATTCACATCAGGAATCTTTTCCTCCCTCTAGCTATTCTCATTAGTTTCATGTTCCTAAATCTAAATGGTATTATAGAATTGGAATATTACTACAAAACTCTTATGTGAAAGGTCTCCAGTTAATTTTAAAAGAATTATCCTTCACATGTTGAATAGAGATGTCTCAATTGTTGAAAAATGTAAGTAGTGTCATTCTTCATAATGTAATAAAATGTAATCATTGACATATTTATTATTATCTTCTATTTTTGGTCAAAAGCATGTTCTTCATGCTTATAAAGTCAAGAGATAATTTATTATGAGTCAAAATAAATGTATTTGATTCAAGTCCCATTTGGAATTTTGTAAGAAAAAGAGTCAAAACAAGACCAAGTCGACCCACCCTGGACAAGCCAGCCTAAGAGGCAGTTATTCAACCCTCTTGGACAGCTATATACAAGTCAACTTGACCTCTTGGAAGACCATTCATTCATCAACACATCACACCGATTTTTGTGCTAAGACAATCGAAGTCAAAGGAGAGAGAAAACATAAGTTTCCTTCCCTAATAATGTTCACACATGCGAATTTTTTGCGATTTTTTTAGGCTACTATAGGGCTGAAATTCAGCCTCCACTACAAGTCTGAAGTTTTATATGATTTGACTAGTTTTCAAAGGATTTGACCAGTGGTAACTTTCATTGACCTGTATTTGATTGGAGGATACTTGGAGGAGGATTGACTTGGGTTCTTTGTGGAAGTTTTGGTCTTAGCCTTGGGTCTTGGATAACTCATTTTGATTGATTCTATAAGAGAAGGTTTGTTTGGTTTTCCCCCTCGTGAGGCTTTTCCCTAGATTAGAGCCTAATTTCTAGTGTTCTATGTCTCTTTGTAATCTTTATGTTTTGTAAATTTGTATATTTACTTGATGAAGAAGGTAATATAAGTAATAAGAAGCCAACAAACATTCACAAGTAATTATAAAGTTAAGATAAATCAATCATTACCTTCTAATACTTGGTTTCTTAGCATGGTATTAGAGCTAATGTGAAAGGAAGGCAGCTTGAAGATCACAAATTGTTTGCATATTTCAAGCCTATATTGCAACAGTTATCTCTCTAAAGAGGGAATACTTGAAGATCGTATTGTTGAAAAATTCCTCCTAGTAGTCATCTCTCTCTCAAGGACATTATTAAAGGCTCTTGGAAATATCATCAAATTATCGCACACTCATCAACGCTCTTGCTCACTTATAAGGATTCTTGAATACACTTATAACAGCTCATCCTTCTTTGACAAGTAATTAATCTATCGTACTCTATGTCTAATCCTCCCAGCCAAATGACATCTATTTGTACAGAAGGCAACAAACTTGATGGAGGTTCAAATTATAAGGCTTTGAGGAAGAGAATTGATATAGTTCTCAAAGAAAGTGAGGTCATGCAATTAGTTGAAGGAAATGCTCCAGTATCAAACAAGAATAATGCTCAAGAAGTATCCAAGTACAACAAAGGAGAAATTAGAACTAAAATAATTCTATTTGAATCTATGAAAGGCTATCTTATCTATTTTGTTTTATATTTGTCTATGTCGAAGGAACTCTATGATAAATTGGTCAAAATATATTATGTCAATACTACTAGTCAAAGGATATCACTAAGGAATCAATGTTATGGAACAAGAATATCAAAGGATAAAGATCTAGCTTCATACTATGAAAATATCAAAAATAAAGGATCAACTTCAAGGACTTGAAGGAAGTATATATGATTTTCAATTAATCACTTTCGTACTCAATTCCCTACCTCCATCTTGGAATGGTTTTCCTAGTGCCATCTATGCAAGAAAATATACTCCATATTTTGAAGAACTTTGGGCTTTATGTGTTCTAGAAGAAACATGATTGAAGGCTAAAGATGATATCGAACCCAATAATGAAAATTCTCAAGCATTTGCTGCTAAATCAAAGAAGAAGTTTGGAAAGTTTGGAATATTTGGATCTCATCACAAGAACAACAAAAACAAGCCTTGTGGTAATCGAGGCATGTCTAAACTTCAATTCTTTGTGTTGTCACTGTGATAAACACCCTCCAAAATTTTGCTTACACTTGAATTTTGGAACCTACTAAGGATCTTGTGATCTATCGTTCTATGGCCACTTCTTGGGCATCTAATGATTTGTAAAGTATTGAATCTTCTTCTAAGTGTCAAATTCACTTTCTCACACATGATCTATCTTCAATGAATTCACAAAGACAAATTATTTTATGCAGGCTTGGATAGGCAATGCATAGCTCTTAAAGATAAGGTTTGCACAATCACTAGTGACAGTGATTATGCAATCCATAAGCATGGTGTATTGTGTAAAATATTTTGACAGTTAGTGCACACTCTCCATTGACAGCCTCCCTCACTTTGATTGCAATTGTACTATTATTTTGGTGAGTTTTATCAATTGTCACTTTGGCACACCATTTTTTCGCAAGTGTCACTTTCACATTCACAAATGTCATTTTGGCTTGATTTCACTTTAAAAAGTGTCATTTTCATGTTATCTTTTCTCTAGAATGTGTTTCTTTCACTCTCTTTAAGTCTTTGCAAGTTTTATTTGTAATTTTATCTCACTTTTCCAAAGTGTTATCTTTTGGCATGGTAAGTGTATCACATCGCAAAAAGTGGAGTTACGGTTCATTTCAAGGGGAAAATTTGGTGTTAATGGGTCCTATTTATCATATATACATCTATTATATCCATTCCCAAAGTGTCATGGATTGTCACACAAGTGTTTTCACTATCATCGCAAAGTGTACCTTAAGTGTTGCACTTGGAGGAGTATGTTAATTTTCCATTGCAATTAGGGGACCATGTTGTTTCAAAGTGTTGAGTGTTCTATGTTGTGTCGCCAATTGTTTTAAGTGTATGATCATGTCTAAATTTAACCTTAATGGCATATCTGCTTCACTAATCCCACACTTAGCCAAGTCCTAGAAAACATCCTAACCGGCCAACTTGATCTCACTATGCCCTCCTTGAACTGTGCATTATACAGTGGCAAGCCTCAAGCATGACTCATTTCCCCCTAGAACTATGTAATGCACAGTTACTTCCTCCAAGGGCTACGTAATGAATAGTCACATTACTCAATCTTGGGCTCCTAACCTCCACAACTATGCAATCAAGCCTCCATGATAGACTCCTTCTGTGCATTACGCAATGGCAAGCAACAAGGTGTCTCCCTACCTTCCTGAGCTATGAAATTGTGTAATACCTTGGCCTCTCTCTCTCTTGATCTCCTCAACTGTGTAGTTTTCCTGCCTATGCCTCAAAAACTACACATTGCATAGTCACAAGCTTCAGTCCTCCACTCCTGGCCTCTGGAATTGCATACTGCACAATCCCTGAGCCTTCCTCTCAATCCAGTACCCAGTTCTATATCCATTAGTGATTTCCATGAAGTGTGTTAGACTAGGAGTTTTTCAAACTAATGCCCTCTTGTCATGGGTGGTTTTTAGTTGCGAGTACTATATATTGACATGACAGGATGATGATCAAAGAAAGGAAAAAGGAGACAATGCTAGAAGACACTCGTGAAGTGGTAAATAAATGCTGATCATTGAACAAGAAGATGAAGGGACACTAGATTGCGACGGAAGTTGGAAGATCAATATCATAGTGAAGACTCCCTATTTTCAGCCCCTTGGAGGGTGAAGAATAAGAACAAAGTATATATTTCATGAAGATGAAGGATTGTACAGACCTCTCATGAATATTAAATACAAAGAAAAAAGAAGAACATTTTGGCATTGCCATATCACCATGAAGTCCATGTCATCATTTTCATGTTGTGACTTGTACCAATCTCATCACAATGTCATCTATGTTCATGTGCCTTGGCACACCATTTGTAGATGTAATGATGTAATTATTGAAAGGAAAGGACAAAATGTAATGTGTGGAAGTCCAAGAGTCATATGTGAAATATGAAAAGTCACATAGTCATATATGGAAAAAAGAGTCTTTAGAAAAAGTCCAAAAGTTTTATAGAAATCCAAATGTCATATTAGAAGTGCAAGAGTCATGAGGGTAACTCAAGAGTCATAGGGGATATGAAAGATCGTTCCTCTTGTTACAAAAGAAACCTCATAAATCAAGAAAAGGGATTTTGGAGGCTTAACCTTTGGAAAGCTAGCCTTGGCTTCTCTAGCTTAGCATAGGAGAGAAGATCATTCATTGGAGAAGCAAGAAGGGACTTAATGTTCCATTATTGGAGCTAGTGGCTCACCATTGTAACTGTGTACTTGGATATTTCACCTAATAATCAAAAGCTCATTGAGCTAGCACACTTTAATGTGTATGTTGTAAATGTTGTAAGACTATTCTTTGAATGTTTGTGATATATGTTTTTCTCATATGTACTAAATAAATTGAACTATTTCAGTGGCTTTAGTGCTTATCTTGTTGAATGTGTGTTGTATTTTCTTTAATGTTCATTGTGCATGTGTGAACTATTTCACTAAATAACGAATGAACATTTCCTTGCTCTCATGTGTTGTATTTACTTTAATGTTTGTTGTGTTTGTGTGAACTATTTCACTAGATAACTAACTAACCTTTCCTTTCTCTCATGTGTCTCTCCAGGATAGTACTATTACTTTCCTTCTAGTGGCTCACTTTTATTTCCCTCTCGTGAGATTCTTTGTTTACACATTACAATTGGTGTTTCACAGTGTTAACTTACTTGTTGATTTCAAAGGTTATGTGCATACTCTCTTATGTGATTCATTGCAGCCAAGGAAAATATTATAGTTATGGTGGCTAGGCCAATACTCCAGATGGGGCTCCTACTCTAAATGGTGTGAGGTATAATTGGGACTTCACATCAAGGATACCCCCTTGGTTGACAAATTCTAGCACCATCAACACTTTGGTTGCAATGAATACGGATATTATAAGAGGGATTATCCCTAGGACCCTAAGAATAAAAAGAGAAACAAAAGGAAACAAATAAATGAACCACATATAGCAGATTATGAAGAAGTTGAAAAGTAACCCAAGGTCAAAGACAACAAGGATATCTACTATTAACAATTATGAAGAATATGGAAACTACCAGGTTTGCAAATAAGTTTTCATTTCTTAGATGGCAGTTAAAGTAGCATTTAAAATTATCTTTTAAGTATAGAAGATTTTTTTTATTCGTAATTTACAAAGTCATGGAGTTTAAGTTTGAGAAGAAACATATAGTATTCAAAGAAGTAGATTCTACACAGAATTCTAGAAGAAGGATTCAGTTGCAGTTTAAGATATTCATATCTCGAAGATTTAGAAATAGTCATCATTTCGTTTAGCTAGAAAGGAATACAAGTTGAAAATGGTAGCAAAACATAGCAAAGTCAAGGTCATATGCAACATTATAAGAATTTCTCCATCATGATATTTGTTTCAAGTACCAATGAAGATAGGAATAAGTCAAGCAACGTGACCACAACCAGGAATTTTAGAAGAAAAAATTTGACAAAATAGATGGAATAATTAAAGAGATGTGGTAAAACTTATTCTATAGGAAGAGCGGGTAATTTAATAGTATACATTAAAGATAGTCAATTGAAGGGAAAAATGGAAGCTTGTTTCAAAAGGAAGTGTATATCAATTAAAAGTATAAAAAAATCGCTTACTTCATATGAAAGAGGTTACTCCTATTATGTTAAGGGAGTCGCATGATCATAAAAGATCTTGCAAATCAAGAATTAAATCAAATTCAAGATGGAATTATGGATATTATCTTCAGAGGGAGTTGGAAACAAGACAAATCACATGTTGGTCAAATACATTACTTCTAGATATTTGGGCAGAAAGTCAAAATATAATTATTCTCCAAGAAGGTTGGTTGACAGTCTACAGATATGTGGCAACATCACTGAAGATTTTTGATCTAGCAGTTGATTGGATTGAATATTCAATCACATCATTGACATAGCTAATGTTGATACTACTGATGGACATTTCCACTTGGAATTTAATGGAATTTCTTGAAAGAATGTGAAGCTACTAATATTGACTTTTGATTGACATGAAGGATCTTACAACTTGGGATTTTAGGTTACATCAATTGATTTGGAAAGTGCAGATAATAAGGAGAGATACTACTAATGATTGAGATATGGTATGGTCTTCTAGAAGAGTATGTAGCAGAATTATGTAGAGGTGGAAGAAGTAACAGTTGTGAGACAGTTTGTTGGGAACTAATATGATTTCTTGGTAGAGAATGAAGCAAAAATATGTTGCAAAAGATATGAAGGCTTGTAAAAATCAGTTGTACTATACTTGATGACATGATTATGATATTGATCAAAGTTGTATAAATATTGTCAGAAAATCAGGAAGGTCGATATTTTTTACAATTCAAGAGTATGATGCAAATAGAAGACAAGGAGCTACAATAGATCTCCATGAAAAGAATAAGTAGTCAATGAAAAGATTAAGTTCCCTTTTGTAAAAGGATGAGTATTTTTTAGATAAGCTTAGGCTTTTTCATGTCTCCTCCTTGGTTGAGAGGGAGTGAGGGTGGACATTGTATTCTGCATGTGTCACGTACTATGGAGATGACCAACAGTCATAATCCTAGTAAATAACATTGGTAAGGAGAATGGAGGATTGGAAAAGCATTTGGGACCGATATTCTTTGAAGATTTGTAATTTGACCAAGACTAATAGTCATAAGGCAAGTACATTTATCTAAGATAAGAATACTCTGGAGAACCTACATTTCCTGGTGTCAACTATTGTGATCGTGGATTAGGAAATGGTATTGTGAGGACATACCTGGTGAAAACCTAGGTGGGATATGTGCCTTGAGAAGCGGTGGTGCCCAAATTGATGTCTCCCAACATTGTGTTATCATCTAGTGGAGAGATAGAGCAAATTTTCCTAGGTCGTGATGTTTTGACAATGTTGCCTATGATGATGTAATCCATCATTGATGCTTATCAATTTGGATCCTTTCTTATATGAATATTTCAACTTCACATTATCTTGTTGTGTCATTACGAATACCTCCCTAGTTAAGAGGGAGTGTTGAAAAATGTAACTATTGTCAGTCTTCATAATGTAATAAAATGTAATCATTGATATTTTTTTTATATTTAGTCAAAAGCATGTTCTTCATGCTTATAGAGTCAAAAGATTTAAAAGAGAATTTATTATGATTCAAAATAAATGTATTTGAGTCAAGTCCCATTTGGACTTTTGTAAGAAAAAGAAAAATATTTTTTTATTTTCAGTCAAAGAGTCAAAACAAGACCAAGTTGGCCTCCTTGGATGATTTGAACTAAGAGGCAGTTATTCAACCCTCCTGTACAACAATATATACAAGTCAATTTGACCTCTTGGAAGACCATTCATTCATCAACACATCACATCGATTTATGTGCCAAGATAAGAAGATAAGACAACAAAATTCAAAGGAAGGAGAAAAGATATGGCTTTTTCCCTAATTTATTCACACATGTGAAATTTTTGTGATTTTTTGAGGCTACTGTAGGGCCGAAATTCAGCCTCCACTACAGGTCTGAAGTTTTCTGTAATTTGACTAGTTTTCAAAGGATTTGATGAGCGTTGACTTTTATTGACCTTGATTTGATTGGAGGAGACTTGGAGGAGGGTTGACTTGGGTTATTTGTGGTATTTTTGGTCTTGGTATTGGGTCTTGGGTAACTCATTTTGATCTTATTCTATAAGAGAAGGATTGTTTGGTTTTCCCCTTGTGGGGTTTTGCCCTGGTTTGGAGCTTAATTTCTCATGTTCTTTGTCTCTTTGTGATCTTTATATTTTTCACATTTGTATAATTACTTGATGATGGAGTTAATATAAGTAATAAGAAGCGAGCAAACACTCACAAGTGATTATCAATTTAAGAGAAAGCAATCATTTCTTCTAACATTTGGTTTCTCAACATTAATTTTTCCTATTTTTCATAAAAGAATATTCTATTGCACACGTCTAATTTTTAATGGACATGTGTTTGCAAGATTACTTTTACGTGGATGGCTGCATTGGAAGTACGATTTCACATAATTTTTAACAATCAATGTAGCTTGGAATAGGTGTATAAATAGATTATTTAGCTCAACTTTTATTCCCATGGGTAGATTAACTCTCTTTTTATTCATTCAAATAATACAATATAGAGTGATGCTTCATTTTCAAGTTGAAGATCAATCATCACCAAGATGCATTTAAGGAAGTTTTCTTTACTTTTTGTTTCTTTTGGTTATTTATTTCTTTCTCATAATTACATTTCTTTTAAAAGTTCTTCCTTTAACTTTTTATTTTCATAAGGGCATAATTGTGGAATGTTTAGTATGATTAACATTTTAAAATTTTGAAGCAAGAATCATTCACAATAACAAAATGAAATAAAATTTGATGTCACTTGATTGATAAGATTCTTATAAGATTGATTACGTTACATTGCAATGTTCCTTTCATCATAGTTTTACGTTTGCTTCTTCTTTTTGTCTCAATAAAAGGTCTAATTAACTGCACATATCATACTATGATATATTTAATATATTCTTTGATATGGTTAGTATTTTTTTGGTCTAATTTTGATGAAGACAATGTAGGTTTTAACCCCATACAGAAATTACCTGCATATGAATTCTAAAACACAGAAAATAAACAATGCGAGAGCATAACACATAAAACACATATACACAGAGATTTTCCCCTGGATCCCAAAACCAGGACTACCAGCTTGATTTTTCATTATGTTCCTTTCAATGTTACAATACATATTTATACATGCCGAAGCATCCAATACCGTGGACCAAAAACCATCACGTCCAAAACCATGTGCGAAAAACATGCACAAAACCATAGGTAGGTCCGCCCAGCCTAACATATGGTCCAAAACAAAAATTTTCTGGGGCGCTGCCCTGGACCCCATAGAGTGGGGTTACTTTTACCCCTAAAACCCCCTATGACTCCCCTCGCTACACAATCGGCACAACAAATGGGGGGCTCTTCCCCCCTCCTAATCCCTCAGTTAACTACGTGGGCTAGTCATGGAAAGAATATAACACAACCCAACATTCTCCCACTTGTTGTTTTCTTTCCATAGGGGGCCACAAGAGAGCTTAGTCATTTATCCAACCCTACAATGCCCATTGTTTCTCTACACCAAGAGAACTTCTCAGAGCTCACAGATTTTGTCAATGCATCTGCAGTATTCTTCAAAGTGTCCACCTTTACTAGCAACACCTTTTTGTCTTCTATCATATCCCTCACAAAGTGATACTGAACATCAATGTGCTTTGTCTTTGAATGGTAAGAAGGGTTCTTTGCTAAGAAAATTTCACTTTGGCTGTCACAGTCTATCCTTATAGATCCCTGTACTAAACCCATACTTGAACACAATCTCTGCAACCAAACTACTTCCCTGCTTGCATGAGTGGCTACCATGTATTCTACCTCTGTAGTTGATAGTGCCACTACAGATTGTTTCTTGCTCATCCAACTGACTGCACCTCCAAATAGGTTAAACACATACCCACTTGTAGATCTTATCTGATCTAGATCTCCAGCCCAGTCCGCATCAACAAAGCCACGGATAACCAATACTTTGTCCAATCCTGGTCTTCCTTGGTAGCACAAACCATAATCACTGGTGCCACGCAAATACCTAAAAACCCGCTTCATTGTTGTCCAATGCTCCTTCCCTGGTTTTGACAAAAACCTAATCAATACTCCCACTACATGTGCAAGGTCTGGTCTAGTACAGACCATCACATACATCAAGCTACCGACTACACTTGCATATGGAACACAGGACATATCCTCTTCCTCTTCTTGTGTCTTGGGACACTGTTCAACAGGTAACTTTACACCTACAGGAATAGGAACCTTCACCGATTTACTATCGTGCATATTAAACCTCTGCAATATTGTCTCGACATACTTCCTCTGGTTTAACCAGAGCTTCCTCTTTGCCCGATCTCTTTTAATTTCCATGCCCAAAATATAGTTTGCAGCACCAAGATATTTCATGTCGAATTTGGAGGACAATTGGGTCTTAAAATCCTGGATAATTTCTTTGTCATTTCCAACCAGTAACATATCATCCACATACAAGACCAGATAAATAATACGGTCACCAATTAATTTAAAATACACACAGTTATCTGCTTTGCTTCTAGTGAAGCCAAGTCCCCGTATAAATTTATCAAATTTCGGATACCACATCCTTGGTGACTATTTTAACCCATACAGAGTCTTCTTTAACTTGCATACCAATTCTTTCTTACCCTTCACCACAAAGCCTTCAGGTTGGTTCATGTAGATCTCCTCTTCCAGATCCCTGTGAAGAAATGTTTTCTTCACATCCATCTATTCTACCTCAAAATCAAAATCAGCAACAACAGATAAAAGTAATCTAATAGAAGTTACCTTGGCAACAAGAGAAAAAATATCACCAAAATCAATTCCCGACACCTAGGAATAACCTTTTGCTACCAATTGAGCTTTGTATTTCTCTGCCTTTCCTCCTGCATTTGTCTTCTTCTTGAACACCCATTTGCTACTAATGGGTTTCCTTCCAGCTGGCAACTCCACCAGATCCCAAGCCTCATTTTTGTGCAAAGATGTCATTTCATCAACCATGGCCTCTTTCTAGAGTTTTCCATCCTCTAAATCTACTGCTTCCTTCACAGTTCTAGGATCATCATCAGTAATAGACAAAGCAAAATTTGAACAGAAAGTAGATGGACTATACCTTTCTGGCTACCTTCTTTCTCGAACTAATCTTCTCACACCCGGAGTTTGAGGCTCTTCATCTTCTGATTCCTCCTCTGCTATAGAGTCTGATTCTTCCTCCTTTAACTCAAAATCTATCTTCTCAGGTTCCTTTTGTTGGACTTCATGTTTAATAACATCTTTCACCTCTCTGAACGCCACATCTCGGCTGTACACAACCTTCCTTGTTACTGGGTTCCAAAGCTTATATCCCTTTAAACCATCCTTATACCCAATAAAGATGCACTTTTCAGATTTACTATCCAACTTGGTTCATTTCTCCTTTGGAACATGTACATATGCATCACATCCAAATACCCTCAGATGTGAAAGAGAGGGTTTCTTACCAATCCATACCTCTTATGGAGTCTTATCCTCCAATGCTGATGAAGGTGATCTATTGACCAGTTAACATGCATTCTCCACCGCCTCTACCCAAAATTCTTATCCTAACCCGGTACCACTAAGCATGCTTCTTTCCCTTTCCATTAATGTCTTGTTCATTCTTTCTGCAACTCCATTTCGCTGAGGTGTATATGGAGTAGTCTTATGTTGTGCTATACCACACTTCTTACAGAATTCTTCAAATTCCTTACTACAAAACTCTCCACCATTATCTGTCCTTAGCACCTTTATCTTCTTCTCTGTCCGGTTTTCCACCAGAGCCTTAAATTCTTTAAACCTGTCAAAGACTTCAGATTTCTTCTTAAGGAAATATATCCATGTATTCCTTGAGAAGTCATCTATAAATGATACATATTACACAGACTTATCCAGTGATGGAACCTTCACGGGTCCAAACACATCACTGTGCACAAGCTCTAATATCTGTTTCGCCCTCTTACCACCAGAGGGGAAACTCACCCGATTTTGCTTCCCATATACACAATTTTCATAGAAATCAAAATCCAGATTGCTATTACTCATACCTTTACCATGAAGTATTCAAACGACCTTCTCTCCAATATGTCCAAGCCTTTGATGCCATAGCATGGTCTTCTCTCCAGAGACCACTAGATTTTCTGCTCCACTTTCAGGAACCACAGAACTGTTGCACCCATCAACAACGGTGCTACCTTGCAGCTCGTACAAAGTTCCAATCTGAACTCCCTGCATCAATACCAGTGCTCCTCGAACCATCTTGCAGGTATCTTTCTCAAACATTATTTTTACACCTGCATCATCTACCTTGCTTACAGAAATCAGATTTTTGGCCAATGCAGGAATATGTAGAACACCCGGAAGTGTTCTAATCCTTCCACCTTGCAACTTCAACTTTACTTTTCCGCGACCAATGATTCTAGCCTTCCTTTCAACCCCCAAGAAGACATAAACACCATCATATTTCTCATACTTGCAGAACCACTCTCTATGGGGGGTGAAGTGAAATGATGCACCTGAGTCAATCAACCATGCCTCATGATCTACATGTGTACTTAAAGAAGCCAAGTACACATCCCCACCTTCATCTGAGATGGTTTTCGCCTCTATAGAAGGAGCATCATCAGATCCCTTTCATTTATCAGGAGCTTTAGATTTACAGTCCCTTTTGTAGTGCCCTTCCTTTCCGCATTTCCAACACACCACCTTTACAGGTTTTCCTGGAGATTTAGATCTCCCTCTAGATTTAGATCTCCCACTCAATGACTTATTTTTGTTTCTGTTCTGGGACCGTCCTCGTATAAACAAGGCATCACCATTCTGGCTCTCCATATTTTTCCATCTCATCTCCTCCATCAACAAGGATGAGACTATTTCATCAAATTGCAAGGCAGTTGCGTTGCTACCTATTGCAATAACTAGACTATCCCACGAATCTGGTAGAGAACACAACAAACTGATGCACTTATCTTCATCCGAAATTTTAATATCAACATATGCTAACTGACTTACCACAGTATTAAATGCATTCAGATGCTCTATCACCGAGTCTTCATCTTTCATCCTCAGATTATACAGCTTTTTCTGCAAGAACAGTTTATTCATCAAAGACTTAGACTGGTACAAAGTCTCTAATTTGTCCCACAAAGCCTTCGTCGTCGCTTCCCCTGATACATTCAGCAATACTGAATCTAAGACACACAATTGTATTGTGCTCTTTGCCTTCCGATCCAACTTCTTCCATTCTTCATTGGACACTCATGTTGGTTTAGTATTTGAATCTACCACGATCCATTGATCTTTATCCACCAACAGATCCTCCATCTTGAGTTTCCACAACTCAAAACTCTGACCATTAAATTTCTTGATCTCTATCTTTCCACTTCTTGCCATATTCTTTCACTACCAGAATCGATCTCACAGATATCCCACTAAACAAGGTCTACCATAGGCCCGATCGAAACCCCTCAGCAACAAAGGCATCCCCTTGAAGCCAAAACAGCTCTGATACCAAATGTAGGTTTTAACCTCATATAGAAATTACCTGCATACGAATTCTAAAACATAGAAAATAAACAATGCGAGAGCATAACACATAAAACACATATACATAAAGATTTCCCCTAGATCCCAAAACCGGGACTACCAGCTTGATTTTTCATTATGCTCCTTTCAATGTTATAATACATATTTATACATGCCGAAGCATCCAATACCATGGACTGAAAACCATTGCGTCCAAAACCATGTGTGAAAAACATGCACAAAACCATAGGTAGGTCTGCCCAACCTAACATAGGGTCCAAAACCAAAATTTTCCGGGGCGCTACCCTGGACCCCATAGAGTGGGGTTACCTATACCCCTCAAACCCCCTGTGACTCCCCTCACTATGCAATTGGCACAACGAAGGGGGGGCTCTGCCCCCCTCCTAACCCCCCGGTTAACTATGTGGGCTAGTCGTGGAAAGAATATAACACAACCCAACAGACGAGTAATGCACATTTTATTTTGATTTGTCTTCTTTTTTTACTTGAATTTACAGAGTCCTTTGAATTTTTTTTGATAGTTATGTACTTTTTCTTTTGTGTTTCTTTTGATTTGATTTCAATTTTATTATGTTTACAAGTTTTTTTTACCGAGAGACTTTCTAAGGTTATACAAGTAAGATCTAGATGCTTTATGGGGTTTTATTTATTTGAAAATATCTACATTAGGTTTAAATTCTTTTGCATTTATTAGTGATTATGAAGGAACACTAATACAAATTTCAAATAGTTATGGTTCTTTTTAACTAAAGGAAATAGTCTACGACAATCTTTTCTTTGAATCCCACCAAAGAAATTTTCTACATTAATAGTTTAAGGGAAGCTTTTGGTGTCAAACTTTTAAAAGTATCTCATCTATTCTATATGATAAAATCATCTCTTATACCACCCCACTTCCTTCACCCAATCACATATTTCAATTCTCTACAAATCAAATTTAAAGGGTGAAATTTAACATAAGAGCGTTGAAAGCATTGAAAAATGTGGGAAGTACAAATAAACCTCATAGGGATATGGATGCTCATTGGAAATGGGGCCATTCTTGTACGATACTAAGACTGTTGGAAACAATGCTAATACTGAGAGGGGGGTGAATCAGTATTAAGGCTGATTTTTAACTCTTTATGCCAATTAACTTTTCTTATTCAAACTTGGCAACCATCCACATAATTAGCATCAACATATAATATGGAAATAATATGCAATCAACATACAAGTACATTCCATGAGCATCACATACATGAGACACAAGGTTTTATGTGGAAACCCTTTCGAGAAAAAAACCACCAAAGCTTGTTGTTGTTATTGATGTAAAATAAGAGCACCTACTCTATTACATCAATCTGTTTTGTAATCCACTACTCACAAGAAAAACAAAATCCCTTTGATTGTTTTCTATCACCCACTAGCAAGAAGCACCAACTCCCTCCTTTTGTAGACACATGTCCAGCTTACCAGAAGCACCATGTGAAGCACCAACTTCATGGATTTGTTGCAAGCACCAACTTGCAGCTCCTTAGATTTATGAAAGCACTAACTTGCAGGAGGCACCAACCCCCAAGCCTTCTCAAGCACCCACTAGAGATGGAAGCACCAACTCCCTGTATGCAAGCTCCAACCCACACTCAATAAGGAACTCAATGTTCTCTGTAATTGGCAGCCACTATGCCTGATTTTAGCTATGTTCCCTTTACATCATTTGGCCCACTCTGCTCATTCTGAAATATCCCACTAATCTACTCAACAACAATCACTCATCACAGCTCCTCGCAACACTCTAATGTTCGCGGGCCTCCGCATGGTCTACAACAACTTATTGTTTCACTCACAACACTCACCAACACAACCAGGCCATGCATTCCTCTCTGGAATCTTCTCTTCAACTTCATACAGTTAACTCTTGACCCTTTTTTAATTCATCGGGCCCTCTCAACCTTACACATCATAACACTGCCTAGCTCGACCTACTTCACACAGCAGAGACTCACTCAGCCTTCAGCACACATGAGCACTCTCTCTCTTGGGATCTCTTTCCTCTACTTTGGCACACACAACCTTTCACAATAGAACTGGATCACTTCGCCTCACGCACAACAATGCATTCACCATTTTGATCTCTCTACTCAGCTCACTCACACAAATGTTGCTTCCCCCACTTTGCTCAACTGAGCTACTGGGTTTTTTCCTCTGTTGCCCACTTATCAATGTTGCCACTCTTGTCCTGTATTCACAATTTGCAAGTGTAACTTGACATGAATTTTCCATTCTTTTGTTACATCTGACTTGGTCTCTACCACAACATCAAACATAAGAATGGTCACTTGACTGTTTTCTCCATATTGTGTATTAATTCTCAATCCACCTGCACACTTCAACCAGGAACAGTCCTTTCTGTGGAAAATTTCACTATCACTAAGGCTCTCGATGCTTATACATGGTTTCGTACATCTTAGTTGTACTGCAAGATGGCTTATCTGTGGATTGTTGTGCTTGTTACCTTATCCCTATGCTTTTTGTAGATCCATCTGAATCCATAAACCAACTCCGTCGATCTGCATTTTTTCTTTCGCTACCGACCCATTCATCTCTTTAACTCACCAAGGTGTGCATCAAAGCATAGAGATGGCTTGTCTCACCTCAAGGAAGACCCAACACTCTTTTCTGGAAATCATGGTCCTTGTTGCCTTGACCCAGCGATCTTTGACAGTCGTGATTAATCCTGAGACCAACTCCTCTGCATGATCATGGTCCTTGATGTCAACTCATCCATCTACCATATACCTTTGTATTGTCATATTGGAGAAATTTCACATCGTTGCAATGCTATTATACTCCTCAGTTCTGATATCTTTAGCTTCTCTAACATTGAGCTCCTTAAGCATTTCTCCTCCATGGGACCGAGCATTGTGACTTGCTGCTTAGCATTAAGGTGCTAAGCCTTCAGACTCTTGTTGGGGCCCATTCTTTCTTTGTTAACTGCTCTACGCCCTTGGTTCTTTGAACTCTCATGATCATGTGTCATCCCAATATTGGAAACCCCCTTTATCGGAAATTTTCCAAAATCCAACTGTTTTAGAGTTTCGATGTATTCATCCTCTGATATGCCGACCTCCGATATGACATAATCACTCCATGTGGTGACCCCTTAGTGGTGACACGTGTCACCCAGTTCTAGGCCATTAGCCTACCCAATAAGGTTCAATATGCCTGCCACATGTAATGTCATACTACCACGCCATGCTGATGTCAGCTACCACTATAGCTTATCAGAGCCAATCATATGTTGCCATGTGTCCTGTTTGAGGAGAGAGAAGAGGGCCCGTCAACCTTTGGTTTTGCAACAAAATCCTTCGTTAATCTTTATCGACATTCCTCGACGTTTTTTAATACTATCGGAAGTTTGTCAACATTGCAACTTTTAAAGGCTCCTCACTTTAAGAAGTTCCAATATTCTGATACCTGATATGTTGATGTTCTGATGCGCTGATCTTCGAGGTTCCGATATCCTCCAACCTTTGATACAGCTTAATCCGATGTATTGATCCTCCGATATTCCGATATCGCGATTTGTCGATGTGCCGATATGCTGACCTTTGATATTACGGTGCGCCGATATGTTGACCTCTGATATTCTAATGCATCGATATGCTGGACCTCTGACATTCTGATCTCTGATATGTTGATATTCCTTCCTTCCTAAGGCTTCAAATCCCTGAACTTCAGCAAACCATGTATTTTGATCCAGGAGTCCACATTTGGACTTCCACGCACAGTTGGAAATCTCTTTCAGAGCACTTTCCAATGAAAATGGTCTGATGTAGGCTTTAATCCCATCTGCTGCCTACAAAATTGCTGCAAAATCTCTGCCACTATTTTGTTCCTTAAATCTCTTTCATGTCATCATTTTATGGCTTCTTCAGTAAGCCTGCTACTATGATGATTTTCTACAGAGCACTTCAACAACCATGGGATTCCATCCTGACCAACATAGTAGTCATCATTTTATGTCTTTTCTGATAAGCCTGCTACTATGATGATTCTCTACAGAGCACTGTAACAACCATGGGATTTGTCCTCAACCATCGCTTCCAACATCTACTATGACAAGTATCCATGTTGGTTGACACCAATGCCAACACTCCTTCCAATAGTTAGGCAATGCCAACTTCCCAACACATTTCCCCAGCATGATTGTTGACATCAATGCCAACACACCTGCAGATGTCTTCACTAGGCCACTAGACATCCAAACCATGCCAACTATTCAATAGAGACACCTTCACTGGAGCTATAGATGCTCATGAGCGGTGAGGAAAATAGGTAGATTTTGCACCTAGTACATGCATACTTATCATAAAAACCCATAGTTGTACATTTTCTATTCAATAATATGAGAATAGTATAGATTAAATTTCTCTATTTTTGGATTCATTGTTTGAAGATAGAATAAGTATTAAGTACTTGAAATTTTTAAATATATGTAATGTTAAACTTGTCCTATGTGGGATCCATGAAATCTTGTACAATGTTTTAGAATTTTTTGAAACCTATCATTTAGTTTTTAATAAACTTGAGTAGCATTAAATTAATACGAGAGATAATTGCTTCGGCCGAAGTGTCGTCATTTGTTAAGCCTCAACAACCTCCCCTTAATTTTTAGGAAAAAATAAAAATAAAGGGTCCCCCATTAAAATTTTGAAAATTGGTATCTTTGCTATCATTTGATCCTACATTTCTTGATTTTAAAGTATGGTTCTTTTGGTTAAACAACTTAATTTTTCCTTTAGATTGTTTAGTTATTTTTATTCTCTTTGGTTTTGCATGCTTTTATGATTGATTCCTTTAAGTTTCATAATTTTCCATTTTTGAGGTTTCCATCATCTTCTACTCTTTGAGAGTTTTTTGAAGATATAAAATTTTCCTCTTTTTGAGTTCAGATGAAAAGTTATGGCCCCCAGAAGTTGTGTACCATCATTATTTTTTGATGATGTCATAGATGATGTGTCCCCTAGATCCATGTGGTTATTGATTCTAATGAATGTGTTGACATGTCAACTGATGTGGCAGGCGATGTGGATAGATGACATCTCCTCCAATCTAGAAATTTGTATCCCAAAATTAGCTATTGCATTTAACCTGGATTATACAGATACATTAAACATTCATAGAATTCAAATTCGTGAACATTTTATTTTATTTAAATTGAGATTTACATTTGTTTTATTTTATTTTATTTTACTTTTATTTTATTAATTTATATTATTTTAATTATTATATTTAATTTATTTGATTTATTAATTTATTTAATTATTATTGTTTTTAATGATATTTTATTACTTTATTATTTTATTGGTTTTATCCAAAATCTTAATAGCACGGTAAAGTCTCAATTCAAATTTCACAGATTACTAGTTTTATTTATTATATTATTGCTTTTATTCATTACTTTATTTAATGTATTATGTTCATTTTTATTCTAGTTTATTAATTTGTTAGGTACAATATTATGTTTGGTTTTATTTAGATTAATATATGGTTTACGATTTTGTTTAATTTTCTAGAAGAGATTCAAATTCTCTTGATGAATAGTCTCATTTATTATACTATACGAGCACAACCACATTAATAAATGTGGTTGATATATGTTTCTTGACGCCAATCATATATATTTAATATTAATATTGATATTGATATTAAAATATGGTGTCTTAACAATATTTTAAATTTTACAATATGCTAAGATTATGAAATGATTTTTCACATTAATAATGAATAGATCCCCACCAATTGAAGTCGAATATATTAGATTGCACCATATATTTAGAATTCTAAATTCCTTGTTTGGTTATACATCCTTGTTCTGGCATGGACTATAAGTACTTGGAGTGGCATGGGCTATAGTTGAGGTTGTGGAGACACTTGTTCAAGGTTTACATAGTTAAAATGCATAGTGAATATGTACATTTAGGGCATGGGCTATAGTTGAGGTTGTGGAGACACTTGTTCAAGGTTTCCATAGTTAAAATGCATAGTGAATATGTACATTTAGGGCATGGGCTATAGTTGAGGTTGTGGAGACACTTGTTCAAGGTTTCCGTAGTTAAAATGCATAGTGAATATGTACATTTCAAACTAAAGGAACATAAGCATTTGAAATTTCTAGATTTTCATTGTAATATTCTTATTTTATTTTCAAAATCAATACTTTCATTAAAAAAAACTGTGGTAAATCATATTTGTAGGAAAATCCCATATCTAATTATTTTTGGAAAAAAATTACCATGCCTTTTAAAAACTCATAATAATATAACACAAATAATACACACAAAGGACTTATTATTTGTTTTACAACCAATACAAAATACAGTCTAACATTTCTGTTAATTGTTATTATTGAAAATTGAATCGAAGATTAAAAATTTCTAATTTAAATATTTATAATCATTTTCTCTTTGAAATAATCTTTAATATCTTTGTGCAAAGTCTTACCCCAGATTCTTTTATGTTCTATAAATATACTTGAAATTTTAATTGAAATTTTGATACCTGAGGTTACACCCATAGAAATTCCACTCTCATTGTAAATACACTTTTACTTCTTGGCATTGTCATATGAGGTCCTTAAGTACTTGATAGATTTACATATATCATATTGTATTATATATGTCAAAACAATTTGTTTAGAACTTTTCTCTTTTTACTTTTAGAATTCTCTTCCAAAATTACTGTCTGAAATCTTTATTTTTATCGTATTTAAATGTATCTACTTGGTGGTTCTATGTTTGTTCAGGATTTCTTTTCATTTTGACATAATAAAACTAATTGCAGGGATGTACATGTTCTTGTATACTAAGAAGCTTTTATTAAGCGAGTTTTCAGTTAGGTGTTTAACTATACACCGATATGCTTTGAATGGGCTTTAACACTCACTCTACAACAAATAGTGAGTGAGTGAGTGTTAAAACCTCATCATAACAAAGGTGAATGGCGAACCCTAAATAATTCTTTACCTCTAGATCTTTGGTGAAATCTGTGGGAGTGAGCATGTGAACCACGAAGTCGCAGCCATGAATGACAGAATCGAAGTTGCCTGGTTAATTAATGGCAGTTTTGAAGATTTATTTTTTGGACTTTCTGGTCCGGCAGAAAAATTTGTCATGAAATTTTAATTTAATTTGAAATTTTGACATGAAATCTTGATTTGTGTTATTTACACTGGTTTTTTGACTGTATATATGGATTCAGCGCCCTGAAAAACCCCTAGGGCACTTCCATTTTGTAGGGGTTACCCATCAAGCTTGTGATTTCAATAAATTCTTACCGGATTTTAAAGAAATTAGACTGGAAAAACTCACCGGAAAAACTTTAAAAAAAGTCGCACTAAAGACAACTCCTTTATAAAACTGAAAAACAATTCACAATTTTTCATACTTTGTGACGCGAAGAATATTCTCAAATTATCAAATCTTAACCATCCATAATTTAAAGATTTAAAATTCCTTAAGCCCAATTCCAATATAGACCACATCTATCCACCTAATTATTGCTTTTATTTATTACTTTATTTAATTTATTATGTTTCTTTTTATTTTAGTTTATTAATTTGTTATGTATTTTGTTTGATAATGGTTTTATTTAATATATTATTGGTTTTCTTTGTTATTTTTAGTTTATCCTATTTGGTTTTATTTTAGTTTATTAATTTGTTATATTTGGTTTTATTTATATTTATTAAGATTCATGATGTTTTAGATTTCTTTTTTTTTTATTATTGTTTATTAAAATGTTTTAGATTTCATATTTTTATATTATTGATTTATTATGATTGGTTTTATTTAGATTACTGTAAGGTTTATAATTAATTTTTTGGGGCAGCTCAATTGGTGATGTCCATGAAAATGAAGTGTTATGTGGGAGGAGGTTCCAGGTTCAAATCCCTCTTGCAACTATGCTTACGAAAGGGGCATAAATAAGGACCAAGAAGTTATACCGGTACTAAAAAAAAAAAAAAAAATCCATCCCATCCATCCCAGTTGTCAATTCCTCTAGATAAATTAAATTAAATAAGAAAAAAAAAAAACAAAACAAATAAACAAACAAACAAACCAACCAGATATAAAGTTCACAATTATATATGAGTATAGTTAAAATGATAGTACAAACTCCACATTGTATATCAACCATACTTTTTTATAAAAGTCATAATAATATGAAACCATTCCAATTGTGAATTCCTTTAAATAAATTCAATTAATCATCCATCCCATCCATCCTAGTTGTCAATTCCTCAATAAATTAAATTAAATAAAATAAGAAAAAAAAAAAAAAACAAAAAACAAATCAGATATAAAGCTCACAATTATATATGAGTATAGTTAAAATGATATTACAAACTCCACATTGTATACCAACCATAATTTTTTATAAAAATCATAATAATATGAAACCATTCCAATTGTGAATTCCTTTAAATAAATTCAATTAAATTAAATAAGAAAAAAAAACACAAACTAAATACCAAGTTCACACTTATGTGAATATAGTTAAAATGATATTACAAACTCCACATTTTATATCAACCATAATTTTCATAAAAATCACAATAGAATAAATAAAAAAATATAAATCCCTCACATTGCATTCCCACATTGTATATGGTATAATGAATTAAACTAGTAAATCAGGAGTCACTAATTAACCCACTAATTAAATCAATGACGGTTGAGGGTTTTTTTTTACAGAGTTTCAAAAAAACAAGAAATAGTTAGAAAATTGGGAATGTGAGGAACATATGGGAAGAATAAATGAAAGAAATGTGTGCACAATTTGGTTTTTATTTTTCATATTTTATTATTAATTTATCAATTTAAGGAAAATAGAGAGAAAATATTTTTGGTTATCTTTCTATGTTCTATTATTTATATAATTATTTCCATGAAGAAAGAGATTGGAAATCATTATATCTGAAATAAAATTAATATTTTTAATCAAAAGGTGTGGATAATTTTGGAAGACCTAGAAGTTATTTAAGCAATCTCTCTTTTTTTTTTTGTATATATGGAGGAGCATATTTAGGATATTTTCTTATATGCATCATGTTTTTCTAGTTCCACAAATTCATGTTTGTCAAATTATATCTTTCCATTGAATATTAGAGTGCTTATTTCTTTTCTTTAAACTAGATATGCATGTTATATCATGATTTATTTAAGTTTTGAGTCTAGTTCTCAGTTCTTGAATAGGTATGTTGTTTAAATCTTATATTCACCTTGTTAGTGTTTAGACTTATTCTCATTTTTTTAAATAAGTTAATTAGTTTATTTTCTACAAATTAAATTAGTATTGCATGCAAATAAACCCCAAAATATCCAAAAATATAATTGTTAATCTCTATCAGAACATATACTCTTAAGGTGGTTGATTAAGTCCTCTAGCAATAAAGCATATACTCTTAAAGTGGTTGATTGAGCTTAGACAAACCATTATATTTGGGTAGTTTTCCTCTATATTATTGATTTAAACAAACTCTCCAAACACTAACAATTAATTATGATTAAATAATAATTACTTATAAATATTTAAAATAATAAATTATATTATATTTTATATATATATATATATATATATATATATATATATATATAATATATATAATTTAATTTAATTTTGATAGAAAACAATGCCTACATGACCGTGAACAAAAAATCTAATTAAAAGCTTGATTGGGTAGTATTCCCCTTATTTCTAGGTGAAATTTGTCCAAATGTCAACACCAACCAAATGGTAAAAAAAAAATATCCCGGAGAAATCAGAAAATAACATATTATTTTTAACTTTCGTTGATAAGATTGAGTGAATTGGGTATAATAATTGCCCATATGGGGTTTGAATTTTCTCATATTTAATATATAATTTGCTCATATTATGCGGTGATGAGTAAAGAAGGCAATATTATAATAAATGGAGAAAATTTGTAATGAATAATAAGTTGAACCAATTAAACGAGGATGGTGAGGAAGTGAGTATATTTTTTATGTTTTAAAAAAATAAAATATTATATAATTTGCTCTTACTATGAAGTGAATGGGAGAGAAGCGAATATCATAATGATGGAGGATGTGAGAAGGAAATCTGTAATAAATAATAAGGTGAATATAGAAATGTGTTAAGGTAGTGAGAACAAGTTCCTTTTTTCAAGAAGAAATGAGAAGTTTATATGATTTGCTCTATTGTGTGGTGGGTAGGAGAATGGAATGTTATGATGATAGAGGAGGAAGTCTAATAAATAATAAGTTGAATAAAGAACTATATTGAAATATGATGATAGGGTAGTTGAACACAGAAACTTATTGAATGATGATGATAAGAATGAGAGGATAATTTTTTTTTTTAAGAAATTTGAGATATATACAATGATACAATTGTGGAAATGGTATTTGAATTATGATGATAGGTAAGTGAGAAAAAATAAAAAGAGATTGTGTTATGATTATAAGTTTTATTTTGTTATTATGATATGTAATGTGTCAGAAATAAAAATAGAGTGTGTTATGATTATTATCTAATAAATAAGAGAAAAAAATAAAATGTAATAAGAAAAAATGATAAAGATGATTTATTTATTTTTAGAGGATGTGAATTATAATTATATTATTATTTTGTTTGAATGAAAATATTATTAGAATAAATTTGATTTTGAATAATATTTTTTTTTAAAATTAGAAATTAATTATATATATATATATATATATATATATATAGAAAAGAAAATTACTAATTTTAAGTTATTAATTGTTTTCTTTATGACTTTAATTATTATTGATGGATAGTAAATAATTTATTCAAATTAATCATGTATATGTTATATTCAAGTTACCTTGTATGTTGAAATTCATTTTGCTTAGTTTATTGTTTTTTCACTTATTTTTAATTGAGATCACACTCAAATATATCACCATATTCCATAGTAGCATTGTATTTGTTAGATCTATTTCTTAGAATTTAATATTGAGGATCACTTTAAATTTGAACACTTTTCCTACGACATGATTAAAGGATGGTTCTTTTGTCCCTTCAAAGATTACTTGGTTTTCTCTTAACACACTCGTGACTTATTAAGACCAAATATGGTTATCTCTCTTCCTCGAGAATACGCTTAACCTTTTTTTTATGACTTACTAAAGGTCATCCTACCAACTTAAATGTATCAGATTGATTACATCATGCATCCAACCCTTTCACAATAGTAGGAAGAGGCACCATGGCCAACTTCTAAGCCCATATGATAAACCTATGAGGCATCATAGATCCAATGATTAACAAAACTTCATGCCCATCACACATACCTTTATAGCCTTGAAGATTCGAAGTGTTTCTATAGAGAGACATGTCTCAATGAAGAACCTTGTTATTTTCCTACTACTTCATTGTCCCCCATCTTCACCTAGCACTTCCTAATTATTTTATACTTTTCCTTTTTTTATTTTCTCTTCCCCTTGAGATGTGCTTTCACCTTTCCCTTATTGTTCTTATGGGTTATATTTCATATATTCCCATAAATTACCATCGACCTTTAATAAACATTAATCTCTAAATTAAATTAATTTATATTATGATACAATAATAAGAATTAAATGTAGGCAACCAATACTTAGAAAAGAAAAGTGACTTAAGAAAAGGTAATGTATAAGAGCCTTGAGAATATAATCAATGTATAAGTCATTCATAACATTAGATAAACTACTACACTTCACGTATGCAATTACATAACATGTAGTGTCATAAAGTGTTTAGTCACAAAAAAAAATTCTAAGATGTTTGTTTATATATAAAAGTAATGTTGTTCAAATAATCTTAAAGGGGATATGTTGATGAAATAAATGATTAGGAACCTGTTATCAACTTGCTTGGCTTGATTGTGTTCACCATAACAACTCATAATTCTATAAAGGGTATGGAAAAAATTAGCTTATAAATTTTGTCATTGAGATCATTTTTTATGTTACTTTTTTTTCTTTCATAGAAAGGATTTCTATATTTTATTTTATTTTAAATAAATTTCCCAAATTATACATGATAAAATTATTTTTCTCAAAAAATAATAAAAATTTCAAGAAACTATATAAAATCTTTAGAGATTTGATTTTTTTATAAAATATTATCAAACATTTTATAGTTGACATTTTAAGAATTAATAATGTTTGCTAAGTTTTCTTTAGTTTAAGATAAGTATGGAGCCTTAAAAGTTTCCCTATTTAGAGGGGTAAATTGATCTTGTTAGGCGAGGAGGGCAACTCTAAATGAATTTGTTGTTTTTGCATTAAGATAGAACATATATATATATATATATATATATATATATATATATATATATATATATATGAAGAGGGAGATTATTGGGTTTCATCTCCCAATGTCTCTTCGTCTTCCAATTCTCTTTATTTTGATATTTACAATATTTACATGGATTTACCTAATCCCAAATATTAGGCGACAACATTCCCCCCCTTAATATGAAGGGATGTCGTTGAGTCCAAACATCATTTTGAATCTTTCAAACTTTTCCCTTTCAAATGCTTTGGTGAAGATGTCCACAATCTACTCATTCGTGGAACAATGTCATAGGTGGATTGTTTTGGCCTCAACATGATGTTGAATAAGATGGTATTTTGTATTGATGTGCTTTGATTCATCATGGAACTTCATATTCTTGGCCAACTTTATTGCAGAAGTGTTGTCAATCAAAACAGGAGTTGAATGCACTTGTTTCTCCTGCAAATCTTCCAAATTTTTCTTGAGCCACACAATTTCCTTTGTTGCTTTAGTTGTTGCCTCATATTCTGCCTCAATTATGGAATCTATTGGAACTGATTGTTTGTGTGACCTCTGGGAGATAGCTCCTGATCCAAGACTCATAACATAACCTAAAGTAGATACCCTAGTTTAGTTATCTCCATCGAAATCTGAATCAGAATATCCAATCAAGCTGAAGTCACCCACCTGTATATACTTGAGTCCAAAGTCTTGAGTTCCCTTCAAGTACTTTAGAACTCTTTTTGCAGCAAACCAATGACCCTCACAAGGCTTTTTCATAAACCCAGAGAGTATTCCAACAAAAAATGAAACGTTTGGTATGGTAGTAGTCAAGTAGTTGAGACTTCCTACGAGTTGTTTATACTTTGTTGCATCCTCAAATTCTTTTCCTTCAGTGGATGTGAGCTTTAAGTTATGTTCCATTGGAGTAGTTAAAGGATTGCACTCATCCATGCCAAACATGTTCAACAAATCTCTAATGTACTTCTTCTGAGAGAGGAATATAAACTTTGGATGTTAAGTTACTTCAATACATAGATTGTAGTGAACATAGCTAAAATATGTCATTTCAAAACCTTTCCTCGGTTCTTTCTTTATGGATGCAATGTAGTTCTCATTGTTCCCTATCATTAGAAGATCACCTACATACACCACAAGATATACAACTTTTTTTCCAACTTTCTTGACAAACAAAGTTGCATCATTAAGATCATAATTTTTGAAGTTGAGTTTCAAAAGATTCTCAGTTAACTTCTCGTACTAGGCTCGCAGTGCTTGTTTGAGGCCATACAAGGATTTTACAAGCTTGCATAGTTTGTGTTCCTGACCCTTCATAACAAATCCTTCTGTTTGGGTCATAAAAACATATTTTTTTCAGATCTCCATTCAAGAAAGCAATGTTTACATCCATTTGATGGACTTTCCAACCATTATGAGCTTCCAAGGCAAAGGGTGTCTAGATGGTAGCCCATTTGGCTGTGGGGGGGTGGGGCCAATTTTCCTCATATTCGACCCCTTCCTTCTGTGAAAAATATTTTTCCATAAGCTTAGCTTTATGCTTGTCAAGTGAGCCATCTGCTTTATAATTATTTTTGAAGACCCACTTGTAACCAATTGGTTTGGTTCCCAATGGAGGATAAACCAGCTTCCAAGTGCCATTCTCTATCAAAGCATCATATTATGTCTGCATCGCTTCTTTCCATTCATCATTAGAAGCGGCTTCCTTAAAGGGAGTTGGTTCGAAATCTGTAAACAAATTCAGTTCACAATCATAAGAAACATCCATATCAATAGGTGAATCAAAATCGTCTACATCACCTCCATTATATCTAGTTGATCTTCTTGTTCATGTCTTTCCAACCTCATCAGGATGAACAATTTCAAGTGTCTTTGTCATCCATTTTGGAGGACCTTTCTGAGATGGCCTAGGTTGCTCAGTTGACTGAGATGGGGTTGAATCAAGATTTAGTCCCCCAATTTGATCAATCACATCACTCAAAGTGTCGCCAGTGGTTGGAGCTTCATGCGGGGAGAGAGTGCTTCATAATAAGAATCCACAAATTGATCCAATATAGGGATCCCCCCTTCAAGATGTGGAATCTCATTATCAAACTCTAGAAAGACTTTGCATGTCTGAATCTATCCAAGCGACCAAGCTATTGCTCAACAACATTGTTAGGCTTGGAAGATTCAAGAAAGATCACATCTCTGGATATTATACAATTATTATTCACTTCATCATAGGGACGGTATGCTTTGGAGGTGTTTGAATACCCCAATAAGATACACTTATCAATCCTTATACCGATTTTTTTTCTATGTTCCTTGGGTATCAAGGCATAACAATTGGAACCAAAAACCCTTAGATGCCTCACCAAAGGAATGTGGCCATACCAAATTTCATAGGGAGTATTCTTTTTGATAGCATTAGATGGACACCTATTCTTTATATATCTAGCACATAGAAATTCATCATCCCAAAACATCAGTTTAACATTCTTTAAAAACATCATGGAATGTACCATATTTAAGATTGTCATGTCCATTATTTCAACTACTCCGTTCTGTTGGGGATTATAACATATGGTTGTTTGAAGTTTGATCCCATGTTGGTGAAGATAGTTTTCAAATTCATTTGATGTATATTATTTTCCATTATCAATATGAATATATCCACTATGATATTGTGCATCATTTTCAATACATGCATGAAAGTTCTTGAATGTTTCAAAAGCTTCAAATTTGTTCTTCAATAAATAAACCCAACACATTTTGGTGTAATCATCAATAAATGTCATCATATATTTATTACCATTTGTAGAAGGAACGAGCATTGGGCCACATATATCAGAATGAATGAGGTCAAGGTTTTTATGTGCTCCAGAATGAGAATCATGAAAAGGTTGTTTGTTGTGGTTTACTAGAATACAAGCATCACATTGCTTAAGTTTCCTAGGAATAGTAGACAAACCAGTAACACCATTTTTCTTCAACAAACGGAGGCTATTATAGTTCAAGTGTCCAAATATAGCATGCCATAAAAGATTTAATGGAAATGTGCCTTCATCATAATAATAAATGTATGAAAAGTTTTGTGAACGAGGAGAGGTTCCTTGCAGCTTCAGAAGTCTTTCTTCTTCTATCCCAATCATGATAAATGAGTGATCTAATGCTTTTCTAACCTCAATTTTTCCATAAAATATGTAAATGGAGTGTCCTTGTTGGCAGATGTGGACCAAATACAACAAGTTTCTCCTCATATTCGGAAGTTATAGAACATCATGTAGAAGAAAGTCTGAAGACCAAGAAGTTTGAGCCTAATGGTGCCAAGCCCTGATGGCTTGAGTTTTGACTTATCTACAAAGTATATTGCTCCATCAACATTATCAGTGAATTATTCAAACAAATATCTCTTGAAATTCATGTGGCAAGTTGCTCCTAAATTAGGCAACCAAGCATCTTTCCATGAAGCAAGTGAAGCATTAAATAGGTCTTCGATTACTCCAATGTTGCAATGTGCCACAACATAATAAGCGGACTTGCATGCTTTTCCTTTCCCTTTGTCCAATGTTTTACCTTTTCCTACATTTATTTCTTGCTCAATTCTGTCCCAATGTAGCTTACAAGTGGAAGCATCATGTCCATATCTATTGCATCATATGCAATGAAGATTAGACCTTTCTCCTTGGAAATGTCTGCCCCCCACTACCTCTAAAATTCTTCCTTCTTCCTCTTCGACCACCTATTCCTCTAGAAGAATCTTGTGCATGATTATTCTCATTTTGTGCAAGGCACACAACTTATTCAGTATACTGAGGAGTTTTCTTCTTCCCAAAATCCTTCTCTCTCTTAGCAAACTTATTCTCAAGGGAGTCAAAGATAATCCCCTTAAGATTGCAAATTACTTGCATTGACTGAAGATATATGAATAGGTGGGATATAGTGCCTTGACATAAGATATTAGAGGGATATATGTTTCAACACCAATGGATTTTATGTCATGCATAATGGATCTTAATTTTGATGCTAAGGCAAGAGGGTCAAATTAATCATCAATTGAATAACTTCAAGTTCAAAGTGTGAGTCATACAATTCCTTCAACTTCTTTAAGGCTTCAAAGGAATTTGAAAATGGAGAAATATGACGACTCGCCTCTTCATTTACGGACGCTGAAATCATTTTCAATAAGACTTATTATTACTTTTCTAATTCTAATTACTTTTTTAATTTTAATTGAAAGTAATACACGTACTCAACATGCATCCTTGTGAGTGTCACTTGTTTCAAATTTTCGGGAAAGTTGTCACTTCGTTTGTTCAGTTTCATTGCTCTATTCAACACGCTAGCCAAGGTGATTAGTCAGAACTTTATTGACTAAACTTGTTCAACACATTTCACTGCTCATGGGCTCCAATCCTTATCTCGTCTAGGATTTTGAGTATCCAAGAATGCCCATAGAGCGGCATTCCCAGGATTGTTGGGGGAATCCCATAGTGGAGCCACGATCTAATTTCGAAGCTGGTGCTGATGTTAGAGGATGGGTCATACAATGTTGCATGAGCTCCGATGGCAGAAGTGTCCCACGAGTTGTGATAAGTCGAAGCACATGACGTTCACCCAGTCCAAATTTTGGGCAATGGAGGTCACAGGGTATGGGCTCTTGTCGGTGGCTAGGAGGAAATAATGTGCAAAATGGACAGCAACGATGAGGAGGAGTCGAGGGTTATGCCATGCCCTGGATTCTAGTTTAATGGCATGCCTCCATTCATTGAAAAAGTTGCCCAAGTTCTACATCTTCGTCGCGTCTTTGGGAATCTCCCAACCGAGGTTGAGGCCATGAAAAATGTATTTCCTAGCTATCATGATAGCTGAATTTATGAGCACCTTGCACTGGAAGGAATTGTTGGCCATTAAAGAAAATGTGGTAGCATTCGATCCCTCGCCACCGATAGAAATGAGTGTCTTGAGAAAGGGGTTTTTCTTACTTAGGGTTAGGGTAAATTCTGCAGGTTCAGCAGTGGCAGGCAATTCCACCTGGAACGTCTGGTCGTCTAAGTTTATTTCTCAAAATTTCCAGTGTGGAACAGGGCTAGAAAACTACACAAACATTTCTAGGTGGTACTCGTAGATCGCAAGCAAATTTGGTGATGACAGTAATCACAGAAATTTTGCTGGTGAACAGTCTCTAACTGATTGCCTGCAGAGGCTAAAGAAGGAGCAGAAGAAGAAGAATGCTAGCCATGGCGATCTACAAGGGCAGAATACCATCATGCTTCCTTTTGTTGGTGATGAATTTTTCTTTGTTGTATTTTCAAGGATTTCATAAAATCAAAGATGAGCGGTTGTCAAATGACATAATCAGTGAGAAAAAAGCAGAAATTGAGAGACTACAGGAACAATTACAGGTGTCGAAATCCTTTCAACTTTCTTTTTTCCGAGTGTACTGCGTATTGTCCTCAGTAATGCAGTCATTCATAATATTGCAAACACCATTAAGTATTCGGAAACTTAGTTTAAGCATAACTTCGAAATTTCATCCTTTGTCCTGCGGCGCATTTTAAATATGAAATATTTCTACAAATATAATGTTTTTAATTTTCTTGGGGTGTGTATACACAAGAAAGAATTATTATGATTAAGAGTTCAGGATTAATTAAAAAAATGCAGAAACCACAGTTAAAATTCCATCTAAATACCCCTACTAACCATGAGAGATTTGGCTCACTTGCGCCATAAAGGCCCTCGGTGGCAAACCATTGACATAAGCAGTTTAGCTTAGCTAATTTGTCATGACAAAGTATTTCCAGGGTATCCACTTTGTCTATGATCAGTAATCTGTAGTGCTTAGTGATTTCTCGAATGGAGTAATATACATATTGTAGAACTTGTATACCAAAATGTAAGAAGAAACCTCAATAAAGCATGAATATTTGAATAGTTTACATGTCTGATTAAATTTGTCCCCTAAACAACTAAGTAGTTATAAGTAAGGCATTTTAAAACATCAAAGCAAGTCCAATTCACTAGCATAGAAGTTTTAAAACATCAAAGCAAGTCCAATTCGCTAGCGTAGAATCTAGATGCGGGTAGATATAGATATGAGTCGTGCAACTCTGGGCACATAACTAAAAAATAATTGCATCATAAATTAGGAAGTGCAGGTATTGTTGAGCACATAACCAACAACCATATGTTACCAAAATGTTTCAAGGATGATGAGTCTCCATAATGATTTTTATGGTTCTCAAATTGAAAATTGTAATTGGAAAAATGTACCTTTTCTTTTGAAATATGAATAGATAATGTAAAGGTTTTTATGGTTCTCAAATTGAAAATTGTAATTGGAAAAATGTACCTTTTCTTTTGAAATATGAATAGATAATGTAAGGATTGATAATTAATATTTACCTTTGGAATATGAATAGAAATTGTAAGGATTGTTTAATGATATTTACCTGTGATGTGATGCAAATTAAGAATCACGACATCTTCAAAAATCGCGAAATTTTTCAAATTTTCATTTGTAGAACTGTTGTTGGCTTATTTGTCTAAAAAATCACTCTGCAAGTGCCTAGAGGGCATCGCTGTCAAAATCTCAAAATCACTCCACAAGTTCCTGGAGGGCATGCTAATTCTCTATGCTATGGAGATGCAAGTTCAAATAAGAATAATATTAAATGTAAGCTCAACTATTGCAGAGAACACTGGGCTAACATGAGCATGCTACTATAATTGCTTAGATCTAGTTGAAGAACCAACACTGGAGAACACTAGGCTAACATGAGCTACGATAATTGCTTAGATCTGGTTGAAGAACCAACACCAATAGACAACCAATCTAAAGAACAATGTTTTTTTGATGTACTGAAGAGGGGCGAGAGGATATTGCATGGAACGAACAAAGGATAGGAGATAGAAGAGGTAACAAGTGGCGAGAAGAAGTTGCAGGTGGCCTACCACTAGAAGTGGTGGCTTTAGGTATTAGACAATGCTTTTTTAGTTTAAAAACTTTACATAAAATAGTTTACTTGCCCCAACCTTCCTAGTTTGCATAAAATAACTTGCTCACTCACACATTTGTTTTGAAAAACTTATGATAAAATAAATTTCCCTCACTGAAATAACATTGGGCACGTGAGGCTTGCAATAAGAGGGTGAATTCACAAGTTTGGCTAAAAGTTTCTTACACTGAAATTTCCAGCAATAAACTTTGGTTAAGGCATAAAAACTTACAGTCAATAGATGATTTAATAGTTGGTCAACACTAGAGCGAACGCTATTGTCCCTGCACTGTCGTAGGCAGGGACTAATAATGCAACATACCAACAATTCAAAGGGTGCACACATTAAAAATCAAAACTTTAATCAAACTTCAACACACTCTCCAAACAAACACTTCAACAAAACCACCAAAAATATTCAATGCATTGTGCATCTATCATCCTTCACAAATGAATTAACGTAGAGCTTACGAAACACATATAATTTAGGGGCCAGTGGACTTCAACGCACAATTCAACGTAGGTTCTTCAAAAGATGATTTAACGCAGGTATTTGAATTGTTATGCATCTATTTGAATGATTTGTACAAATTTTAAAGCAACAATGACCCATTCCACATTCAAATGTTCATATGACCATCGCACCATCTTCAGACTGTTCAACACAATTTCAATCACTCAATGAATAGGAATATTCTCCCTTCATTGGTTCAAAAGGATCAATGCAAAGGGACAAAGAGCAGAGCAACAAAGGATATGGCAAAAAATGGCCGGAGTTACATAGCAGAAGGCTAATTTGGGACTTGCACTTTGATACCATGTCAAGCCAGGTGGGTAACTCTGAATGAATTTGTTGCTTTTACATTAAGATAGAACATAGATATATACATGGAGAGGGAGACTATTAGGTTTCATCTCCCAATGTCTCTTCATCTTCCAATTCTCTTTATTTTTTTTATTTACAATATTTACATGGATTTACCTAATCCCAAATATTAGGTGTCAACAGATCTGAATTACATCACTAAAGTTGTGTTTTGGAAAGGATTATTTTTTTAATTACTTAGTGGTAGAAAATTCTTGTTACCTTTCATGCATTAGCCATGTTTTCCATGACTTAGATAAAACATTGTTTACTTTATTTTTCCAAGTGAATGTAAAGAAATTTTTATGTGCATCAAGCTTAATTATAAGCCTTAGTTTTAGATTGTGCACCCCAATTAACTAAAACAAGGAATGTAGAGGTTTAGAATATTGTTGGCTTAGTGGGTCCTGACCCTTGTTCAGCGTTAATTAGCCAAACAAATCCCTACACTACTAGCCCTTTTGGCATCAATCCGCGGAGCAGTGACTGAAGTCTCACCCGAAGCAGTATGGGGGGATGCAGGAACCAAGTTTCCACACCTAGATATGGTAGTGATGTCATTTTATACCCTAACTCTACCTTTGTGCAAATCGATAAACCTTTTAGGGCTTATTGATATACCTCTCTTATTCAGTTTCTAGACCTTCGCGAAGGTCTATGATCATCTTTCGTGGACCCTAAACAGGTGATTTATCTACTTACACGCTTCTGTAATTATCCTTACCTCTGTATTTACCCAGATCGGCTTAGTATCTGATAACTTCAACATGCATTAATATATTCTTCGCATAAACAGATATTATTATTTGCAGACATATAACAATGTAAACATATAGATTCATGCATCAATATAGCATTAAATCATAAACCCATTATTCAGCATAACATAATCACATTCATTCATAACATAAGTAAATATATCAAAACACAGATAATTCCAGAATAATCTTCTTTATTAATGCTTCAGGTCTTCTTACAGACTCTAACTACCCTGCACACTCAGTTGTAGGAGTCTACACACTCAGTTGCAGGCTTCTACCCTAGGCCTTTGCGCACAAAGCTGCAGACCCTCTCTTCTACTCTAAGACCCTTTGCTCTTTTCGCTAATGACCCATTACATTCATCATCCAAAATCGGAACTCTCCCTTAGACTCTTCTAAGACTCTCTTTTCTATACAATCCCATGGTCCGCAGACCATGGGTAGGTCTTCTAAAGCCGACACAACTTACATAACGGAAGGGTGGAAACCCTTTATGACACCTTACATCTTCGTGCTCCGCGACCACAAATTGCGGAGACTTTACACTTTACATACAAAAAATTAGGCTTTCTACACCAAAACTTAGGCTTTTAACCCAAAAATCGACCCTAGGGGACCCTGTCCCAATAGGCCCCCAACACGAATATGGTGACTTGCCCCTGAGTTACTCTACTAGTGCGGAGATCTTGCTGCGAAGACCTCCCAACTCCACTTGCACCACTGCAACTTCAGTGGTACACTGCGTCGTTGCCTGCTTAACCTGCTCTACTAGTTGCTCCATTGTTGGTCCTGCGCTATCTGCCTAGATCTTTTGCCGCGTTGTCTGCAGGATAGTCAACTTTTCCTCAATGATGGTGGTGAGCATATAAGCCTCATCTAGCCAAGGCCCCAATCTGGCCTTGAGTACTACCTCTCTTCGCTCCACTGTATCCGCCTGTTCTTTCAATTCCTTCACTTCCTGCAGCTTTGCCAATTTCTGCGTGATAGCGATGATACGCGTCACCGCTCTTGCCTCATCATACCACTGCTGCAATTCCCACGCCTCAATTGCTAACCTATGCAGGTTGGGATCTTCCTGTAGACTAGTAAGTATCTCCAACAATTGCTCGAAGAGCGCAGTGCAATCTCCCACCATGGTATCTACTGCAGCAACTGCATTCTTAACAATTGCCTCGTGCTATTCTCTGACCTCTAGGGGAGTTGAAGGTTGTGCCCTCAACTTGAGCTCTGTAATTTTAAGGTTCAACTCAAACTGAACCTTGGCCATCTCAGTCTGAGCATCATGTACACCTGTAGCCAACTTCTGAATCTTGGCCTCCACAGGTGCCTCTTCGGGGATGTGCAGTTCTAGAACGGTTATGCATGCTTCTGCTACAACCGTTGCAGTGTGCTCATTCTTCTCCTAAACCTTCTTCCAGGTTTCTATCGTTGATGTTTTCTCAATGAAAAATTGTTCGTTGTTGACCTTCTTCTCACTGATCACACTCAATGCGCGCTGCTCTCGGACCCTCAGCTCCACGATCACACCTAGTTGCAGCGTGTGAAGGAATTCGTTTGGGATCGCAGCCAAGTTGAGACCAATGTTCCTTAAAGAAGACCTGTCAGCCTCTGTCTTCACACTTAGGGTTCCATCATATAGCACGACAACCCGAGGATCTAAGGATCGAACCATCTCTGCTACTCTAGTGGTCCACAGCGCCAAACTAGTTGATGTCGCACTGCTCTGCCCTACACCGACCTACAGCTAAGTAGTTTGGATGTGCATCTCGCACAAACCGGTATGAATGGCCACCAAGGCTTGCTTTGTTGTTGTTCGAACTGCTACAGTAGTTCTGCAGTCGCGTCCCTAACCTTATCCCCAATGTCATCTAAGTCACCTTCTGTCAAGGTGATCAGGTCAAGAAATGACTTAGTAGCCTTGGCCTTCTTCTATGACCCTTCTTTCTCCTACTCCTGATTCTGTTTACCCAGAAGGGGGTGCTCTCCTGGTCTCCACCACCCTATTTAGATTGCTCCTCTTCCTCCATCTACAGTGAAGGAGACTTATGAATTCTATCAAAGTCGCACTCTTCCTCCTGTTCCTTCATGATGCCCTCTGCTTCTGCTCTTTATTTGTCCTCAGTCCCCTTTTTCTGTTTTTCAGCCAACTGCTACATTTTTGACCGGGCATCTTCCTTCTTCTTCTTTCTTGCGGATGTACTAGATCCGACTGAAAAATTTGAGGCCATGCGCCACTCAGCTGGCCAATGATCGAGGACCACTGCTATGGCATCATCCGTCACAAGGTATGGGAGGTCATGCCATTTCTTTTCTAGGTCCTTCCGCGCCCAAATGGAGATACAGTGAAATTCTGCTTTGAACTCCACATATCCCGACAACTGCTCAAAGACATTTTGTGACAGTCTTGGCTTGCGGTTGATGGCCATATTGATGCTCATCTCCATCAAAACCCAAAAGACCTTGCTCTCATGGACCCGCTCAGCGTCCTTCGTGGCCCATAGCAAAGAAAACTTCACTGCTTCTGGAAAATCTATTGCGATCGGGGGAAACTGACTGTCCTCTGGCAACTTCCACTTAACAAACACAATTGATAACAACAACCAAGAGCAGTGGAACGTCTTGTTGTGATCCTGCGCTTCTCTCCAGTTCATGCAGAACTCACTGCAGAGGTAGCACGCCCAGTTGAATTCTACGCCCTCCGCGCACTAGGCCGCTAATGAAACTACTAGTGTCGGCACCTCATCTATGTGACACTTCCTCATTATCTTCCGAGCTAAGATCTGGGTGGCTACCTTGACAGCGGGGTGTGTTATGCTCGAAATTGAGTATCTCTGTGGTTTCTTAACAAGCATAAACTTGTCCTTCATCCTCTCAGCGAGGTCGCGCTCGCCCACCTTTCTGCCAAATGCCTTGGCTGGATTCAACCATGAATGGGGTAGCCACGTGATCCTATGGATCAGCATATCAGCAGTAGGGATCGGCTCCTCCAACCAAAGGCACCCATTGTGCACCAGGCACAGCAACTGTTTGATAACTATCAAATTTATGGGCGTGCGGTGGTAATGCAGCACCCTTAGCAGGTTCAGCAATCCTGCCTTCTCCACGCCACGAATCCACACCCGAATCCTTATAGAATACCCTCTATATGAAACTATTAGTAGTCAGGTGGGGGAACCTCTCTGTGTCTGCCAAGTCCCAATCTTCAAATTTTAGGTGGCGGATGTGCGCTAAGCATGGTCCTTTAAATGCGATCTTTTCTGGTAGCAGGGGTGTATTAAGCATAAACTTTCCCTCATCTGGGTCCTTTGGGATCTTCACCTTACCCTGTCATGGAGGAATGTATTCTGGTATCTTTGAGATAGGGTCTACACACTCAATGTCTATGTCCTATGTGCCCGTACCAATTTCTTCGGCGCCCTCGTCGGATTCTAGGTTGACCACCTTGCCTTTCTCCTGCGCGATGGGATTTTCTTTCTTCTAGTGCTTCCTTGGTGACTCGCGCACTGGCTTTGTCACATTTTGTTTGTCCTTCTTCATCTTGGAAGCCTCTCCTATCAGCGTAGGCTTTGGCTTAGGCAACCTTGGTGTTTTGGCACCGTGGCAGGAATCTCCACACTTACAACCTCAGGGGGAGCTCCCTCAGAGGCCATCGATCCTCCAGCACTTGCAGTTTCCATGGGTGTCGACATCAGGATATTAAGGAGCTCCTTGGTTTCCTTAGGCAATCTTTCAAACATTGAGCTGGCCACCAAAGCCTCAAAACTTACAGGGTTCACGCACAACCGAGAGCTCAACACCTCAATTCTCATAATGCAAAGTGTTTTTCATTAGGCAGCCATCTGTAATTTATAAGAAAATTCGAATTCAAATCCAACTGTTCCCCCCCAAAACCTGTTCATAAATGCTAGATTGGCGGCAGATTTCCAAAGATCTTGCATTTAAATTCTGCCTTAAATGTCGCCTCCCCCTGCTCCTCTTAACTGTTTTCTCACAATCAAATCATGAACAGTGATCGTAACGGTCACTTTCTGGCTGCCCTGCGCAGTCTCTCCTCCTATAGCGCAGCTCCCTTCATGCTTCTGCTGATGCTATGACATTCTTCCATCCTGCATAGTCCCCCAGTCGCGCAGCCCTACAACCCAGGCAGTGTAGTTTATAGTCCCGTGCCTCCTTTCAGTTGCCTGGAGCACTAAGACTGTGCTTCCATCATATAGTCATCTGGTTGGATCCCCAGTGTATGGCTTCAATTGGCTGCCATTTACCTTTCCGGGAAATGGATCTCCATTCAATTTCACTAGTTGAACTACTCCACCATCGGTAATCTCTTTGATGACATATGGCCCTAGCCAATGCATCTAAAATTTTCCTAGAAATTTATCAAACTTGTTGTCATATAATAAAACCAAATCATTTACCTTGAAGGTGCGCAGTTTGATGTGTCGATCATGCCATGCCTTTTTGCGCTCCTTCTGAACTTGCTGATGGAATCCAGCCAAAAACCTATCTTCTTCAAGCTCTGTCAGTTGCGCGAGCCTCTCTTCCAGGGCTCCATGATCTTCCATTCCTGTGAACGCTGCTATGCATATACTAGGTACAATATACTCCATTGGCATCACAGCTTCTACGCCATAAACTAGCCTGAAGGGTGTCTGACCAGTCAGTTTTTACAAGTAGTTCTGTAAACCCATAGCACCACGGGTGCGCGCATGTCCCAATCATTCCTTTGTGCATTTCAAACCTTCAACAGCGTGTTCTCCAATATCTTATTAAATGCTTCATCCATCCCATTAGCCTGTGGATGATATGGCATTCTCTTTTGATGATAAACTTGGAATTCCTACGTCAGCACACTAATTGTTTCATTAAGGAAATGTGTACCACGATCGCTCATCAAAATCTTTGGGCAACCAAACCCAATCAGCACATATTCAAAGAGGAACTTTGATGTTGTTGCCCCTATACAGTCCTTCACAGGTTTCGCCTTTTCCCATCTGGTCAAATACTCCATCGCGGTGATGATATACAGCGCACCCGTCTTCTTTCTTGGAGGCTGAATCAGGCCTACAAAATTAATGGCCCATTTCTTGAATGGCTATAATGAAACTTGCGGATTCAGAGGCATCTCATCCCTCTATGATGGCCTTCCCATCCTCTGACATGCATCGCATGCCTTACAGTAAGCCTTGGAATCCTTATGCAGTGTCAGCCACCACAACCCAGTGTGTAAAATCTTCTACGTTGTTGCTTTTCCTGCATAATGTCCTCCCGCAACTCCTCCATGAGCTTCAGCGAGGATGTTGTTCTGTTCAAACTCAAGTACATAACGTCATAGAATTTCATCCGAGCCCATTTTATATAAATGTCCTGTAATGACAAAAAAAATATCGCGCGCGCCACAAGCTCCTTCTTTTGTTGACTAGTATACCCTTCTAGAGCCGTCCCCGTCATCAGGAAGTGTATAATATCTGCAAAGTGATTGTCAGCTACGCACACCACAAAGAACTGTGCATCACGTAGTCCTCCCTCCAAATTAGTAGGCTCTTCTCCTGTTTCAATACGCGACAGATGATATGGTCCTGCATTCAATCGTCCTGGCTTCACAATGACTTTGAAATCATATTCCTGAAATAGCAGTAGCCATCTGCATATCTTCCCCCCCAACATAGGCTTGTTAACCAAGTACTTCAATGCAGAATGGTCTGTATACATCTTAAAGTGTCTGCCTAGCAAGTAGTGTCTGAACTTCTGGAGCACATACACCATAGCCAAACCTTCGCACTCTGTTGTTGAATAGTTCTTCTCAGCTTTAGACAACTTCCTACTTACAAACGCTATAGGGTGATCCAACTCTCCCTCACCAGCCTGTGTTAGTACTACTCCGAGCGCAATACATGACGTGTCCACATGCACATGAAATTCCTTCTTCCAATCTGGGAAGACTAGGATCGGTGCGGTGACCATCTTTTCCTTTAACACATCTAAGCTTCGTTGACATTCTTCATTCCAATAGAATGTAGCATCCTTCTTTAGCAACTTCTCCATCGGCGATGGTAATCTGGGCATAACTCTTGATGAACTTTCTATAGTATCATGTATGCCCCAACGTTGCACACAGCTATTTCACACTTCTTGGTGCCTCCAAATTAATTATAACTGCTATCTTAGCTCGGTCCACCATTAATCCTTGTTTGCACACTGGATGGCCCAGCAAGATTCTAAAAGGAACACAAAAAAAAACATTTCTTCAAATTGAGCGCAATCTGATACCTTCGGCATGTTTTCAACATCAAGCATAGGCTGGCTACATGGCATTTCACCAGCCCAAACACCGTCTAATCATCAAAGTATACCTCCAAAAACATGTGAACGAAGTCCTTGAACGCCACAATGACTACGCGCAAAAAGATCGTCGACGCGTTCTTCAGTCCAAAAGGAATTACAGTATACTGAAAGCATCCCCACTTAGTTGTGAAGGTTTTCTTACTTGTATCCTCCAGTTTGATCTTGATCCGATGGTACCCCGAGAACCCTTTAGTGAATGAATATGCTTCCTGTCCTCCTACATTATCCAACACTTCATCGGTGAATGGAGTCGGAAAAGGATCATGCACGAAAATGTAATTCAGCTTCCTGATATCTATACATATCCTTATTTCATCCTTCTGCTTCTTTTCCTGAACTACTATTGGGCCCACCCAATTAGATTCCTCCATTGGTTCAATAATACCTGCCGCAAGCATTTTATCCAACTCTAAGCGAACCTTTTCTTTATACTTTGGATTGAGGCGGTAAGGCCTTTGCTTGATTGGCTTCACGTCTGGTTTCAACGTAATTTTCATAACTCCCAGGTCCCCTATTATCCCTTTTAAGTCTGAGAACTTCGTAGGGAACAAGTCCTGGTATTCGTGGAGAAACTCAGTGACCTTATCCACTGTAGCATCATCCTAGTAGTCCCCTATCTTCGCAAACTTCGGCTCCACCTCTATCCCGATGTTCACTTGTCTTATTTTTAGTTGCGCGGTGATATCTAGGTTTTCTATCTGCGGCCCCTCAACTTCGCGGTGTCCCTCTGTTTCTGGGATATTAATTTTCCTCGGATCCTCATCTTCCTCTTCAGTAGTCACATTGTAGCACTCCAGCGCGTGGCGCAGCTAGGTGTTCCAATCTGGTTGAATCAAATCCAAGGGATCTTGCGGTATTTTGAAGATCATTGCTTTGACCTCCTACAGCACTTCATAAATGCACTTGAATCTGTCTTCAAAGCTGAATGTCATCAAGAATCCCTGTCTCAAAATATCCCATTCGTCTGTGCCATGGCGGAGCTCTGTCTCCAAGTACCAATTCATAGGTATTACATCCAAGGTGTGACAGAACAGATGCACCCACTCCGGTTGCGGTTCTGCTCCATAAGCATTGGTCCATTTGGCTAAGTGATTGCGTGGTTCGCTTCTTCCATCGTATTTTTCTGTCAACTGTACCTTTGGGCGACCAAACCGCACCCTCATCATTCTTCTATATTCGCGCCATCCATTGAAGTTGTCTTTATGTGTACCCCACCATCTTGCAGGTGTAGCGCGCAGTGCCAAGTCCAAGGCTTGGAAGCGATGCTTCTCTGGCACTTCCCTTTCAAATGCATCCAGAAATTTATCAACATCAGTTAAACCATCATAGTAAGGAAAACTTCTTACCTCCGATGATACGCAGTGCAGTGATTTGGTCATCATGTTACATCGTAGCGTAGATACTTCATGCAATCTATTCTACCAATGTTCCAATTCCTCGTTTGAGTCTGATGTGTAGGAGATTTCGCGGTCCCATGCAAGACGTCCATCAGCTATCGGATTCACCCAATCTTGATCTCGCGTTGTTATCTTATAAATCTGGTCCAAATCATCATCACTTTCGTAATCGTGGAATGGTTAGTGTAGCACGGTCCTTCTGTAGGGTCCAACAGTACTACTATGCGGAGTGATTTTCTTTCAAATGACATTGTTCGCTTCTTCAAATTAATCGCCCCACTCATGTCGATAGCCTAGTCGATCCCAAGGAGGGTAGGGTAGGGATTGTTGTCATTCACGATCTCGATCACTTCAAAATCAACCAATATTCTCGCACCTTCGATATCGACTGTCACTCCCTGTAATATTCCCATGGGGATAATCTTTTGTTGATTCGCCATCCTCAATTGAATAGGAGACCACTGTAGCACAGGTCTCCCCATTCTCTCCCATGTCTGTTTAGGAAAAACATTTGCGTTGGACCCTAGATCCAGAATGACTTGGTCCATTTCATATTCTCCTATCTGTGCGATGAGTCTCATTTCCTGCCCTATTCTTGCCTTATGCTTACCAATCTTCCTGACCACACGTGGGCTGTCAGGAGTATTACCAGCACATTTATTGATCAACTCCTATAATCCCTTTACGGCCTTGCTATCTCGAAGCAGCTTCATACAAGTCTCCAAAAATGTAGTAAGCATGGATGGGTCCATTTCTTTAGACTGCTTATCCTAACTTCCTGAGGTAGAAGCCTCAGCGAAGCTTTTCTTTGCTTCCATGAAGGTTTCCTTCGCGCACTCCAAATCAAAGCCAACCTCCTTTTCTGGAGCTTTGCGGACCCATTCACCTTCTTCAGGCTTCTTTCCCTTGTCTTCGCTAGTCATCATTCCACTTCGCAGCACGATGTTCACATTAGGATCCTCTTCGCAGGGTTCAACCCTCATCATCTGCAGATTCTGGGTAGGCTGCTAAGGTTGTGCCCTTTTTCGCATATCTTAGCTAGTAATATACGACAATCTTTTGTCATGTGGTCAAACTAAGTGAAATATCTACACGACAAGCATGTCGGGTTCGTGCATTCTCGCATGTAGTGTCCTAGTCCCCCACAGTTGTAGCAAATCACCTATCCTTAACCTCTACCATGTCCTCCTCCACCTCGGCCTTGCCTGCGCCCCTAAAATCCTCCTCGCGCTCCCCCAGCGCCTTGATCCGGAGGCCGAGTTTCTGTCTGCGTTGTATATGCAGGTGTTCTATCCATCATTATCTCATAGCTACAACAGTTGCGCTCATCATGACCCACCGATTGACAAAAGTTGCAGATGAGATGTTGCAATGTCTATACAAATTTCTGCAGCAGGTGACAATTGTCTATCACATGTTTCCCAGCCACCTGACAGATAGTACACCGTAGCACGGGCCCTGTACTTAGCGTTGCTTGAGCTTCCGGCCTCAGAGGCATCAACCCTCCTGCTACAACATAATTCACAAACACTGGGTGGTGATCTTTGTCATGCCCCTGGCTTTTTCATTTCAGGCACCAAACTTCTTTGCGCACCTTTGGCCGAACTACTCTATCCTTCTTCAGACTTTGAAACTCTAGGCAAAGGTTTTGCAACTGCACGTGAATCTGCTGAACTCCCAAATTAGCATCTTGCATCGACGTCTCATGCAATCTCATTGCAATCTCCAGGGCTTCTGCCTGGGTCCCAATCTTTTGTTGCGATAAAGAAACCCTCAGATGAGGCAAGAGTGAAGCCACAAACCATTCACAATGTTGCCCATCCGTAAGATTCATGTTGGCTTCGTGGATCGTGCACTTCAATCTCTGATCCAGATCCTAGGGTGTCTCGCCAGCTTCATCATGATCTCCTTGAATCCCATAATTGATTGAGCTTCAGACTTAAGCCTATTGAACTCCTTATTTAGCGCGGTCTAAATATCTGCTAATGAAGCCATCGGGTTATCAGTGCAGTAATGTACCATGTCAGTGCACGTTCCTATAAAGTAGTGACCGACGTTGCTTTCTTCATCTGATTTTCCATTATACCCTGAGCCTCCCATACTGCCTTTGCGATGAACCAAAACTGGTTCAGGTCTTCAGTTCCCGACCCCTTGAAAATGGAAAAATTTACTACATTCGGCATAAACATAGTTATCGATCAAACGAGAAGGTGAACTGGTACCCATTTTTTGAGGTAGCAAAAAATCACCCAGTTTTGAAAAGTGGTGATGCCATAATACATTCTTTTTTAAACATATTTTTGGCACTTTTAAATTTTCTGATGTATCAAGTATGAACATTTTTTTCGATGTTAGTGATTTTCATGTTGATTTTGAAAAGTGTTGATACAACATCAACACAATTTTTTAGAGGGCTTATTTTTGACACTTTAAATTTTTTTATGTATCAAATGTGAACATTTTTTTTTTATTAGTGATTTTCATCTTGATTTTGAAAAGTGCTAATGAGCATCAACCCCTTTTGTTGAGAGGGCTTAGTTTTTACACTTTAAATTTTGTAATGAATTAAGTGTGGATAATTTTTTTTAAATGTTGGTGATTTTCATGTTAGTAATAAAACATTAAAAAAAAAAAAATAACTAAATAAATAAAATTATAATAATAATAAAAACATGACCAAAAAAAATTGGATACAAAAAGAATATAAAAAACAAAAACCTATAAAATTGTTAGAAAAAAACATAAAACGTAAAAGATGACAAAAATAAAAATAATAAAAACATGTTAGTAATAAAACATAAAAATATATAAAAATAAATAATAAAAAAACATAACAAAAAAATAAATAATTAATTAATTAATTAATTAAAAAATAAAAAAAACATGACAAAAAAAATAAAAAAACATAAAACATGTTAGTAACAAAAAAAAAAATTAATAAAAAAAAAATGAAAAAAAAAAATTTATATATATATAATTTAAAGAAAAACAAGTTGATCCACACAAAAAATCTAAAAACATCTTTTTTAAGTTTTAAAAAAAAATAAAATTAAAATTAAAATATTTAAATTAATAATTTAAATAAACAAAATTAAAAATAAAATAAAATAAAAACTTAAGAATTATTTTGTTTAAATTAAAATTATAAAAATAAAGAAAAGAACATAAATAAATAAATAAAAATAACAATAAATAAATAAACAAAACCAAAAAAACAAAAAACATTAAAAAATTTCAAAACAATAAAAATAAAAAAATAACAAATAACAAATTTAAAAAAAAAAAAAACAAAAACAAACAAACAAACAATTTAAAAAAAAAACACACACACAATTAACCAAAAAACAATTAAAAAAAAAACCATTAAAAAAATAACAATAAAACAATTTAAAAAATAAAAACAATTAAAAATAAATAAAAATCAATTTAAACACACAAAAAAAAAAATAAAGCATTAAAAAAAACAATTAAATTAAAATATATATATATATAGAAAATAATAAATAAATAAATAAACAATTAAAAAAACACATTCAAATTAAATCACTCTCCTCCCGACCCCTCCTCACCCCCGTCCCTACCCCACCTTCCCTCACCCCCCTCGCCACCCCACCCTCGGCCCTCCCCTCTCCACCCCACCCTTGGCCCTCCCCTCTCCTCTCCTCCAGCCAGCGCCCACCACAACCCCCTCCCCACTCTTGGCCCTCCCCCTCCCCGCTGGTCCCCAGCGAATGACCAAGAGGTCGATGGCTGGGGGCCAAGGCGGGGAGGGGAGTGGGGTAAGTGGGGGAGTGGGAGGCCCGAGAGTGAGGAGGGGGTGCGGTGAGGGAGGGGCGTGGGATCGGGGCCGGGTGGCAGAAGGGAGAGGGGTAAGGGGCGAAGGGGGACAGACGAGAATGGGGAGGCGGGTGCAATGAGGGAGGCGGGTGAGATGGGGAAGGGGAGAGGGGATGGGAGGTTATGTTATTTTTTAATTTTTTTTAATTGTTTTTTAATATTGTTTTTTTTATTTTATTTTATTTTAATTGTTTTTTAATTTTATTTTTTTAAGTTGTTTTTTTATTTTTTTAATTGTTTTTTTTATTTTATTTTTTAATGGTTTATTTTCAATTTCTTTTTTAATTTTAAATTTAAATTTTTATAATTTTAAATTAAGTTTTTTTTTGTTTGTTTTGATTTTTTTTTTTGTATTTTAATTTTTATAATTTTTGAATTCAAATATGTCCTATTTTAAGTTTTAAGTTTTAAATTTTAAATTTTTTATAATTTAAATTTTAAAATATAATTTAAAAAATAAATAAATAAATAAATTTAAATATTTTTATTTTTATTTTTATTTTTATTTTTTATTTTTTATTTAATCGTTTTTTTTATAATTATTTAACATTTTTTTAAATGATGTTTTTATTCTTTGTTTTTTGTTTTTAACTTAAAAAATGGTTTTTAAAATTTTTATTTATATTTTCTTATATTATATATATTTCTTATTTTTATTTTTATTTATTTTTTGTTTTATTTTTTTATTTTTTTTATTTTAATTTTTAATTTTTAAAAGTTAATTTTAATTTTTTTTACATTTTTATAGTTTTTTTTTAATGAAATTTAAATTTTTTTTTGTCATGAATCGTCCTCTTGCCACCCTTGGCTAGTTGGTCCTCGGGGTTGTCAGGGAATTTTTTTTTTTTAAGCTTTTAATTTCTTTTATATTCTTCGGTGAAAGTGTTCTGAGGCTCGGTGAAAGAGTTAAAAACATACTCTATATATTCTTGGCATATATTCTTACTCTATATATTCTTCGCATATATTCTTCGGTGAAAGAGTTCTGAGGCTCGGTGAAAAAGTTAAACACGTACTCTATATATACTTCAGTGAAAGAGTTCTGAGGCTCGGTGAAAGAGTTAAACACGTACTTTATATATTCTTCTCATATATTCTTCAGTGAAAGAGTTCTAAGGCTCATTGAAAGAATTAAAAACGTACTCTATATATTCTTCGCATATATTCTTCAGTCTACGGGCTGCGGTGGGCACGGGCGATCTGCAGTCAGTTACCAAAGATTACCAAGGGCAAACGGGCGATCTGCAGTCAGGTTTGCTGATATCAGGTGCACATATTCCTTATCTTTTTCTTTTTCTAATACATATTTGCTCATATAATTTCAAGTATGAATATTTCACCACAGTTACCAAAGATTACCAAGGGAAGACCTAGCACAGTTACTCTACAAGGCCTTTTTGAGTATATAGAGTCTTTAGAGAAACGTAGAGAAGAAAGAGAAGCCAAGCTACAAAAAGAGTTAGAAGCCATGCTAGAAAATAAATTTGCATCTCTTAAAGACACGATCCAAAAACAAATAGAAAATAAAATAGAACTACTAGAGAATAAAATGGAGGCAATGGAGACTAGACTGCAAGTTATAGAAAAACAAAACCAAGATACTAACTAACCATCCCAGCAAGGAGATGCTGATACTTTATAGAGTCTTAAAATGAAAGACATGATTAAAGAACTAGAAGAAAAAGTTAATAGCCGCCTCACCCTAAATAATGTGGTAGATAAGTTAGATATCAAACCAATTAAAGATGAAATGAAAAAATTAATAGAATTAGACCACGAACGTAACAAAAGGGCCTTAAACCTTATAATATTCGGTTTAAAAGAGGAAGTAGATGAGGATACTTTAGCCTTAGCCCAGACAGAACTACATAATAGATTACAAATTGAAACATTATGTCTCACAGAAGCAACAAGGTTGGGGAAATTAACCGAGAATAAAGGAAGACTAATCCACATAAAGGTGAGCTTCACTGATCATAAGCACGACATACTTAGTAAAACCTCAAGTCTAAAAGGAACGGGAATATTCATAAATGAAGATCTCATTCCAGAAGATCAAGCAGAATTAGGAAAGGAGGTTCAAAAGGTAAAAGAAACTAGAAAGGAAGGAAAATGGGCAATAATCAGAAATAGAAAAGCCTTTATTCAAGATAGAAACCAAAAAGATAGTAATCAATAGCAATTAAACATGCTCCGGATCCTTTCTTGGAATTGTCGGGGCTTCCCATGGAACAAAGGCCCCAAGATAAGTTGGATTTCAAATGATGTTGATATTATTTTGCTTGTTGAAACTTGGGAGCACGAAGAATCTAAGGTCCCTAACATAGATGGCTTTACGCTATGGTCTACCTGGAACAAGCGATCCTCCCGTAGAGGCATTGGGGGAATAGCTTGTTACATTAAGAAGAACATCTCCCCCCATGTTAGGATTTATAAAAACGACCCTCACAACCAATATAGTTGGATAGAGATCAAAGACATTAATAATAAAAAGTCCTACATAGCAATATGTTATTTTCCCCCCTTTAATTCTAACTTCTATAAGAAGAAGAATCTAGATAAAACTAACCCTTACAATGGTTTAGAGAATGATATTTCTAGCCTAAGGAATGATGGTAATATCCTTTTAATAGGTGACTTTAATGCTCGAACTTCAAACAACCAAGCTATTATTCTAAGCAATCATTCCAACCCTAATCCTCTTTGGTTAGACGAAGACCCTACTCTGGCCAGCAGGTACAAAAGAAGCTCTGAAGATCTCGGGGAAAATTTGTTTGGGTCAGAGCTAGTCAAGCTCTGTAGTGCTCAGGATCTCATAATTTGCAACGGTCTAAAGAAGTGGCCCAATTCCAGCAAGACGACCTGCATCCATGGACTTGGTAGCAGCGTGGTAGACTACGTTATTTCCGATCTCCCATTATACAACGAAATAATAAATTTTGACATCTTAAACGACCACGAACCTGACTCTGATCATAGGCCTTTACTTATAACTCTCAATTTTGTCATGCATAGAGTTCCCATAGAAAATAATACTTATAGCCAAAAGAACTTAATATTTGATAGAAATAAAAATGATCTCTTTCTAAATGAATTAAAAACTAATTTGCTTCCTTTATCTAGTATAGACAACATAGAAGACCTCTATCATAATTTTACTACAACCCTCTCATATTCTATTAACAAGTTCTCAATTGAAGTTTCAAATAATAAAAGAAATAGCAAAACCAATCCATGGTATGACAAAGATTGTAAAAGTGCGAGGAGAGCAATTAAGGAAGCTGTTGATGAATCTCTTAAAATGACAGGATAAAAATATACAAAGCCCTAACTAAAAGGAAAAAGAGGCAGTACATTCGTCAAAGACAGGAGAATCTCTTACACCTCTCTAAGGTAGCTCCTAAGAAATTTTGGAGGCAGATTCTAACTAGGAAGACTAAGGATAATAATAAAAATGCTCTTCACGATTGGAATTCCTATCTTAAAAAGCTTTATGAATCTCCAAATGTCATGGATAATTTAGAAACCCTTCTCACAACGAAAGAAATTTTCTATTTAGAAGACATTAAGTTTAGGGTTAATCACCTCGCTAATGGGAAAGCTAAGGACATTGAAGGTTACCAAGCGGAAATCTTAAAAATTGGAGGACCTGTCCTTATCCCCCACATCCACAAGCTTTTCAATCAAGCAGTCAAGCAAGGGTTCCCTAAACCTTGGACTGAGAGCCTCATTATCCCTATTTTTAAAAGTGGGGATACAAATAACCCCTCTAATTATCGAACAACTATGATCAGCCCTCTCTTAGCCAAGTTATATGGTAGTATTTTGGAAAAAAAGTTAAGCATATGGCTTGAAAGTGAAGGTAAGTGGGCTAAAGGCCAAGCAGGTTTCAGAAGGCATCACTCAACAGCAGACCACCTTGTTACGCTTAGGATCATTGCGGAGGAATGTCGTAATGATAAATCCAATTTATTTTGTTGCTTTGTGGACTTTAGAAAGGCTTTCGATATGGTTCCTAGATACAACCTTTGGAATAGATTAGAAGAGCTAAAGGTTCCTCTCGAATTGAGAGTTGCCGCTATAAGATTATACGAGAATGTAATTTCCAAGATAAAGAGCAATGAGGGGTGGTCGAAAGATATTAAGTGTAACATCAGAGTTAAACAAGGTTGCCCCCTCTCCCCTACCCTATTTGGCATTTACATCGATAAGCTCGAAGGCTATTTAGAGGAAGCAGGATGTGATGGCACGATCTTAGCTGGGATAGTCTTCATCCTTCTTCTTTATGCTGACGATATTGTTCTTTTGGCAAGGTGCCCATCTGATCTTGATAAGCAACTCAGGCTTCTTAAGGATTTCTGCTCTACCATGGGTATGACTGTTAACACTGACAAAACAAAAGTTATGATTATCAAATCCAAGAAGGACACTTACGCTAATTTTATGTATGACAATAATAACTTGGAGGAAGTGCATTCTTACAAGTACCTAAGAATTGATATTCATCACAAGCTCAACTGGAACCATAGCATTGAGAAAAGGATTAATGGGGGGTGGAAAGCTTATTTTGGTCTTAAAAATAATTGTAAAATAGCAAACCTCGTAATGTGGGATAAAAAGAAGTTCCTCTTTGAAACTTTAGTCACTCCTGTTATCTTATATGGCTGTGAGGTTTGGGGTTGCAGCATCTCCAGAGAATCATGGAGAAATATTGAGCAAATCCAGAAGCATTTTATAACTTATAACCTGAAAATTAAAAGTAATACACCCTATCCTATTCTCCTTATAGAAGCAGGTCTTTCCCCTATTGAAAGCCTAGCTATGCTTAGGTTTCTGTTGTACAAGCACAAAATCAGTAACATAGGCGATCATAGACTTCCTAAGCTAGCTTTAAATTCTAGCCAAAACCACCTAAGGCTCAATCAAGGGTGGCATAAAGACACAAGGGCCTGGTTAAACTATTGGGAGATCAACGAAAATGATGCATTGCAAAACATAAATAACATTAAAGGTATTGTTACTTCTAAGTTCAAAGAAAAAATGTGGTGTGAGAAAGATTTAGCGGCTAAAAGAAAATTAATTTATTATAAGAAGGTCATCAACCCCACCCTAGAAGATCAAAAGTATCTCTCTATTTGAACTAGCTCAAAGAAGAAAATTAATATCGCAAAGATTAGAACGAATTCTCATGAGCTCCATAGTAAAACAGGTCGTTGGGCAGTGCCTAAAACACCATGGATGGAAAGGATCTACCATATATGTGAGAATAGGAACATCGAGGATGAAAACCACTTCCTCTTAGAGTGCCCCGCGTATAACCACATTAGATCTTAGTTTCACAATCTTTGTTACAATACTGACCTTCCTAGCCTTTTACAATGTCAAAATTATAGTGAGCTCAGGAGGCTTCTCTCCAAGCTTTTTGAGCATAGGAATAAAATCTTAAATCAAAATAAATAATTTGTTTCTTTAGGTCCGATAGACCATTGTTTGGTCTCAGCGGACGTTAACCATCATCATCATCATCATCATCATCATCATCATCATATATATATATATATATATATATATATATATATTTTTTAATTTTTTTTTTGGTTTTTATTTTATTTTACTCTTTTTTTTTTCTTTTGAATTTTGAATTTTGAATTTTACATGGTATAGTTAATTTTTTTTACATTTTATATTTTTTTTTAATGTCATTAATATATAGTTTTGATATTTGATTTTTTGTCATGTTTTGTTTAATGTTTTATTACTTGTTATTATTTTTTATTTTTATTTTTTTTCAATATTTGAATTTTTGAATTTCTATATATTTTTTATATTTGATATTTTTGGTCATTTTTTTTATATTTTATTACTTTTATTCTTTAATTTTTTTTTCAATATTTGAATTTTTGTTTTCTTATGTATCTGTCACACACACAGATATATATATATATATTGTAAGGTATGTGTCAATGCTTGTCTAGCAACCCGATCCCATTATGTGCAATTTAATAGTTGATTTTAAACTTTTCATTATAATCAATCGAGTCTGCCCCACAATGTGTTAATTTCATGGTTGGTATTTAAGTTTTCATTACAATGGGTTGAGCTCACCTACACTGTGTATCAATTTGATAGGTGATTTTTAAATTTTTTTCGCAATGTATCAAGTTGTGTTAGGCTAAGATTTCAAAATTGCTATACATTTAGCATTTTAAAAAAAATTACTCTTGGTATAATAACTCTTTCATTCAGGTGTTGATTTTTAAAGTTTTTTTAGTCATAAATTTTTTCCATAATCTCATGCTTAAAATATTTTGAAAATTTAAGATTGCTTTGTAGTCATAATCTTTGGTTTTAATTCCATGGTTGAAAAAATGTCAAGATTTTTAATGTTTTTCTAAGTCGTGATATTTTATCTTTAATGTTATGGCTGAAAACAATTATAAATATTTTTTCTTAGCACCATGCTTGAAAATTGTTGGAATTTTAAAGTTTTTCAAAGAAGTGATATTTTAAATTTAATGTCATGCTTAAAAATCGTTGGAATTTTAAGGGTTTTCAAAGACGTGATATTTTATCGTTAATGTCATACTTGAAAATCATTAGAAATTTAAAGTTTTTCAAAGTCACGATATTTTGTTTTTAACGTCATTACTAAAAAGTGTTGAAAATGTGCCCTAAAGAAAAAAAATTGTTATTCCGGCATCAACACTTTTCGATTTCAAGGTGTTTTTGCACCAAACAAAATGGCTTTTATTGTTTTTTATTGTTATTTTTTAAATATTGAAAATTTACTCTAAAAAAATATATAAATAAAAAATAAAATAAATAAATAAATAAATATAAATAAAATTTAAATTTTAAAATTTTAAAAATAAATAAATAAATAATAATAATAAATAAATAAATAATAAAAAATAAAAACAAATAAACAAAAAGCAAAAAACAAAAACAAACAAAACAAAAACAAACAAACAAAAACAAAACAAACAGAACAAATAGAACAAACAAATAAAAACACAAACTTTATTCTGGCATCAACACTTTTCGATTTGAAGGTGTTTTTCATGTTTTTTTGGGATTTTTGGGCTCGAGTGCCCATTTTGAGGTAACAATTCCCATTTGATCGGTAACTATGTTCATATTGAATGGTGTCGAAGGTGGTGGCGGTGTGGGCAAAGGTGTATGTTGTGGAGGTGAATGCGGAGGTGGGGTAGGTGGATGGGGTATTCGTAGGAACCCTCGTTTTATTAATTAAAAAGTGCTCTGCGGTGAACCCTGTGTTGTTTCCTCGTCGTCACTCAAAGGAGGTTCGATCAGCGGGCTAAATTCAGGGCCTATTCTTCCTCTATCCCTAAAGATCTTTCGACTTCGCGTAGCTCCAAACATCAAGGTAACTGCATAACCCAATTTTCACACAAGAGTATCTTAATCCAAGTATTTAAAGACCTTAAATACTTACCTCGCGGTCCCTTGAAGAAGCAGCGCTCTGCTTCATTGTAACTAACCGAAGTATCGACCGCGAACTCTGTCACGAATTTTCCTATGATACGAGCGAGCCAGTGATTGACAGTGCATCCGATCTTATCTTCCGAGGCTTCCAATCTCCGCACTAACTCCAAGGTCCACACTATCGAACCGTTAAGCCTCCACCTTCCTTGGTCGTCTGCCAATTTAGTGATCCACTCGTATAATTCAACTGGGAAGGAACAGAAGAAGATTTCATGTATCTTTGTGTACAGATATCTGTCCAACCACTATTCTTTCGTCAATCGTGGATTCCTATTTTCTTGCACCGTGAATTCGTGGATCTTTCTATCCAACTAGTCTTCAATTTCCTTCTTAGTTGGATTCCAATGATGCGACATCACACATCTCTTTATGCAGATCCCAGTCCTGGCAACGGAACCATTTGTTGGCTTAGTGGGCCCTGACCCAGGTTCAGCGTTAATTAGCCAAACAAATCCCTACACTACTGGCCCTTTCGGCATCAATCCGCAGAGCGCGGACTAAAGTCTCACCCAAAGCAATATGGGGGGATGCAGGAACCAAGTTTCCACACCCAGAGATAGTAGTGATGTCATTTTATACCCTAACTTTGCCTTCGCACAGATCGATAAGGCTTATCGATATACCTCTCTTATTTGGTTTCCAGACCTTCGCGAACGTCTACGATCGTCTTTTGCGGACCCCAAATAGGTGATTTATCTACTTACGTGCTTCTGTAATTATCCTTACCTCTGTATTTAGCCAGAGTGGCTTAGTATCTAATAACTTCAACATGGATTAAGATATTCTTCGCGTAAATAAATATTATTATTTGCAGACAGATAACAATGTAAACATATAGATTCGCGCATCAATATAGCATTAAATCATAAACCCATTATTCAGCATAACATAATCGCATTCATTCATAACAGAAGTAAATAGATCAAAACACAGATAATTCCAGAATAATCTTCTTTATTAATGCTTCATATCTTCTTACAAACTCTAACTACCCTGCGCACTCAGCTACGGACTTCTACCCTAGGCCTCTACGCACACAGCTACAGAGCCTCTCTTCTACTCTAATACCCTTCACTCTTTTCACTAATGACCCATTACATTCATCATCCAAAATCAAAACTCTGCCTTAGACTCTTCTAAAACTCTCCTTTTTATACAATCCCTTGGTCTGTGGACCATGGGTAGGTCTTCTAAAGCTGACACAACTTATATAACAGAAGGGCGGAAACCTTTTATGACACTTTACATCTTCGCGCTCCGCAACCACAAATTACGAAGACTTTACACTTTACATACAAAAACTTGGGCTTTCTGCCCTAAAACATGGGCTTTTAACCCCAAAATCGACCCTAGGGGACCCTATCCCAACACATACAGAGTAAATACTAGGTGTCAAAGCATAAATCCCCAAACTCTACACTCCACGTACCACATAGGAACATGTAAATATTCACATGCAAATATCAGGGTGTGCTAGAGTAGAAGTAATAAATCCACATCCCTAACTCTACATAGCATTAAGAAATGAACCAAGATCAACAATCACATAGGCATAAAGAAATCCTAAGGCATTTAGAAGATTGGTTTCTAGAGCATTGGAGGAGTAAAAGGGTAAATCACCTCTTCATCTAATACTTCACACCACATAAAGAAATTGTATAATGCTAGCATGTAAGGAAATTAATTATGTATATGTAAAGAAGTGGTGGGAATACAAATGAGTACACACCCACACTCTGCAAGAAGCAAGGCAAAGACTTGCAAACACAAGGTGGCCCTAAGAAAAGACCTAACAAGCATGTGATGTGGCCACATAAAATTATGCCACGTGTAGAGGGTTACCAATCAAATGTTGTCACGTGAAAAAAAAAAAGGATCCCACAATTTTGGTTCCTACATAAAAAGATCACAATGTCTAATAAAGCCCCATAATGATTTCTTTGGGAAACTATTAATAGTTGGTCTTTCATATACCTTTAGTATCAAGCATCAAATGGATGGTAAAAAAGGAGAAAGTGTAGGATCTAATTGAATTCAACCATCTTGGAGAGAAGATGTCCAGACATAATGATACCAGGGGTTTTGTAGTGAGACAAACGGAGTGTTAAGAATTTACTACAGAGAAATAAATTATTACCCAGAGGAACAAATATAAAAATAACCAGCAACAACCATAAACACACATGTTTATCCGGGAAAACCCCAAATCCAGGGAAAAACCCAACCCAATGAGATCTCATTAGCATTGGCCACAACCCTAGCTAATACGACCAAGTGAGCCTTCACCGCTCACCTCCAGGCCTACATTACAATGAAGTATTTCTAGTCTTTTATAAGCTCCATTACATGCAATACCATGGACCATAATACCACACGTACATTATACGATGTGTCTAAAACCACTACTATTTAACTATATCAACCTTGACTCAAACCCCGGATCAATTTTACCTAACAATTCCCCTCTTAAACTTGACTTGAGGTTCCTTGACTAAATCTAGCCAAAACTAGCTAAGTGAGACAATCTCGTTCACACTAGCCCTTACCCCTCTCAAAGTTTAATACCTGAGGTATCAGTTAACCCATCATCCCCCTATCACCTAGGTCTAACCCAGACTTTTACCGGTAATTACCCAGGGGTACGCCTGCCTTACCAGGTCTTACAGCGGTATGCCCATTTACATGTAATAAAAATTGACTCCATAATATTTTGTTTTCCTTTGTTGTTGTCTTTGTACATATGACATTAATGTCCATATAAAAAGAACCCATCTACCAAATTACATGGGTCACCAGCCGTTGCAACCGCCAATTATCTAAGCATTTTTTTTAAGTACATGATTCATCAATTAATTAATCCACAAGCACATATCCTCTCATCTCTCATTATCCACATTCAATCATATTTGTTGCCGTCCTTGGCATATGCTCCTTCATATCTGACTATGAAATAGTGTAAGACCACGACATCATTGTCATTGTCATTGATGTTGATGTTGATGTCTATCATTTCATTGTTCATGTTATTTACGACGCATTCACCTTTTGTTGGGCATCCGACTCTAGCTTCGGTCCTCATTCCAAGAACAATCATTGCTTCATCGTCTTAAAATAAACTCGTTAGCGCTTTTCTTTTCTTTTTTATTCGGCTTTGCTTGAATTTAGCATTACTTATCAAACCATGCATTGTGCCATGCCTTATATTGATTTTCCACTAATATCAAACAATCATCTTTCTCAACGAAGCATTAAACTGATTTCTTCTCCATTCCTCGAAAAATAAATAAATCCTTCAAAACATGGATCGAACCATCAAAATGAAGCACGTCCAAGGTTCCTAACAAAGCAGCTAACAAAAATTTGAATGGATAAATCCATGTACCAAGCTTTGGCGATCCAGAAGATGGATTTATGAGATCTTGATGTAAATCTAATGCCATCACCCTACCTACTTGACATTTCTCCTAGTCACTTCATCCATCAAAGGCACGACCAGCATGTTGGTCGCTTCCTCGCAGGCAATTCAAGGGCTACTGTGCAATTAGCACTCCGTCCAAATCAGTTAGTGGGGCTGACACATCTGCCATCAATTATGCTCAAGTCGTCAACCACTGTCAATGGTTATAATTGGGTCTACTTGTGTGCCTCCATAATGGTCCCAAGGCTGCGATCTCTTAGCTCATCCTCTGCTACCACCACTCTAGCGCTTCGAGCAGAAAATCTGATAGTGCCATCTTTGTTCCAGATCTATACTTTATGGCAGATCTACCTCTGCACGTTTTAGATTTACTCAGCCATAGATCTGCAAGCTCACTCTTGATCCGCACATCTCCAACACCTTCATCATAGTGTTCGCAGAGGCCGTGTAGAGATACCAGCAGGGGCCAATGGCCACGACATTGATGTCTTCATCGTGGGCTCTCGTGGAATCCATGCACTTGAATTTTGAGAGGCGCCACACCTTGAAATTCTGGTCCCACGAGCTTGAGTACTTGAAATAACACCATTTCCTGCACTTCTTCACCCCATGTATTCCTTCATGGTCAGCATCGTGGCCAGCAATTTAAACATTGTGGCTCTTCCCTCGGAGCTCTTCCGGACACTGATCTGTTGGTCCCAATGCACGCTCAAAATTAAAAGAACAATACAACCCTGCTGCGGTTTGGTTGCAATTTGATTCACAATCAATGGATTTTGATCTAGATCTGCAAGAAAACTTAGTAATCTCTTTATCTACCAAGTCAATACAAACCCTTGGCAACAAAAAGCGTCCTTCTGAAGTTAACTTAGCTCTGATATCAATTGTTAAGAAATTTACTACAGAGAGATAAATTATTACTGAGATTTACAGAGAGGAATAGCGACAATACACATAATATTTATCCAAGAAAATCCCAAAGCGACAATACACATAATATTTATCCAAGAAAATCCCAAATCCGGGGAAAACCCCAATCCAAGGAGATCTCATTAGCATTTGCCAAAACCCTAGCCAATTGATCCTTCACCACTCACCTCCAGGCCTACATTACAATGAAGTATTCTCAACCTTTTATAGGCTCCATTACATGCAATACCATGGACCATAATACCATGGGTACATTATACCATGTGCCCAAAACCACTACTATTTAACTAGGTCAACCTTGACTCAAACCCTAAGTCAATTTTGCCTAACAGGGAAAGCGTTAAAGAATGGAAAAGCTAAAGGATTGTTTGTAAAAGCTACTCCTACTTTAGGTAACATAGCCCTTGTCCTATGATATTCCTATATTTTCATCTGTTTTCATATATATGAGGGTGGAGGTGAGGGATATTGGGTAAAAACTTATCTATAGTTTATATTCTAGAAACTATTACAACCAAATCATATAGGTTATGATAGTTAAATTAGGAGTTACCCACAATGAGTAGTGAAGAAGGAGACAACCTTTTGATTCACTATGAAGGATATCTAACATTCATTTTGAAAGGGAGAATTTATCCCCAAACCTTGAATCATTTGTTGAAACCAAGATCCTATAGCTAAAGAAGGAAAATATTTCCATTTTATTTACAACAAGATATTAATTACAATTTGGATAGTGATTCATTCTTCCAAATGAGGAAGTGATTGTCAGTCTCTTGGTCATAGTCCACATAGAGCAATAAATTATATTTTACACCAATCTTTCATAGTTGAGTGTATCTTGAAGTAGATTAAGGATGAAACCATTTCCTTTAGCCTTGTGTCATTGATTTAGGAATAGTAGAGTTATAGCTAAGCCTAATTCATAAGATATTGCTACATGATATTCATGGGAGATCTGCAAGCTTGCTCTTTGATTTGGTTTTCGAATTGGGTTTCTAAGGTAAACCCTCTAGATCTATGATGTGTGATTACATGTGTTCATTGTTTTGTTTTTATTTCTTAAATACATACTAAAATATGAAGATAGAAATAATAGAGGATTAATACCATTACAAAATAGTAATTTGTTTTAAAAATGGCATAGAAGGCTAACTAAACCAACACTATAAAAAACATATATTTTCCACATTTAAAAATTTAATACAGTCATTGATCCAGGAGGATCTTAAATTCCTCAAAATTCAATAGTCCCAAATCATGATAAAGATATATCCATGTCGAAGAGCTCGGTGAGATTATTCCAACGCTACTTCAACTGGCTCAAATAGACTTCGTATGACAAAGTTATCGTGTTCTGAAGTTTCATGGAAACAAGCAAAAGGGAAGGACAAAGGTGACACATGGCATCCCCTCAGGGTGACACATGGCGAGGTTGTATAGATAACATAGTATGTTGTATAGGTGACACATGGCATGTTCCATATAGGTGATGTGGCATAGATAGTGATGTGGTAGTATGACGTAGGCACTAACGTGGCACCACATGGCAAGATAGGTGGCTTCCTACAAGGATGACACATGGCAAGAAGATGGTGATGTGGTTGTTGATTGGATGCAGATTAGGTTATTGACTAGGAAAAAGGTGTACTAATCAAATGTTGCCACATGGCAACCTCCAAATTTCTAAAGAGGCTCAAGACTCGAGCTCGCAACTACCCATGGACATGTGTAACGGCTTGGTTTAAAATAATAGATTGGTGGAGCCAATGGGATTCAACTTCGCGACCAACGTATTCACATGAAAATGCTCCACCAATAGGCCACACAACAGTTTTTGGAATATGAATAAGTCATACTATATATAATCTTTTGTTATAACCAATTGCAAAAATGGGGGAAGGTCGTGGGCTTGATCCCATGACCTCCCTGTCAACCGATAAGCGTGTTGTAACATATAGAACACACCTTCCAATACAATGCCAGTCGTCATAGTGTCGTAACCATATATGCATGTGGACTGAAGGAATATTATATTTTTGGTTAACATATGGTTAATACTTGGAAGGGTTGTTTTTCAAACAAGAAAATTTTTATATTTAAACAAAAACCATGCAACTATTATGGGATAAGGCCAACAGCCCAGGGGCTCGACCTCAGGATTGTAGGACCTCCCACACTTTATTTGCCAAATGGTTTTTCCAATGCACCATAGGTTGTGGCTATAAAAATAAATCTAAGTCCCTTAGTTTTGTGGTGTGTTGTATCACTATTTATGTGGTATTACACCATTTTTATTCCCTTTTGGAAAAAAAAAAAAAAGGGAGAGATTATTATGTGGGTTTATTGAGGCTTCTATACAACTTTAGAATTGAGATCCAATTATTGAGATTGATGGTTTTTATGTAATTTTGGTTATTTTGCATCATAATTTAAGAGACCACTCCATTGGAAGCAAACTCGAAGACATAGCCCACTCTCGGTGAACTTTGTTATCAATCCCATTGTGTTCCTTTATTTTATCTGTAGTTATTTATTTCTATTCATATCTTTTTTCAAGTTTGTTCATTCATATTACATTTAAAAAGGACAAATCATAGGCTCATAATAAAATATCTTGATCATTCATGTTAGTGAAATAACTTAGCAATATGTTGAGAGGTTATAGAACATATGGTATGATAGTAGTGTATCCTTTTAAATCAGAACACACTAAAGAAAAGAAATCGTGGGTAAAGCTTTGAAATGGGAAAGGTTTGAAGAGTTGAAGGCCATCAATGAGCAAATTCAAGAAGAGAACAAGTAGTTAAAGGATAAGTTGCAACAGTGAAATAAGAAGATAGAAGACTTTAAATGTGAGATTTAGGCCTTAGAATATTTAATTTCCTCTATGAGAGAACAACTAGAAGAATAACAATACATCATTTTCAATGTAACAACAAGCTAGGAAAACTGCAAGTATTAGCTCATGTATTTCACATATAATTTGATTCAACTAGATGGCTAGTAAGAAGTGAAATGCACTCCATTGTAAGATAATTTACAACAACAATTTGTAGCCGAGGAAGTTTTGGTAGAGATGAAAGATAAGTTCAAATGATGAGAATAGAAGGAATAGCTTCCACTTTTATAGCTAAGGAAACATGACTAAGGAAAGTTTTGTAAGCTCATCTTGAGAAAATTGTTTCTCCTTTTGCTTCAACAAAAGAGTCTTTTTGTCACTTTGAGTTACATAGTAGAGACATATGGTATAATTTAATGAACTATATGGGATACAATGGACAAGGGCTTGGAAATAAAGGACAAGGTATTTCAAACCCCATTGTAGTGGAGCACATACTAAAGTATAACAATTTAGGATTTGGTGGTAAAGAAGAAACGGGTGAATGATTCAAGTTGTGAAATATTATGAACATGTGGAGGAAAAATAATGCAACCCATCTCTAAAAAAATTAGCTATATGAGAAGCTAGGGCCACTATCACTTTTATCAAGGAAATGAATAATGAATAAATTTCCACTTCAAATGAGGGAAAGATGAAAACAAATGGAGTAGGTGCCAATTCACCATTCCAACAAAAGTCTGCTAATTTGAAAAATGGTAGCAAAAATATGACCCTACCATCTAAGATTACACCAACACTTGGGAGACCACGTAAAAAATAGTGCAAGATAATAGAAAACCAAAGAGGTGCAGTAGAGTATCTCTTGTTTTTTTTTGTTGGAAGAAGAATGACCACAAGACCATGGGTTGTTGGTATTTTTATGCATGAATTTTTTTGTGGATTGAGGTGGCACTATGTAGTTTTATGCTATAAGAAACAAAACTTGTACAAAAGGCCATCAAGAAGAAAGAGGATTATAGGAAATCTTTCTTAAATCAATAGACAATCCTTAAGGAAAAATATAATAAGTGAATGCTTAGGAGCAATAACTATTGTAGCCATTGTAATTAGATTGGGCATTGGGATGTCAAACATTTGAGGCTCCATCCCAAGATTCATTTTTAAAACCATATTAAATTACAAAGAATAATAATACATGCTTACATTTGCATTAGTAACAATCAAATATGATGGACACACAAAGTAAAAGGTTAGTATAGAAGTGCTTTCATTGAGGAAAATATCTTCAAGTTTTTTAGCCTATAATCTACAAGGAATATATCCATGAAAGATCTTGTCATATGATGAATACATTCACTTGAAAGGGTTTGTAAGGTTTAGTAACTTCAAATAAAAAAAAATATGATCACATTGTTAAAAAACTAGTTAAGTCACTTTTGGATTTATTTCCACTATGTTTTTCTTTGGAATTTTCCAATTGCTATTGGAGATGTATAGTTTTGTATGCACCACTCATTTTCAAGATGTGGAAATTAGGGTAACAAAACATAGAAAGGTTTTGTAAGTTGAAATTTAGTATACAGATAAGATGAATCTAGCAAGAATGGATATTAAGGTAGCTAATAAAATGAGCTTCTACCATGAAGGAAGGATGAACCATCAGACCTTATTTAATTTTTCAAGCACATCTAAGAAAAATATGCCAAGATAGGTATTGTGTTGTTGTTATTTACCTTAATGTTGAGTGAGATATTGAAGAGTTAGACATTAGTGGGAATTGTTTTAGAGATGTGAAAGATGATAGAGTTCAACAATGAAGAATGATCCAATTTCTTCGCTATGCAAGCTCAAAATAATGAAAGACAAATTTGCATGTGGGAATTGAGAATATTAATAAAGTTTATATTTCATCGGTAGAATTTTAGTATGATGATTTCATGAATAACACCAAGGTAGAGGAGAACAAATTAGTGTTTACTTGCAACCTTCAAATTATTAGGTGCATGAGATAGGTCAAATGAAGTTAGTCCTTCATTTCTCATGGACATGGTGTCAAGTCAATTCCATAGTTAACAAATTCAAAGTATAGAAATCCTATCAATAAAAGTCAAAGTTTTGGGAACTAAAAGCCTCACACTGGGAAGGTATGATGTGCATTGGATTCATGAAATTATGGTATGGTATATGTTATTTATTTACTTACTTGGTGTTAGAGAAAATTTTCTATTCTCCACGCATTTGGCCAGCTTTCACACCCTAGAGAAAAAAATTGTATAATTTAAATAGTTATTGAATGAAGAGGATTCTTCATGCAAAAGTGTGAGCCTTAAAGGATGAGCCTTATCTCTGCACTTTACACTATGCATAAGAAAAACAAGGCATGCATAGGAAAGGTTGGGAATTAGATCATGTGGCTCCACGCTCCATAGTTTTCATGCTCCATAGGTTTGTGAAAGTGCTTGCATACAAATCTTAGGGTGCAATATAATAGAAGTAATAATTGTACATCTTGCATTGTACATAGCATTGAGAACTAGGCCAAGAAAAAAACAAAAATTAGGCATAAATAATTCCTATGCAATGGGCCAAGGCAAACAACATCATTAGGTATAAAGTAGTCCTAAGGCATGAGAATGATTGGCCCATAAAGCACTGGAGGAGATACAGGGAAGACTATTATTGTATCCCACACTCTAAAATGAATTAAGTAATATACTAAGGATAATACATAAGGAAATGATGCATGCAAAAGTGAATGAAAAGGGGGGACTACAAAGAGTTTCACACCTCAACTCCACAACATGCATAGAATAGTAAGGAAAAGGCTTGTAGAAAAAAAAATGTGAACTCAATATGTATCTAGCTAATATGTGACATGGCCACAACAAGTTGTAGTGCCATGTGTATAGAGTGACCAATTAGAGATCATCACATGGCTAAAAATAAAATGGCTTAAAAGTTTTTTTCCTAGATAGAAAGAAGCCAAAGTCTACAGAAGGCCCATAATGACTTCTTTGGAAAGCAATTGAATATTGGAATTTTGGATACCCTTTAGTAGTAAGCATAAAAGGAATGGTAGAAAAAGGAGAAGGGATTTGATTTTGGTTAGATACAACCATGTTTGATAATATAGTGATACCATGGGTTATGTAATGAGATGGAATGAGAGTGCTCAAGGTTTGAAAAGTAGGAGGGAGATGGATGCACCCTCTTACTTTAGAAATAAAAAGAGAATAATCCAACATTTAGAATGGTACCAAACAAAGAGCTAACTCAATATATCATAGATATTTGAAGTATCAAATCCATGATACTTAGTGATGGCACTGAAAGCCAAATTGGGAAATTCCCCTTAACAAAGAGGCGAAGAAGGAGGTATCCTTATAATTCACTAAAGGAGATCCAATACTCATGCAAAGAAGGATAACTCATCCCCAACCTTTGAATCATTCTCTAAAGTTACTATTCTAGAGTTTAAGAAGGACAAACTTACTATTGTGTATGTTGCAAGAGATCATCGACAGCTTGGATAATGATTCTCTCTTCTAAAGAGGAGGTTATTGTCAATTGTTTGAATCATAATACACATAGCACAAGAATTTATGTTTCTCGCTAGTCTTGAATAATTGAGTGTATCAAGAAGTAGCTTAAGGTTGCTACACTTTTCTTGTAACATTGTATCATTGACTTAGGAACAACAAAGCTACTGCTAAGCATAATTTCTAATCTACCACAACATGAGATTCTTTAGAGTTGAGCAAGTCTCCTCTTGGATGCTAGTTTCCTAGTCGGGTTTCCAAGGTAAATTCACTATGTTATGATGTGTGATTACATGTATTTTCATTTTGTTTTCATAGCCTAAGTACTTAATATAATTTGAATATAACATTTTCATTATAACGCAGCCAATATTCTTAATACCCTTGAGGATATGTTGTATTTTTTTAGCCACTCAAATTAGATCCAAGTCACTAAGGAACTGATCATATTATTATGCTATTGACTATTTACTATTAGGAGGAATGACACTATAGATTCATGAAATTTTAATGTATCCATTGCATATTCATGAAACCATAATTATAAATGCATGCTAACACATGTAGTGAGAAGCAAGTTGGAAATCAATTCAACCATGACATAACCATAACAATTTAGTATTAAATTCAACACAATTCATAGATATAATGAAGAACACATATATGTTTTGAATTTTTCACCAAATAGCTATAGAAGATTAATGCTCCACATAACCATAGGCTCCCTACTACACCAATTCTCTTTATGATAGAGGTGACCCTTGAGTTGAGGCTATGAATACATAAGTGGCACACTCTTCCTATGGTTGCATTCTATTTCCTTCTCATAGTTCAATTATCAGGCTAATATAAATCTACAACAATTCCCATTCGATGCCTATCTTCCTTATTAGCATCCACAACCTAAGGAATGGGATTTTTTTGTTTTCTCAATAATCCCTCAAGCTTTACCTCTTCCTTCTAGTGTTCTCGCAAAAGGTAGCCATGAAATCTCATTGTTGAGATTCTAAGGAATTATTAGTTGTAGAATTTTTTCCTCAATTACAACCAACATAATTGTATACAATCGTGATTCACTATCATTTCCTAGAAAAAGGATAGTTCACATGGTGAATTATTGATTTATGGTGAGTTCATATCTTTATTAATTAAACAATTTTCCTCTTTGAACCCCCCTCTCCCCTTGAATATTCAAATTCAAGCCACCATAACAATCATTTGCTTGCATGTAAAGGTAACGTTAATTGTGTATGAAGGGGCTATGTGTCCCTTCATGCACCAAGGATTGATTAAGTAGTACCATAAATTAGCTAACAATCAAGGAAATAATTATTTTTTATAATACTTTGGGTTATCTCCATTGTTAAGGTCCCTTCCTTAGCCTACTAAAAACCATTATTTTTCCCTTCTTATGGAGTCAAATGCCCTTTCTTTTTGTCCTTATCTTATGTAGATAATGATGTACTTTTTATTAACTTCCAATGCTCAATTACAAATTACATCATTCAATCTATAGCCATTCATCATCTACATACACAACATTGAATTGGGGATCAAAATTGAGGCATTACATGCACATGAGTAATCCTATAGCATCACAATAATTTGTCTAAGAAAGAACACAAAAAGACCAATTAACTAGCAAAGTAAAGAACGCATATTTTTTGTTTAGAAAATTAATAACATCCAGGTTGGTGAATCGACCTAGTCATAGGAGAAGCAACTATGAATCATAAATATGTCGTTCTCTTGGGAAGAATTGAACTCTTTTGTAGGGAATATCACCACCTTCACTTGACCAACTAAGCAAGCCCTCAATAACTTGTATCTAATGATATAAGTAAAAAAGTCACCAATAAATATCGAGGAAATAAAATAATATTTGGTTAAGTATTACTATTCAACGAGCTTCATTTCTATATATTATTTTTCTTTTATTATTGATTGAATAAAATAAATTAAGAAGTAAATATTTATTTTCCCAATGCCTATACAAGAATCTTTTTAACTTTTCACTACACACTTCTCTTTGACATACTTGTTTCGATAATAGCTAAGAATTCTTATCTTTAAATACTTCTCTTTGACATACTTGCCTCGATAATAGCTATAAGAAGTCTTATCTTTAAATATCTTAACTTTTTAATCTATTAGAGAGCATTAACAATTAATATACTAGAGAGTTATACAATTTCAATAGTATGACTCTTAATATTTAAGGATATCGACCTCTTAATCTACTAGAAAATTATACAATTTTAATATTATAATAAATAATACATAACAAGAAAAAACGAAGTGCTTTATTTTTTTTCAAATAATGAATAATGTTAGGTATAAAAAAACATTATATGTCAAGATTTTTTTTTTTGTTGGAATTGTGGTTATTTAATTTGTATCAAGAAATTTAAATTATTTTATGATTATAGAAGGTTGAACTTAAAGCAACACACCTAATTAGCTTCTAGAGTATTGAGGGCCCACCATCCATCATGGGTAGGGAATTTCCTTCTAATTCCCCAATCCACTTGGACCATATTCAATAGTCTTAATGACTAAAAGGAATTTTATGCAAAGATATTTTTAATATATTTGGAAGAGAAGGGAGGATTGTCATAGTTATTCCCCTCCACCCACACATGGAAACCATAAGTTTATAATGCATTGTCTTTTAATTCTTGAGATGAAAAAATTTCCAAAAATTATGAAATTATGAAACTAATGATGAATGGGGTAGTATCATTCTTGACACCAAAATTAGGTGATCCAAATTGGATCATCGTATTTGTTTTCATCTACCTTGATTCTTTTTTGTTGGAAAATTTGGATGAATTGGCATGCAAGGCCCATTTTATTGGCAATTCCCAATTTGTAAGATGGGGGTTTAGAGCCACTTTAGGCATCAAATGGAATAATTTGGTGTTGCATCATCTAGAACTTGTGCCCACTCCCTCGATCTTGATCTACACACTGAGACCTTTCCAACATTGTGAAAATCACCTCAATTGGAGCTCGAATGTGAAAGTTCTACCTCTTGCAAGTTAACTTACCTTATTGACCACCATGGTACTAAATGTCACATCAACTATCCATTACTCACAAATTTGGCGATAACCACATGTCAACTTTCAAGAAGATTCTAGAAGGTCCAAAACGTTATCATTATTGAGGGTTGAGGAAGTCAAAACTATACCCTTCAAAGGATGTCAAGCTATGTTAAATACCAAGCTTCTTGGAGGATAAGGGGTTCCATTCTTTTGCATTGTATCTCATTCCATAGTTGAAAAAAATATGGATAGTGGTGTTGAGCCACTTATACAAAAAAATTGAGCAAATCATTGTGCCACCATAAATATCCCTCCTCCAAAGAAATATTTAATGCCTATAAAATAAATTAAGATCTTAAACATGTAGGTGGGGTCACCATGATAAATATTTAGTAACAATATCATTTGCATATTTTGATTTATGTATGTACAATTGGTGCTACAAAGAAGTTTTGTATTATATTACATATGGTTGTGATATGGCATATACATGGTCCAAAGAGATTAATTATTTTGGTAATATTATCACAGTCGTGGTTTCAAAGTTGGGATTTCCTCTTATGACTTGGATGCATTTATAAGTTTGAAAAATATAGGCATGTTATTAGCATAAAACAAAAATGCATTGTCCCTCATAGAATGATCATCACTTTTGATGGCACCTTGCAATTGCGACTGAAAGGAAAATATATCATTATCGCATTAAGTTATTAAGGGTTGATATATATATAGTTTCCAAAATGTATTGATCATTCCATAAGAGATATAAGTGTAAGGTGTATGTGGTGAAGCCTTTCAACCCTCACCACCAATACACATACAATACAATGGACTTTGTGTAAGAGGTTTAATTATATATATATATATATATATATATATATATAGGCATCAACACAAAAAATATGGTTTTATAATGTTTTATGTCGACACATGTGGTATGGGCTTGTATGCATATCCACCATGTCTATCAAGGACAAGTTGTCAAAATCAGTATTAAGATCGATTTCCAACTTCATGGTCTTGGACCCCAAGACCATTGATGGCTTTCATCCCTAAACCATGAATATCTACATGTACACTACATTGGCATGGTAACACAAATAAGACTCACTTACATGACCTTGCATCTTCCCATCTTAAACGATGAATGTACACAGCGTAGGTTCAACCATACCACGATCTCGTTTGTTATGGCCTCAATTAACTATAGCCATGCTCCCAAATCATATGATGGATGATTCACCATTAAGCCCTGAGAGTTAAGGGAGTTAACTCTGAGAAAAATGAGCAAGTATGACAAACCATTCAAGGCAATTTTGTTAACCCATTTCTCAAGTCATGGTTCCAAAGAAATCCAAGTTGAGCATTAAGAGGCCATTCTCGCATTGCAACATCTAGGGAAACCACCTGGAACCTATACAACTGATACATTAGTGGTTTAAATTCATAGTTATAAGTATAATATGTAATGGTTGTGTTGTAGTGACTGTAACCACCCTCAAAAATTTTGCATATGCTTCATTTTGGAGCCTCCCTTCTAAATCACGACAGCTCATCTTGCACTGATCTAGGTACTTGTACTTTGATTGAGCCTCATCCTTTGCATCTTGGCTTTTTTTTCCTTACTTGGTCTATTGTTTAACCCACAATTCAATCTCTTGACTTGGTCTTGATCCAATTGTGGGCTTGCCTTAGAGAAACGCGCAATCCTTGAGGGAATCTGGCCATGCTCCCAGGAATTGTGCAGTCCAAGCTGTCAGTGAGCCTTGGGCTCAAGAATTTCTGAGCACTAGGGGAAGCCAACCTTGAGCTAGGAAATTGCATAGAAAATGCGAGCTAACCCAAAGCCACTCAACGCAGAAATTGCGTAGAACCCTTTCTGCTCAGAAACTGCTCAGTGCATGAACCAGAGAGTCGCCCAGTTCTTCCCAGAACTGCGTAATATTTCCTGGAAATGCATGCCAGTTTTCCTGGATAATTAAAAAAAAAAAACTAAAAAATATGGATCTATTATTATTTTCCTGAAGGTGGCACATTACTATCTTTAGAAGTTTCCGTTAAGTGTCACTTTTGTCCTTGATCTCAGGCATGCATGTCATAAATTACAATTTGCACAATTCTATATAATGGATGCCTCTAGAGATCATTTTTTCATTTGATCATCAAGCCTAGCATTCTCGATGAGATCAAGGAGCCTTCGGAGCATTTCCATCGCTTTTCCGGGTGAGTTTTGCTTTTATTGTCTTTTGCTGCTTTTTTTTTTCCTTTTGTTGTTTAGCTTGTGAGAGTGTTCTTTCGCTTGTTTCTTTGAACAATTGCTGGAATTTTAACTTGTTTTAGACTGTAGAAGTGTTGTTTCAAGCTACATATTTTCTTTCCCAAGTGTCGCATGAGTTTTCCTGTTTTTGCACTAGTGGTCATTGTTGTGGCAACTCTCTTCACATGCTTCATGTTCCTTCATTTTAATCAATTGTTGCACATGTTTCACATGTATGCATCAACATTTAGTCATATTTTCACCCAAAATCACATTATATTGATTTTCACACTCCCCATGGGCAGATCTAAGCTCCCCTTGCCCGGATCTCACACTTCACTGCATGCACTGGGAAATATGGGAGCTCAATTCCTCTGCCTTGGATTTTGGAATTGCGTAGAGCCTGTCCTGGCATGGCTTCAACTGGGTATTACCCAGTTCCATAAGCCACTCTCCCGGCTTGGCCACTCTCTCCAGGACCTGGCCCAGACTGAACTGTGCATTGCGGTGTTCCAGTCATCAAGCTTCCACACTGACTGTTGGGACTGCGCAGTGCATAGTTCCCACAGTCATTCAGTCACCCCTATCAGTCAAAATTGCAAAATCCCTCTCATCAGATGCCATGATATATGCTTGATCATGCTGTGAAGTTAGATTTGTAAGAGTTAATTTTTGCTTTCCATGAGTGTCCTTTATGTCCCACAGGTACCACACTCGTGAAGCACTTCTCTCCAGTAGTTTTTGTACCATGGCACCAAAGAGACTTGCTTCAAGGGAGACCACTGAAAGTAGCACTAGGGAAGCAGTTGATCAAGCGCGAGTTTACTTGCCAATATATGTAGACACTCAACTGCTCATAGAAAAGGAGTCAACACTAACATGGCAACAAGTCCAGCAGCAGTGGAATAAGGCAGCATTCTAGTACAAAATCAAGGAAAGAGGAAGTTGCTAACATAATAAAGGGAGAAAAAATCTACAGAGTGAAGTCGGAGTCAATCTTCATGCAGGAAGATTTGGCAAGAGAAGCAAAAGGAAGCAGAGGACATAGACAGCAGAGCAGAGGAAGAGAGAAAAGCAGAGTTTGCAGGTAGTAGAACTAAGATCGCAGCAAGCAGAACAAGAACCTAAGGAAGGAAGAGAGATAAGGAGGAAAGAACAGGAAGAGAAGCATAAGCAGGAAGAAGAAAAAAGCAAGGCGCAATGACAAAGCAAACAATGCCAATACAAGTTGATGAGATGGAACAACAACAACTGAGGAAGAGAGTGAACAGATGAAGGTTCCCTCACCAATGCTAAACACAAGAACTGAGTCCATCTAGAGATTGATGAGTACGTGGAGTAGCTAAGACGAGAGGCCACCAGGGAAGACTTGGAGCTAAACGCACATAACATGCAAAAGTACATTGGTGGTCCTGTCATGGTCAACACCATACTGCACTTGCTTCAAAATGAGTTGGACACAGGTTCCAAGAACATATACCCAGATGCCATGGAGGCAAGAGTCCACTATCAAAAAGACACCATCAAGCAGTTTGGGGACATCATCATGTAGTACCAAGCTTGGCTTCAATATGTGACCGAGAAGCACCAAGTGGAGGTTTCCGAGCTAGTTTTTCCCCAAACTTTGGAGTCATAGTGTTTTTTCTTGTTAGGCTGTCTCTAGCCTATTTTCTCTTACATGGGTACATGTGCAAATGTAATACTATTTGTAAATATGTTTTAAGTAAAATTCGAAGTGTCATTAGTGGAATTTGAAAGGTCATCATGTTATGTAATGAGTTACTTGTAAGGAAGTTGAAGAGTCGTGAGGGTAGTCAAAGAGTCACAAAGGGGAATGTCAAGGGTCACCCCACCCTCTATTATAAATAGAACCTCATAACTCATAGAATGGGCTTTTGGGAGCCAATATTTTGGCTAGGCTTAGGCTTAGAAAAGGCTTGGGAGTATTGTGACGAGCCTTGGCTTCTCCATAGCGTAGAGCGAGTATTCTTATTTGGAGGAGCAAGTCTTCTTGACTATAATGTTCCACTATTGGGACTAGTGGTTTTCAATGGTGTATGTATGGATGGAACTTTCACCTATAATAATAATGTCAGAGCCAACACGCTTTCATGCATATGTTGTTAATGTAGTTAGACTATTCTAGTTTCTTTAGCAATGCATGTTGTTTAACTTACGCATTTTCTTATGAACTATTTTGTATGCAATTGTACGAATCATGTTGATTATGTGTTGTTGGATTAACTCATCACTTTAATTTGTGGATTATTCTTAATTTTATCTTGTGATGTCAATCCGCTCGTGTGTTCCTTTCAAGCCGCGTACTATTATAGGCTTCCAAGGAGCGCACTTCCTTTTCCTCTTTGTGTGTTAGAACCTTCATGCATCATACTTGACTCTCTGTAGGGTCACACACTTTCTCTCACCCAAAGTTATCTTACTTACCTCTGCGCGCTACCACGGTCAAGGCATTACATTACCACCCACTGGTGGGACTCCTACTCCAGACGGTTTGAGGTCTAGTTGGGAATTCTTATTGAGGAGATCCCATGAATGTTGGCGGGTCCAACACCGTCAATAAGTTGCTTCTCTCTCCTTCATATTTTTAATTTAAAAATGTTGACTTGTTCAATTTATTATTATTACATGGCGTAAAGAGTTAATCCCTCCCATCGTTTTATTCTTTGTCATTTCCTCACTAATTCACTTTCTTGGCACTAGAATTGCCCTTATCCTCCTCCCCTCTCTCAGAGTATGTTCTCTCCTCACTTATGTAGGAAATATGACTCCCTTAAACCATATGACCCCTATGCTCCATTGACTCACACATAGCCAACTCAAGTCACAAGGGCCTATCCCCGGAGTGCACCATTGGGTAACCTCAGAAATATCCTAACTGGTCGCACTGAATGACTAAGTAATTAATAGCAGCCTCATCATTTTTTATGTTGTGTAATCTAATCAGTGATGAGCCCAAAGAAAAATTTCATACTCCCTCCTATGTGTAACCGCATGTATATCTTCACTGGTTCCTATCATAGAAAAATAAGTGACTAGAAATGTGTTTAGTCTCTAAAGTTATGTAAATATAACTCTTGATCTCTAATGATGACACATTTTGAATTTTGCTCAGATCATTTCACCAAATAGAAAGTAATCCATAGTCTCAGTCACATTTATTTGCATCGTCCTCCAAAAATCCTTGTTGCCTTCTAACTTAGTCATGTCATCGGGTTATGTTGTGTTACAACCATGTTGTCTTCCTCTAAACTCTTTCCATCATAGCGTTCACACTAATAATACACCAGATAAAATTGGGAAATTGTGTTTTCTTTAAACATTATTTAAATTATATATGGGAAAAAATGGCCTACATATGTTGCAACAAAAATATCCTCCCCTGTGCAAGATTATCTTGATTGACGACGAAAGTTTCAACAGGTTGTTTTCTTTGTATGACCATAAAATCCCCACATTCATACAAATTAAGTATAACTAACATTTGGAAACTCTGGCCCTACTGTGGTAGGTAGTAATTCATGGTCGTAATTTAAATTAATCTTTGCTCAAGCTGCATCCATTCACCCTCTTCGTCCTTCACATATGCTCTACCAGAAGCTTAATGCATTATAAAATATATTTTTTCTCTCACAAATTCTTGTTTGGCCCCCTCAATCCCATGCCCACTCACTTATTATGGTGCGTACATATGTGAAATCAGGGTTCCCTTACACAAGCCAAGCCTTTCCATCTTACAACTCAAGGGATTGGCACCTTTGTAATATTATTTATATGTGTGTGTAACCCAATTTCAGTATACAGGAAAAGCCACCCTCTCCATGCCATACATAGCATTTTTCATCTCCCACACCACAACGACATCTCTTTTTTATTTTTTCTCACATGTTTGTTGATTATTTCTGCTCAATCTCACATATAAATGTTCAGTATATGTTTATGGTCATTATTGAAAAATGAGAATAATTTTTATTTAGTTGTTGATACTTTCTTAGACACATATGTTCAATGAATTACTGGTGCTCTTATTAATTCATTGCTTACGTATGCATGCACACATGATTTCAACAAACAGTTCCTACATGTGTCACCATATTTATTTTTCCCTATCATGTTGAGAAACCTATACAATTGTCTTGGTTACACTTGTCTCATGTGCACGCATGCAAATCCCTTCCATCTTATTATATTTTTCCTTGATGTGTGTTTACAAGGACTTTAACATTAAGAAAAACATGACTCTAGACAATCTGTATTTTTCTTTTTCTTACAATAAAAAATATGATGGCTACATAATAAATTATTTTGATTACAATCAACATGAAATTTTTCAACAGAGGTTCAAGAGAGAATATAAGGGGGGAAAATAAGAGGACTAATATGATGTGGAGAGGAGGTAGAAATAAGAAGATAATTTTTTCTATTCATTTCAATGTAGACTCAGAAGAATTTAACCAATTAACTCAAACTGGTCATTTGGGCCTTAGAGCTCTCGAGCCCTTTTCCTACACTACATGTGTCTCAAAACATGACATTGCCTCACCCAAGCATAGTATAATTTGTTGAACCTCAATCTCCTCAACAACAACCAATTCAGAATGATGGATGGAAGGATGACCCCGTGATCTAGGGGATCAAAATATGCTCAAAATTGCTCGAAACCAGTGCCAAATCATAGTGTCCGTCATCCTAATTCCAATGCCACTTAAATCGCCTTAATTTGACATTGTGTGAGAAATTTATGATGTTCTAAAGTTTTTTCCAAATACATAAAAAGTCAAACAATAGGGTTGACTCTGCTACTGACTAGGCAGGTCATACGTTGATGTTAGCAGCTGACTAGGAAAGCAAGGTGAGTGGTACGTTCTAATCCTATGCCACCATGTGGTGGTACCATATAGGTCTGGTTGGTGCATTTTCATTGGTTGAAGGGTTATGGTAAGGTTTAATCACGAATTGACATGTGGCCCAATTCCAAGGTGCCACGTGGCACTCCAGGAGAGGCCAAAATATTTTTATGTAAACTGGTCGACCTCGCCAGAGTCAAACCTGTGACCTGCCAAACAACAACCAACCACATTACCAGCATACCACACAATTATTTTTAATATATTATAACTGTTGAATTTATTTAAATTCAACCCATTCGAACGATGGCAGGAGGGTCTTGATTCTATCGATGACATGTGACCATTCGGCGCAATAGAGGGGGTAGACCGAGTGGTACCTAGCCGACGCCGAACCCTGGTCCCATGACCACTATGTTACCAAGGGCTGAGATAGTGGGAGCAGAGCAGCAAGGGTGGATGGTTAACCCAGGCCACTATCCATATGGATCCACGTGACTTTGTTCAAGGGATAAAGTTATGGCACTAAGGGTTATTGGCGTGGTTAAGTAGGTGACATTATGTGCCTAATTCGATAGGAATTCCGCCAATTCCAAGCGAATTTGTCACTAAGTGGTTGGCGGAAAGGCAGAATACGTCGAACAGTTAGGCAGTGTTCTAGAATTGCAAGACATATAGCATAGCTTGGTCCCAGGAAGCATATCTTACTAATTTTTTTTAACCTTTTTTAGCTCAAGAAGAGTTTAGATAGAGGCTTTTTAGCATTTTTGACATAATGGCAATGTCATTTTTGCAATTTGAGCTATCTAAACTGATGTAATTTCATATTTGAGCATAGAATTTAAAGGCCAACATTGGAAGTTGGACCCAGATACATACCCCAGGAGGGTGAACTCCATCATCAAATTTTTGTTTGTGTGATGTTTTTGATGGTCTATTTTTCTATGTTTTATTTCTGCAAACTTAACTAAAAACATTAAGTTTATGTCCTTTTGCAAATTGATCCATTTCCCATAAGACATAAACTTGCTTGCAAAATTTTTATGAATTTTTTTACGGTGATGGACCCACCAACATTCATGGGGTCTACCCGATAAGAAGTCCTAATTAGACCTCACACCATTTGTTGTAGAAGCCCCATCTGGAATACGACCCGGTTTCCAAAACAATGGATTTTAATGATGTGCCTTGGCTACAATAACATATAGAATGGTGTATTTGTGACTTTGGGGAAACAAGTGTGTGACTCTGCAGAGAGTCGATTGAAATGCATGAAAGGTTCTAACATGACGAAGGGAAAGTGAGTGGGCCCCTTAGAAGCTTGTAATAATACACAACTTGAAAGGAACACCTAAGCATAAAAGACATCACGAGTTAGCTTGCAAAATAGTTCACAAGTTAACTATGATAGTCCTAAGCTTTGTACTACGCGGTGACTTCCCCAAACTGTGTGATGGGATAAGGCTGGAAGCAAACTCTAGCCTCCATGGAATCTGGGTACACTGATTTGGAACTGGTATGAGTTTCCTTCTTTAGCATGAGCATCATAATATTGATATGGACAGGGCCACCAATGTACTTTTTCATATTCTGCCTATTCACTACAAGATCTTCCTTGGTAGCGATATGTTTGAACCGATCCAAGTATTCTTTAACCTCCTCCCTGACCTAGTTCCTGTGTTTGGCTTCAATGAGTGAGCCAACTGATGGGATCTTGTGTGATTTCACCATGAAATCCACATTGTTGTGAAATTGTGCATACAAGGCCTGAATGTTGGCAATGAATGAGGCGAGTTGTTTGTTGCTCTAAATGATCATCCACACTTGTGCTTTCTCCAACTCTGTCTGTCGCAACGTTTTCTTCACCAATTCGGATGGTGCCCCTTTGTATTGTATTGACCACTCATGCATGGAAGCAATGGTTGTATGGATAGTCTTAAGGACTTTAACATTATCCTTACACTTTTGTTGCATGTCGTGCAAGCATGCAACTATTTTATGCACAATGACAAGCTCTGCATGGTTTCTCCTAATGTTGATACTTCACCAAGTATGGTCGCCTTAAGTTCTTCCAGATATATTTGCATGGTAGCAGCATTCTAGACCTTTTCTCGGATTTTTTCAACTTCTTGCCTTGCACCCTATAAGTGCTTCGCCAACTGTTTGTTCTCAGCCATCAGATACTCCATGTTTGACTTTGTAGCACCTTCAAAGGCCAAGTTGGTTGTGGAAATGAAATTTTCATTCCTTCTGGTGTCTATCACAATCACCCTTTCTCTCATGAATGCAGGGGATGCGAGATCATCTGGGAAATGTTTCTTCCTTGCTTATAAAATCTTATAATGAAGCTCGTCATAAGTCAGATTGTATGCATCCATGACCACACCCTCATCAAGAGGAACAATTTCATCTTCCTTACTTGGAGCTTGCTTTACTATCGAAGGAGGGGAGACTGAATGGTGACCTGTTGAGTGCTTGACATTAGGTCAACATCTTGGTTCAACAACTTTGGTTCTACCTCCATGTCTTGAATCACAATTAAATACTCAATTTCTTGAGTGATCTCCTTGTCCTACAATTGTTCGCTCTCCTCTCCTAGTTGTTGGTTATTCTCTTGTTCATTGGCTTGTTTCTATGTTGCTTCTTCTTCTTCTTTTCTCCACCTTTATTCTTCTTGTTGTCTTTTCCTTTCTTCTTCCAATCTCCTTTTCTCTTATTCTTCCCTCTGCTTCACTTTTTCCTCCTGCTTCCTTTGTAGCTTCTTGCTCTTTTTTGTTGCTATGGCCTCTTTTAAGATGATTGAATTTTCTTTCATCTTGTGGCTCTACTCTTCCACTGGACTCTGCGTAAATTTCCTCTTACCATTTTCATACACCAGGTTGCGCCTTTCCATTGGTACTACCTCTAGAGTGACTTCCTTATGTTGAGTAACTCATGATGTTCCTACAAAGCTAACGATGCGCAAGACTTGGAGGGATTATAATAATTCTTCACCTCTTCCTCCTCAGGCCTGCGAAATGTCCCGCTTGGCCACTGAAAATGAATCCTTGCTCAGTAGCCTTTGCAAACATTCCTAGGATCACAGGGATTGAAATCCAAATGACCGAATGCAAATTTTTTTGTCTCCTTGCCTTCAGTGTCTGCAACTTTCAGATTCTTGATTTCATACAATCTGATCTACATAGGAAGAGTTGGCCAAGGTGCTTTCTTCTCCATGTGTAGCAATGTTGATAACCCTGTGGAAATATGGCAAGCAACTTCTTGCATGACTAAATTATCGGTGGCATACCTCAGTAGAAGGTGTAGAGACTTTTGTCTGCCAAACACTCTGAGGAAAGTGCCATCCAATGAGGCAAAACAATCTTTTATTTTTGACACTGCTTCCATTACCCCGCATGACATGTAAGGTGGCTCTTCCGCAAAGATTATCTTATACAATGGAATGAGGAAGTGATCATTCATATTTTCCAGTACTCTTTTGTGGCTACACTATGAAAGTAACTTGTAGTAAATGTGCACGACAATTTCTCTTGGTGTCCAGATGAAACCTGGCTTGCTTTCCCTTGGGAGGATTTTGGGCATTACCTACATGGATCTTCAGCTATTGAGCCAACAAGTCTTACCAGTTTAATTTTTTTCCTTCATTCACAATTTGGTTTAGCAAGAATGCCCACCCTTTGGGGAATGTCTCAGTACTTCGCTGACCATAAATTTTGTAGCATATGGCTATCAAGTACTGATAAGCCTTCCTGAGATATTTTGTCTTGTAGGTGTTGGTGGGTGTATGACAAAACTTTTTTAGCTCTTTCACCAGCCTTTGACAACCTCCTTTATGCTAAAGTAGTTGGTGGCTGCATAGAATTAAGAATCCATGAGTGATTTTGGCTCTAATAAATGGTACATGAGATGGTATTTTGGTGCCAAAAAAGAGGCAAGCCTTCATCTGTTGGCACTATTAAGTGTAATAGTCTTGAGATCTATATGAGTAAATATCCAGCTGACAATGTATGCACATGGGAATGCCAAGTATTTTCATGCAATCATGTGTAACCCTGACCTTTGGACATTAATATACATCTGTTAATCTTCAAGATCTACCTTGAATCTTCTTGCTGAGAATGCCTCATTTACTTTGTTCCATGTGATTTATGACTCCTTTTCTATGAACAAGTAAGTATCTGGGAAAATTTAGAAGTTCATTGGAGTACTCTCAATTGCCTCCGCAGTGCTGCTTTATGTAATGTCCTTTGAAGCAATTCTCTTTGGTTCCATGATGATAGTGACTGATCAAGAGAAGTGCTCAATAACTACAATACCTATAGGAGGAAAAATCACTCATGGAAAACATGCATTAGCTTCAACAAAATGACTCACAGAGAAAGATCAAGATAACAACCACAAAACTAGGGAAAATTGCGCAATTCTTGAGTTGGGGGAAGGGACTGGATCCAAGAAATGTGCATTTCGCAATCTCAGCTGTCGGGGGAGTAGCTTGAGGCTTGATATTGCATAATGTTTAATCTCAGCCTAGGCATATTGAGGGAGATACTGTGCATTGTGCAATATTAGTGGCCAAGTGCGAGGCTTGAGCTCTAGAACTATGCAATGTGCATTTTTGCAAGCTAGGTATTGTGCATTATGCAATCTCAAAGGCCAAGCTTGAGGCTTGAGCCGTGGACTTGCGCAATGCCCAGTTGAGTAAGGAAATTGTTGGCCAATTGGAGGGTAGATCTACCCGAAAAGAGGATGGGAAAGTGGAAGATCTAACTGATGGTGCAAGTGAGAGTGCAGATATGACTAAGGAAATATAGATCAGTGAAGATCAAGTGCAGAATATCAACATGCAAAAGGAAAAACAAACATGCATAGGGAGTCTTTGAAATGGTGACCACTAATGGGAAAAATAATAAAGTTGATGCGACGCTTGTAAAAGGAGAATGACTGACTGAACCAACACTTGTACAAGATAATATAAGTTAAAACTTGAATAACTATGAAAAGAAACAAGAAAAACAACACTCACATAAGCAAAACGAGAAAAAGTGACAAAATATGACAAAAGAAAAACTCACCCAGAAAAGCGTCACAAACTCCACCGAATGCTCCTTGATCTCCTTGGGAAGACTAGATATCTAATATCGAATGTGAAAATTAGCTCTAGAGGAATCTATTATATAGATCTAGGTTGGTTAGGGTTTATGACGTGCATGCCTAAAATCAAGGAAAAAGTGACACTTGTCAGAAAGTCCAAAATAGCAACTTGTCACTCTTCGGGAAACTAATGATCACCCCCTATTTTCTAGGGATTTTTTGCTTTTTCGGGAAACTAGCCATTCACACTGCCAAGAAGGATTTTAAAATTCTCAACCACAACGGACTGGGCAACTCCTTGAATCAGTGAATTGTGCAGTTTTTGAGAGCAAGGAAGGCTTTACACAATTTCTCAGCTCAAGGTTGGGTTGTCTCCCAGAATTGCATAGTTTTTGAGCTCAAGTATAGCCTACCTATCAAAATTACACAATTCAAATCCAAAAGTCTGGCCTACCTTCCAAGATTATGTAGTTTCGGGAGGGAAGATCGGTAATGCTGCAAGGTGTGGGAAGAAGATTGCTTGTGATTGAAAAGATTCAAGTTGGGATCAAACAATAAGTCTCAAGTAGAGAAAGGAATGATAATTCTTTAACATATTACATGAATACTTGATGAAAGTGAATAGTAAGCTCATGTGGACAAAAGGAAGGCTCCAAAATTTTGGAGGGTGGTTATTGCACCTACAACACTTGGCGACACACTGGTAGAACTCTAGCTCTCTGTATGGGTCTTAACTCATGTAAACAGAGTCTAACTCTTCAGGAATTATTATTCAATTCATTGATCCCCATAGTTTCTTTGCTTATCTTAAGTTAAATATATAATCTCTACCATTATCTTCACCGGAAACACGCTGACAAAGAAAAACCAAACTCAGTTGTTTCGATTAAGGATGGGGAGTATATATATGCACAAGTGAAAAGGATTCTTAGAGTCTTGGTTTTCATCTCTAGTGTTGCTCCACTACTAGCAGGCCTAGATAGTACCCCGACAGAGTCACTTTAGGGACACAAACATTGATCCACTGCCAGCGAGCCTATACATTACCCCAGCAAAGTTGTTTACTTCACCTCCCTACGTAGGAAGCCTTTCTCTTCTTTTGTGTTTTATTATTATTTTTATTTATGTATTTTTTTCAGAGAAGTGTGCATTTTCACTTATTGATTTAATGAAGCAAAAGAGGGATCCTGACTTATTGAGAGCATAGGAGGTTGTCCCTTCAGAGAAGGATATTTATTCACCTACGAAATACAATTCACTTGTTAAAGTTTCCTCCCCTCCGTACTCTACTCGACTTAGTTGACAAGGCAAAACCAAAAAATTATAAAACCGATTAGAGTAGGTGGTGCTAGTTATATATTTAAGCGTCATGATTACACTATGGTTATCTCCGAGAAAGAACATATTTTCCATCAGGGTATCATCGACTAAAGACACAAGATCCATAATTCTTTTTAGGGAAACCATCCATTCACACTGCCAAGAAGGATTGCATAATTCCCAACCACAAGGGACTGGGAAACTCCTTGAATCAGTGAATTGTGCAGTTTTTGAGAGCAATGGAGGCTTTGTGCAATTTATGAGCTCAAGGTTGGGTTGTCTCCTAGAATTGCACATTTTCTGAGCTCAAGTATAGCCTACCTATCTGAATTGCACAATTCAGATCCAAAAGGCTGACCTACCTTCCAAGATTGCGCAGTTTCGGGAGGGAAGATCGGCAATGTTGCAAGGTGTGGGAAGAAGCTTGCTTGTGATTGAAAAGATTCAAGTTAGGATCAAACAAGAAGTCTCAAGCATAGAAAGGAATAATAATTCTTTAACATAACATGAATATTTGATGACAATGAATGATAAGCTCCTGTGGACAAAAGGAAGGCTCCAAAATTTGAGCATGGGCAAAATTTTGGAGGGTCGTTATTGCAGCTACAACACTTGGCGACACAGTGGTAGAACTCTAGCTCTCTGTATGGGTCTTAACTCATGTAAACTGGATCTAACTCTTCAGGAATTATTGTTTAGTTCAATGATCCCCATATTTTCCTTACTTATCTTAAGTTAAAGATGTAATCCCTACCATTATCCTCATCGGTGACACCCTGACAAATACAAACCAAACTCAGCTGTTTCAATTGGGGATGGGGAGTATATATACGCACAAGTGAAAAGGATTCTTAAAGTCTTGGTTTTCATCTTTGGTGTTGCTCCACTACTAGCAGGCTTGGATAGTACCCCAACAGAGTCACTTTAGGGACACAAACATTGCTCCACTGCCAACAAGCATAGACATTACCCCAGAGGAGTTGTTTGCTTCACCTCCCTGTGTAGGAAGCCTTTCTCTTCTCTTTCCTTTTATTATTATTTTTATTTATGTACTTTTTTTCAAAGAACTGTGCATTTTCACTTATTGATTTAATGAGGCAGAAGAGGGATCTTGACTTATTGAGAGCATAGGAGGTTGTCCCTTTAGAGAAGGATATTTATACACCTATGAAATACAATTCACTTGTTAAAGTTTCCTCCCCTCCTTACTCTACTCGACTTAGTAGACAAGGAAAAACTAAACAATTATAAAACTGATTAGTGTAGGTGGTACTAGTTATATATTCAAGCATCGTGATTACACTATGGTTCTCTCCGAGAAAGAACATATTTTCCATCAGGGTGTCATCAACTAAAGACACAACATCCACACAAAGAGAGGGAATAAACAGATAGCCAAGCATTGACAGTAGCACAAATTCCTCTTGAACTTCACCATGCTTGCTTCGGAAACCAAACACGGCCTCATGTAGAATCTATCGTAGAGTTAAAAGGAAAGGCAAATAGTATGACATAAAGTAAATCAAAACAAAACCAAAACAAAGAAAACAAACTAAATACTTCTACTCCTAAACTAACAATAGGCCAAGCTTACGTATGAAACTTCCAGTGCAACAAACAACGCATAGGATGACCTATATAGGTGAGGGAATCCATTTTAAGAAATATATTCTAGAATAACAACAACCAACAAAGATAAAATGATACTTGCCACAACACTCTAAGACTAAAAATGCATGCAGAAAAATACAACCGAAAAGCACAGGAAAAACATTTTGTGGGTGCATTGTGGTGTTTTCATACATCGCAACAAGATAAATTGCAAGAGCATCCCTTCAAACTTCTAAATTCGACAAACATAAATAAATTGAAAACTTACGTTTCACAAATGAGCTTGTCAAGTATGATTCCTCCAATGATTAAGCGGTAGCATCATGCAAAACAGATGGACGGTATGAAGATTGTGAAAAGGATTGATTTTCAATTCATGTGATCGAATGATGAGGATAGGAAAGATAAGGCATTATTATGATTGTGATTGGAACAAGCCTCAATTTTATGAGAACTTGACATAACCATCAGCGCGGGTTGAAGTGCCTCGATATCTTGCAGTAGTTCCAAGACATCGGAAGGTAAATAATCAAAAACAAGTGGCTCAGAAAGATCAACAGTAGGAAAATTGAAGTCGTGATCAGATGAGCCAATGAATAGATCACGACAACCCTGATCAAAAATTTCAACATCTGTAACAAATGCATCCTCTTAATCTGATGAATAGTAAAGAGGGGAAGATTAAAAACAAGAGATTTCACCCTTTATTTCTTGAGACAGATCGGACGATTGATTGGCGGGATTAAGAAAATAATATTTTTCCTCTCCTGGTTCAAATGTAAAACTGATATTCCATGAGTTCTGAGTAAGCTCATAATTAACATGGTCATAAATTGATTCCCTAATATTCTCAACATGTATGATAGAATCGAGGAATATTTTAGGATAATGAGGAAGAGGTGAACAAGGAGTAACATCAACTTGCATCACAAATTCCTGTTCAGAGATAGAATCCCACACATAATCATCGTGAATGATATCGCAAGTTGGATGGTCAACACTAACTCGATCCTGAGCTAGATCCTCATGAAAATCAAAAGTAACGATTGAAACCACCAAACACAATAACTCACAATCGGGAGGACTAAAAGAATCAATGGATGGAGGGCGAGGAGAAAGAATATCACCAAAAAAATCAAATTCTCAATCCAAACTTGCGTTTAGATTTTGAGTATGTGAGGTGGGAGAATATGGTGGGAGATCAATAGATGGACTCTCAAATTCTCCAACCTCAACCTGTGTAAATGGAGTTGTTTGATGGGGGAATGATGAAGAGTCACTTGGAACTGTAACTTCCTTCGTCACATATTTATAAGTTCCATAACTGGTGTACATTGGGAGACTTTCGAAAGATTCATATTTTTTTGGATTTATCGAAATATGAGCAAGAAATTTGAACTTCTCTTTCATTAAATTCCAATCAATGTCATCTCTAGAAAATTCAAACATAAATTAATAAAATGATCATGAAAATCCTTAATAGAATCATCAGGTGCTTTTCTTAAATGCATGATTTTCTTAAAAGTAGATTTGTAATCATACCTGTCAAAAGCGTAGTATAGCTCTTTGACAATATGTTCAAAAGAGTGTATAGAAGTGGTTGGTAATATGTAACACCATTCCTTAATGCGCACTTCAAATGTGAGAATGAACAACCAGCAAGAAGAATCCTCATAATGAATATTGTGTTTAGTGAAAAAATTAAGAAAGCGAGCAGTGAGCTTGAGAATGGTTGTTCCGCCCTGGCCATTACAATTCAGATTGGACTAGTCATTAATTATCCCCATGGCCACTTTCAAATTTTCAGTTCTTGAAAAACATGTTGGGGTTAAGATATGGGAAGAAACCATTAAAAGATAAGGAAAGTTCAAATAAATTTCACACGGTCAGCTTGTCATCTAGACCTCCTTCTAGCGCCAGAAATGTTGACGGTGCTAGATTTGTCAACATTCAAGGGGTATCCCTTATTTGAAGTCATGATTAGACCTCACAATGTTTGTTGTAGAACCCCATCCGAAATATGGATCGGTTGCCGAAGCAATGGGTTTTAATGATGTGCCTTGGCTGAAAAAAGGCATAGAATGGTGTATTCATGACTTTGGGGAAACATGTGTGTGACTCTACGGAGGGTCAAGTGTAATGAATGAAAGGTTCTAACATAATGAAGGGAAAGTGAGTGGGCCCCTTAGAATCATGTAATAGTACCCAGCTTGAAAGGAACACACGAGCATAAAAGATATCACCAGTTAGCCTGCAAAATAGTTAACAAGTTAACTGTGACGGAAATATACAACAACACGCATTCAAAAAGATTCAAACTAATGCAAATATAGTTCATAAGTGTTAGTGTAAGTGAAATAACATATATTGCAACATAACAAGAATATTCCTACCATATTCACAACATATGCATGAACACGTGTTGGATCTGAGCTTTTATTAAAGTGAAAGTTCCAAGCATACATATACCATTGACGAACCACTAGTCCCAATAGTGGATCATGAAGTCTACACATTCTCCTCCAAATAAAAATACTCCCTCTATTCTATGGAGAAGTAATGGTTCTCAACGAACTCCCAAGATCTTGATCCGAAGCTAAAAGCCTAGGCAAAAGCTTGGCTCCCCAAAATCCCTTTACATGAGTTATGAGGACATATTTATAACAAAAGGAGTCACTATTCATCTCCCTTTTGTGACTCTTCAACTTCCTTACAAAATGACTCTTCATTCCATGTAGGAATTCCACTTACAAATTAATTACAAAATATTGTTACAATATAATTGTACCGATATAGGACAAAATTGGGTAGTGTCAACTAGACAGCCTAATAAGACAAATGAGTCAAGCTTGAGTTTGGGGAAACTTTAGTTCAACAACTTCAACTTGTAAGTTCTCGGTCACATGAGGGTGCCAAGTTTTGAACTATGTGATGCCTTCCCCAAACTATGCAATGGTATCAGGTTAGAAACAGAATCTAGCCTCCATGGCATCCAGGTACACTAATTTGGAACCGGTATGAGTTTCCTTCTTTAGAAGAAGCATCATATTACTGATTTGGTTAGGGCCACCAATGTACTTATGCATATTCTTCCTATTCACTACGAGATATTCCTTGGTAGTGATTTGTCTGAACTGATCCAAATATTCTTCAACCTCTTTCTTGGCCTGATTCATGCATTTGGCTTAAGTGAGTGATCCAACTGATGGGATCTTGTGTGATTTCACCATGAAATCCACATTGTTGTACAATCATGCATATGAAGCCTGAATGTTGGAGATGAATGAGGCAAGTTGTTTGTTGCTCTTAATGATCATCCGCACTTGTTCTTTCTCTAACTCTGCATGTTGCCTTGTTTTCTTCGTCAATTCAGACAGTGCCCCTTTGTATTGCATTGGCCACTCATGCATGGAAATGATGGTTGTATGGACATCCTTGAGGGATTTAGCATTATCCTTACACTTATTTTGCATGTCGTGCAAGTTGACAACTGCTTTATGCATAGTGACAAGCTCTTCAAACAAGCTCCACATGGTTTCTCCCAATGTCAGTACATCACCAAGTATGGTTGCCTTAAGCTCTTCTAGATATAATTGTGTAGGAGCTACGTTTTGGACCTCTACTCGGATTTTTTCAACTTCTTGCCTTGCATCCTGTAATTTCTTCACCAACTATTGTTTCTCGGCCATCAGATACTCTATGTTTTACTTTGTACTACCTACAAAGGCCAAGTTCACTGTGGCAATGGCTTTTGAATTCCTTCTGGTGTCTGCCACAATCATCCTTTCTGTAATGAATGCAGGGGATGTGAGACCATCTGGAAAATGTTTTTTTCTTACTCGTGCAAGATTCTTTTGAAGCTTGTTGTAATTTAGATTGTACATGTCCATGACTGGACCTTCATCAAGAGGAACAATTTCCTCTTCCTCGCTTGGAGCTTGCTTTATTATCATGGGAGGGGGAGACTGAATGGTGACCTATTGAGTGCTCGGCATCAAGTCAACATCTTTGTTCAATGGATATGGTTCCACCTCCATGTCTTGAATCATAATCAACTCCTCAATTTCTTGAGTCAACTCCTTGTCCTACAATTTTTCTCTCTCCTTTCCTAGTAGTCGGTTCTTCTCTTGTTCCTTGGATTGCTTCCATGTTGCTTATTCTTCTCCTTTTCTCAGCCTTTCTTCTTCTTCTTGTGTTTCCCTTTCATCTTCCAATAACCTATGCTCTTAATCTTCCCTCAGCTTCATATCTTCCTCCTGCTTCCTCCTCTTTTCTATTGTTACGGTCAATTTTAGGATGATTGGATTATCTTTCATCTTGCAGCTCTACTCTTCCACTGAACTACGCACAAATTTCTTCATGCCCTTTCCATGCACTGGGTTGTGCCTTTCCTCTAGTACTACCTCTAGAGTGATTTCCTTCTGCGAAGTAACATGTGATGTTCCTACAAATCTTACTAGTTCGCGGGACTTAGAGGCATTATAACAATTCGTCACCTCTTCCTCCTCAGGTCGGAAAAATGTCCCGCTTGGCCACTGAAAATGAATCCTTGCTCAGTGGTCTTTGCAAAAATTCCTAGGATCATATGAATTGAAGTCCAAATGATCAAATGAAAAGTTTTCAATCTAATTTCCTTCAGTGTCTGCGAATTATAGATTCTTTATTTCATATAATCTAATCTACATAGGAAGAGCGGGCCAAGGTTCTTTCTTCTTCCTGAGCGGCATTGTTGATAACCCTATGGAAATATGGTAAGAAAATTATTGCATGACTAACTTATTGGTGGCATACCCCGATAGAAGGTGCAAAGACTTCTATCTGCCAAACACTCTAAGGAAAGTGTCATTTGATGAAGCAAATCAATTTTTTATTTCTAACATTGCTTCCATTTCCCTACATGATATCAAGGTGGCTCTTCCTCAAATATTAGCTTATACAATGGAATGAGGAAGTGATCAGTCAGATTTTCCATTAATCATTTTTGGTTACACTCTGAAAGCATCTTGCAGTAAATGTGCACGGCGATTTATCTTGGTGTCCAGGTCCAATTCATGCCAGGAAATGAACTGTGAGCTCATATTGTATCCAGTAGGTAGGGAAACATGTAAAATCTGACTTTCTTTCCCTTGGGAGGATTCTAAGCATTAGCTACATGGACCTTCAGTTATTGAGCCAACAAGTCTGACCAGTTGAGTGGTTTCCCTTCATTCACAAACTGGTTTAGCAAGAATACCCACCCTTCGGGGAAGGTCTCAGTACTCTGCTGACCATAGATTCTGCAACATAAGGCTATCAAGTACTGATGAGCCTAACTGAGATATTTTATCTTTTAGGTTATCGTGGGTTCTTGATGAAACTTTTCTAGCTCTTTCACCCAATGTTTGACAACCTCATTTGTGCTCGAGTAGATGGTGGCTGCATAGAAGTAAGAATCCATGAGTGATTATGGCTCTGGAAAATGGTACATGGGATGGTAGTCCAATGCCAAAAAAGAGGCAGGCCTTCGTCTGATGGCATTGTTAAGAGTCATAGTCTTGACATATATATGACATATTATATAGATGACAATGTCTACACATGGGAAATTCAGGTACCTGCATGCAATCTTGTGTAACCATGACCTTTGGACATTAATATACACCTGCCAGTCTTCAAGATCTGCCTTGAAGCTTCTTGCTGAGAATTCCTTATTTACTTTGTGCCATGTGATGTTTGACTCCTTTTCTATGAATAGTTTAGTATTTGCGAAAACTAGAAAATTCATTGGAGTACTCTTAACTGCCTCCTTGGTGTTGCTTTCTGTAGTTTCCTTTGAAGCAGTTCTCTTTGGTTCCATGATGACATTGACTGATCAAAAGAAGTGTTCAACAACTATAATACCTATAGGAGGAAAAAGCACTCATGGCAAGCATGCATTAGCTTTAGCAAAATGACTCACAAAGCAAGATCAAGATATCAACCACAAGATTAAACGGAAAAATTGTGCAATTCTTGAGTTGGAGGAAGGGACTGGCTCCAAGAACTATACATTTCTTAATCTAAGCAGCTAGGGGAGCAGTTTGAAGCTTGAAACTATGCAATGTGTAGTGTTAGCCTAGGCAGATTGAGGGAGAGACTGCGGATTAGGTAGTCTCAGTGGCTAAGGGTGAGGCTTGAGCCCCAAAACTGCACAATGCATAGTTGGGCAAGCCAAGTAATGTGCATTACGCAGTCTCAGAGGAAAATCTTGAGGTTTAAGCCTTGAACTTGCGCAATGCCTAGTTGAGCAAAGCAATTGTTGGCCGAGTGTAGGAAAAATATGCCCGAAAAGAGGATGGGAAAGTGGCATATCTGAGCGATGGTACAAGTGAGAGTGCAGATCTGACTAAGGAAAGATATATCAGCAAAGATCAAGTGTATAAGACCAACATGCAAAAGGAAAAACAAACATGCATAGGGAGTTGCCTAAATAGTGACCACTAATGGGAAAAACAAGAAATTTGATGCGACACTTATAAATGGTGAACAATGGACTGAACCAACACTTGTGATGGATAATATAAGGTAAAATTCCACAAAATATTAAAATAAACAAGCAAAACAACACTCATAGAATTGAAACGACAAAAAGAGACAGAAAAAAGAAACAAAAGATGACAAAAGCAAAAATCACCAGAAAAGGTGCCGCAAACTCCACCGAAGGCTCCTTGATCTCCTTGGGAAGGCTAGAGATCCAAGATAGAATTTGAAAATGAGATCTAGGGGATTATATTATATAGATATAGGTTGGTAATGGTTTATGACATGCATGCCTAAAATCAAGGAAAAAGTGACACTTGGCGGAAAGTCCAAAAATAGAAACTTGTGCCACTCTTCGGGAAACTTATTATCGCTCCCTATTTTCTAAGGACTAATTTTTTTATTTTTTTATTTTACAGGAATACCTTCATTCACACTGCAAAGAATTATTGTGAAATTCCCAACCACAAGGGATGGGGCAATTCCTTGACTCAGTGAATTGCGCAATTCTCAAGAGCAAGGGAGGCTTTGCGCCATTTCTGAGCTGAAGGTCTGGTTGTCTCTCAGAATTTCACAGTTTCTGAGCTCAAGGTTGGATTTCCTACCTAAATTTCATAATTTATATCCACAAGGTTGGCTTGCCTTCCAATATTTCATATTTTTTGGAGGGAAGATCGACAATGTTGCAAGGTGTGGGAAGAAGCTTGCTTGTGATTGAAAAGATTCAAGTCGGAATCAAACAAGAAGCCTCAAGCATAGAAAGGAATGATAAGTCTTTAGAATAACATGAATACTTGATGAGGGTGAATGATAAGATCCTGTGGATAGAAGGAAGGCTCCAAAATCTGAGCATGGGCAGAATTTTGGAGGGTGGTTGTAGCAGCTACAACAAAAACCTTCATTTTTTTTTTTTTTTAGATCAGTTTGGTATCAAAGCATTTTTGTTTTGAAGGTTTGACTATGTTTTCAAGTGTTTTATTGATTCTTACAAGGTTAGATTTGAAAAGAGGAGAAGGAGTGCTTGAAGAGCCAAATCCTCAAATTGGTTCAAGTAGGTCACAAACTCCTCAATCTCCACCAGTCATGGCACATGAAGAAAGACATGAGATGATTTATGAGGATGAGAGAGATTTCAAAAAGGATTTTTATGACATGTCTAAGATGGTGAAAGTTTTATATGAAGAGAGGAAAACAAGGTTGCATGGAGAGAGTTCAAATCAACCAAAAGGTAATGGTGGTGATGGGAGCAAGCCTCCACCTCCACTACCTTCTTCATCTCCTCCATCCTCATCTCCTTCTTCATCTACTTCACATAATCCTCCAAGATCACCAAAATTACATTCTAAGTATCCTTTGTTAAAGCTTGATGTCAAGTATGAATTGCCTATTTACAATGGGGAAGTAAATGTTGAAAAGTTGGATAATTGGGTTCGTCAAATTGAATTTTATTGATTGATTCAAAGGATTAAGGATTATGTGACCAAGATCCATCTTGCTTCTCTTCATTTGGAAAGTGTAGCTCTCATCTGATGGGAGGCCAGAACTAAGGAAGACTTAAAGGAAAGTGGTAAAATTATCTCTTCTTGGAATTATTTTGTCGCTGCATTAAGAAGGAAATTTTATCCATTAGCTTACATGAAAAAAGAAATTATGGATTGGAAAAATTTTAGACAGGCTAAAGTTCAGAGTGTTCAAAGTTATACAGAAGAGATTTAGCCTTGGGTGTATATTTTTCTTCACAAGACACTCTCCTTAAATACATAGGTGGATTACATAGTATTTGAGACATACAATTCTTATGTTTAATCCCACCAATATAGATGAAGTATGTGTTCAGGCACCTCATTTAGAAGCAAGAGGGAATAATGTTCCTCAAGATACTAGCAAGAAGCCATCCAAATATGGAGACAAAGGAAAGGGGAAGTTTAAAGGCAAAGGAAAAAATAAGGCTACAGTCAAGAAAGAGGGAGAGAAACTTACCTGTAAACATTGTTCAAAAGAAGATCATGATGAATATCATTGTTGGAAACTACATCCAAAAATGAGACCAAAGGAGTTTAACGACAAGGGGAACAAAAGGATTGTTGCAATAACTCAACAAGATCTAGGATATGATTCAAGCGATGAGACCAAAATCACAACCATGGGAATGAAAGGTAAAGTTTATATTGCAAGTGCTAGTTCTTCTAGTACGCCTATTGAGTCTCAAAATCATAAAGAAAGAATTGAGCTTTTCCATATTAGGGTCATTATAAAACATACCAAAGTTGATACCTTGTTTGATAGTGGATCCCAAGTTAGCCTTATTTTTGAAGTTATTGTCAAGAAACTAAACTTCAAAACTACAGCTATCCTAAACCTTACCATTTGGGTTGGGTATGTGAAAATTCCAAATTGCAAGTGATAAGAAAATGTAAACTTAATTCGCCATTACCGCAAACTTTATTGATGAGGTAGAGCTTGATGTTGTACCACTTGACATATGTGGAATTGTTTTAGGGAGTCCATATTTGTATGACTAAAAAACCATATTCTATAATAATGAGAACAAATATCATATTTTTAAATATGGAATTGAGTATATTGTTAGAGCACGTCACAAGAAGAAGAACTTGTCTCTTGTAATTGATGGTTGAATGAAAATGCTTGTAAATTCTAGTTATAATTTTGTATTGTTAATGACCAAACCCAGAGATACTTTTGAATTTGAAGCTTTCCAAGGATGTGATGCAAAACTCAAGCATGATTTGGTTGAATTTGTTAACACATATGATAAGATGTTTTAGGAACCTGAAGGGTTTCTTCCTAAAAGAGGAAACCAACATGAGATTCAACTGCAACAAGATGCACCTCTTACAAACATTGGCATGTATAGAATGTCAATTTGGAGAATGTGTATATCAAGAAGCAAATTCAATAGTTACTTGACAAAGGGGTCATCAGGCCTAGTACATCTCCTTATGGGTCTCCTATTGTCTTGGTTCTAAAGAAGGATGGTACATGCCGCATGTGTCTATATTTTAGAGCTTTGAAAAAATCATGGTAAAGAATCGTTATCCTCTTGCTCGTATTGATGATTTACTAAACCAATTAAAGGATGTTGTATATTTCACTAAGTTAGATTTGAGAAGCAGTTATCATCAGATCAGGATTGTTGAAGGTGATATTTGGAAGATTGATTTCAAGACAAAAAAAGATTTGGTTAAATGGTTAGTTATGCCATTTGGGCTTTGCAATGCTCCTGGAACATTCATGAGAGTTATGAATGATGTGTTGAGAATGTTGTCACTTACTGCAAAATGTGCTTTCATCTCTCCAAACAGTAAATGAGCAGAGAAGTTTGCATTCATCTTCCAAGCCTCAAAAGGACTCAAAGCCCAAATTGGACCCTCTCCATTGGAAATTCCTCTAAACAAGCTTTCCAACGATATGTGGAAGTCCAAAAATGGACTCCTCGATCAAAATTTATAGTCTTCTAAAGTTTCAAGGATTGAAGCCTTGTGAAGGCATATCAAAATATCGGAGATCGAAATATCGCAACATCAGAGATATCGGAGATCGTATATCAGAGGTCGAGCATACCAGTGCATCACAACATCAGAGCATCAAAATATCAGTGATTGCATGTCGGAGGACCAATGCATCAGAGCAGGCAATATCAGAGCGCGAAATAGATCAGCACATCGCAATATCGCAACATCGAAACTTCTAAACATGTGAACCTTTAAAAAAATTGTGATATGGGAAAAGTTTCGATAGTGTTAAAAACCATCAGGGAGTGTCGATAAGGATTAACAAATGTTTTCATCGCAAAACCAAAGGTGGGCGAACCCTTTTCTCTCTCCTCTAGCGGCACACGTGGCAGCAAGTTTTGGCATTTTGAGGGGCCTATGGGGACAAATCAAGGTGACACATGTCACCACTCATGAGGTGCCATGTGGAAATGATGACATCATATCAAAGGTCGCATATTGGAAGTGCAAAATATCGCAACTCCCATGTTAATCCTCTGATCAAAAACTTCCTATGAGGGGGCTCTCATATTGAGCTAACACGTGGTCAAGAAAAGTTTAAAGAACCAAGGGGTGCAAAGCACTTTACAAAGGAAGAATGGCCCCCAACGGGAGTCTAAACGCTCTAGCACATCAATGCTAAACAGTCTTTCACTGCCCTCTGTCCCATGGAGAAAAATCAAAAGGGGCTAAAAAAAGGGGCTAACGACATCAGAACTCGTTGTTCTCATAATTTTTGTTAAGAATAAGTTTCTGATAAGGAATAGCTCTGATATAACACTATTTCAATAATACAAGACATATTGGGCTTCGATAGTGTAATAAAAAAGAGCTACGAGATGGATGAGTTGGTAGCTATGATTCCGCGACACCACTAAGGCCACCACGACTAATCGCTCCCAACTCCAGAAAGTGGGAAGTTCAAGCGGTTAAGAGGAAAGAGACAGGAGAATCGACCAAGTATCCGAAGAAGAGAAACGTGGCAGAGACATGGCATGATTAGAGGCAATCACAGGAATGGTAGGAATATTTTTTTCGACCATAATTCAGTTTTCCTTATTTCTTTTATTCTGTAATTTTTGTATTTTAAAGAAAGGAATTGAATCCTTCGTAATCATTTAAACAATAGAGACTTCGCATGCCGAGACAACTAGTCGATCAGACAGCTGGATCTCGATAGAGATATTTTGTAACTGTTGTTCAAGCTCTCCCTCTCCTTATAAAAAGAGGGAAGAAACACTTAACAAAGGTTCTGGAATTCTGCACCCAACAGGCCAGAATTTTTTGGTTCCAATTTGGTTCAATTTTTTTTTTCATGAGGGACTTGAGCGATACAATTGCTAAATGTAATTTATTGGTTATTTGGACTAAATGAAACTATTTTGTTGATTCCAATCAAAGCAATGTGCAGTATGTTTTCCCCTCTGTATATCACTTCATGTATGTCTTTCCTCTTCTAAAATCGTGTAATGAAGTTGTTGGTTTCACTCTCATTTATGGTTGTATGTTTGTTGCTAAGTAGTAATAGTACATGTGTTAATTACATATTTACGTGTGTTATTTGATAGCCAACCGTACCTCTATGTAAACATAGATTCACCTATGCTAATTGGTGACAAATGTATTCATGAGTCATAGAGCTTGAGACCTTAATTTGCACTCCACTTTTTCTGCCTTTTCACCTCCTCACTCTTCCACATTTCTGCTAGATATTGCTGCTTAGGATTCTCTTCTATGTCCGGCCCTCTGCATCAATTTCCCTCATTTCCTTCCTCCTATTCACCTATACTACAACACCAATATTAAGTTCCCTATTGTTGTGTTTCGGCCACCAGAAACAAGACATTTTTCTTTGAGATTGGCCATATTTACCCCTTGAGTATTTAGATCTATGTGTTTGCTTGAGTTTACCTTGATGAAGGACTATTGAACCAAGCCCCTGAATTATCTCTTTTCAAACTATGTGACATATGGAGTGTAGCAGAAATCCCTACTAATAATCTTCAAAAGCACTCCTCTCGAATTCCCTAGGTACTGGTCTCCTATCAACCTAGAGACTGTCTCTAGGAGGATTCTATATCTTCTGAAGAACTTGTGTGACAAGAGATAGAAAAAGCTACAACATATTTCTGGCATCATTTATGGGGAACGAATCAGAATATTTTTCCCTGGGTTGAAGATCTCTCATCTTGGTGACTCCACTATTTGAATCGTATTGTAAACATCTTGGCAACTCCATAGTTTGAATATTATTGTAAACACCCTGGCAACCCCACTATCTATATCCTTATTTGATCATCATGGCTTTCAAGAGGCCTCATACTCGCTCTGATGCTAAACAACAGAAAACTTCCCCTACATCTGAACTTGAGATCACTCACCTAAAGGGGTTTTCAAAATGGCCATTCCTGCATTCTTGGCCAACAAATTTTCCCCACTAGATTTTTCTCCAATTTCTAATTATCCCCATCATGTCCCTATAGTTCATGAATGGTATACCTATTTGCCTACATTGAGTGGAAACACAGATAGAAGGCCAGACCAACACCTCAAGGATTTTCAAGAATGCATGGAACAACAGGGTATTGTTTTTGAAGAAGTGAAAACAAAATTGTTCATGTATTCTTTAGATGAAGAAGCTAGATTTTGGTACAGAACAATACCTCATGGTAGCATATCTTCCTTAAAGAGCTTTCACATAGCATTTAATCATTATTACAAAATATTTATATCCACCGGATGCTCTGTTTGAATATTGTTGTGCACATTTTAATGTTGAAAATATTTCTGAGGTTAATGATCCTATAAAAGATATTTGTGGGGCTCCACTCCAAGAACATATCTACTTGCATCAAGAAGAATCATCCAACGATCAAGAAAGAGAAGAAGGAGACATCATTGAGCTACAACCAAACTCTCATAGATATTATTCTGCTAAATTGTATGATTCCCCTTCTTACGATTCATATGACTTCGATGGGATGTTGAGCAAGGAAAGACTACAACAGTCCCAGCCATGGGAAGATGCAGAAAAAGATGAGGTCGACCATGAGGTTAACGAGGAGGCTCTAGTTTACAATTTACATCCTTCACCTGGAGAACAATTTCAAGAACCTTCTCCAATCTATGATTAATATGATTCAGAGGAGTATAAGATGGTTGCAGACTTTCAAAAGGATTTGCTTACAAATAAGTGGGGAGAAGATTACCAACAACAACTTCTTCAAGAGGAGCCCAAAGTTGAAGAGCCAAGCAATGTCTGTGGCTGCCTATTGTAGAAATATTCCTCCCTGGAAACTATTCAAGAAAGGGAGACAACTATAAATTTTTCTCATCAGTTCCATGATCTAGTAGCTGACTACATGGCATCTTTCTTTGGCCTGCAACAGTATACATCAATTCCAAGGTATGTGTCAAATTTTTGGTCTGAAGTTCTTATGGGGTGCATGCCTATTTTAGTCACTGATTTTCAAGAACACAACCCAATTAGAAGGTTCATGGAGGAGATTAAAAGAGCTGAGCATCAACTATCAAGTTGGGGGCACATATCAAAATTTTTGTCCAAAGATTTTATGTGGTACATGCCTGTTTTAATTGTTGAATTTCTAGAGAACGATGGCATAAGGTCCAGTACTCTGATGTTGAGATGGTATCATTGGAAGGTTGACTTCACTTGGGTGAATTGAGCCTTGTACATAAGTAGGAGTTGTACATAAATAATCTCACTAAGTGAGCATTTAATTTCCAGATTTTAGAGCTTGCAATTCTACATTTCAGTATTATGAGGAAAAGACTACCAACAAATAAAGTTCCATGGATATTTTTTGGTTTTATAGGTTCAATTTATTTTTGACTCCATGTCCAATGGTGAAGGCTACTAGTCTACATGTTCTCATCACCTTGGCAGCAAGGCACTATCCCCAGTTGGAGCCAATTTTGTCACTTACTGCAAAATGTGTTTTCAGTTGTCCAAAGATAAAATGAGCAAAGAATTTTTCAATCATATTCCAAGCCTCAAAAGGACTCAAAGCCCAAATCGAACCCTCTCCATTGGAAATTTATCTGAACAAGCTTTCCAACGATATGTGGAAGTCCAAAAATGGACTCCTCGATCAAAAGTTATGGTCTTCTAAAGTTTTAAGGATTGAAGCCTTGTGAAGGTCAGAAAATTGGAGATCACAATATCACAACATCAGAGATATCAGCGATCACATAACGAAGGTCAGACATACCAGCGCATCACAACATTAGAGCATCAGAGTATCAATGACCGTATGTTGGAGGACCAATGCATCGGAGTGGGCAGTATCGGAGCTCAGAAGAGATCAGCGCATCGCAATATCACAACATCGGAACTTCTAAGAGTGTGAACCTTTAAAAAAGTTGCAATATGAGAAAGTATCTGATAGCGTTCAAAACTGTTGGGGAGCAACGATAAGGATTAACAAAGGATTTCATTGCAAAAGCAGAGATGGGCAGACCTTTTCTCTATCCTCTAGCCAAACAGGAGGCAGCATATGACTGGTTCTGATAATGACACATGGCAGGAAGTTTTGGCATTTTGAGGGGCCTATGGGGATAAATCAGCGTGACATTTGTCACCACTCATGAGGTGCCACATGGAAATGATGACATCATATCAGAGGTTGCATATCGAAAGTGCAAAATATCGCAACTTCTGCATTAATCATCTTATTAGAAACTTCTGATGAGGGGGCTCCGATATTGGGCTAGCGCATGGTCGAGAAGAGTTTAAAGAACCAAAGGGCACAAAGTACTTTACAAATGAAGAATGGCCCCCAACAGGAGTCTAAACGCTCTAGCACCTCAATGTTAAGTGATCGGTCACGGCCCTCGGTCCCATCGGGGAAAATAGAAAGGAGCTAAACAAAAGGGGCCAAGGACAATGGAACTCGTTGTTTTTGTAATGTCTATTAAGAATATAGTTTCGATAAGGCATAGCTCCAATATAATACTATTGCAATAACGCAGGAAATATTGGGCTCTTATAGTGTAATACAGAGAATTTATGGGATGGATGAGTCTGCCACTGTGACTTCGCAACACCACTAAGGCCACCATGACTGATTGTTCCCAACTCCAAAAAGTGGGAATTTCAAGCGGTTAAGAGGAAAGTGACAGGCAAATCGGTCGAGTAGCTAAAGAAGAGAATTGTGGCAAAGACGTGGCTTGATCAGAGGTGATCACAAGAATGGCAAGGAGATATTTTCCTCAGTCATCATTCAGTTTTTCTTATTTCTTTTATTCTATAATTTTTGTATTTTAAAGAAAGGAATCGAATCCTTTGTAATCATTTAGACAATAGAGCCTTCGCATGCTGAGACAGCTAGTCAATCAGACAGCTGGAGCTCGGTAGAGATATTTTGTAACTATTTTTCAAGCTCTCCCTCTCCTTATAAAAAGAGGGAAGAAACACTTAACAGAGGTTCCAGAATTCTGCACCCAAGAGGCCAAAATTATGTGGTTCCAATTTGGTTCAATTTGCTTGTTCATGAGGGACTTGAGTGATACAATTGCTAAATGTAATGGACTGGTGATTTGGACTCCATCTTGAAGGATTAATGAAACTGTTTTGTTGATTCCAATCAAAGCAATGCACAGTATGTTTTCCCCTTTGTATATCACTTCATGTATGTCTTTCCTCTTCTGAAATCGTGTAATGAAGTTGTTGGTTTCACTCTCATTTATGGTTGTATGTTTGCTACTAAGTAGTAATAGTACATGTGTTAATTATAGATTTACTTGTGTTATTTAATAGCCTATAGTACCTATATGTAAACATAGGTTTACCTATGCTAATTGGTGACAAATGTATTCATGAGTCATAGAGCTTGAGACCTTAATTCGCGCTCCACTTTTTCTGCATTTTCACCTCCTCACTCTTCCACATTTCTGTTGGATATTGTTGCTTAGGATTATATTCTATGTTCAACCCTCTGTATCAATTTCCCTCCTTTCCTTCCTCCTGTTAACCTATACTACAAAGCCAATATTAAGCTTCCTATTGTTGTGTGTCGACCACAAAAACCAAGACATTTCTCTTTGAGATTAGTCATATTTACCCCCTAAGTATTTAGATCAATGTGTTTGCTTGAGTTTACCTTGATTATGGACTATTGAACCAAGCCCTTGAATTATCTATTTTCAAACTACGTGACATGAGAAGTGCAACAGAAATCCATGTTGATAATATTCAAAATCACTCCTCCCGGATGCCCTAGGAACTGGTCTCCTATCAACCCAGAGGATGTATCTAGGAGGCTTATATATCTTCTGAATCACTTGTGTGACAAGAGATAGAAATAGCTACAACAGAGACCATTCTTTGATTATTTTGTCATAGTATACTTAGATGATATTGTGATTTTTAGTAAGACTCGTGAAGAGCATGTTAAGCATGTTAAGAAAGTTCTAGATGCCTTGAAAAGAGAAAATTTGTATTTGAAGATGTCTAATTATGAATATGGGAAAACCTCTTTAGTTTATTTGGGTCATATTGTAGGAGGGGGTGAATTGAAGATTGATCCCTTAAAGGTTGAAGTCATTGTGAATTTGCCTAAACCCAACAATGTAACAAAGGTTATGAGTTTTTTGGGAGAAACCCAATATTGGAGAAAGTTTATTGCTAACTTCTTATCTATTGCAGCTCCATTGCATGCTTTGACTAGTGTGAAATAGGTCTTTCAGTGGGGAGGCAAGCAGTAGAAAGCCTTCAATACATTGAAAGATAAAATCAGTACAACACCAATTCTTGCACTTCCAAATCTTAAGCAACCATTTGAGATTCAAATTGATGCAAGTGATTGTTCCATGGAAGCAGTTTTGATGCAGCATGGTAAGCCTATTTGTTATCATTCTGAAACATTTACCAATGAAGTAATTAACTATCCAACTTATGATAAAGAGTTTTATCCTTTGGTACAAAGCGTGAAGAAATGGAAGCATTATTTGATGGGTGAGGAAACTATTATTCATACTAGCCATCAACCTTTGCAATATTTACAATCGCAAACCAAGCTACAACAAGTTAGACATTTCAGGTGGATAGGATTTCTACAGCAATTGCATTTGGTAATTAGGTACGAGAAAGGTATATACAACAAAGTTGTTGATATGTTGGAAAGGCCTATTATTAATGCATATGTAATTCTTAAGCATAACTCAATCATTATGCATGAAATTTATATTGAACAGTATTCTCAAGATGATGATTTTAAAGATGTTTATGCGACTTGATTCAAAGAAATCACATTGAAGAGTTGGATTATCATGTTCATAACAATATGTTGTATCATATTGGAAATGTATGTGTTCCATAGGGTGAAAGAGAAAATGTCATACGGGAAGCCCACACTTCTCTTATTAATGGTCACTTTGGTGTAAGCTTGATTATGAAAGTGTCCTCTTCAGATGTCGATCGTGCTTTGAGACGGGGCATCTAGCCAAAAATTGCCCAAAAGCCTCTGAGAAAAATTTTGTTAGAAAAAACCACCACAGATCTACATGGTGGGAAGGAGCACAAAAAGAACACTACACTGTCATCAAAGAAGAATATTCTAGAGAAAACTCTGAGTCACAAGAAATCAAGGAAGAAGGAAACAACTCTGAAAGCAAGCAAGGAGAAAGCCCGCCCCAACAAATCAACATTTATGAGGATTTGAATACCGCAGAAAATAAATCTTCATTTAACAGCAAAGCAGATCTCCTAAACCAAACTTCTCCGACTATAGATCGCGAAGCTAAGACACCAATGTCCCAAGAACCAGAAGAGATGAAGGAGATGCAAGACAAAGGAAGTTGGAAGACCGTAGAGAAAAGAAAGAAAGCTACAACACCAATCTCGCCAAGAAAGACGAGGAGCCAGACAAGTAAAAATTAAGAAAATTGTAGGTCCGATAGACCAATTTGGTCTCAGTGGACGTTAACCATCATCATCATCATCATCATCAACAAATTCAAAGGTATTGTTATTGGCCTCGTATGAATGAAAGTGTTTCAAGATATGTAGGAGGATGTTTCATGTGTGCTACTAGCAACCCTAGCAATAGGAAATTGGGTTTGTACACTCCAGTTCCTATTCCTTCTGATCCTTGGGAAAGTATTTCTATGGATTTTGTAGGAGGACTACCTATGTCAAACAAAGGTCATGATTATCTTTATGTTTTTTGGATCATTTTAGAAAAATGTGTGTGTTGATGCCATGTAAGAAACATGTTACAACTGAATATAGCGCAAATATGTTCTTCCAAATGTATGGATACACTTTGGGTTGCCCACTTATCATTTCTTATCGAGATTCTCAATTTATCGAGAAATTTTGGTCAATCTTATGGGAAATCATGGACACCAAGTTGAAGAAGAGAACAACATTTCATCCACAAATTGATGGCCATAAAGAAGTGGTAAACATAATAGTAGTACATCTCCTTTGTGGATACTACATCAAGAATCCTAATATTTCGGATGAACACTTACATTACATCGAATATGCCTACAATAAAGCCAAGCAGTATTCAACCCAGACATCTCCATTTGAATCATGCTTGGGATATTTATGAAAATCTCCCTTAAATTTTATCTTTGGGAAATATGTTGTGGTGGATGGACACAGTGATATAGACAAAGCCAAGTGTTTCATTGAACATTTTCAATTAGTGCATCATATGGTAGAGAGTTGGAGAAGAGTCAAGCCAAGTACAAGGTGAGACATGACAAGCATCATTGTAACCACAACTTTCCAATTAGATTTGCCACCATACATGCAAATTTATGTTGTTGTGAATGTGGAAAAGTTGAGATTATATGAGCCTCCTATGATTGAAGATCAAGGAGAGAATATTCATATTCCATCCATAGAAGATTTTTCTCCTCAATACTTAGAATAATTGTAGCAAGATACTATTCTTGGCAGGAGGATAAGGACTTCACGTGGAGGCAATGTGGAGTATCTTCGTGTGGGGCTCAAAGGAACTAATCCAATTAAAGCTAGGTGGATTGAGATCGGAAAAGTGAGGGAGTTGTACCCTCACTTACTTGCTAAGTAAAAAATAGACTTTTGGTGGTCCAAAAGCTTCCAGTAGGAAGGAATGATCTAGGGGATCAAAATATGATCAAAATTTAAAGTGCTCAAAATTGCTCAAAACCGACGCCACATCATATTATTCTCTGTCCTAATTCCAATGCCACTTGAATTGCCTCAATCCGACATTGTATGAGAAAGTTATGATGTTCTGAATTTTTTGCCAAACAACTAAAAAGTCAAACAATAGGGTTGACTGGGTTGCTGACTGGGCAAGTTATACGCTTATGTCAGAAACTCACTGGGCAAGCATAGTTGGCGATACAAGCCAATCCCATGCTACCATGTGGTAGTACCATACATGACTGGTTGGCACATTTTCATTGGTTGAAGAGTTATGGTAAGGGCCAATCACGGAGTGACACGTGACCCAATCCCAGGGCACCATGTGGCACTCTAGGAGAGGCCAAAAGTTTGTTATGTAAATTGGTCTACCCACCGAAGTCGAACCCGTGACCTGTCGAAAAATAAACAAACGCATTACCAATATACCAAACAATGGTGTTTGATATATTATAATTACCGAATTTATTTAAATTCAACCCGTTGGAATGGTGGTGGGCAGGGTGGGGCACTTGGCCCCAACCCCCAGTTCTATCGGTAGCATGTGACCATTCAACGTGGTCAAGGGGGTAGACCAGGTGGCACCTCGCCCATGCCGGTCCCATGAACATTATGTGACCAAAGGCCGAGATGGTGGGAGAGGAGTAGTGGGGGCAGGCGGTTAGCCCAGGCCCTTGGCCATATGTCTCCAAGTGACCACGTTCAAGGGCTAATGTTATGGTGCTAAGGGTTATTGTCACAATTAAGTAGGCAACATTTTGCGCCTAATTCAACAGGTGTTCTGTCGGCGCCAGGCAAATTTGTCACTCAACAGTTGGCGGAAAGGCAAAATACATTGAATAGTTGGCTAGTTTTGTAGAATTGCAAGATAGATAGTAGAGCTTGGTTCCAAGAAGCATATCTTGCTCATTTTTTTAACCTTTTTAAGCTCAAGAAGAGCCTAGATAGGGTTTTTTGAGTATTTTTGACACAATGGCAGTGTCATTTTTGCAATTTGAGTTATGTAAACTGATGTAATTTCATATTTGTGCATATAATTTAAAGGCCCAACATTGGAAGCTGGACCCGAAGACGTAGCTCAGGAGGGGTGAACTTCGTCAGCAAATTTTTTCTTGTATGATGTTGTTCATGATATATTTTTCTCTATTTTATTTCTGCAAACTTAACTAAAAACACTAAGTTTATGTGATTTTGCAAATTGATCCATTGCCCACAAGACAAGCTTTCTTGCAAACATTTTATGAAACCTTCAAGTTTTTAATTTTAGATCACCTCGTCAGGCCTACCTCAGTATTGCTCATTTGCACACATTCTCTCATCACTCTATGCATCCTATCATTATTTCCCCTCACATACCCTATGCTCTATTTCATGTTGTCACTTCGCATGCATGACCTCTTGACTCTTCTGCATAGTTGGTAGTAGGAAAATTACATTCATTTATCATGTTTGTACACTCTCCTTGTGCGGCCACTTCCTCTTGTACCGATTTTAATATACCCACAAATGAAGGAGGAGAGGACAGATTTCCTTTACAAATATGCATCCAGAGACACAAGGAGAGGGAAATAAAGAAAAAAATAAATCTTACTACTAGGTTGGTCCAAGCAGAGATCTTGAGTTATTTTGAGTTTTTTGTGTTAACATGGTTTGTTTTACTTTATATTACTTATACTTTTCATACTTTGACATTGGTATATTTTGGGATAGCACTTTTCATGGCTATGGTACATATTTTTATGATGATGGGATACACAAGTTAGTTAAATATGCTTGATTATATATGTGTTTATGAATGATGATTCATTTTATGCACATGATTATTATGATGTTGGTGTTAGCAATAATGTCATATTTTAAATTTATGGAGTTACAAGGTTAATATGGATACTATGGACATATTTTAGCACCCCACCTACTTTATAAAATTAAATATTTAAGAAATAATCCCTCCTAAATGCATTCTCTCGATTAAAAGAAAAGACATTTATCTTAACACATAATTAGTTTAAAAACAATTTATCCCTCCAACCACCTAAGGGAGGTATAAAACTAGATTGAAGGCAAGGAAGGAAGAGAGTAAAAAAACTAGTGAGGAGATTTATGCATAAGTTCTAGAAGTTGTCATTTCTTCCTCTGATTTATTATTTCAAAAGTAATAGAGCTTACCTTTTTCGTGATGACAGAAATCCTTTCAGGAGTGACAAGGGGTAAAGTGAGCTCACCTAATTTCTAGTCTTTTCTTTAGGTTGTTTTTATTTCTTGCATTAATTATGTTGTTAGAAGGTCTGGTATTTCTTTACATTAGTGCTAATTTATATGATTTTTGCATAAACATTGTTGTCTAGTCTTATGAAAAAGAGTCCATGTTGCCTAGCACTATATCTTACTTTATTGTTTAACATTATGGTGTCTATTGTATGAGTTTTGTTACATTGTAGACACTCTTAAGTGATTTCTGGTTCTGATTTTCACATAAATCGGGTGAAACAACAAGTTGTACTTACATTTTGGTCAATAGAATCAACATTCTTGATAGTTGATATATTTAGCATGCTTTCTCTATTTGTTGTGTATTTTCTGATTTTTTAAGACAAATTTTTCTTATATTTATGGCAGAAAGACGTTATTAATTTTTATATCAAATCCTAACAAGTGCCTGTACAGTCTTATGGTTGATAGGGCGTGATTTTTAAGAAATCAGCTTACAAAGTGACCTATTTATTTGTTTCCATTTTGCTATAATTTCATTTGATTAACATACATCAGTACATGTAATTATTTGGTTGGCTTCCTTTTTGTTTATCATACTTTGATAATCAATTTTCTTAGAATTCATTGTACAAATCTACATGAACAGTTTTCTTTCTTTTATTTGTAAAAATATATTATAAATAATTTTAGTGTAAATTTTAGGCATTAAACCTCGTGCCTAGTCCCACTATCTCACTAACCTAGTGAGATTTGAGTGTGCCAGTAGCGAAGCTTAAAGCTCTGCTTGTCAACATACTTTTTGGCAACCATATTGGGGAGCAATTAATATGTCCTTGTTTATTAATCTTTTCGTTTACATAACCATTCAATCCCCTAATAAACTAGATCTCCAAAATCAGTGGTGATCAGAGTATTTCACATTCATTACTTAATTTCATCCTTGATAATGCACACACTCTTACTGAATTAGAGCAGGCTTGGGCCATTATAGCATGAGATATTGAATTGCAAGAAAGAAGAGAAGCCATAGAAATGCATCTTAGAGATTATGCCAATTGTAGGTAGTTGTCTTATCACCAATGAGTCTCATGTTTCTAAAAGGATCAATGCACTAAGCCCTGAATATAAACCCTTGGATTAAGTCCAAAGGCAAAAGGAAATCCTTTCCACCCAAACCCAGCTTCAATTTTATCAAAACTTTATCTTTTCTTCTAGGACTACTTCCCCCTCTCGAAGAATCATGTCAAGAACACAAACATTCTCTCAATATATTTACTCATCCACATCATCTTCATCAATTGCCCCATATTCTATTCAAATTGGCAGCCTTTACTCTTCATTTAATGCAATTCAATTTACAACAACCCCTCCGAAGGTAATTAGAAAATACGATTTGTTTCAATTCAAAGAGGAATTGAATGCCACCCCTTGGAATGTATCTTCTCCCCTCAGCCTTACACCCACAAATACCCCTTTTCCTGAATTTAAAGATCACCTCCCTAAATATTTAGTCGATGGCACTATCATGACTAATGAGCACTTAATTGTGTTTTCCAATGCCTTCCACAACATCAATGCCATGATAATGATACACGCATGTGGATATTTGTGAATTCCTTAGAAGAACAATAACTGTTTTTTTTAACTCCCCCATAAATCCTTCTCCACTTAGATGGGGCTTTGTTATTGGTCTAAATCCACTTATGGTCAGCCCCAAAGCCCTGTGGATATCCTTCATGAATATAATAATGTTTCCTATACCAAAGGAGAAACCATTAAATATTTCAATCTTCATTTCTCTAAGTTATATAATCATATCATGAGTATCATCGGGCCACAAAACCAAGCGGCCATGATGCATTATTATAGTACCTTGCCTCCCACTTACCATCACAGGTTAGAGGGAAAAAATGTTGATAACCTAGGATTCACCTTGCAGATATGCTTGGAATCTGAGGAGCAATTATGTTGCATTAGTATTCCACTCAAATATTCAATAAATCAATCTGAGATATCTTCTATTCTTCAACTCATGGAAGACATGAGAAATAGTTTGATATATTTTGAGAAGAAGATTACGGTGAAATTGCGTGTTGAAGCTTCTACTTCAACAACCATTAGAAAACCCCCCAGGAATATCATCCTAACACCCTTCTATCATGGCCATGGTGCAAATTTTGTGAGGAGTACCATGAAGAAACGACATGTTAGGTTCAAAAGAGTGTGCAAGAGATAATTTTTGGAAAAAGAATTGATCCCACAGTTTCTACCTTGGATTGGGCGGGTGATAATGAATTCATGATGGATGAAACAAGGAGAAATTATAGAGATAGTAATTCCATAAATCAACCATCCAAGGAGGCTAATAGCCAAAAAAACTCAAATGTCTCCACATCACATCTGAATGTAAATTCCTCCACTTCTTCCTCTTTAATTGCTTCTCGTTTTAATATTTTGAAGCGAACGACCAACATCAACATTGATGTTACATTGCTTGATATGGTTGCAATTCTCGAATACAAACAACACTTGAAAAACTTTCTTGAAGGGGAAGGACATGCTCTTAAATAAATAAATAAAAATAAAAATTGCTATAAATAATTCCTAAAATTTTGTTAAAATCCCTCTTCTTTATGTCTTGATGAAAGTATGCAATAAAATCACTAATTATTTCCTAGTTGATGGCAAGTCAAGGCCTAATATCATGCCTAAATTCATTATTGAGGAATTAGGTCTACAATGTTATTAAGAGAAGCCCAAGAAAATGGTGGCTTATAATAATTCTCAACAACGAACATAAGTGATATCAAATATGTTAGATTGGTATTATGTGTTCATCCTGCAATTTGAACGACCTGTAACAAATTTATGGATATACTAGTAAGAAATTATTCAATTATTCTTGGTAGAGACTGGCAAACAAGGACAAGCAGATACTCATCATTGAATGGCATGAACGGGATCCTCCCGAAGTATGGAAAAACATAATTGTCTTATGAGAATGGAGAATCACACCTTACATTGACAATTTTTCGCAACCCCGTGTCAATTATGTTGAAGAAGATCTGGGCATTTATTCTCTTTTTACCAAATAACAATCTCCTCCTCTTTCCCCTGTAAACCAAGACAATCAAGTCTGGAATATGCACTTTGATGTTTCATCTTCCAATGAAGGAAATGGTGCAAATGTCGTGTTATATTCCCCTCTTGGTATGATTCACCATTTTTCCTTCCAACTTGAGTTTGAATGCACTAACAACATCGCTAAATTTGAAGCTCTACTTTTAGGCATTAAGCAATCCCTTAACTTTGGTTGTAAGCATTCAACCATTTTTTTTTATTCTCAAATCATTGTTAATTTGATCAAAAGGATCTACTCTGCTTCTAAAAAATTAATCAAGAGATACACTCAAGCTGCTTAGAACAAAAAATCTTTGAATTTCTTTCTTTTAATATCACTCGTATTTGTAGAGAATTCAGTGATTTGTCAGCTCATTTAGCTATGTATTCTTATAGTCCCCAAAGGAAGCTTTTACCCGAGAGACCCAATTGTATTTTACAATCGCTATACCAACCTCATTTTCTAAATAACAAAGAATATTGGCAAGTGTTCTTAGATTATGAGAGTATTTTCTCATTCATTCAGGGGCAACTTACTGCTAAGAAGGATATTATTTCTCTTAATAAAAATAAATACCCAAAAGGGTTATCTCCTCTTGAGAATTATTTCTCTCCTCATGATGTATCTAATAACAAATAAATACTTAAGGAGGAATAAAAAATAAAAATATTCGAAACCATACTACTGGATATTGGAAATCCACGTGACCCCAAGGTCTTATGAGTAATTTTCCAATGTCTTGATGATAATAAAAAATGGATATATTACATGAATTTAGAGAAGTCCTTGCTTGGTCATATAAACCTTTCTAGATTTCTTTACTATGTGTGTGGTGCGAGGATGTCCAACTTTTCGAGTGGACACTCCACCCATCCTCGAGGACCAAATCAAGCAAAATGATCCTTGAGGATGGGTGGAGTGTATGCCCAAAACATTGGACACAATCCTCGCACCATACACACAGTAAAAACATCTATAAATATTGTTATTATGATTATGGATTATGGAAGCCTACATGCCATATAAATGTTCTCATAATTTTCAAAATGGTATCTCTATCAATACAAGCAAGACAGGAACCTGTAAGTTTCCCACATGAGTGGAAATTATGAGTTATCATATAGATTCATTGCCTTCTTGAGTCACTTTCATTGTTGAACATATTGGACAAACATCTAACTTAGTACTGATCAGGAAAATAAATCACAAAGTACTTTTTTGCAATGACTTACGTACCTCTAATGCATCAAGTATTGAAATTAATTTTCCTCTCCCCTACATGGACAAGGGATGAAATATCTATTTCATTGTATTTTATGTACATATTTTCACTTTTACAATTTTTGGAATTATCTTGTTTCTACTCTTTTTATATTTTCCTTTCAAAGCATTATTTTTTCTATTTTTGTTTGCTTTTGTTGCTTTCTTTATACTACTTATCTCTATTAATAAGTACATTGTTGTTTTCTCTTCCAAATCTGGGCCCTTTTTATAAGATTGACAAAGCAGCTAATCCTAAATTTTATGCTAATGACTTCTTATTAGGTGCATATATTATAAAGAAAGAATGAGCAGTGACTATATATTGGTTCACAAAGGTGATGTTATTGAAACTTAACATTTCTCAACATTTTTTCTATCCAAAAACATATCAGGTCATGCCATGTCTCATCATCTTGTGTCCCACGCTTCATGCCTACATGACAACATGCTTACCCTCTCTCACTACTTAAAGCTATGTTTTCATTTTAACAAACCTAGAAAATTCCAAGTTGTGGCCTATATACACAACCCACCTCCTAAGAAATATTTAATGCCTATAAAAGAAATTAAGATCTTAAACATGTAGTTGGGGTCCTCAAGAGAAATAAGTAGTATCAATATCATTTGTATAGTTTGATTTATTTTTGTACACTTGGCACTACAAAGAAGTTTTGTATTGCCTTACATATGGTTGTATCTACAGCATATACATGGTTCAAAAAGGCTAATTATTGTGGTAATATTAGCACATTCGTGGTTTCAAAGTTGTGATATCCTCTTATGAATTCGATGTATTTACAATTTTGAAAAATACAGGCATGTTATCATCATACAACAAAAATTCATTGTCTCTCATAGAATGATCATCACTTTTGATAACACCTTGTAATGGCAACTGAAAGGAAAAGATACCATGATCTCATTTAGTTATTAAGGGTTGATCTATTGATCATACCATAAGAGATATAAGCACAAGGTCTATATGGTGAAGCCTTGCGCCCCTCACCATTGATACCCATACAATATAATGGAATTTGGTTAAGAGCTTCAATTATATATACATGGAATCAACACAAAAAAAAATTGGTTTTATAATGTTTCATGTCGTAACATGTGGTATGGGCTTGTATGCATATCCACCCTGTGTATCAAGGACAAGATGTAAAATTCAATATTAATATTGATTTCCAACTTCACGATCTTGGGCCCTGAGACCACTGATGGCTCTCAACCCTAGTCCAAACAGTTCTATGTGTACATTGCACTAGCATGGTGACATGGCTACGACTCACTTATGTGACCCTACGTCTTCCCATATTAACCAATGAATGCACATAGTGTAGGTTCAACCATACCATGATATGGTTTGTTACGAACTCAATTAACTGCAGCCATGCCCCGGGATCATATGGAGGGAGATTCACCATTAAGCCCTGATAACGACGAGAGTTAACCCCCCGGAAAATGAGCAAGTATGAAAAACGGTTAAAGGCAAGTCTATTAACCCATTTCTCAAGTCATTATTTCAAAGAAAACCATGTTAAGCATTGAGAGGCCAATCTCGCACTGCGAAAACTAGGGAAACCGACTGCAACCAATACATAAGTGGTTTATATTCACATTTATAGGTATGACATGCAATGGTTACTTCTCTCATGTTCATAGTTTTAATTGAAAAAATATTACTTGTTTGGTTTTCTAGTTTGACGTGGTGTAAAGATTTAATCCCTCCCATCATTTTACTCTCCATCATTTTCTCACTAATTCACCTACTTGCATGAACTAGAATCTCCCTTATCCTCCCCTCTTCTCTCAGAATACTCTCTCTCCTCACTTTTATAGGAAATATGACTCTCTTAAACCATTCAACCCCTAAGATTTTTTGACTCAGGCATAGCCTATTTGAGTCACACGAACCTATCCCCAGAGTGCACCATCACGATAACCTCCAAAATACCCTGGCAGGATTGCAATACATAAATGAGTAATTAGAAGAAACATAATCATTGTTTCTGTTGTGCAACCTGAAAGTGATGAGCCCAAAGCAGAAGGTCATACTTGCTCCAGTATGTGAATGCATGTATATATGTCGTGGTTCATATCACGGAAAAATAAGTGATTGGAAACGTGTTTATTCTCTCAAGTTGTGTAAATATAACTCTTGACCTCCAATGATGAGCCATTCATAATGTTGCTCAAGTCATTTCACCCTATGAGAGTTAACCCATAGTCTCAGTCACATTTTATTTCCATCATCCTCCAAAAATCCCCATTGCCCTTTGACTCAGTCACACTATCAGGTTATGTTGTGTTACAACCATGTTTTCATCCTCTAAACTCTATACATCACAACGGTCACACTGATAAGAGCCCATACAAAGTGGGAAATAATGTTTTATTTAAATGATATGTAAATTATATATGTGAAAAAAAATTCCTACATATATTCAAATAAAAATATCCTCCCGTGTGCTAGGCTGGATCGGTTGACAGTTAAAGTTTCAATATGCCATTTTCTTTATATGACAATAAAAACCCCACATTCATATAAATTGGGTTTGTCGTTTAGAAACCATTACCTTATTATGGCAAGGCATAATTCACAACCATAATTTAAATTGATCTTTGCTCAGGCTGCATCCATTAACCACTTGTCATCCTTCACATATGATCTATCAGAAGCTCAATTCATTATAAAAGATTTTTTTTTATCTCACAACTTCTCTTTCATCCCCCTCAGTCTCATATCCACTAGCTTATGGTGGTGCGTACATATGCCAAATCAAGGTTCCCTTATGCAATACAAGCATTTCCATCGCATGACTCAAGGGATTTATGCTTTTAAAAGATCCTATGTGTGTGTAGCCCAATTTTAGTATACAGGTAGATCCACCCCTCCATTCCATACACAACATTTTTTGTGTCCCACGCTATAACGATGTACCTGTTAGCTTCACTGACAAAAGGCCCAAAATTGGGTCCATACATGTCCTAAAAATCTTCATAGTTGCTTAAAAATCATCCTTCGATTGAAATGAGCAAGGGAGGAAAGCCCTTGGAAGGGTTGAAAATCACTATTGGGAGGCGAAAACCAAAGGAAAACAGTGAAAAAACCCACAAATGCAGGCTTAAATAGAGAAGGAACAGCCATCGTTAGATCTGGCCGATCAACGGCCCAGATCTAGGTGGCTAATCGTAATCGGCCAAGCAGAGTGGGCAGGCTTAAAGTGGGCGGATGACACCGTCGATCAACAATCGTCGATGATCGGATCGGTGGGCCGCATCGGTAGGGAGCTATGTTATATAGATAAAGGGGCCCGGGCATTAAGTGATCAGCGATTGCGATCGGATCACATCGTTGTATCGCATTAGCATAATACATGGGGCGGGGCCTCCGCACATACATATGAGCGACCCAAAGAGCTAGACCCGATCGTGGTATATATGAAAATTCATATCTTTTTAGTTCTGTGCCCATGCATATTTCAATTTTTTTTATGTATTTTCGTTGTTTCAACGAAATACAAGGGAAGCTTGGCTAGTGCGATTATGATGAGCCCCAGACCTGATAGGGTCCAGGAAGAGATATATATAATATTTAAGGTCCACCAACGGTGATTTTCCCCTGTTTTTAGTGTTTTAGACATATTTCAAAACACAAAGGAAAAGTCAAAACATGCAGGATTTTTGGCGAGCCGTGGGCGGTAAGTGGTTTGGGCCGAGCTTCGCTCGATGCCATACAGTGGCTGCCACGTGTCCAATACAAGGAGAGAGAAAACCGCCCTCATCGAGCGGTTAAATCTAGTACAAAGGAGGTGCCCAAATCACCATTGGATCTGGGACTCCCAGATCGACAGCGGAGATGGGTTGTCATTACAGAGGCGGACCCAAGAGGGGAATAAGCCATTTCTAAGGATTTCTTAAGTCCGAAAAGGATAGAGGTAGGCAGGATTTTCACAGTATCACTGCGTTTTCTGTTTTAAGCAGAAAACAGTCTTGTATTGACAAAAAGGGGCCATTTAGAGGGATATACGGGCTCGAAGACCCATTGCACCATATAACAAAGCCCAAGAGACATATTGCCGGGAAAAAAGAGTCTGGAAAGGGAAAGAGAAGAGCCATTCCACCACACAGACAGTGCAAAACTGAAGCATCAACAGACAACGCAGCTCATCCATAACAGCAGAATCAATTGTGGGGCATCTCTGGCACGAGAGAGCTCCCAGACAGCACAACAAATCACCCAAAAATATCTGAAAACTATTATTCCTCTGTTAGAAAGAGGGAAAACCCCCAATCCATGCTTGCCTTCAGGGAATCAAATAGTTAAGGGACAAGGGGGATAGATTAAGACTCTGATCCTTCTAGAGAGCCCAGGGGCATTGTAAAGGGCCTATAAAAGGCAGAAAACTAAATGTAATAGGGGTTCAACTCTTATAGATTATTCCTCCTCTGTTCATTCAAGCTTCTCACCTTCATTCTATGAAATATAAGCTTCTTTTTCCATTATATGTTCATTGTCCATTCTCTTTGCTATTCTATGCTTGCACTTGAACAGTTTGTTCATGTTTTCTTTATGTCCAAGGCCAGATAACTGTCATCTTATCTCTGCTTTGATATATTAAATCTACGAGCTTCTTTGCTGCCTGTAGCTAGCCATCCATATGTGGTCATATATGCATATGCCAGTACAGTCAGTATTCTCCATCTATCCATTGAATTTATAACTTATTGAGCATTAGTGGTCTAAAGCCTTGTATTGGTGAGAGTGTTCATGCATGCATTGTGTGAAAACAGAGTTGAAATGGTTATCTAACTTGATCCAAACCATCATTTATTCCAATAGTTCAGAGAACAATATTGAAGATTACATGTTACCAGGCATCTCCGAGCTGCAACCTAGGAGAGTTTCCTGGAGTGCTAACATAATTGGAAACTGAAGCTCAGCTTCCCTAGGAAACGACATAGATCCAGCTTTGATGATAGACAAAGTCTGGGCACCTTTTTGGTTGTAATCATCTATCTGGTGACTCTACTGGAGGCTGAACCTCTTGGAAACTCCACTTCATAGTTTTGGCTCAGTTTGTGAGGCATACTCGGAGAAATCCTCAAAAGCTACAAGCTGACCCAGTGCCTAACCCTGAAAAAATCATCAAAGAGAGAAAGGTATTGCAGAAAGGAGCATCAGGTTCAGGTAAACCTAAACAATATTCTATATCTCTTCAAGAAAATCCTGCAATAGGACAAATACATGTTGAGAATACAGATTCTAATGCTAACAATGAAGAAAAACTCTCAAAAATTCATAAGGTTCCTTATTCTTTAGGTTCTCCTTTTGTTGTAAGCCCAAAGGAAACCTCACCTCCTATCCATCATAGTCCTTTAGTCTTATTAGTCACTCCTCAACCCTCTGTCATTCAGAATTCCAATACTCTTTTAGCCACCACAGCTATGGCAGGTCCACAAGCACCTACCAAAATGGAAAGAATCATAGCTGCTAGGTATGGACCCCTACACTGCCCACTCCTTTGAATGCCATGCCTACTGGAGAATATCATAAATATAGGCCTAAGTTCACTGGGACTAAAGGTGTTACTGCTGAAGAACATCTTGAGTCATTTTATAGCTATGTTGATAATCTGGACATTAGTGAAGATGATGTGTGGATGAGAGTCTTTGTCCAAAGCCTAGATGGAGTGGCTATAAAATGGTTCAAAGAACTAACCCCAAGATCTATAGCAAACATTGAAGCTTTAGATGATGCATTCCTAAAGAATTAGGGGGATAAGAAAGATCTCCTCTACTACCACACTGAGTTTGGAAACTTAAAGAGAGAAAATGGTGAGTTGTTGTCTAATTTTAATAAGAGGTTTAACCGTATGTACAGCAAGATACCAACTGAGGTAAAACCCACTACTACCTCTACTAAACTCACCTATGCCAGTGCTTTTGATTCTGACTTCTACCTACTGTTGAGGGAAAGGAGATGTGCTACTTTGGCTAACATGCAGGATGCAGCCTTGGAAGTGGAATCAAACATCATGGCTGCAGAGAAGCTCAAGGGAAATGTTTATAGAAGAAGACATAGGAATGAGTCTTCATCATCCTCTGATCCTAAGATAGATAAAATGACCAAAATGATAGAGTCATTAGCCTCTGAAATCTCCAAACTAAAGGTTGAGCAACACCTGGGGAAAGGGAGAGCTCCTAATACCTTTGCTCCTAGAAATCCAAATCCAAATCCATATAGAAGAACTAATGAGCAGTTGCAGATTTTGCAAAGAAAAAAAGATGCTAATGAAGACCAAAGGGTGAGGGCACCTTTTCAAAATACAGTTATGGAAGAAGAGCAGTTTGAAGAAGAGGATGAGATCCATTGTCTGGAAGACAAAGGCAATGCTTCCTTTTTTACCTCATCTGCCTATGAAAAGTCATTATGCAATGACCAGATCAGCCAAGAATGGGATGATGAAGCTATTCTACAAATTGTATGCCAGCAAAGATATGATCTGAGGTCAAAGGTAAATAATGCCAAGGAAACTCTTGTTCAAAGAGCTATTATCCCTACAGAACAGCCAGCTAATAAGAAGAAGCAACCAGCAGTTAATCCCATCAACCTCAACTCTCCAGCTCATGAGGTAAGAGGTCTTGAAAATTCCCCTTCTCCTTTTAATTTCCAATCAGAAATCCAGAAGCTAAGAATACCTATGCCTTTGATTGCATTACTGAAGAATGAGTCCTTCAAAAGATCCATCCTCGAGACCCTTGAGCCTAAAGCCATCCATGCCTCCACTGACTATGTAAATCTGCAAGATGACAAGCCAACTGTTATCCTCAGCCTAATGATTGAAAACTGTGAAGACAACTCCCCATCATTCTATGTCTCTCTAACTATTCATGATAAAATCCTTCACAACTGCCTTCTGGACACTGGAGACAGCCATAATATAATGCCCAAGGCCGTCATGGATGAGTTGGATCTTGACATCACAAAGCCTTATCATGACCTGTTTTCTTTTGACACTAGGAAAGTGAAATGTCTAGGATTAATCAAGGACCTAGCCATCACTTTGTCTCAGCTGCCTATGAAAAGCATGATGATGGATATTGTGGTAGCAGATGTACCTCCCAAGTTTGGCATGTTACTTTCCAGAGGTTGGATCAAGAGATTAGGTGGATCATTACAAAATGATCTGTCCTATGCTACTGTCCCAGTTTTTGGAGGTGAGAGCAGGAGATTATACAGAGAGGCACAGTTGGATTATATAATCAGCAATGAAAAGAATCCCATCAATCACCCCATATATGTTGTTGACACTGATTTTGGAGCTTGTATCCTTCATATTGAATAATCTCAGTTGACCTCCACGCAGCTTAGGAAACCAGTTTGCCCGATCGCTGGGGAAGAAAACCCACAGATTTGGGATATGTTTTTTGATGGGGCTTGCTCTAAAGAAGCTGCAGGGGCAGGTGTGGTTCTTGTGTCCCCAACACAGGAACACATTCATTTATCTTTCAAATTAACCTTCTAGGTCACAAACAACATCGCAGAGTATGAAGCTTTGATTCGGGGCTTAAGCGCTGCTAAAGAAATGGGTATCAAAGGCCTGAAAGTGTTTGGAGACGCAGATCGCATTATTCAGCAGGTGAATAAAACTTTCCAAGCTAAGCATCCAAGGCTAAAGGCACACAGAGATGAGGTATGGAGGCTCAAGGATTCTTTTAACTATTTCAGCATTTCTTATATTCCAAGAATGAAGAAACAGCTTTTCAACTCCCTCGTTGTCTCTGCTAGCATGTTTATTCCTCCTTTGCCTCCCAAATTGACATATGAAGTTCAAGTAAAATACAGACCGTCTTTGCCTGACAATGTCAAATATTGGAGGGTTTTTGAAGATGATGAGGAAATTAATAGATTTTTGCAAGTCATTAGGGAAATTTCTGAAATGCGCATCAATTAGGAAAATGAAACCATGGAAGAATGCGGCCAGTCCAAGATGAAAAGCGAAATCGGCCAAAGAAGCATCGTCCAGCTGCCCAGCAATCACATACCAAAAGGATTGGTGCCTCTAGAGAGGCTCTTCAATCATAACAACGTACCCTATAAGCCAGCCAAAACAGAGAATGAGTCTGTTGTCCGTAAACATAATATAGGCAGCCCAGCCTATCCGAAATTCATCAATCTTTCCACGCATTTTTCCTCTGCCCAGAATTCCGAGTATTGCACCCTCATGAAGCAATTCACTGACATTTTTTCTTGGGAATACAACGATCTTAAAACCTATGATGCAGACATCATTCAGCATAAGATCCCACTGGAAAAGAATACCACCCCTTTTAAGCAGAAGTTAAGACCTATCAGCCCTCTCTTATTGCCTTTGATTGAGAAAGAGATCAAGAAGCTGTTGGATGCCAAAATTATAGTTCCCCTAAGGTATTCAAAATGGATAGCTAACCTTGTGGTAGTAAGAAAGAAAAATGGAGAAATTAGACTTTTTGTTGACTTCAGAAATCTGAACACATGCTCTAAAAAGGATAACTACCCCCTGCCTAAGATGGAACACTTGCTGCAAATAGTTTCAGGGGCTAGAGTCATGTCATTCTTAGATGGATTTTCAGGTTACAATCAGATTGTTGTACATCCCGAAGATCTGGAAAAGACCGCCTTCACTACTCCTTGGGGCACTTTCATGTACTCCAAGATGCCTTTCGGACTGATGAATGTTGGGGCTACTTTTCAGAGGGCCATGGACATAGCCTTTGTGGGAGAGAAGGACAAGTTTTTCCTTATTTATCTTGACGACATAACAGTCTTTTCCAGTAGCCAAAAAAACCATTTACAACATTTAAACAAGGTCTTCCTAAAGTGCAGACAGTTTGGAATCTCAGTGAACCCAAAGAAGTCACAGTTTGCTCTAGAAGAAGGCAAACTTCTAGGACATATTGTTTCTGCTAAAGGCGTGAGGATTGATCCAGCAAGGGTTCAAGCCATTCAAACATTGTCCATACCAAGGTCAAAAAGGGACATTCAATCCTTCTTGGGTAAGATTAGCTTCGTAAGGAGGTTCATTCCAAACTTTGCAGAGCTTGTAAAGCACATCACTTCCATGCTGAAGAAAGGAGCATAAATAAAATGGACAAATGCTTCAAGAAGCTATTTTGAAGCCATCAAGCAAGCTATCATGGAAGCTCCCACTCTAATTAGCCAAGATTACACCAAGGAGTTTTGCATCTTCTCTTTTGCCTCTTATGATACACTTGCAGCAGTTTTGTTGTAAAAAAATGATGAAGGCATAGAGCACCCCGTGGCCTTTTTTAGCAAAACTCTAAGGGATGTTGAATTAAGGTATGACCTTATTGAAAAACAAGCTTATGCTCTCATTAAATCTTTGAAAGCATTCAGAATTTATATTTTGCATTCCAAAGTAATTGCATATGTACCTTTAGCCTCAGTAAAAGATATCTTAACTCAGCCAGATATTGATGGAAAGAGGGCAAAATGGATTGCAAAATTCATAGAATTTGACATAGAGGTGAAGCCCACTAAGCTTGTCAAAGGCCAGGGCTTGGCTAAGCTTATGGCTGAAGAAAATTGTAGCTTGTTAGATATAAATTGCATAGGTCTAAATTCAGATAATGAACAAACAAAGGGAACAACAGAAGAGAAAAAGCAGAATTAGTCTTTGGCTGAAAATCTAGCCACATGTGAATGGTATTACAGCATAGTTCATTTTTTGCAAAATCTAGAAGTCCCTCCAGGGCTTAGCTCAAGTCAAGCTCGTGCCATTAAACTCAGATCAACAAAATTCAACATTAATAAAAATCTGCTTGATTGGAAAGACCCATCAGGAATCCTCTTGAAGTGTCTAGATAAAGAACAGTCTATGGAGGTCATACACCAGTTCCATTCTAGCATATGTCGAGGACATCATTATTGGAAAACTACAACTCACAAAATCTTGAGAGCTGGATATTATTGGCCTACTCTGTTTTCTAATGTGTTTTCTTTTGTGAAAGCTTGTGACAAGTGTCAGAGGTTTGCAGGAAGACAGCAGCTAAAATCTCTGCCCCTGAAGCCAGTACATGTCAATGGTCCCTTCCAGCAGTGGGGCTTAGACTTTATAGGTGAAATCAACCCACATTCCAGTGGCCAACACAAATGGATTTTAGTAGCCACCGATTATTTCACCAAGTGGATTGAGGCTATACCCACTAAGAATGCCAATCATCAGGTTGTCATAAAATTCTTGAATGAGAATATTTTCACTAGATTTGGTTGCCCAACCATACTAGTCATTGATAATGCAGTAGCTTTCAAGGAAAAATAATTGATGGATGTGACTGAATCCATGGGCATTCAAGTGGTGCATTCTACCTCATATTATCCTCAAGGCAATGGCCTAGCATAATCATCTAACAAAAGTCTGGTAAGGGTAATCAAAAAGTTGTTAGAGGACAACAAAAAGAGCTGGGATTCCAAGTTGAAGTTTTCACTATGGGCTGACAGAGTTACCATCAAAAAATCCATAGGGAATTCTCCATTCAAACTGGTTTATGGTGCTGATGTTGTTTTCCCCATCCAGCTCATTCTTCCTGTGGCTAAGTTCTTGCAAGAAGAACAAGATGAGGAGAATGATATGGTAAGAAGAATGAATAAACTGGTTGAACTACAACAGATCAGAGAGTAGTTGGTTGAGAAGTCAAAAGCTCATCAGAAGAAAATCAAAGAAACTTTTGACAGGAAGGCAAAGGTGGACAATTTCCAAGTGGGTGATTGGGTGCTCAAATGGGATGCATTTAAGGAAAAGAAAGGTAATCATGGCAAGTTTGACTCCTTATGGATAGGTCCTCTTATCATCGCTCAAATCCAGCAGAACAATACATTCATTCTACACAGACTGGAAGGAGGAGATACTTTTGGTAGCCCGGTAAATGGGTAGTTCTTGAAACTTTATTTCGTTTATGGCTTTGAAAACCTTGTCATTGTAAATATGTTTTTTCAATTTTTATTTCATTTCAAAATAGACTCCATGCCCAATGGAATACTAGAAGGAAGATTTAATTTTTGTTTTACAAAAAAGGCATTGATCTGAGATCCTTGAAACCTCACAGGGAGGATTTCGTCCCCAGAAGGAGCCAATGTTAGCTTCACTGAAAAAAGGCCCAAAATTGGGCCCATACATGCCTTAAAAATCTTCGTAGTTGCTTAAAAATCATCCATCAATCGAAATGAACGAGGAGGAAAGCCCTTGGAAGGGCTAAAAATCACTATTGGGAGGCGAAAACCAAAGAAAAACAGTGAAAAAACCCACAAACGTAGGCTTAAACAGAGAAGGAACAGCCACCGGTAGATCTGATCGATCAACAGCCCAGATCTAGGTGGCTAATTTTAATCGGCCAAGCAGAGTGGGCAGGCTTAAAGCGAGCGCATGACACCGCCGATCAGCAATCGCCGATGATCGGATCAGCGGGGAGCTATGTTATATAGATAAAGGGGCCCAAAAATTGAGTGATCAACGATTGCGATCCTTGGCATAATATATGGGGCAGGGCCTCCGCACATACATATGGGCGACCCAAAGAGCCGGACCTGACCGCGGTATATATGAAAATTCATATCGTTTTAGTTTCACGCCCACGCATATTTCAATGTTTTTTTACGTATTTTCGTTGTTTCAACGAAATACAAGGGAAGCTTGGCTAGTGCGATTGCGATGAGCCTCGGACCTGAAAGGGTTTGGGAAGTGATATATATAATATTTAAGGTCCGCCAACGGTGATTTTCCCCTATTTTTAGTGTTTTAGACATATTTCAAAACACAAAGGAAAAGTCAAAATAGGCAGGATTTCGGGCAAGCCGTGGGCGGTAAGTGGTTTGGACCGAGCTCAACCTGATGCCATATAGCGGCTGCCATGTGTCCAAGACAAGGAGAGAGAAAACCACCCTCATCGGGCGGTTAACTCTAGTACAAAGGAGGCGCCCGAAATGAATCATCACTGTTGGATCTGGGACTCCCAGATCAACGGCAGAGATGTGTTGTCATTGCAAAGGCGGACCCAAGAGGGGAATAAGCCATTTCTAAGGATTTCTTAAGTCCGAAAAGGACAGAGGTAGGCAGGATTTTCACAGTATCACTGCGTTTTCTGTTTTAAACATAAAACAGTCCTGTATTGACAGAAAGGGGCCATTTAGAGGGATATACGGGCCCGAAGACCCATTGCACCATATAACAGAGCCCGGGAGACATATTGCCGGGAAACAAGAGCTTGGAAAGGGAAAGAGAAGAGCCATTCCACCACACAGACAACGCAACACTGAATCATCAACAGACAGCGCAACTCATCCATAACAACATAATCAATTGTGGGGCATCTCTGGCACGAGAGAGCTCCCAGACAGTGCAACAAATCACCCAAAAATATTTGAAAACTATTATTCCTCCGTCAGAAGGAGGGAAAACCCCCAAGCCATGCTTTCCTTCAGGGAATCAAACAGTTAAGGGACAGGGGGGATAGATTAAGACTCTAAGCCTTCTAGAGAGCCCAGGAGCATTGTAAAGGGCCTATAAAAGGCAGAAAACTAAATGTAATAGGGTTCAACTCTTGGAGATTATTCCTCCTCTATTCATTCAAGCTTCTCATCTTCATTCTATGCAATATAAGCTTCTTTTTCCATTATATGTTCAATTTCCATTCTCTTTGTTGTTCTATGCTTGCACTTGAACAGTTTGTTCATGTTTTCTTTGTGTCCAAGGCCAGATAACTATCATCTTATCTCTGCTTTGATATATTAAATCTGTGAGCTTCTTTGCTGCCTGTAGCTAGCCATCCATATGTGGTCATATATGCATCTTCCAGTACAGTCATTATTCTCCATCTATCCATTGAATTTATAACTTATTGAGCATTAGTGGTCTAAAGCCTTGTATTGGTGAGAGTGTTCATGCATGCATTGTGTGAAAACAGAGCCGAAATGGTTATCTAACTTGATCCAAACCATCATTTATTCCAATAGTTCAGAGAACAATATTGAAGATTACATGTTACCAGGCATCTCCGAGCTGCAACCTAGGAGAGTTTCCTGGAGTGCTAACAGTACCCTATCCCGGGCATTCTCATTATAAGTTGAGAAGTCAAAAATCAAGCACATGAATTGTTATTGTTTCTCACGTGTCCACTAATTATTTTTGCTCCATCTCACATATAGATGTTTTGTATGCATTTATGGCCGTTATTGAAAAATGAGAATAATATTTATTCAGTTACTAATACTTTCTCAGACACACTCTAAAAAAAATATTTGATACATGTCATGCCATATATGCTCAATGAATGAATGGTGCTCTTATTTATTCATTGCTTACATATTCATTCACACATGATCTCAACAAGAAATTCCTACAGGCATCACCATATTTATTTTTCTCTATCATTGTTGAGACACCTATACAATTTCCCTAGTTATGCTTGTATCATGTGCATGCATGCAATTCCATTACCTCTTATTATATGTTTCCTTGATGTGTGTTTACAAGGATTCTATTGTTATGAAAAGCATGATTCCATACAGTCTTTATTTTTCTTTTTCTTATAGTCAGAAATATTATGGCTGCAGAATAAATTATTTTGATTACAATCAGCATGAGCTTTTTTAGCAAAGGTTCAATAGGAAACAAAAGGGGGTAGAATAAGAGGACTAATATGATGTGGAGAGAAAGTAGAAATAAGAAGAGAAGGTTTTCTATTCATTTTGATGCAGACTGGTAAGAATGTAACTAGTTAAATCAGACTGGTCATTTGTATCTCGGAGCTTCCCCTCCTCCTACACCACATGCGTCTCAAAACATGTCATTGCCTTACCCAAGCATAGTATAATTTCATGAACATCAAGCTCCTCAACAACAACTAGTTCAAAACAATGGATGGGAGGTTGACCTTGTCAAGCCTACCTCGAGAATTTTTCATTGGCCCACCTTCTCTCATCACTATGTGCATCATGTCTTTGCTACCCCTTAGATGACCTCTCCTCTATCTCATTTTATGTCAACTCGTGCACAACAACCTCTTGACTCTCCTACAAAATTGTTAGTAGGAAAATTGCTTGCATCTTTTATGCATGTACACTCCCCTTGTGAGGCCACTTCTTCTTGTACCCATTCTAATATCCCTATAGTGGAAATAGGAGAGAAGAAAGAAATTTCCTTTACATATATGCATCTAGAGACACATGAAGAGGGAAACAAATAAGAAAAGAAATATTACTACGGGGTTGGTCCAAGCAAAGATCCTAAGTTATTTTGAGTTTTTCTTTATTGACATGGTTTATTTTACTTTACTTTACTTACAATTTTTCAAACTACATTTTGTCATGGCTATAGTACATGTTTTTTATGATGATGGGAGACACAAGTTAGTTCGAAATGTTTGATTATCTATGTTTTATGGATGATAATTCATTTTATGCACATGATTATTACGATTGTGGTGTTATCGATAATGTCATATTTTATTTATGGAGTTACAGGATTAATATGGATATTTCATGGACATAATCGGGGACCCCACCTACCTTATAAAATTAAATTATTTTAAAAATAATACCTCCTAAATTCCTTGTCCCGATGTGGTCCCGATAAAAGGAAAATACATTTATCTTAACACATAATTAGATTAAAAACAATTTTTCCCTCCAACCACCTAAGGGAGGTATAAGACTAGATTGAAGGCGGGGAAGGAAGAGAGAAAAAAAGATACTAAGGAGAGGTATGTATAAATTCTAGAAGTTGTCATTTCTTCTTCTCATTCATTATTTCAAAAGTACTAGTGCTGACCTATTTTTGTGATGACAAAAATCTTTCAAGAGTGATAAGGGGTAAAGTGAGCTCACCTAACTTCTGGTCTTTTTTAAGGTTGATATTATTTCTTGAATTAATTACTATTATTAGAAGGTTTGACATTTCTTTATATCAATGGAGTTGATATGATTTTTGCATAAACATTGTTGTCCATTATTATCAAAAAGAGCCCATGTTGCCCAACGCTATATCTTACTTTATTGTTTGACATTATGGTTTATTTATAAAAGTTATGTTACATCGTACACATTTTTAAGCAATTTATGGTCTTGACTTTTACAAAATTCAACTAAAACAACAAGTTACACTTACATTTTGGTCAAAAAAATCAACATTCTTAACAATTGATATCTTTAGCATGCTTTCTTCAATTAATTTGCTACAAATTTTCTAATTTTTAAGGAAGATTTCTCTGATATTTAGGGCAAGAAGTTGCTATTAATTTTTATATCATATCTTGACACCTGTCATTGTACATTCTTATGGCTAATAGGGCATGATTTTTAAGAAATATGACTGCAAAGTGACCTATTTATTTGCTACCATTTCGCTATAATTTTAGTTGATTAATATACAACAGTACATGTAATTATTTGGTTAGCTTCTTTTCTGTTTATCATACTTTGATAATTATTTTTCTTATATTTCATTGTATAAATCTACCATAAATAGTTTTCTTTTGTTTATTTGTAAAAATATTGTAAATAATTGTAGCGTAACTTTTGGGAATTAAACCTTTTGCCTAGTCCCACTATCTCACTAACCTAGTAAGATTTGAAGGTGTCAACAATGAAGCTTAAAAGCTCTACTCATCGACAAGTGGTATTTTGTGAACATAATAGAGGAGGAGGAGGATTCTATAGTGGTCATTCAAGCCACAATGTCAAAAGGTAACTCCACAACAAATTCCCATTCATTTGTATGTACATTTTTAAAACTAAGCAAAGAGAGAAGAGGATAGGACTCACTTTCTAGTTGAGTTTTCTCTCATATTGAGTTTCCTATGATAAATATGGTGTCATTTGTGTGGATGGTGCATTTATGTGTCTATTATTTCCATTTATTATTTCATTAATTTCATAAAGTCGAGCAAAGTGAATAATTCATTAATCTAGAATATAAGGAAAATTAATTTGCATAGTCTAAGATTTTAGAATATAACAAGATCTATTCTTATGAACTATTCCAATGGAATATCCATGAAATTTATAGATCATTATGTAATGATGGTTGAGGTCCCACCCCAAGTACCATGATAATCACCCCCATTGAATGTAGGGATGATCTTGATATCAACTTGATTTATGTTTATTATTGTTAAATGTGCCTCTGATGGTGTTTGTTAAAAGGATAGACCCTAATTACTTTTTCTATTTTCTATTTGGATTTATTAACACAATACTATATTACTCAAATGGCAACTTTCTCTAAGTTTCTCGAGTGGATTCGTTAATGGGGTCAACAAAATTTAAAACTATCTAGTTGTGGTTATTAAACAACTAGTTGTTGTTGTTGTTTTTATGATAGTATAACAACTATGTAGAGAAAACAATGAAAAAAAATATAAGAATAAATAATCATACATATCCTAGTTCTCATTTATAAGTCTTTAAAACATATAAGAGATGGTTATTATCATTTAGACAACATGTATAGGATTACCTTGATTAAAAATTTAGGTTTTTGTTAATAATGGCTTGTCATGTTGGTGAAAAAAGAGCGCTAACATCCATGGTTCGAGTCTCTCTAATGACATGTTTTCACTTGTTCTCATCCTTGTTTTGATGCTTTTTCTTACAATGTACTTAGCACTATATGCAAGTCTTGAGCAAGTTTACCAAAGATAGATACTCGCCCCCTACCAGAGTAGTTGAACTTTTCAAACTTACTTTGCTTCATTAAATATGTTTTCATATCATAAAGGAGGACTTTCCATATTGGGATATCATAAACATCTATCCCAGAAACAAAGATTTATGACGTCTTTAATTTTGTAGAAAATGTTAGTAAAAAGTTCATATTGTTAACAACTTCTCGCAACTATGTTAAACATTATTTCTAAATCATTCAAGCTTTTCCAGAAACGATTAAATCATATTATTGGTCCATAAGTTGTAGCACAAGCTTGAGTCTCTCCTTATAAAACATGGTAAAGGCATGTTAGAAAATAGTAGTAGTGGCACCCCAACAATACTATCATAATTATCATTAAAAATCCAGGATAATATGGACATATGGGCATTATGTCGTGATAGCATTGGATAATTGTTGCAAAACTCAAAAAGGAGCTTTCTTGTGAAGGACCACCAAGCCAATGCTACCTTATTAGTGATTGAGCTACTCAGTTGAATGGATTTCTAGATGCCTAGAATGTCAAAAGGTCAAAGTAGAGGATCAACACCATGCATGAATACTGTAAATTTTTTCCACTTTTGGATTGGAAATATGGAGTGTCCGACCATGGGTTTCATCACTGGTTAATTGGGAAAACAAATAAATGTGATTCCATCATTGTGGCCATGGACACATTAACATAGCATGCATACTTTATTTTAATTCAATTTAGTCATAAGGCAACTAACATTATAGAATATTCGTAAGAAGACTGCATGGAGTGCCAATGAAATTGTTTTGGATCAAGAAAAGTTCATTTTAAACTTTTGGAAGAGTTGATTCCATGAATTAGGAACGAAAATAGATTGTAGAATAGATTATCATCTTTAGATGTGTGGGTGGATCAAGAAAGAAAATTAATTCATTAAAGATATGTTTGGAATGTCTGTCATAGCCAAGGTAGGGCCATTATTTGCATTTGATGGAGTTTGCACATAATAATACAAACCATAGAAAACTAATTATGAATTCAATTTGATGCTTTCTATGTTAGAAAGAAGGTGCAACTTGTTGATAAGTTGTGATAATCTAGTAGACAAGTATAGAGTTGGGATAAAATCACTAAAATAGGTGGAAGAGTAGGTTACTATAATAAAGTGAAATTTGAAGGATGCCCAAGATTGATAGAAAACATATGTTAATATTAATAAAAATAACAAGGAATTTCATGTGGGTGATCACACATTTCTAGCTATAAAGACTAATAAAAGTTCATCACTAGTGGGAAATTGTGTTAAGATGGCTCCCACATGCTATGGGTTGTTCAATTTCCAAACAACAATATGACTTGTTGCATATAGACTTGTATTACCAACTAACACCAAGATAGATAAGCCTTTTCATGTTTCCTCACTTAAGAACGTGTAAATGATTCTAGCTTATGCTTGATTGGGTTATGATTCAGTTGGAGCTAGACAAAGAAGTGTAAAATGAACCCTTATGCCTCTTTAGTAGGAAGGTGACCATGAAATGTATTTGAGCAACCAAATAGGTCAAGGTTCGGTGAAAACATTACAAACCAAATGTGGTAATGTAGGATATGAAGGATTCCATGATGGATGAGTTTAAATATTTTGAAACTGCACTAAGGTTGGTGTTTTTATCTAAGGGGAATTCAAATGTAATGCCCCATTTTTCTACCCATATTCCATACATATATTGTAAAATTATGCATAAACAAATATTTTTCTTGTGTTAAGTCATGTGGAGTTAGTGAGAAGGCACATCATGATGTATACTTATACAATATATCATGTAAGTTAGATGTATAAAGGTTCCTAGTTTGAGTCCAAGGATAGGTCCTACTTAAGAATATCATTAGTGCGTTGAAGTTATTTTGCTATATCTTAAGTTGAGCAAAAGGTGAGAATGCAAGCATGATATAATCTCATAGTTGAGCTAATATAAAAGAAACATAAGGGTGGTTTTTATTTGAGCTTGAGCAAGGGTTATGATGTGACATGTGGTTCCATATACCTTCAATTTTAACATGTGAAAGCCAATGGCTTGAACACATAGAAACTAGAACCCAGAGGAAAAAATGACACCTATATTCAATGTTCATTAATTCTTACCATATTTCCTTCTTTCTTCTCTCTTTTCTCTGTCATTTTCAGCTGCCTATGGGAACATCACTAAAAAAACTACACTCAAGTAGAAGTTATGGTGAGAAGACAACAATAGAGAACATGTTGTCAAAGGTTGAACACCCATGCAAGTATGAGCATACGAGTTTCATGTTATTATAAAGTGTGATGCATGAATTACACATTAACGATCATACTACTCTATGTGGAGAATGGTGGTATTGAAGCAAGAGTTAATATAGAGTAGCTTAATGAAATCCTTATTAGCCTATGCAATATCATTAGACTAGCAAAGTTATCAAATTAACTAATTCAATTTACTTTTTGCTAATGTCCAGAGTTATTGTGGTTGTCTTGTGCTAAGTGAGTCGACTAGTTAGATTATATGCATGACTAATGAGATTGAGAACATGACATTATTTATAAAAAAATAAAAAATAAAATAAAACCCTTTCTTTTTTATAATGAAGTTCAAGAATGACTTAAAAAAAAAATACTATTGACATAATGAAAAAAATTCAATAATTTTTTTTTGTAATTATATGTTAATTTTGAAATAAAATGAGAAAAAGAAATACAATATATTCTTATTCTCTATAATGATTAAGAAATAATGTATATATATATATATATATATATATATATATATATGGTAAATGATTAATTTGATAATTATTCATAATTATGAATTTAACTTAGAAACATATTAAATTATTATCATAAAGAAGAGAATACCAATGCTATTTTTTTAATTGATATAATGTGTGAAACAGACACACATAATTTTAGAGAGGATACTCAAGTGTAACTTTACAATAGTTCCACTGTGTTATGATGATATGTAATGGAGAGGAAAGAAAGGGGATTATGCTATGATGATATGTAATGGTTAGGTGAAGAAAAAAAAGTATTTGAGAAGAAGATGAAAAGGACAAAGAAGAACAAATCTCTTAATAAGACATGAATCATAATTATGCATATCACCAATCTCACCAATCTCCACTCTTGAATCATGATTCCTTTGACAGTAGCTACTTATAAAAAACGAATCATAAAAGTTAAAAAGGTAAAGTCCAAAGAGGAATAGTGACTAATTATCAAGCTTTTTATTGATTCCTCTCACTCCCATCCATGTAGATTGGTGGGTAACTTCAACAATTTTTTGAAATTAGTCACCATCTTATGGTACCAAACTAATAATGGGATGCGGTCATCAAAATTTATCCCCTAAATTAAGAAATATATTAACGTTGAGGTGAGAAAGAAAAGTCAAGGAAATTGTCAAGGCTTTAGAATATAATATATATAGTAACAATTGAGAAGTAGTATTTAATATGCTAGTCAAATAGTAGGTTATATTATAAATGTATTTAATGGTATGAATATTTTATGGATTAGAAAAATTTTAAATTCTGTATATTTTTAAAATGAGTGTAGAAATAATTTAAAAAATTATTTATAATGTAAATTTGTATTTGTTTAAAGAATTAGGTGGAATTTAGGTGGGTTAATTGAGAAGAATGATTTGTTTATTAGTGAATGTTATAATGAGAATTGTGTGAAGCTTTATTGAGTTTTAATGTTTTTTAATATAATTTAATTTTCTTAAAGTTATTTTTTATTCTCAATTTCTTCTGATAAGGTTTCAACCTCTTAGTGAAAAGTAAACCCCATACAAACTAATTAAATTTTTTAATGTAATTATTTAATTAATTATATTTTCTTAATGAAAAAATGATTAAATAAAAATTTTAATTATTCTTTTTACAATTAATTGCTTTCTTATTTTTAATGGTATAAGTTAATCTTATATTTTTATTTTTATTTTTTAATGGCCTTCTTTAAATTGTTTTTTTTTTTTTTTTCAGAAGAAAAAAACCATATAGATTATATTAAGGAAATATAATGGACATTGTATACAGCAAACCAAAAATTCCGTATTGCCTTAAACCATGAAAGAGAGAAATGTACAGAATTTATAGATGTACAGATAGATGGAGAGATTAGTCTCGAGCCAGAAAGAGGCAAAATAAAACCAAAATAAGACCATCTGAAACCATAAGCTCCAGATAGAGCGAGAGCACCATAAGCATAAAGATCCATTCAAGGCTGCGCGGCACCAATGACCACATCCAAGAAACAGAAGAAGAAGAGATCCCTACACATCAGGAGGGATAGATGAATCTGTTATTCGCAGCAAGATAGAAGCAAGTGGAATTCTGAGATCTTGAAAAATACATTTATTTCTCCACTTCCATATGAGCCAGATGACCGAAACAAACATGGAACGAAGAGATGGCCTTCTTTAAATTGTTAAAATGAATATGAAGGATTTGCAATACCAAAATTTTCATATATATATTAATTAGTTATTAATAAATAATTATATATATAAATACTATACAAAATTTTATAGATAATTTTTCTATTACTTCAAAATGTCATGTTGCGTTACTATAAACATCTCGTATCATTTTATATCATTATCAGTCTCAATTTGCCACGAGGGAAACCAGGTCTATTGACTGATAATGTAATAGCATGAGTCAAAATAAAGAGTTTACTACATTGATCAACAATTAATGCTAACAGAGACAGAGTAACAAGAAAAAGCATAAAACCAAAGCAAGTCATGGCAAGTGCTCAAAAATTTGGTGAGGTCGTTGGAGCAAAATATTGTGCACTAGTACCAACAGGAGCAAGATACTTGAGCTCACATTGAAGATGGCTGAGCTTGGCAAGCATCCAAGCTAGTCAAACAAGAACGTTGATGACGTTGCAGCGTTTTAATCTCATTCAAGGAAGAAATAATGTCATTTTGATCTTATGCTTCTCTTTCAGGACTCTACCTGAAAGAGTCTTCAATTGCCAATGAAGGGTGATAGGGTTTAGGTATTGGTTCCTTCGTCCCTTGGTATGCACAAGGTCCAGGAGCTAGTTGGCTACTTCCTCCATGATCTCAGAGTTTGAATATGCCTAGCGGTCATTGGTAGCATAAGTTTCTAACAGTGAATTTCATCACAATTATTCGAAGGAGTGATAGAGTGAAAAATGGTTGTGGCTTCCTAAGCATGTGCCTAGGCTTGTGGATAACCTTGTTGGCCTCTACTCCCACCACCCCTGCGGTTGTGCATGCGTTGTCGAGGCATGTTGTTATGGTAGGAAGAGAGTGGAGCAAGAAAAAAGACATGCACCAAACCTTGGTGAAGAACATGAATATTAGCTAAATCGAGACCGAGAACAATCCTATAGGAGTAAAGGAGACAGGGTTGCCCACACTAATAGGAAAAAAAATACCCATGTGCCATAAGCACAAGAACCTCCTCGAGACATAAACCCCCTCACACCAATGACCACCAATAGCTAGTCTCGGTGCACCCCAAGCATAATTAAATGTGAAATTCTTGAATTAATTCAACATGACCCAAAAGAAAAACAATAAACAACAAGAAGGAAGGTCGAGATTGAAACATGCAACTGTTAAACCTTACCACTAAAGCCGACACAAACTCAGACACAGAAGCCAAGGAGGAAACATCCGCAGTGAATAACCTCGACTCGAGTACAACTCGCAACAATTCGAGTCGAGGAAACACAACGTACTCGGGTTCAATTGCAATACATGCATCCATCATCTCATTTGTGCTACTATATCTTCTAGACTCATGAAGCAGGATGAATTGCATGCATGTCTAGGTTGTTAACACTCCATAGCCAAAGGTAGGCGACCTAGATGCGAAAAAAAAAGCGAAAGATCATGTCATTGATTTGTTGAATTTCCTCCTAACTTTGGTCTAGGACTTAAGAATTGCCAAGACGATAATCCCACCAGCGATGGGGAGGGAAACTAGGATCAACATAAATATGAAACATCAATTGGTAGATGCACAGGAAGAAAAAATATATGAAGGTTATCCATCATATGAGAATGAAGTTAAGTTTACATGTGCTACATGGAGTGGGAAGGCCACACCACCCCCTATTAAATGTCATGGAAGACAGGAAGATGGTGGGTGCTCCAACCTCCCTTGCCACTTAACTTGTCACCCTGATAGGGGGAAACTAATACAACTTTCCTGGCAACATTTATTGTCATCATGCAAATGCACCACAAGTGGCACTCTGCAACTATTAATCCTCCCCTCTGACTAGCACACCCATCATTCCCAATGCAACTCAAACCATCATTCCATATCTCGGGTGCGATCTTCATGTACAGGGCATTCATGCCTCAATCACTTTGCATCCCCCTCCCTCAGTGATGGCGAATCTTCTGGAAATTAGACTCCCTCCCACTTGGATTTTTATTGATAAGCCTTTACCTCTCCCATAGCCTCGCTCCCCCTATCCACCTGGAAAATTTTTTCCATTTCCATTATATCTTTGTTCTCTCCCTCCACATTCTTTGGTCTTCTACCATGGTTTATGAGCGCGGACGTGTCAAGCAGGGAAGTAGTGGATGTGGTCATGGGAAACCTCCTCGTGCTGCTAGTTATGATGAAGACTCTGCACTTTTTGACTATGATATTCCTCTAAGCATTCATCACAGTGTTACTTCTCTAGAGGTTGAAAAACATAGGCCACTGGGTGGTAGCAATTAGGCTCTCAGGAATCTACTTGCTAGGCACCTCAGGAAGCAATAGAAATCCAAAGACGGGGCCTCACAGAAATTCGCCAAGGTTAATGCTGAGGTGAGTTGCCTCTGCTAGTCCCTGCGCTAGTTATCCCACTTCTTCAACATCTCCTTTCCTCATGTCCTGCTCTCCCCCTCATCTTCCAACATCCAAGGCGGAAACGGATCCCCTTTTGCCTCACCTACTTCTCTCTCACCCTCTATCGGGATGGATGAAGCAATGTAGCTCGGTCAACCAAGTAGGAACTCTCCAGCTCAACAAGTTCAAAGGCACGGTCAAGCAACAACACTGGAGCATGGTCAAATTACAACTCAATAGGCTTCCAATCCCTACGGTTGTCTTATTGTCGAGGGACCTCCAAACGACGTTGCAGTGTAGGGGTGGATTAGCACAGCGTTGGATGGAACAACGACCTCCAAAGGAAAGCAATCTGTTTAACTTATCCTTCTAATTGGCTCCAATGCTCGACTCTCAGACAACACATCTCAAAGATTTTTGTGTCCTAACTCATAATTCTATTAACCACCTTCTTTGACTCTATCTAAGTTCATTATCTTGGTCAACTATCTTATCAATAACTCAATCCTTTTAATCTCAAGTTTCCACTCAAAAACCTTCTAATTCCCACACGTTTGACAATAAGTCCCAACCAAATTCTCATTGACACCACTATATAAATCTTGTACATTATTTTTACTTATATAAATTTTTTTACTTGCTTACTTTTATATTTATATATAGATTTACCGTTAACAAACTACATCAAATAACCTATAGAAACAAAAACTATTTTAAATTATTTTCACTAATATTATAATAATTTTTGTTATTAATAAATAAGATTTATCATACTGAAACCAATATTATATTAATTAAATTGTAAACTTTCCTTTATATAAAGGCTATTGTCGCCGAGACCCAAGGCAATAAAGTTTCCCCACCGGCATTGAACTTTTTTAAGGAACTAAAAGGTTCTCTTGCCCACGATTGTACAAATGAGTTTGGAACTTTGGGCAGGACCACGTCAATTGATGTAATTGTTTTGATAACGGTTAAGAACTTTTATATGCAATAAGTATTTAGTGATGAGTATTTAATTATAAGATATTTAATGTTTTTTTATGATAAATTTTACATTGTTGAATTTAAATAACTTCAGATTTTTTATAAATCTTATTAAATATTGTGTTAATTAAATATTAAGTTTAGTATAATATATTTAGGCTAGTTTTTGTATTAAATATTGTGTTAATTAAATATTAAGTTTAGTATAATATATTTAGGCTAGTTATAGTTAAAAGAAAAATAATGGTAGTTATAGTTATAATTAAAATAATATTAAAAATATTATTAGATTAAAATTAATATATATATATATATATATATATATATGCTAATAATAGTGAATAGAATCTTGAAGGATTTTTTTTCAGTCTAAATTTTCCACATTCTACAAGGAAGCGGACAGATTGGCAAATATAGGATGCACGCTCCAAAATGGAATGATCAGTAAGACATTTATCCCCTAAGTGGGATACTGTGCTTAAGTCAATCTGAAGAATGTAATGGTTGATTAGGCTTTGCCCAACCTGTCTTTTTATCAATAAAACATAACCGTTCCAGTTAAAATATATATATATATATACAATAAAAAATTAGAAAGAAAAAGGAAATTAAAATAGTATAAAGAGGTGATTAATTCAAATCTAAAAAAATGAAAGTATTTCTCTTTCTTGACTAGTGTAAAGAAGAAAATAAACATTGTGAAAATAATAACAAATTCTCATGAGCTCTATAGTGAAATTGGGTATTGGTCAACTCGTAAAACATTATGGGATGAAAGAGTTTATCACCTTTGTGACATTAAGAGGATTGAAAATGAAATTTTGTTTCTCTTAGATTTTCTAGATTAGATCTAATTTCAAAATACTTGTCACACCACACACCTCCTTGACCTAACTCAACAAAACTATAGTGATCTTGGAATGCTTCCCTTAACGCTCTACAAATATAGAAATAACATTCTAATAAAGTCAAATAACCATTACCTTCTTAAAGTCTTATATATCACGTTCAACCTTAGTAAATATTAATCATCATCATCAATCATTATCTTGTCATTTATATTATAAGTTTTCAATATGGTTTTCATGATTTACAAGATAAAGAAACCTTCTAAATATCAACAAGATAATGATGATAATACCTTGTCAATTTTAATAGAGAATTAGATCATAGATAATGATGAACAAAAACCCATTTCCAACAACCATAATGATTCCACACCATGTGCAATGATTTATGAATATTATGATATGTACATCTTATTGTGTGTGTTACGCTAAACATTATGGTGTGGTTTGCTGGTCTTTAAATGTTTAAATGACAATTTTGTTTAGTGTTTTTAATCATTTTAATTGAGAGAGATTTAATGTAGAAAATTTTGTTTAAGTTTTTTAATAACTTTAATTATAAAATTAATTTCACATGAAACTTATTAATTATTATTACTTAGTAATCACTTTTTTAACCAAAGTAGTTATATTAAAAAAAAAAAAAAAAATTGCAACAACAATGTGCAACAAAATAATACAAAAAGGGTTTTGGTAGGAGCTCAAAATCTTGGCTAAACCCTTCACTAAATTGAATGGAAGTTCATTACATCTAATCCTTTAGTTTCTTTTCTTGTGATCTTATGGTTGATATCAGTGTAACCTCTCTAACCTTTTGAGCTTCAAATTGACATGAGGTGCAAGTGATGATGTTGGTTTGAAATTTGGATTCAAATTTATCCATTTCTTTGTCATCACTTTCCATTCTTCTAGCCTTTAAATGAATTCTTCAATTGTTTTTTAGTGTCTTCCACCTTTCTTTCACATCCAAAAAGGTTGTGTTGGACCTCAAAGACCTCACAAACATCACACACCACACAACTTTGGGAATGATAGTGGAACCTCACCATTATATTTCCTACCCAATCCATGGAATTAAGAGATTGGTCCCAAATGAGAAATATCTCTTTAGTCCCAACACCTTCAACTCCTTCCCTTATCAAGTTCTACCCATAAAAAGACACAACAAAAAAAACCAACATCACACATAAAATAATTCTATGGAAACTTTAGAAAAAAAATGTCAATTGGAATAATTTGTCAACCTCCCTCTTCCTTTATTACTTTGCTAACTAACTACATAAATGCAACCATCCTATAATTAAACCCGCATCACTTACTTTGTATTCTCCCTATTCTCAATATCTTTTCTTCCCTATCTTTTCTTCTTCAACGAAAAAATTATTTGATAAACTACTCTTTCATTATTAATTATAATTCTTAAGCTATACAAAATTATCCTCATATTTCCTTCGAGATTAAAAAAACACCCACATGCATACCTCACCTCTCATTTATCACTTTCTATACGAGCAAAATACTTGTAATAATAAAAAAAACAAATATAATTTATCCATTTTACTTCCTTCATGATAAGAGAATCAAAGTATTCACCTAAGCAAATATAATTTATCCATTTATCTTCCTTTATGGTAAGAGAAGCAAAGTATTCACCTGAGAGGTTAGGTAAAAAACATGAAATGTAATTTTACATAAACAATAATGATGTCAACCTGCCAATAGTAAACACCGACAAACATACTAGTGCTTGTTTGTTTGAGTATTTTAATGATTCTAAGAGACAAGTTATAATTATTACAACAAGTTGAGGCTTCCATCCATTAAAATTTAGACTTATGATGTCTTCCAAACTCTTGTGAAAAAAGTCAATAAAATGTTCATATTGTTAAAGACTTCACATCACTGTAGTGGAAGTAACATATACCATATCACTGGTGCAAAAGTTGTTAAAAGAAACCCAAAAAAACCAACTCTTCCTTTGGCCTCCCACTCTATCAAACGTGTTACAGGCCCACTGGGTACTCATACCCCAACATGAGTATCATGATTATCATTGGAAATCTAGGAGGAGGTGGACATATGGGCATCATGTAATGATGGTGTTTGATGATTGTTGCAAGATTTAATTAGGCACTTGCCTACAAAGGACCACTTGACCAACCCCCTTGCCTTGTTAGAGATTGAGCTCCGTTATCTTGAGGACGTGTATTCTTGGAAAGGGTACACATAAGGACAAAATGTTAGAAACTATTATGCTGAATCAATATTGTGGGTATCCAATCTTGAAGTGCCACATTAAGATGATGGTTCTTAGAATGTTGGGAGCATCCATGTATATTAAAAACAACTTTTAAGGAAAGGTGAATGGGGATTGATGGATGATTGGATGGTGAATGGATAAAACACATTATATGAATGAGAAAAAATTGTGAGTTGCCAAAAAAATGAGTGTAAGGTGTGAAATGTGTGAAACTTTGAATTGACATTAAGTGTCACATGAATTTGTATTTACTTTTAATTTTAGTTATATTTTTAATTATATTATTATGTTGTGAATATTTTAAAAATATAATTTTATTTTTAAATTTTAAATTAAATAAAAATAATAATTATTTTAATTATATTTATATATAATTATTATATTTCTCACTTTTTCCTTTAATATGATATTAAAGTTAATATAAAAGAAAAAGATAAGAGCTCTATGTGAAACGTTGAAATAACTTCAAAACAATTTAAATGCATAATGCATAAACTTGTTTACAAGATAATGAGACAATTCACATCTTTAATCATTTTGAAATTTAATGAAGAAAAAAAAATGATTAAGAAAACACTTTTATATGGTTAAATAAATAAATAGTTTGAGTTAATTGATTATTATTTTTTTGCTTTTATTAAATTATAATTTAAATATGTAAAATATATTATATAACAATATTATAATAAAGATGATGTAATATTTTTTATATCAAAATTAATCATAATAAACATATTATTTATTTATTGTTATGTTAAAATAGATGTTACGTATAGTTATCAAAAAATTTACAAATGATTAGTTGGGTGTAGCTAACACACCACATTGTGAAACATAAGAGAAAGTAAAATAAATTTCATTAAACATAAACATGAAATAACATGGGAGTTGGGCATGCATAAGTTTTCAAAAGAAGTAGCAAGGGTGGGAACTTATGTGCTTGGCCTTATTGGAGAATGTCTCCCACACTGAAGATGCCTCTCAATGTGAGCAAGTCGAGCATCCAAGTTGATGAGACAAGAGCGCTGGTGTTTTTAGATCTCCTAGATGTCATTGAGGCATACTATGATTTCATTGTAGTCCTCTTGTTTTTCTTTGATGACATGGCCTAACATTGTTTCCATTTGCTAATTTAGAGTGATGGAGCAGAAATACTAGTTCATATGACCTCTAGTATGGCTAGGATAAGGGGCCTAGTCATAAACTTCTGCCTAATGATTCAAAATGGGTGTTTCAGTCATTTGAAACCCAAGCTTCAGGTTGACAAATTTCGTCCTAGATTTCAGGAGTGGTGGTTGAATGAAAATTTATGTTGTAGACTGGCCTTGGGTCTGAGCTCTAGTTCTTCCTATAGAACCTTGGCCACTAGAACTACACCTTGAATGCATTTGTTGATGCAACATGTTGTTAAGGGAGGGCCAAAACTGAGCAAGAGATGATTCGGGATATGGGTGCAAGTCAGGGGAATGAGAACCAAAAGCAGGCCAATGTAGAGCTAGTAAAAGGGAAAGCTTCAGGGGTGGAGAGGACAAGGGCAGTGAGAGCTAGGTGAACTGCAACAATGAACAAGGGATTGTGATAGCCAATATAGGGTATTCCTCAGCTTGAAGGGGAGACAAAAAATATCATTCCAAGGGACCAGTATTAGGCGTCTCTTCCTAGATGGAAAAAATCATATTCTTGGACCAAAATATAAAAGCCTCATAATTCTAGAAATAATACCAATAAGAGATGATAAAATTCAATGAATTTTCTAGCATGCCTAACGTGTGCTTGTTCCAGAAGTCCTCAATAGAGTCCTAATGTTGCCCCTCTCATGGACTAATGCTCATATCCGCAACATGTTGATCCAGGTGGCGTTGACGGTGCTGGACCCGCCAACATTCAGGGGATCTCCCCGATATGAAGTCCCAACTAGACCTCACACCATTTGGAGTAGGAGTCCCAACAGTGGGTTGTAATGTTATGCCTTGACCGAGGAAAAGCGCAAAGTGAAGTATGATAACTTTGGGTGAGAGCAAGTGTGTGACCCTGTGGAAAACCAAGTGCAGTGCATGAAGGTTCCAACACACGAAGGGAAAAGGAAGTGCGCCCCTTGGAAGCCTATAATAATACACAACTTGAAAGGAACACACAAGCATAATGACATCACAAGTTAAGATGTTGAATAGTCCACAAGTTAAAGTGATGAATTACCACAACAATACACATTCAACAAGATTCATACAAATGCAAATACAAAAAGAATAGTCCTACTATATTCACAACATATGCATGAAAGCATGTTGGCTCTGATTTTTTTATTATAAGTGCAAGTTCCATTCATACATACACCATTGATGACCACTAGCCCCAATAGTGGAACATAAAGTCAAGAACACATGCTCCTCCAAAGAAGTCTACTCGCTCTACGCTATGGGGAAGCCAAGGCTCTTCACAATACTCCCAAGCTCCTTTTAAGCATAATCTTAGCCAAAAGCTTGGCTCCCAAAAGCCTCTTACATGAGTTATAAGGTTCTATTTATAACAAGAGGGGGTGACTCTTCAACTCCCCTTTGTGACCTTTGGACTACCCTCATGACTCTTCAACTTATTTACAAAAATGACTCATTACATTACATAATGACTCTTCATATTCCAATATTGACACTTGGAATTCACTTATAGCAAAATTACAAATAATATTACATTTCACACTTGTGCCCATATAAGACAAAATAGGGTAGAGACAACTTGACAGCCTAACAAGACACAACATTTTGATGCTTGAGTTTGGGAGAAGTCTAGCTCAACAACCTCCACTTGTTGCTTCTCGGTCACATATTAGTGCCAGGCTTGATACTATGTGATGGTGTCTGGCTAGAAGCAGACTCTAGCCTCCATGGCATCCGGGTACAATGCCTTGGAACTAGTTTCAATTTTGTTCTGAAGCATGAGCAGCATTGTTGTAACTTGGACAGGACCACCAATGTAATTTTGCATGTTCTGTCAGTTAAGATCCAAGTCTTCTCTGGTGGAATTCTATCTCAACTGCTCCAAGTACTCTTCGATCTCCTGCCAGACTTGGTTCTTGGGTTTGGCTTTGGTGAGTGAACTGACTGATGGGATCTGGTGTGTTCTCACCAAGACATCCAAACTACTGAACAACTATATGTATGAGGCTTGAATTCTACTAATGAATGAGGCGAGTTTCTTGTTGTTTTGAATCAACATTCGAACTTTCGCTTTCTCCAGCTCTGCCTATGGCTTCATTTTCTTTACTAAGTCAAGCGGTGCCCCTTTGTATCACATTATCCACTCTTGCACATAGGCAATGGCATCTTGTATGTTCTTGAGAGTTTTAACAAACTCTTTGCTCTGTTGTTGTAAGTCATGCAAATGGAAAACTGATTTATGTACGGTGACAAACCCCTCATAGAGCTTCTGCATGATTTCTCCAAGTGTTGATACTTCAGCAAGTATCGATGCTCTCATCTCCTCCAAGTATACCTATGCGAAAACTACACTTTATGCCACTGCGCGAAGTTGTTTTGCCTCTTTCCTGGCAACCTGCAAGTTCAGTGCCAATTACTCATTCTCGGCCATCAAACACTGAATGATTGACCTTGTTGCTCCTCCATATGCCAAGTTGGCTTCATTAATGGGATTTGGATGCTTCCTGGTGTCAAGCACTATCACCCTTTATCTAACGAAAGCAGGTGATGTGTGATCATCTGGAAAATTCTTTCTCCATGCTTGTACAATTCTCCTTTAGAACTCATCGAATGATATATTGTACACATCCATTATTGAATCATCATCAAGGGGAACAACACCCCCTTCCTCGCTCATGGTTGGCTCTGCTGCTAGAGGTGGTGGAGACTGAGGGATGACCTGTGGTGCACTCAACATTAGATAAACATCTTCATTCTGTGGCTCATGTTCCATCTCCATGTCTGTTACTTCAATCAATTTCTCAATCTGCTGAGAAATCTCCTGATCCTACATTTGTTCACCTTCCTCCTCAACTGTTGGTTGGTCATGTTCCTGCTCTTCAACCTGTATCGGCATTGTTTCCTCTATCATTACGCCTTGCCTTTTTTCTTCCTCTTGCTTCTGCTTCTCTTCTTGTTCTTTCCTCCTCAATTCTTGTTCTTCCTTCAGCTTCTGCTATGTCTCCTGCAGCTTCAGTTTTGCTTCCTGAAGCCTTTGCTTTTCTCTCTTCCTCCGCTTTTCTCTTTGTATTCTCTGTTTCCTCTTTGCTTCTATTGCCAAAGTTGCTTTCATGATAATAGGATCTTCTTTCATCTTGTAACTTTGTTCTCCCTCTGGACTATCAACAATCTTCCTCTTTCCCTTATCCTGCACAAGAATGTTGCCTTTTGTTGTTGTTGCTTCTAAATTTGTTGTCGTCTTTGGAGCAACCTATTAATTTCCTACTAAACTGACCGTCTCATGGAGTCTGGAGGCATTGTAAGAATACCTCCATGGATCCTCCTTTGGCAAATGGAATGCCCCACCGATCCACGGAAAGTAAAGTCTTGCACTATGGTCTTTACAAATACCATGGGGATCATACGAATTAAAGTCCTGAATGTCGAATTAAAACCTCACTATCTCCTTTGCCTCAAAATCCACGACTTTCAAGTTCTTTATCTCGTATAATCCAATTTGCAAAGGAAGAGTGGGCCATGGTGCTTTCTTCTTCTTGTGCAACGTTGTTGATAGTACTATGGCAAGATGATACAATACTTCTTGCATGACAAGTTTGTCAGTGGCATACCTTGGTAAAACATGTGGATGTTTCTCTCCACCAAACACTCTAATGAAGGTGCCACCTCGTGAGCCATACCAATCTACGATGTCTATTATTGCCTCCATTGCTTATCATGACATGCAAGGTGGATCTTCTTCAAAGATAAACTTGTACAACGGGAAGTGGTCAGTTAGTTGTGTTATTACTCCTCGATAACTGCATTCCAAAAGAAACTTACAAAAAATGTGCATGGTAGGTTCTCGTGGTGTCCATGTCCAGTTCATGCCAGCGAACTATTGTTGTGCACAGACTGCATCTAGTAAGTATGCAGACATACAGAAACTTTGCTTGCTCACCCTCGGGAGTATTCCTACCATGTACTACATGGGCCTTCAATTGTCGAGCCAACAAATATGACTAGTTGAACGACTTGCCCTTGTTCACCACCTAGTCCCATAAGATTGCCCACCCTTCAGGAAAGGTTTTCGTGCTCTGCTGACCATGGATCCTACTAGTGAAGATAACCAAAAGCCGATAGGCCTTCCTGAGGGACTTTGTCTTGTACACATGGGTAGGTGTTTTTTGAAACTTCAATGGCTCTTTCACCCAGCCTTTGACAATGTCTCTCGTGTTCACATAGCTATGGGTGGCATAGAAAAGTGAATCCATGCACTCTATTGGCTCGGGCAAGTGATACATGCACTGATAGTCTTCTCCCCAGAAGGTGGCAAGCTTTTGCCCACTAACATTGCTCAATGTCATTGTTTTCTCATCAATGTGTGAGAATCCAATTGATGACATCTGCACACGCAAAGGCTGGACACCTGCATGCAACCTTGTATAGCCCTGACTGCCGGAAACTGAGATACACCTGTCGGCCCTCTAAGGATGCCTCAAAGTCCTTTGTAAAAGCATCTTTAGCCTACTATTATGTCAATGATGATCCCTTTTCTATAAACAATTGAGTATCTACATACACTGGCAAGTCTATTAACGTTTGCTCAACTACTTCTCCAATACTTCTTTAAGTGGTTTCTTTTGAAGCATATCTCTTAGGTTTTGTGGTAACAATGACTACTAGAGAGGTTCTCAATAATTGTTGTACCTGTTGGACAGAAAAGACACTCATGGCAAGAAAATATCAGCCTTAAGTAAATATACTTACAAGGCATAATCAAGCAACAAATCGGGCATATGATGGGGAGGATTTCGCAATTCTCATTGACAAGAGGGATTGAATGCCTGTGGGAACTACGCACTGTGCAGTCCCAACAGTCAAGGTCGAAGCCTGTGGCTTGAAACTTTGCAATGCGCAGTTCAAACTGGGCAGAAGTCTAGGAGAGACTACGCATTGCACAGTCTCAGTGGCCAAGATGATAGGCTGGCTCTTAGAGCTAGACAATGCGCAGTTGGATCCATCTTGGATTGTGCACTATGCAATTCTAGAGGCCAAGCTTGTGGCTTGAGCCTTAGGATTGCGTAGTGCCCAACTGGGCAAAGTGAAAATCGACCAAGGAATGTGCAAATCTACCCAAGGGAAGTGTGGAAAACAAGCAGATCTAAGAGATAGTGCGAGCTTGAGTGCAGATATGACTAAGTATGAATAAATCCATGTGAATCAAAGGCAAAAATTAATCAAACGGAAGGAAAATCAAGTATTCCAGGAGAGTCACCACAACGACGACCATAGGTGCAAAAACAAGAAAACTAATGCGACACATGGGAAAGGCAATCTAAAACTTAAAACAAAACTTCTACAAGTTAAAACTCCAGCAACCATGAAGAGAAATAAGTGAAACAACAGTCACACAAGCAAAATGACAAAAAGCGATAGAAAAATGTTAAAAGACGACAAAATCAAAACTCACCTAGAAAAGTGATGACAATCACACAAAAGGTTCCTTGATCTCCTCGAGAATGCTAGAACTCCAAGATCGAATGTACAAATGAGATCTAGAAGTGTCTATTATATAGAGTTGGGTGAATTAGGGTTTATCATGAGCATGCCTAAAATCAAGGAAAAAAGCCATCTTCAAGATACTAAAAATAGATTCCTATATTTTAGGGATGCTTTTTTACTTTTTTTCTTTTTCCAGGGAAACTTTCCATGCACACTGTCGAGAAAGAATGCACATTTCTAGGGAATTGGGCAACTTTCTGGCTCAGTGCAATGTGCAGTTTATGAGCTTAGTGAGAGTTGCACAATTTTTGGGCTTAGTGTTGGGTTGCCTTCCATGACTGCACAATTTTTGAGCTCAAGGATGACTGCCAATCAGGACTGTGCAATTCCTATCATCAAGGTTGATTTCCCTTAAGGATTGCGCAATTTTTGGAGGCAAGCCTAGGAGTGTTGTGAGACCAAGTTGGGAGATCAGCTTGTGACTTAGAAATATAAGCTACGTGAGCAAACACAAGAAAAAATGAAAAGATAAGTCTTAGTCGAAGCATGAATACCTAGATCAGTGCAATATGAGCTCCTGTGGATAAGAAGGGAGGCTCCAAAATCGAAGCATAGGAAAAATTTTGGAGGATGATTATAGTCGCTAAAACAGGTGGATATTGGTGGAGACCCGCCTATTCCACCTAGATCTCCAGTTGATTTCATCAGTTTCCTTTTTTATAGCAACATTTATTATTTTTAGCAATTTTTCGGGCCTTGAACTTCCGGAGCAATTTTGACCCCCTAAACGATGTTTTTTTTAGGTCCACAATATGCTACAAACTACAAGCCTATTGAAAATATCGTAGTACTCAAAGAGATATTTCCAACGAGGTATTATATGCGCCAAACAAAGATAATATGACCAAGTTACAACCCCGAGAAGTTGGCTTCCCAACTAACCCCAACGGGGCCCACAAACTCTTGGTGTTCCATCTCCTAGGGTTAGGGTTTTGGTTGTTTAGGGTTTTCCCTTGTTGTTAAATAATAAAAAGGCCCTTGAGCCTCATTGTAACACAATTCAGAGGCATGTAGCTGCCACATCTCTTCTCAGAGATAAGCTACCATTGCCCAAGCTAGTTTATTTCTATTTCTGTATGTAAGCATATTTCAGTTCTTTAATATTAATGAAATGAAGTTTTATTTATGTTGCATCTCCGTGTTTATGTGTATATTTGTATTTTGTTGCGTCCCTGCATAAGTTTGGATCAGTGGTATCAGAGTAGTCTACTCTTTCTCTATTTTTCTTTACATGTCCCCAACGAGGTCAAGGTATAAGGAGTTAGGGCTTGAGTTGGTTGAACCTTTGGAACACCAGCCTCACAAACCCCGACGACCTCCCATGGCATAAGAAAAGAAATATGAGGGGGCAAGAGATCCTTTCAAAATATTGCTCGAGGAAGCCCTCAAGCGACAAACGAACACGATGATGGATAACTTTGCCCAGATCCTTCAGCGGCTACCCACAGGTGATGCATCTTCATCCAACAGCCACTTTGGAGGCTTCACTCCTTTTAAGGTACAAGTTAACTTTAACGTTCCCATATTTGAAGGCCAGATAGATGCAAAAGCCGTAGATATATGGTTAAATCTATTGGAAGGATATTTTTTAGTTCATGACTTTTCCAAACGGGAAAATATTATTTTTGCACTCCTCAAAGCCGCCCCACATGTTAAGGATTGGTGCAAAACCTACTGTGAAAAAAAGAGATGAGAGGGAATCCTCATTGTTTTCAGCCTCACCCACTGATGCAATCAAGGAACAATATTACCATGTTGGTAGCTATGAAGATAAATACATAAAATTGACCACGTTGTGATAGGGAAGAGACTAAGATGTGTTGGAGTTCATAAATGTTTTCCATGCCCTTCGCACGAAGCTAGGTATCAAGGATTCTGAGAGGAATTTGGTACTCAAGTACCATGGTTATCTACACATGTACATCCAGGATGAGATGGATTTCCTGTACATCTCCTCGCTTGGCGCTGCCTATCGATATGTTGTCAAGATCGAACAAAAATTTAAATAGAAGAAGCGAGACTTTGGATCAGCGAATCCGAAGCAAGGGAAAGGCACCCCCAAACCACAAAAGAAAGGATAAAGCCAAGGCGGGGTGACCTAGGACAACCCGCTGAAGCCGCAAGCAAAGAACAACACCATGAAGACGAAGAAGGACACAGGGAAATGCTGTGAGTTCCATAAGAGCTCCACTCACAAGACAAGTGAGTGTCAATCCAAGCAGTCACTAGTGGCCAAGCTAAAGGCTTCTGAATCAAATGCATGTCTACCACCCTAATTCTATGGACAATCTCTCTTAAGGTGTTCCTTGCCACATGTACAACACTCCAACCAACTAGTACCAACACCTTTATGTTGTTGTTGTGACTCATTTCCTTGTCTAGCTACATTAAATCTCTTTTGTGGTGCCACATTATCTTTCTCATCTGCATACTGAGGCCTTGTCCTCTTAGGCTGCCATTTACCTTTACCTTTGTCTTTTCCCTTCCATCCTTTTTGAGATTCATTCTTACGCTTTGACTGTTCATATCAATGTTTCAATTTCCTAATAACTTCTTCAAGTGACTGAGGCTCATCATACTCAATCCAATCTCTAAATGCTAATGGAAAACCATTGACAAACTGTTGAACTTTAGCCTTCTCATCAATAAGATATGGTGCATACCTCAATAGCTCTAGAAACTTGGTCGTGTACTCTTCATCTGTCATTGATCCCATCTTTAGCTCATAAAATTCCTTAGCCTTATTGTCGTAGTACTTTTCTGACAAGTACTTCTTCCTAGAAAGCCTCTTGAACTCCCGCCAACTCAAGTCATCTGTCCTGATGTCTCTAACCCACTTAACATCTTCCCACCAAATGTTTGCTTTATATTTCAAGATGAAGATCGCTACTTTGGCCTTCATGTTATTTGTGTAATTATGCAACTCAAAGAATTTGTTCATCCCAAGTATCCAAGCCTCTGCATCTTTCGGCTTTTTCATATATCCATCAAAAGTAGGTGGCTTTGCTTTCTTAAACTCATCTGATAAGTATCCCCTATCATTCCTCCTATAAGGATGATAACAATGGCGATCATGATGCTTATCAGAACCAAAACTAGAATAGTCCCTGTATCCATTGCCTCTCCAATTCGGAGTATCCAACAACCTGCCATCTCTCATTGTATCAAATCTATCCGACCTATGTCGACCAAGAGACCAACTTCCATATGCTCCATTAGTTCTATCCTCATGTCCATGGCTAATCCGAAGTGGCCCTTGTCGCTGCAAGTCTGACAAACTCTGAAGAAGTATAGCATTAACCTCTGCTTGTTTCTCTTGTGCCTGTATGATCTGGTCATTATCTGCCTTACAACTCCTTATTTCTTCCTTCAAACTTCTCAATGCATCTGCCAAATTAGAAGAGTGTCCCACACCACGTTGCTCATCTAATGCATAGGGAGATTCTATGTAGTCTACCACCTTGCTAGCCATTTGATCTCTTTCCTGCAATGCATAATATGTCAGATAAACCAAATCACAATAAATCAACGTACCTTAGTATAATTTGGGGAGGATACCTCATCTGCAAGATCATCAAATCAACGTGATACATGTATAACATAATCATAACAACATATATACATATAACAAGTAAGTGCATCAATTCATACACATCATTCTAGTTAGGGTCTAGTCATCAATGCAAGGCCATATAAACAATGCATGTTATGACCTCATGCATGACAACAACCATTACTCCATTGTACACATTGCCACATGCAACTATCAACATGCATAAGCAATGCCAAATCAACTACACATACACATAGATGCATGTAGTCGAGCATAAGCGATCAATTCTTGTAATCAACCTACAAGATTGATACATGTAATCAAACCTACAAGAATGCAGCCTAACATACAAGGATGTAAGTAGGCGACATAAAATCAACATGTAAGCGACATATAATCCATATGCAACCAGTCACATACTCATGACAAATGCATTCCAGAAAATCAACATCAAATTCAACATGGAAACTTTACTACAACCATAATCAATCAGTAAGCAAATGCAACAAGCACATGAAATGCAAGTGTAAGAGACACACATGCAACTGACATGCATGCATGACCAACACACACCGCCCATCCAACATGAGAGTTGAACCATCATTTGATACCACTCTGTGGTATCAGATTTGACCCAAAGAGAGCACAACTCGCTCTGATACCACTCTGTAATACCCTCCTCCCACATCCACCCAAGTAACCATGCCTACTGAGATAAACATGAGACGAGAGGCTATTATGATCAGATTCGACCTCCTATGTGACCTTAAGGAAGTGGAATCGACAGAACATCACACACAGTCATCCAACATCATCAACATAACTCTCAGGAGACAATTCAACCACTCAAACAACCTACCCCTGGGTCCCAGTACTGTTCTGGATCTCTTAGGCCATAGTCTCTCTCATGCTATGAGAAAGGGAGCGACCAACAACCCAAAATCGCTCTCACAGGCTTGCCTGCCAGTGACCAGAGACCAAAATATGCCAGTTTTGTGCCAACAACCCTGAGATCTAAGCCACTTTTTAAGGCCCAAAGCCCAGGTCGCTGCCCAGAATGGAGTCATAACTTGAAATCAATAAAAATACAGGGAAACAATGATGCGAAAGAAATAAGTCGAACACGATCTTTATCAAACGTGAAGCATTTCGTCAAACATATCATCAACATGTAACCTACATGTGTAAACAACAAAATTAAGTGTAGGGATCTCATACGTATCTGAGAATCACTATGAACCATTGTCCCCTCATTTCATTTGCTACATTATCATCTATTAGGTCATAGAAACATTATCCATTCATATACAAGTAAAAACATGTTGAGATCCATACATAGTTGTTGTCATAAAATATACATATAACCAACATAATAGGAACAAAATTACCATAAACATATCAGCCATCAAAATCCACATATACATCAATACATTTGCACATGAAAATCAAGGGAATGAATTTCTCATTAATGAATGCAATAAACCAACCAGATATGGGACTACCATGTTCCACCCGACCATAGAATGGTTGAGCCAAATATCTCTTCATCCATTCACCCCCGTTCCCTATTCCAAGCATGAATGTGGGACTCAAACCAAAAGAACCAACCAGAGCATATCGAGGCTATACCACCTCACCCTCATCAGTAGAAACCAGGCTTTATTGTAATCCATCCCAAATCACTAGGCCAACACAATGAAGACATCATGATAGGCTTTACCGTGATCTCCACCCGATCACTAGGCCAAAAAAGCATGGATGCTACCAGATCTCTCCACCTACACCGTGAGGAATTTCTCTATCTCCTAGTCTCTCAGGCTTTACTGCAACCCAAACCCAGATCACTAGGCCCTAAACCGAGACCCACTCTCCAGGCTTTACCGCATATCCCAAACCTGAGATTACTAGGCCCAATAGAGAGTAAACCACCTCTTGAATTTACCGTATATTCTTCCATTCACCGACAAGGATTCCTAAGCCATTTGAGGCAACACAAAATTCAGCGTTCCCGCAACCCACAGTCCTGCTCAGGGGTTACTAGGCCATGTGTTCTATCATTTCGTAGATCCACCTCACTTAGCTTTGAATCCATCCGACAATCCAGCTCAACCAAAACATGAGAACCCCATCACACCGTAGCTATCCGGAAATGGAAAGGCTAGGCTAAAAACACTGGAAAAACCCATGCCATGATAGAAAAGAACCACATGCAATCCCATGCATGCCAAATCTAGCAAGGAAAATATACATGCAAGTTGATACCTGCAATGAATCTTGTTGTAGTTGCTTGATCCTGCCTTTCCCTGCTTGATCTTTGGTTTCTCTTGTCTTCTTTGCCTTTCTTGCTTCAATGCCAAAATTGCCCCAAGAAACTCTAAGTGTCCAAGAGTATGAGAGAGAGAGAGAGAAAGAATAATGAGAGAGCTCCAAAACTCAACTGAAAAAAGGTTACCAACTGATCCTCAGAAGCATTTTTATGAATGAGGCCTCTATTTTCTTTATTTTCCATTATTTTCCTTCAATTTCCTCCTCACATGCAACCTGTGACCTTTCACCTCCCTTTCTCATAATTTCCTTTATTTTCATAAATAAATGTGCCAAAAATGTCATTTTGCCTTTCCAAAGCCTTAGCCATTGCCTTTGCCAATTTCCTTAGCCATAAACAACCAAATGAACACCCCCTAGGATGTTTTGCCCAACATTCAGCTTGGAATAAGTGTCCCATCAACAATGGTTATTATTTTTGCCTTTATTAACTTTTATTACATGGAATTTTCACCAAGGTTGTTACATCCAAACTCATTCGTGGTGGTGTATTTGGATGACATTCTGATCTTCAGCCAGAGTTGGGAAGAGCAACTCCACCATATTTGACAGGTCCTCCAAACCTTGTGACAACATAAGTTGTGTGTTAATTTGGAGAAATGCACTTTTGACCCAAGTTCAATATCTGGGGTACATCATTAATGAGCGGGGTGTGCATGTGGACCCAACCAAGATACAATTCATTTAGGATTGGCCAACCCTGACCACTCTAACAGAGCTCCACAACTTTTTGGGCCTTGCCAACTTCTACTGCAGGTTTGTGTTGGGGTTCTCTCATATCACTTGGTCTTTGAGTCAAGTCACCAAGGGAGGAGCGAAATAAAAGTTCTTTTGGTCCAAATCGCAACAGAAGGCATTTTCTGAGTTGAATCGTCGCCTATGCTCTACACCAATGCTCACATTACCAGACCTACAACAACTATTTGAGATCAAGACAGATGCCTCCAACTATGCTATTGGTGTAGTTATTACTCAGTAGGGGCATCCAATGGCATATCATAGTGAGACACTTTTAGACACAATCTGAAAGTATCCCACCTATGACAAAGAGATGTATTCCATTGTGTAGGTTTGCCAACAATGGAAGCATTACATTATGGGAAGGAAACGGTCATACACACACACCACCGACCCCTGCAGTTCATACAGACACAGGGGAAGTTGCAGAACGATTGCCATAAGAAACGGTCCACATACCTGCAACAGTTCCATTTGAACATTAAGTACAAGAAGGGAAGCACCAACAATGTTGCAAACTGCCTCAACTGAACGTTGGTCTTGGCATTGACCACTGTGCTCGACTCTTGTGGGCACAAGACTGTGGGGTGGCCGCATCTTTATAAGAGGATCCAGAATTCAACAACACATACCAAACGCTCTTGGTAGGCAAGCAAGTTCCAAATTTTCACCTACAGGATGCACTGTTATTCCACCTGGGACACCTCTGTGTTCCTTCAAGTGAGCGTGCTAAGATAATTTGGGAGGCACACTACAGTCGGGTCACTGAAGATTTCAAGGTAGAGAAAACAGTGGAAATGCTATAGAAGTATTTTTATTGGCCGAACCTTTGACATGATGATGGGAAGTACATTAGGTCTTGCACTGCCCGTGCCATTGCCAAACCGACCATCAAGAAGCAAGGCGTATATACTCCTCTACCTACTCCTATTCGACCTTGGAAATCCATCTCCATGGATTACATGTCAGGCCTTCCTTCTACTAAGCATGGCAATGACTGCGTTTTCGTGGTCATCGACAAATTCTCTAAGATGGCCATTCTGGCGGCCTGCAAGAAGAGTATCACAGCATAAGCCACTGCTAAGCTCTTCTTTGAACGAGTATGGGTACACTTTGGGATCCCACAGTCCATTATCTTAGATCGGGACAATAGGTTCCTAAGTACATTTTGGTCAAGTCTTTGGTTGATGTTGGATACCAAGCTCACTAAGTCCATGACTTTCCACCCCAAACTGATGGCCAAACAGAGGTCATCAACAAGATGATCGTACACATTTTGCACATGTACAACTCGAAGCATCCACACACATGGTATGAAAGCCTCCCTTATGTACATCAAAGCTACAACAGAGCTTTCCATAGCTCAACTGGCCACAACCCTTTTCAGGTGCGATTGGGATTCCAACCACTATGTCCCATTAATGTGGCCATACAATTTGCAGCTACTCAGGCAGATTCGACTCACGTCCAGTCCGAAGCTGATAGGGCTAACAACTTCATTGAGCACATTCAACACATCTGCTAGCAGGTCCATCACATATTGGATAGAGCCAATGCTAAGTACAAGCAGCGACATGATCAACATCAGGTGCCACACAAGTTCTAGATGGGTGATAAAGTTTGGCTACATCTGCAGAAAGAATGCCTCCCCGGGCCCCACTGCAAGCTTTGCTCGCTTCGATATGGGCCATACGCCATCACTAAGGCTATAGGGGACAATGCCTTCAAGCTCAACATTCCACCATTCCTTGGCCTGCACCCAGTATTTAATGTGGACCACCTTCGACCATACTTTCCAACATTATTGGACACATCTGACATTGCAGAACAACTCACACCAACGGAGTTAAACCCAGACTGCATGGAACAAGTCACATGGACACGCAGATCAAGAACACTCGCCAACAGAGGATCTAACCATATCAATTTTTCAAAGCAGGCCAACTCCTTCACCAAGGCAAGTGGTTCACCAGGGACTAGGTTCAACAGATTTCCTCACCTCAAGGAGGCTCTGCACACAATGGGTACCATTTCTTCCTAAGGAGGGAGGAACAATCCAAGTGGATATTCATGGTTACCCGCCTATTCCACCTAGACCTCCAGTTGGTTTCATCAGTTTCCTTGTTTATAGTAGCATTTACTATTTTTAGCAGTTTTCCAGGTCCTGAACTTCCAGAGTAGTTTTGATCCCCTAAACGACATTTTTTTTGAGGTAGTACTCAAAGAGATCTTTCCAACAAGGTATTGTATGTGCCAAACAGAGATAATATGACCAAGTTACGACCCCGGGAAGTTGGCTGCCAAACTAACCCCAATGGGGCTCACAAACTCTTGGCATTCCATCTCCTAGGGTTAGGGTTTTGGTTGTTTAGGGTTTTCCCTTATTGTTCAATAATAAAAAGGCCTTTGAGCCTCATTGTAACACAGTTCAGAGGCATGTAGCCGCCACATATATTTTCAGAGATAAGCTACCATCGCCCGAACTAGTTTATTTCCTTTTCTGTATGTAAGCATATTTCACTTCTTTAATATTAATGAAATAAAGTTTTATTTCTGCTGCATCTCCGTGTTTATGTGTATATATGTATTTTGTTGCGTTCTTGCATAAGTCCGGATCACATGCACCCTCGCGATCAATAGAACGTTGCAGAGTATCTAGCCGACAATGAAGAGAGGAAGTTGGAAGGCTAGACCAATTGGTTTGTGTGGCTTTATGCCCACTAGGTCATAGGTTCAAATCTCATGGGGATAGGTTGAGGATGAGAGCCACCTTTGGGGGAATTAAACTATCCTAAGGGGCATCCAAGCTCAACCAAGCTTCACAAAATCCTAGTGATAACATCCCACTGGTGGGCATATTATTCTTCCATCTAGCATTTGGGTTGTCCTTGGTCTAGACTTATCCTAGTTTGAAAAGAAAAATACTCTTGGTGTTATAATAGCAGTCGCTAAATATGATTTTGGATGTGACTTATATTACTCCAACAAATTATCAATTCACAATAACAAAATATACATGTGTAACTTCTTTTTATTAAAAATAAGTATCTTTTTAAGATTATTATAAATCTGTATGTTTCAACGCTGTCACATTGATATATAAAAATATATTTATTATGCCAAACAAAACATGATTATATATATATATATATTATTTTTTTTGAAATGTTTTAATATATATATATATATATATATTATTATTTTTTGAAATGTTTTAATATATATATTTATTTACTTTGCTTTTGAAATGTTTTAATATTTTTTGAAATCATTAATTAATGTATAAGTATGTTAATTATTGTATAATTTTTTTTTTGGTTTATATTTTTTATAAAAATTATAAAATTTATTAGATCACACCAGTGCTATGATAAATATGGTTAATGTTAATGGAAGAATGAGCGAAATGTAAATGGCAAAAATTTATATATTTTAGTGTGTTTGAAAATAAAATTTTTAAAATAAATAATAAAAAATACAAATTAGTAAAATAAAAAATATGAATAATAATAATTTATTATTTTAATGTTTTAATTTCCATATATCTTACTTATTTATTTATTTATTTAAAATATATATATATATATATTAATTGAAAATAAAAAGGACGACAAATCCTCTTTGATTCCTCGATTGACAAATTAAAAAAACATATTTCGGAATATTTGCCCCATTGTGTAAACTCTGAGTTCAAGGGTTTAAGTTTTGAAAATCCACAAGCCCATGGTCACCCAGCCCAATGCACAGACCCACAAATTCCTTGTCACTTGGCCCGAAGAACTAGAGCGGACCAGCCCTTGGTCACATGGGATGACCTAGAACACCGCCCAGTTACGAACTAGTAGGAAATCGAATGTGATGCCATGTCGTACAGTATTCATAGCATAGGCAGGACCTCTACCTACAGGAATGAAAGGCATTCAAAGATTCAAAGAGGACTGGATTGAATTGATGATATAATTGCAGGAATATGTAGTGGAGGTGATGATGGGAGGACCATGCATTTCACATTCATTCATATTTATATTCTTCTTCTTCATCATCAACTTCCACTCTTTCTGCTGCCATTTATGCAATGATTGCGAATCTTTTCACATCATCATACCGGAGATACTCTTTCCCACATGAAAGTCTGTGTTGTAGTTGATATTCAAAAAAACCCTCGAAACCTTTAAATGCCAATTTCCACTCGCTAATAATAATGGCAATACCAGTATGACGCAATGGTGAGGCTGTACACCTACTCGCATTCACCTTATATATACACGCCTGCAGTTTCCATTTCTCATCTCAGCTGCCCAATTTCTAGGTACCTGAAATTTTAAAAAGTATTGCGGAGGGCGAGGGTTTATCAGGGGTTTAGTTCTGCCATTTAAGATGCCGTTAGATAGTGCTCGGAGCGTCTCGAGTTCCAGTCGCCGTAGACCCGAGCAAAGGCTTTGGTTTGGCCGTGAACAGGTTGTGTTGGGGCAATTTCTCCAGCGGCGTTCGTTCTGCATTAAACAGCGGATTAGAAGGCGTCCGATTTTGTACTCTTTGGCTCCTAGGGCGGCCAAAGCGTGGCTTGCGTTCAGAAGAAGGTAATTTTCTGTTAAGGTTCTGTGTATTTTATATAATTTTGGGACATGGAAGGATTTTCCCCAAATTTTTTCTGTTACCGGCTTTTTTGTTCTTGACGTGATTGAACACTTGATCACCTCCTGAAAAAGAATCTCCTCTTCATAAGGTGCCTTTGTGCTTTGTGTGTTCTCATCGTTGTGATTGTTCTCTTTGCGATGCCTTCTTAGTTGCAAGTTTACTGAGAAACAAAGTGGGGTTCCATGGGAAAAGATACTGGCAGAAAGCTGAGGTTAATTCTTGTCTTCTTACAGAAAATAAAATAATGTGCGTACTTTTTTTCTTGATTTCTTCGTTTTGTATTCGTCTGCGACCACGTTTGGTGTATTGTACCAGAGTACAATACATTTAACGGTGCTATTGTTTGATGTAGGGTTTTTGTAACTAGGTTTTATTATTCAATGAAATTCTTTGCTGCAAGCAGTTGCTGTGGTATAAAGTGGTTGTTAGCTATTTTTGTGGTTGATGTGAGTAGTTTTGTGAGCGTGGCCTCAATGCAGAGTGTTCTTTGTCTTCTGTGCTTTTATTGCATTGTCTACAAACCCATTCTGGTGAAAATTGGGTTTGCTAGGAATTTAATGCAGGACCTGCTCTACCAATGAGCTACCTGCCCTTTTGATGACGGGCATCTTTACCGGTTTGATATCAACGTGTGAATTGGTACCTCCAGCATTCCACTGGGTTAATGCCAAATGGTATAGTAGCACATAGGCAACTTTTGCAGTGACGTTTCGGGGGAGTAGTTCAAGTTCTGCTGATATTCACTGTCTTCTGCTAGCTAAAAGCGTGTTTTAGGTATGGTTACCTCAAGGTTGAATTTATGATAATGAGAAAGATCAAGCCCTGGGTTTTGGGCAGAGTTCTTTGTATGTTTAATATGCCACATGTGCCTCTCGTTAGAGTTCCTTCTTGAATACTTGAGTTGGTGGAGCTCGGAGTTCATAACACTTTCCAGCTTATTTCAAAATTCATTCCATATTTTCATGCAGCAATGCCTCAAAGTTTCCATGGCGGAATGGATGTCGGGACTGGTTGCCTTTTCTCCAGACCAATCCTGGTTCAATTATGCAAGTACTCTTCTTAATAGCATACGCTGTGTTGGGTGCCAAATTATACATTACTGTTATTGAAATTCAACTCAAGAATATGGCAATATGGTCATATGTTTATTGTGTTTTCTATTTTTCAGTTTTGGTCTGCCAATCATGTAAAAAGAGCTTTTTTTTCTTATCCTCACAAGATAAGATAATGCATGCTATGTACGTTTAGTACTTAACGCTTGCAATGAGTAACTTCCACAGGACGTGAAGTGAATTTCACTGTTATTTTGACAAGTTAAAAAATCCGTACCCTATGTACTAGTTAAAAAATTACTTCTGAGGTTTTCATGTAGAGTTTCAGCAACAGTGACTTATAAACCTAATTTTGATCACTGAAAAATTCTTCGTTTGTGCAGGAAATTGCACTGTTAATGCTTGTTTCATTCTTTCATCTTTCTCCAAAGGATGTCTTTTTATTTTCTATTTTGCAGTACTAAACAGTTTTATTCAGGAACGAGGCTGATCTTCGTTTTTGTTGACACAAGGCGTAGGGTAAATGACTTCCTCTTTGACAATTTCAAATACTCAAGATTTCCTTTTGTCACCTTTCTCAATCCATTTAGTGAATCACAAACTTTGTGGGATAAAAGACAAAGGGAACACTGATACTGAAATTTACAGTTTGTGGGAACTCTTGCAAATTTTTTTTCATTCAAATGTTTTTAGCTTTGCTCAATCATAATGCATCCAAATATTACTATCAGAATTATTGAAGAAGGAAATAAACTTATGTTCTTGTGGTCAACCAAGGAATGGAAAATGATATAGTGACTATTAGAATTAGATACTGCTTTAAGGTAACTGTGTCATCTAAGTAAATTTTGATAACAGACTGACATGCAACAGATCTAACACATGAAATTTATGATGACTGTGTACAAGAAACTATATTTGTGATGTTTAACATTCTTATTGAAATATATAGAGAATGTTTAATCAAGTTCACTTTGCTAGTCTTCTATTTTCAAGGAAATAAATGTGCTTCGCTTTTATAGATATTAATTATCCAGGATGATTAATTGTCTTCATCAATGTTGATAGGCATAAAATGACTTGAAGAACGCTTGCAACACGGTTTTATGTGAAGTGGTTTTAATGATATTGTGATAGAACAATCAGTGGAAGCGATCCTTTATAACATTTGATTATCTTCAAAATTTTACTTTAACTTAATATGTTAATATTCACAGGTCGAAGAGGAAGATAGAAAAAGAGGCTTCTCGCATTGAGAGGTTAAATTTACAGCTTTTTCAACGGAATCAGTCCATTGTGGAAGAAAATGCAAGGCTGAGGAAACAGGCTTTACAACTAACCGAGGAGAATCAACTTCTACAGCAGAAGCTGCAAGAGCAACTTAGGTGTCCAGACAAAGTCTTGGGAGCCTAATCAATAGTTATCATTGTTTCTTGGAATCTTGGGTTTCTGTACACTGTATATCATGAGAGCAACGTGGATAAATGATGTACAGTTGCGAAATCAATTTTGTTAGATTATGATGTTAGATGGGTAAATCTTGAAATCTTTTCTGGGATATTCATAATTATAAGCAATTAAATTTCCCTCATTAAGTGGTATTCTAATTTTTTGAATTGTGTCATAACTTATAAAATCAGATATGTTCTCAAGTTTCTGTTCTTCATGTGATTGCATGGTGCATTTACTGGGTTCTGTTTAGCATATATCATTTATTGGTTTTTCTTTATATGTGCCTAGATTGCATGGCACACATTTTGGTTTTTTGTTACTGGACCTGGAAATTGAATTTTATCCGTGTATTTCCCATGTCTTTACTATTGTAAAAGATAATGCAGTAATTCATGTAATTGATATGATTTGGTTTTGATTTTGGATCTTTCGCTTAAACTTGGCTTATTTACTGTAACTGTTGTTTTTGATCTCGATTTTTCCCTCACCTCATTCCGGTCAAATGGTCATCAAGTTGATGACTGTTGGAGAGCAATAAAATTTGCATAAATTATGATGTTGAAGCAGTACGCGAACAAGGCAGAAAAGGGAAGGGATTTAACACAACTTTGTTACGAAGAAAAAAAAGTCAGTTCAGGAGAAAACTCCTTGGTACTGTGCCAAAGAGCAGCCCTACTTCTTAGGAGGTCAGCAATCCTAGTGCTGCTCTAAGGTGAGCGTGTTTAAATGCCAAGTTTCATCAAAACATTTTGAACTAACTCCCTAGAAATTCTACAGATGTTGCATTTGGATTAGTAATATCATAATATGTCTTTATAGTTGATACAGGGGATATTACAACTCTACAGTTTGACATACTTGTCCTAGACTTCAATATATTCATCGGCACTAGTCTTGATTAACAGGCCCAAGCTTTAGTAGTACTAAGTTCGTACGTCATTGTGTCTTGATTAACAGGTCCAAGCTTTAGTAGTACTAAGTTTGTACGTCATTGTCTCTTGATTAACAGGCCTTAACAGGTCCAAGCTTTAGTAGTACTAAGTTTGTACGTCATTGTCTCTTGATTAACAGGCCTGAGCCTCTAGTAGTACTAAGCTCATTATTATTAATTTATTATCCGCGTAGCGATTTGACTGCTAAGGTCACGGCCAAACCAGACACCAAATTAGTGTATGAAACCCAAACCCCCCTGTTTGTACACCAAATTGGTGTTTGAGACCCCCCTGTTTGTGGGACAAGGGATCCACCTCTGTGCAGTGATTTGACTGCTAAGTCTACAAAGGCATACATACTCTACCCCTCTGGTTTTGAACCTGTGACCTCCTAGGAAGAAACACATGCTCTTAACCATTAGGTCCACTCAAGCTGTATATCATTGTAACCTTGCAAAGCATCCGACCCATTGCAATTTGTATGTTAACTTGAATATCATAGCGGGCTCTACTACCAGTTGTCATGTACTGCATATTAGCACTGCTGTATATTGCTTCGTTAGAGTCAGTATGCTTAACTCTGCGTTTCATATTAAAGTTCTTGAATGAATCCCAAATTAAGTGTTTTTAGGATAACCTCTTTTTTAACATTATAATGCAACAACGCAGAGTGAACGGATTTATATATTTGGAAATATCTATGCAGATTAAAATTAACGTGTTCATTAATTGAGTAACATTTGGTTATGCTGAAACTTAAATAAATATTATCAACATCTATTTTGCTGTGGAGTCTCCTCGCAAGATGATTAATAAGAAGATTTATGCATGCTCATTTTAGTGTTATTGACAGCTATGAACTGGATATACCTTTTCTCAAAGGATATATACCAATGATTTTAGTTACTGCCATGTACGTGTCATGGATTTTGTATACTGAGAGGCCTTCCATAGACTGTTTGCCTTTCTTATGAAGAGAGATCCCTGACTGAACAGTTCGTCCTAGCATACCTGTCAGATGATGTACTTCGGAAATGCATTGGTTAACACAATGCATGGAGGTCAACTCCCTTATATGCCCTTTGGCATGAGGGCAGTACATTTTCCATGTTTTCCATCCATCATAGGCTTGATTCTTGCTTCAATCCTGTATCTTTCCAGTGACAGTCTGGACTCTCACAGTTTTTGTATATAATGTTTTTCTCACAGTTCCTTCCACAGGCTTTCTTCGTTTCCACAGGCTTTCTTCGTTATCTGTCTATAGACTATAGTGTTTTTCGTTTCACATGGTCTTTCTTCTTTATTTGTCTATGGACCATATGGTTTATCACAATGTTTTGTGAATGAGTCTTTGTTCATTGTTCGTCTATATAGACCACATAGTTTATTTCAACGGTTTTTGCTTTAGAATATGCCAACTTCTTTAATCTTTTTATGTTTTTTCTCAGTACTGAAAAGCATGATTTGGATAAGGGTTTTTTCAAAGAGTATTTTCCAACTAGTTATTACTACCACTATCATTTTTATAAATTGTTGGATGTTTTCGTATATTGTTATTGAGAAGTATGATTGAGATAAAGGTTTTTTCCAAGAATATATTCCAATTAGTATAACAACTTTTAAGTGATTTCACAGAATTTTTTTTTCTGTTAACATAGGTTAAGTGGCCGCCGAAAGCTATTTTAATTACTACTCTTATTTTCACTTAAGAATTAGGTATAGCTTTCCTCAAAGAATATGCACCAATGGTTTTAGTTACTGCTATGTGCGTGTCATGAATTTACTACAATCAGAGGATTTACACATGGTGTTTGCCTTCATCATTTGTTAATATAGGTTAAGTGGCCGCCGAAAGTTATTTTAATTACTACTCTTATTTTCAATTAAGAATTAGGTATAGCTTTCCTCGATGGTTTTAGTTACTGCTATGTGCGTGTCATGAATTTACTACAATGAGAGGACTTACACATGGTGTTTGCCTTCATCATTAGGAAAAATGTATCTGTTGGATGGTGTACATTGGAAATGCATAGAGATCAACTCCCTAACGTGCACTTTGGCATGCTTGTATCACATTTTCTATGTTTTTATCTATCTAATAGATGCTTGATTCTTGTATCTTTCTGTTTACACTCTGTCAGTGAATGTATGATGTATTTGTCAAGTTTCTTTGACGGTCTCCCTTTGTTGTTTGTCTATAGTCCACAATTTATCTCCTTCTGATATTTCTTCGTTGTACGCCAATAAACCACAGTTTAACACAACGGTTTGTGCATTAGAATATGCCTAAGTTTTGAAATTGGATTGGTTCGAATTTTATGATTTAGTTATTTAAGATAGTAATTAATGAGAAAATATTTAAAATAATTAGAAAAAATATTACAAATGAAATATGCAAAGTAGACAAATGTATGATCATAAGAGAATTTAGGCTTCTGTGATCCATATCAATTTTGAGAAGAATCTTCGGCGAAAATCAGATAGAAATATTTTTGCCTATGCGTTTCGAACCAACCAGTGTGGTTCATCGTTAGGACAAGTTGAATGAGTAGATCTTGCTATGCATTATAAATAGATCGGGTAGAATGTCCAATGACCAAATTTCCAAATCAGGGAACGGCTAAAATGATAACAACTAGATTGACCAGGGAACGGCTAGTTAGACCATGAAGGGCATAATTTATTTAATTAAGTTCAGTTATTAATTTCTTAATAAATGGACCATTTTTATAATTGCAAATATATGTTAGAATAAGCGAGTTAATATATTATAATTATAAAATAAATCAAGTCATAGAGAATAGTTGATTATATTTTAATTAAATATAAGTTAATTATATTTTAAATAAAAAATAAGTTAAGGGACATTTAAATCTTAATTTAAATTAAGAAAATAAATGAATAAATTAATTGGGACATTCTTGTCAGTTTTGATGTTGTTTCCCTCTTCACATGCATCCCTATAAATGAGGCCATGGAAGTAATCAACCGTCTAATTGATCCTGATACCGCTCGGTTGGTTGAGATCTGCCTCACTTCGACCTTTTTCAGTTTTGAAGGTGAGTTCTTTGAGCAAACCTGTGGAGTTGCCATGGGCTCACCCCTATCCCCTGTTGTTGCTAATCTTTTTATGGAGGATTTTGAATCTAAGGCTCTAAACTCAGCCCGTCTTCTGCCCAAGCTTTGGAAGTGATATATCCAGTCCAGGTCAAGATGTGATAACGAGGAGAATAGCCCTTGAATTGTAATGCACCTTCCCAAACAACTAAATAAATATAGGCCAGGAGAATGCCCTTTAGGTTAGGATTCATTGTGTACGATTTGAGGGGACAGGAATCCAAGTTGACCCTAAAAAGAAGGATAGAGAGAATGCTCTATTAAGGCCCTAAACAGTGAAAGAAAGGCCCCTGTTTGCCCTTTTCTATAGAGTTGCCTCACCATTCTCTATTGAGTCAAGGCCCATTCTACATTCTATAGGGGTCTAGTCCTTCTCGTTTCTGCAGGGCCCATTCTGCATGTGTCTACATTCCGCTGGTTCCCATTCCCTAACCACCCACATATTCTTATTTAAGGGGAGTGATCACTCAATTGCTGTCCCTTCTATGTCATCTGGTCTCACGGCTAAGAGGAGTTAGATCTCTTATTCGATCATCTCAATAATCAATCCTCGACCATCAAGTTCACTAAGGAACAAGAAGTCAATGGTTGCCTCCCATTCCTTGATATTCTTATCTCGAAGAATGAGGATGGTTCCCTCTCCCACCGAGTGTTTCGCAAGAAAACTCATACAGAGCAGTATCTTCATGCTAGTTCCCACCATTTCCCGGCCCAGAAGTTGGGTGTTCTCAACACCCTAGCGACTCGTGCCTTAAGGATCTCTGATGAAAGGAGCTTCGAGGAGGAGAAGTCCCATCTCCTTAATGTCTTTGTTGAGAACGGTTATAGCAGACATTTGGGACAAAAGGCTTTCCTCAAAGCTACTAAGAATTCGTTATCCAGAAAAGAACCTAAGGATCGGATTCCTGGTGTACATCTTCCTTATGTCCAAGGGACCACGGATAGGATTGCGAGGATTCTTAAGAAGCATAATGTCCCCGCAACCTTTAGACCTCTTAACACCATTCGTAAGTCCCTCAGATCTGTGAAGGATCCTATCGACCCCAAGGACATGAAAGGTGTTTATATTATTCCTTGTTCTTGTGGGACCCCCTATATCGGTGAGACTGGTTGCTCCATTAACCAAAGGATTAGTGAGCACGCAACTGACCTCAAGCATATGAGAACCAAGTCTTCCGCTTTAGCAGAGCATGTGGAGAAAACCAATCATCATGTCTGCATCGAAGAAGCTAGTGTGATTGCTAGAGTGTCGCAATTTCATCACCGGAAATTTAGGGAAGCCCTTGAGATTGAAAAAAGGCCGAACAATCTCAATAGAGAGGATGGCTGGAAGATCAGTAGTTGCTGGGTCCCAGCCCTCTCCTCCTAGTCGTTTTCTCCCTTTAGTATTTTTGTTTTTTAGGTAATTTTTTCGAATTCTTGATTTCTCTAATATTTAAACCCTTTGACTTTTAAACTAATATTAATATTTTGATTTGATTTGATTTATTTATTTATTTTATTATTATTATTATTATTTATTTATTTTATTATTATTATTATTATTAATTTTTTTAATTTATTATTATTATTATTATTTTTGAATACTTGAATTCTCTAATATTTATTTTTGACTATTAAACTTTTATGTTTATTTTTATTTTTATTTTTTAACTATTTTTACCCTTAATAATCTATTAATTAATATTGTAATCTCTCTAATATTTTTATGGGGATATTCTTTGACTTCAAATATGATACTAATCTATTTATTTTAATATATATTCATAAATATAGGTCCTTTAGCTTTTATTTTAAAATAGAAATATCTATTTATAGATTATTCTATTTTTAACTTATTCAACTAACTAATATATATAAACATCTTTGATAAACAATTAATTAATTTATTTATTTTCTTAATTTAAATTAAGATTTAAATGTCCCTTAACTTATTTTTTATTTAAAATATAATTAACTTATATTTAATTAAAATATAATCAACTATTCTCTATGACTTGATTTATTTTATAATTATAATATATTAACTCGCTTATTCTAACATATATTTGCAATTATAAAAATGGTCCATTTATTAAGAAATTAATAACTGAACTTACTTAATTAAATAAATTATGCCCTTCATAGTCTAACTAGCTGTTCTCTGGTCAATCTAGTTGTTATCATTTTAGCCGTTACCTGATCTGGAAATTTGGTCATTGGACATTCTACCCGATCTATTTATAATGCATAGCAAGATCCGCCCATTCAACTTGTCCTGACGATGAACCACAGTGGTTGGTTCGAAACGCGTCGGCAAAAATATTTCTATGTGATTTTCACCGAAGATTCTTCTCAAAAATGTATGATCATGTGAGTGTAAATATATCAAAATGGTATTGAGTGTAATACATTTTTGAAACAAATATATAATTAAAAATGTTTTAAGAAGTTTCTAGAATAAAAAAAAAAAACCATACGACATTACTATATTTATCAATATTGATTAATATAATCAAGTATTAAACTCATAATCATTGGTAGACATGGGACCCTTCACACGAGTTACATGAACTTTTTCTTTGTAGTTCTTGACCTCTAGAGTGGTATTTACCATCATAATAGTTATACTAGTAAAAGCATGGCCAATGCTTCCCATGTTGATATGATCCCTACTATGAGTGGATTTGTATCCAAATTAGTCCACTCCAATGCATCAATCTCAAGTTCAAACTTTGTTAGTTAAGTCTCCTCTCCTCTACCCATGTTAAGGTTGGCTTAAAATCATCCAAACACAATGGGATATGTATTAGGTCTTTGTTTAGTAAACAATTGCATCTCATCTAGAGGTATTGTACAAAGATGAGTTCATTTCACTGTTTTTGTTCCAAATGATTTTTCTTTATGATTTGAATCTGCTCAATACTAAGCAATTGTGTGTATTGTACAAAGATGAGATCATTTCACTGTTTTTGTTCCAAATGATTTTTCTTTATGATTTGAATCTGCTCAAATACTAAGCAATTGTGCTCACCTCTGAAAGTGCTACAAGTTTGATTCATGACTTGAATTGCAAACTTTTGCAATGGAGGACATTGACATTTAAATGATTCCCACCAATGTACTACAAAGACAAAATTAATTCAACAAATTAGATTGTGACTTTAGGTGAAATTTCAAGTATTTAAAGTTTAAAAAAGTGAACTCAAAATGCTTTGAAATTGTTAATTAAGTTGGTACATATCTCTCTCAATATTTACCAGGTTTTTCCAAAGCTACATCTGGCTTTAGTGAAGTCATTGATACATATATATATTTTCAGCTATTCATTCACATTAGGGACCATGTATTCTAGGCATGTGCACAATCCATCTTTCACCTCACCAATTTGATATTCTTCTAATTGAGCTTTGACCTCACAATCCACCTTTGAACTCCCCATTCAACAATCGCAACACCTTAATTAGGGGCTTGACAATTTTTTTTCTTGTTGCTTTTTCCTCAAATGTGTTCTCTAAAAACTTCATTTTTTTGTGTCTTTTCCATTTTGTTTGTGGGCCCATTAAGATCCATTCCATTCATTAGTGAAAACATCTTTTTCAAGTTTTGTGCTTAGAAAATGGAAGATTGCAACATGAGAAAGTGAGTTGCAACTTTCTTGATGGTAGGCCTAACAAGGTTCCTACCTCCAATGTTTTTCTTCATTAGGTTCAATACTCATGAGTGGTTATAGATGTATTTTGTAATGTTCTTTGCATGTTCTAATGTTCTTGATCTGATCTTCTTTCTCTATATCCTCAAGATGAGGTTTATGCAATGTATAACACGTAGGACCCAAAATATGGTTTTATATTTACACTTACCAGTGAGAACACAATCAGAGACAATATTTGTGATGATTTGAACAAGATTTTTTTCTTCCACCAACCAGCATTTTTTCCAAAAGTTAAAATAACAAGTTTGCATTTTCACATTATTAGATGCATCAATTGATTTCTCCTGATAAGAGACAAGGAAATTGATTATATTATAGTTCCTTCAATTAGTGCATCCATTTAACATGATGATACATCTTGTTTTGACCCATTACTCTTTAAAACCCTTACATTATTCATCTTTGGACAAATATTCTTTATGCAAAAGAAAACCCCCTAAGTCATGCATGGTAGGGCCTTTAAAGCCCTCATTGACAACAATAATGGAATTCCACATGGGTTGTTAATAAGATGAGTAATATTTAAGGGGATATCTATGCCATACCACCATCTAGCAATGTATTCAAAAGCAACTTCTTTGTATTGCTTCTTCTAGTGGTTATCCAAGGTTAGTTGTGTCTCACTTCATTAAGAGGCGTTAGCATTCACAAAGGAGGGGGAAGGTGTAAAATAACTTTGAATGTTCTTTTTAGGCCATTTTTCAGGAGTAGGATGAACATAATGAAATGTGTATGTATCATTGGTAGAAGGGACATTGATAAAGGAAGAGCCTCCAACACTAAGATTTGTTTAGGATTCAAATGTCATCACCATGGTAAGTTGCCTCTATTTCACCATCTATATCTTTTTTCTTAGCTTTGTCTTCTTCAAATTTGATCAAGGTTTATGAAAGAACGAAACGAAATACAAATATAAACATAAACACAGAGATATAACAAAAACAGATCTTCAATTCATTAATAACAAAGCACTAAAAATTGTTTACATGCAGAATGGAAATAAACTAGTTCAAGTGATGGTAGCTTATTTCTGAGAAGAGATTTGGCAGCTACATGCCTTCTGAACTGTGTTACAATGAGGCTCGAAGGCCTATTTATTATTGAGAAACAATGGAAAATCTTAAACATCCAAAAACTTAACCCTAGGTGATGAAGTGCCAAAAGTTTGTGGGCCCCGTTGGAATAAATCGGTACATTAACTTCTCGGGGTTGTAACTTTGGTATACAATCTCTGTTTGATGCATATGATACCTCGTTAGAAATATCTATATTAAGACTACAATTGTTGATTGTAAACCCTTGCCACAAGCAATGAGTTTACCTGCTTTCCAAAAAAACATTGTATGGGGTCTCAAAACTGCTCTGGAAGTTCAGGACCCCAAAAACTGCCAAAAATAGTAAATTGTGCTACAATTAAGGAAACTAAAAAAAACAATGGTGAGGTCCAAATGGAATAGGCAGGTGGCCACCAATATCCACCTGGACCAGTGCTCCCCCTTAAGAAATAATGGTCCCGATTGTGTTGAGTGCCTCCATGAGATGGGGAAACTTTCGCTGAACTTGGTCCCTGGTGAGCCACTTACCTTGGTGCAGGAGTTGGTCAGCTTTGACAACCCAATACAGTTGGATCTTCTATTGGTGAGTGTTCTTGATTTGTGTGTCCATGATCCGATCAGTGGTGATCTGTTCCATGTAGTCTGGGTTTAGCTCTGTTGGTGTGAGTTGTTCTACAATGTGTAATGTGTCCAGTAATGGTGAAAAGTATGGCCGAAGTGTTAATTTTTGGTATGTTCTATGCTTAAGAGCAAGTTACTTCAATTTCTTAACTAGCCCAATATCAATGTTCAGTTTAGCAATCACATTAGCGTGATAGTAAAATGCAGATATAACATAAACATAAACAGTAGAAGACAAGCCAAGACATGAGGACACAAGATGTGGCACCAACCAGGGACAAACCCCAATGTGGGGAAAACCTTGATCAAATTTTCTTATAATTGTCAATAGTTTAGCAGAGAGATAAAGATAGTACAAATATACAAAACTGATATTTTATGATAGCAGCAGTAAATCCATCATTCTGTTAATGCTGACTGTTCTAAGATGCAACTTTGAATTCTTATGACAGTCTTCAAACAATCACTAAGTGATCTGATATTCACCCTATGAGTGACATCGGTTGAAGATTTATTAAACAAAGGTATTACAGACTCATGTGCTGGTGTGTGTGTTCTGTGTTATTGAAGCAACGACTCGATCAGATTGCCAATACACAGACAATTAAATGAAAAGACAATAGAGAAATGCAGTAAGCAACACAAAGACACAAGAAGTTAATAAGGAGTTCACCCTATTCTCCAGGGCTACATCTCCGGTCCAACTTTCAGTGGTGGCCTTGTTTTATTGTGTCTTTAAGTAGAGAATTACAATGCAGGGACTCAATATGAGTTCTCCTGAAGCAAATTTGATTGGCAGAGTGGCTCTTGAATTCCCCAAGTCACTTGAGTACACAGACTTCTTCTTCCTACTAGCTCTGTGACCTTCTGCTCTACAGTGGGGAGCCCAATGTGGTGCTAAGCCCGGACAGATCCTCTCTGGGATGGCTCGGATCTCTCAAGCCTCTGGTGCTCGATGCTACCTCTGGTCAGCTCGGCCCTCTGTCCTCTTTCTACTTTGCTTTACTACCTTCTTTCTCTGTTTTCTATCTCTCTGTGTTCAGTCCTCCTCTCGGGGTTCTCTGACTGACTTACTTCGACTTCGTCTGACTGTGTATTCTGTCTCTGTTCATGGCTTTTAGGCCATCTGTTCCAAGACTGTTCGGTTCCCTTTTCCGCATCTGTCGATTCACCTTCTGCAGCTGCGCTTGGTGTTCCCTGTTCGGCATCATCATCAGCGCTCAGGGAGTGGCCACATGTCCTCCTCTAAACAACACCAGCCTACTTCGTCAGTTCGTTTCTTCAGTTACGTCGTGGATGAAGTCTTTCCTCCACCGTGGCAGTCAAACGGATTCCAAATCCTTTACAAATCGCGGCATATTCCCTCGTCGATTCCGCTTCCCCCATCGGGCGTGATCTCAGCCATCCGATCTAGGTCCCCCAGATCCAACGTCATACGCATGTTTCGCGCGGTTGACTTGCTCGACCGTTAGTGCACGATCAACGGTGGTTTTCTCTCACCTCCGCTTGCCACACATTGATCGATGAATGGAATTGCTCCGCTCTCATCCAAAACCAGTTACCATTTTAGGGCGCCCCGATCAATACCGCCGGTTTCCAGAGCGCAGGTCCCTCCTTTGTACTTTTAGCACTTTTCGCTTTTCGCCTGTGGTTTTCTGGCTCCCAACGTGACTGAGTGCTCAGGCTTCCTCCATTTCGACCCTGTTCGCCCAACAAGCGCTAATCGCGCATCAACATCCACCTCTATTACCCGATCCGGGGCTCCCATGGGCTAATTCGGCCTCCCACGCAGTCTCCATGGGCCTCGGTCAGCGCGCCTTGATCGAGGTCCTCGTCGTTCCACACTGGATGCCATTGCCACTAGTTCAGGGGTGTTTTTGATCGCTGTTTTGGAATTCTTTAGAGATTTGTCCCGACTTGATACAGTCATGGTTCTTTGACAGTCTTTTATGGATCCAATTCGGATCACGGCCTTCCCACTGAAAAAGCTTTTGGACCACCAAAAGTTGGTTTTCAAGCATCGACTAAGTGAGGGTATTGTTTTCTCACTTGTCTAATCTCAATCCACTTTGCACTGCTTGGCTTCGAACCTTTGAGCCCAATCCTGAGGTACTCAACGTCTCCCCTGCGCGTCGTCCTCACCTTCCTGTCCAGCACTATGTCTTCCTGCAACTCATTAAGATATTCTGGTAGCAGATCATCAATAGAAGGCAATTGAATTTGCTCTTTAGGGTCTTCAATCATTGAAGGTTCAAACAATCTCAAACAATCTGCATTTACGACTGAGTAGATGTGCATGTAAGCTGGTAAATCAAGGCGAAAAGCATTTTCACCAATATTCTCAAGTATCCTAAAGGGTCCATACCTGATAGGCTTTAGCTTCTTACCTTCACCTTGCATTTTGTCCTTGCTAATATACAGCCAGACTTGGTCTCCAACTTGAAAACTATGCTCCATCTGATGCTTGTCATGCCTAGCCTTGTATTTGCCCTGGCTCTTTTCTAGCTGCTCCTGTACTGCCTGGTGGATCTCCTGGATCTGTTCGATGAACTTAGTTTCCTTGTCCACATCACTGTGTCCTTCAACCATGGTATCTTTACCAAAGACAAAATCCAAAGGAGACCTTGTTATGAAACCAAAACAGGTCTTAAAAGGAGATCTCTGTGTAGAAGAGTGTTTGGCTCTATTGTAAGCATGCTACACATAACACAAGTGTTCATCTCAAAGCTTAGGATGTTTGCTGCAATAACCTCTCAGTAACTGGATCACTGTCCTGTTTACTACTTCTGTCTGGGCATCTATTTGTGGGTGAAAATCTGTGCTTTTCTTCAATTTGGTGTCCATCAATTCCCACAGACTCAACCAAAACTTCCCCACAAATCGGGTGTCTCGATCAGATACAATGGAAGTGGGTAATCCAAAATGAACCCATACATGTTCAAAGAACAATTTTGCAGTCTATTCAATTGTAATTTGTTTACTACAAGGTATCAAAATACACATTTTGCTAAACCTATCCACAACAACATATAGATAATCATGACCTTTCCTAGATTTAGGCAGTCCTCCAACAAAATCCATGGAAACACTTTCCCAAGGGTGAGAAGGAACTGGCAATGGAGTGTACAAGCCTAGTTTCCTATTGCTGGGCTTGCTTTTAGCACACATGGCACACCCTCTTACATATCTAGAAACTGTCTCATTCATTTTCGGCCAATAGTAGAATCTTTACAGCTGTGCCACTATTTTACTTACCCCAAAGTGACCTGATATCAGAGAAGTGTGTGCTTCCCTAATTATCTTTACTATCTCATTTTGTGGAATGCAGAGTTTCCCACAATGATATACGAGTTGGTATTTCACATGATAGTCCAATTCTTCTACTCTTTTGCCTTGACTCAAAGTTGCATATACATCTTTAAAGTCCATATCCTGAGCATATTGTTCTATATAGCTTTCATGTAACACATAATTATGCTTAAGTATGGTAGATGCATTTATAATGGGTCTAGATAACATGTCTGCAACCTTGTTATGTATTCCCTTTTTATATATGATGACTAAATGAAACTATTGTAGAAACCCCATCCATCTATAATGTCTTGATTGCTGCAACTTAGTTTGGGAGTGTAGATATTGAAGTGGTTGGTGATCAGTATGTATTACTGTCTCTTTTCCCATTAAGTAATGTTTCCACTTTTTCACACTCTGAACTAATGCTTACAATTCTTTATTATATGTAGGATAGTTAACTACTGCAGGATTACAAGTCTCAGAATGATAACATATGGGTTTACCGTGCTGTGTCAACACTGCTCCCATGGCATAGTCACTGGCATCAGTTTGGATCTCAAATGGTCTTTTTAGATCTGGTAGTGCTAGTATAGGTGCTGTACTAATCTTTTCTTTCAAGGTGTCGAAGGCTTTCTAATGTTTGCCTCCCCACTGAAACACCTTATTTAATCCTGTTAAAGCATGTAATGGAGCTGAAATTGAGGAAAAGTTAGAAATGAACTTCCTCCAGTATTGTGTTGCTCCTAAGAAGCTTCTCACTTCTGTAGCAGACCTAGGTTTAGGCCAGTTCACAATCACTGCCACTTTAGAGGGATCTATTTTCAATTCACCTCTCCCTCCTATATGACCCAAGTAGTTTAGAGATGTTTTGCCAAATTCACATTTTGAGAGTTTAACATAAAGTTTTTCTCTTTTCAAAACATCTAATGTCTGCTTAACATGCTTTAAATGTTATTCCCACGTTTTACTAAAAATCAGAATGTCATCCAGATACACAATAACAAAATCATCAAGAAAAGCTCTGAGTACATCATTCATTAATCTCATGAAAGTAGCAGGGGCATTAGTTAAGCCAAAAGGAATAACCAGCCATTCATACAATCCCTGCTTTGTTTTGAAAGCAATCTTCCATGCATCTTGCTCTGCAACTCTGACCTGATGGTATCCACTGTGCAAATCCAGCTTGGTGAAATAAACAGCTTCCTTTAATTGATCTAAAAGATCATCCATGCGAGGAAGGGGATAACGATTTTTTATTGTTATCTTATTCAGTGCTCGGTAATCGATGCACATTCTCCACGAGCCATCTTTCTTTCTCACCAAAACGATTGGTGACCCACATGGTGATGTGCTAGGCCTGATGAACCCTTTCTCGAGCAACTCCTACACCTGCTTCTTGATTTCAGCATTCTCTAAAGCAGACAACATGTACATCCCAATGTTAGGCAATGGAACATCTTGGTGCAAAATAATATCATGTACTATTCCCTTTTGGGTGGCAGACCTTTAGGTTCTTGAAATAAGACATCAAACTCTGAAACAACCTTTTCTATATCAGCTTGCTGTTCAACATTACAACCCTCAAATACATTGGTTTTATCAGGTTTCTTTTCCTTTACAACCATCAATAAGAATTGTTTGCATGAATTTATCATTCTTTTCATCTGTCCTGAGTTTATGAGAGTATAATTATTCTTGAGCTTATGAACTCTTACAAAGTATTCGATTCCATCTTTAACAAGTAGATACTTTTTCTCAGCTCTATAGAAAATAGCCTTTCTATCATACAAGAAAGGGCTTCCTAAAACAATTCCACATATATCCAAAGGAATTATGTCTAACTCAACCTCATCTACAAATGCTGACCCAAAAGAAAACTTGAGTTTGCACTGTCTAGTCACTTGTAGCTGTGCTTTATCATTCAACCATCCTAATGGGTATGGTTTCTTGTGAGGTGTAGTTGCTAATCCCAATTTCTTTACAATTGCTTTAGAAATCAAATTTATTTGTGAGCCACTATCAAACAAAGTATCAATCTTTTGATTTTTGGAAGTAACTCGAATATGGAAAAGCTCATGTCTTTTTCTCTCATTTTCTTCATCAATAACAGATTGAGCATAATAACTAGTAGATGCTTCCGAATTCTTACCTTTTATACCTGTGGCTGCGATAGTTGTTTCATCTCCTAAGTCTGATCCCAAATCTTTCTTAATTGCTGCATCCGTCTTCTTCTTCTTGCCCTCGGACTTCTTAGGTCTCAGCTCTGGGTGCAGAATCAAACAATGCTCATCATCATGCCCATCTTTTTTACAGTGAGTGCATGAAGCTTTGCTTTTCTGTGCAGTGTTAGCCTTCCTTGCTTTCCACTTCTGCTTTCTTTTCTCCTTTCTCTTGCTTACAGTGGGTTGGGATGGTCCCCCAACTTCTGGATTTCCATTTTTTCCTCTAGCTTCTAGATGAGTAGCTTGTACAGATACCTCATCTATACTAGTGGAATTAAACATTATGATGGTATGCCTCATGTAGCTGTGTAGACCACCAATGTACTTCAAAAGAGTCTCTGGTGAGTCTAATGAGATACCCAACATTAGTGCTCTCTTTCTAAATTCTTGAGTATACCCTTGCACACTTTGCCCTTTCAACTGTCGAAGAGTTTGCCAACTCATCATGGCTTATTGCATGTAGGCCAATGGATAGAACTGCTTTTTGATTGCAGAAACAAATTCACTCCAGAAAGAGATGGTCTTACCATGTTTTTTTCATATCAGCTTGGGTTCTGCCTTCCCACCAAACCAAGGCAGTGCCTCCTAGGCGTAGGCTTGCCAGCTGAATCTTACTCTTGTCTGAGTCTATGTTCTGTACCCTGCAATACACATCAATTTGTCTAATACAATTGTCCAACTTTTCAACATTTAGATCTCCATCATATATAGGCAAATCAAATTTAACATCTAGCTTAATCAAAGATGCTTTCTTATTATGCATAGGGCTATTAGGAGATGTGAGAAAGCTTTCCTCTTTCCCCTTTCCTTTGGAGTGGTCATGGAAGTGAGACTCATCTTCTTCTTTATCTTGTTTAGAACCTGAGGAGTCTTCAACCTTATGTTTTCTAAAGTCCCTATACATTTCTTCTACCATAGACTTTATAGCCAGGAAACTTTCTACGAATTGAGGGTATGGCCCCACAGAACCTTCCTCTGACATTGTCTTCCGAGGATAGACTCTCCCAATTTCAGACTTAGTTTCCACCAACTCTCCTTCTCCTAATTTGAGCTTTGATCTTGTGAGCATTCACAGCTAAACCAACATAAGCTTGTCTAACGTTACAACCTAAAGCTCTGATACCACTTGATCTGATATTCACCCTATGAGTGACATCAGTTGAAGATTTATTAAACAAAGGTATTACAGACTCATGTGCTGGTGTGTGTGTTCTGTGTTATTGAAGCAACGGATCGATTAGATTGCCAATACACAGACAACAGTAGAGAAATGCAGTAAGCAACACAAAGACACAAGAAGTTAATAAGGAGTTCACCCTATTCTCCAGGGCTACATCTCCGGTCCAGCTTTCAGTGGTGGCCTTGTTTTATTGTGTCTTTAAGCAAAGAATTACAATGCAGGGACTCAATATGAGTTCTCCTGAAGCAAATTTTCTTGGCAGGGTGGCTCTTGAATTCCCCAAGCCACTTGAGTACACATACTTCTTCTTCCTACTAGCTCTGTGACCTTCTGCTCTACAGTGGGAAGCCCAATGTGGTGCTCAGTCCGGACAGATCCTCTCTAGGATGGATCGAATCTCTCAAGCATCTGGTGCTCGATGCTACCTCTGGTCAGCTCGGCCCTCTGTCCACTTTCTACTTTGCTTTACTGCCTTCTTTCTCTGTTTTCTGTCTCTCTGTGTTCAGTCCTCCTCTCCGGGTTCTCTGACTGATTTACTTCAACTTCGTCTGCCTGTGTATTCTGTCTCTGTTCATGGCTTTTAGGCCATCCGTTCCAAGACTGTTCGGTTCCTTTTCCGCCTCTGTCGATTCACCTTCTACAGCTGCGCTTGGAGTTCCCTATTCAGCGTCATCATCAGCGCTCAGGGAGTGGCCACATGTCCTCCTCTAAACATCGCCAGCCTACTTCGTCGGTTCATTTCTTCAGTTATGTCGTGGATGAAGTCTTTCCTCCACCGTGGCAGTCAAACAGATTCCAAATCCTTTACAAATCACGACATATTCCCTCGTTGAATCCGCTTCCCCCATCGGGCACGATCTCAGCCATCTGATCTAGGTCCCCCAGATCCAACGTCATACGCATGTTTCGCGCAGTTGACTTGCTTGGCCATTAGCGCGCGATCAATGGCGGTTTTCTCTCTCCTCCGCTTGCCACGCGTCGATCAATGAATGGAATCGCTCCGCTCTCGTCCAAAACCACTTACCGTTTGAGGGCGCCCCGATCAATACCACTGGTTTCCAGAGTGCGGGTCCTGCCTTTGTACTTTTAGCGCTTTTCGCTCGCAGTTCTCCGGCTCCCAATGCGACCGAGTGCTCGGGCTTCCTCCATTTCGACCCCGTTCGTCGCATCAAAATCCACCTTTGTTTCTCGATCCGGGGCTCCTAGGGGCTAATTCGGCCTCCCGCGCAGTCTCCATGGGCCTCAGTCAGCGCGCTTTGACCGAGGTCCTCGTCGTTCCACACTGGCTTCCATTGCCACTGTTGTTGTTTTGGAATTCTTTAGAGATTTTTCCCGACCTGATACAGTGATGTTTCTTTGACAGTATTTTATGGATCCAATTCGGATCACTAAGAGTGCTTAAGCATACCCTTTTAGGAGATCATCAATCTAGAAGCCTTCAACATAACACTGCTGTAACATGTTAGTACAATTGTTAGCTATATTGTAGCCTTAGATCCACCACACAGTCAGGAGAAGATAAGTCCTTTTAGGACTGTGGTTTACCTGGGAGACCCTTCTCTTATGCCAGGCTGCCTTCCAAAGTTTTTGTCTACCCTAGACTGCTCTTAACACAACTTCTAGTTGTACTAGCTTTCACTGCTTCAATCCTTATCCTTCACATAGTCAACAATAGTTTTGTTGTTGTCATCATGATGTCTAGTTAGGGCACCAAACACTACTGTAACAATCCTCCAACAATGATCAAAACAACCTTTAATCTGTGGTATTACTTCACATGACAACTCCTTGGTTATGTTGTTGATCTGGGCATATATAAGCCCTCAAACACACAATCTCCCTGTAGCTTCCAGGCAGCATAAACCTTATTCCTTGTCTCTTCAATGATACCTCAACAGATCTGATCCTTAGCTCCTCTAACTTGGCTCTCCTAAATAGCCTCACGGTCTTCTTGAAATGGCTTCAGAACAACCTTATTTCACCCATGCTGAATGCTCCTTCTTGTTGCGGCTAGGGCATACTCTTGCTGTGGTTTAGGGCCTCCCTCTTGCTACGGATTAGGGCCTCCTTTGCTATGGATTGGAGCCTTCCTTTTGCTGTGTATTAGGCCTCCTTGACTGCAGCCAGATCTCCCCTTCAACAGTGACTAGATGTCTCCCTTCACTGCACTAGATGTCTCCCTTGACCGTGGCTAGATGTCTCCCTTTCCACTACGTCCTCCTTGTGAGAGGACAAACCCAAATGAGTGGAGAGAGAGAGATCACGAGAGGTGTGTGTGACAAATGACTTGAGGTGACCCTTATGGAGTTTGGGCCTAGTTGCCAATTTTAACACTCCCTCTCAACTAGGGAGAACTCCATCTGTTAACCCATCTGTCAGTCGATACTATCTCTGCCATTAATGCACTGCTCTGCTCTGCTGAACTATGAAGAAGAAGAAGTGATCGAGAATGTATCATACCATTCTTTACTGACCCGAAGTCAGTCCCATATAAAGAGAGTGTCTCATACCACTCTTACTGATATAAAATCAGTTCCAAATAAAGAGAGTGTCTCATACCACTCTTATTGACCTGAAGTCAGTTCCAATTGATCCCAGATCAATATCATCCTAGCATAGGGAGTACGGTAGTACACTATGCATCCATCAATAGTACTATGGTCCCTATCCTCATTTCCCTACTCATTGGCCAGATGAGAGTTACTTCCCATGAGTCCTAGACTGCATGGTTAGGATGTCTCAGCAGGAGAAGGATGAACCACTCATCCTACCTACCTGTCGCCATGGGGTATCCCAGGGGAAGGCTGAACCACTCACCCTGTACACAAAAAATCACTAGGGGAAGGCTGGACCACTCACCTTATGATTGTGTCTCAGCATGAGAAGGATGAACCACTCATTCCACCTACATAGAAAACCACTAGGGGAAGGCTGAACCACTCACCTTATGTTTTCTCATCACTCCAAGAAGTACCCCATGCCCCCCCGAGCTTCCAGAGCTCAATATCCATATCATACACGACCCTCAGGAGAGAGTCTCTCCACGACCCCTAGTCGTTCTCGGAAAGTCAAGAATTTGACCTTTCCTAGGGGCTTCGTTAGAATGTCGGCGACCTGCTCATCTGTCCCAATGTGATGGAGCCTTATTTCTCCTCGTTGTACCATATCCCAGATAAAGTGATACCTGATGTCTATGTGCTTGGAGCGATCATGAAATATGGGATTCTCTGATAATCAGATACCACTTTGGTTGTCGCAAAGGATCATGGTGGTATCCAACACATGTCCAAACAGCTCACTGAAGAGCTTCCTCAACGAGACAACTAAACAAGAGGCCATACTCGTATCTATGTATTCGGACTCAGCAGTGCTCAAAGCAACTGACTTCTACTTCCTGCTCATCCAGGATATCGAAGCAGAACCCAAAGAGAAACATCACCTAGAAGTGCTCTTGCGATCCATCACACTGCCTGCCCAATCAGCATCATAATAATCATGCAGGCTCACATCTTCGGCAGTGTATCTTAGTCCATGAGTGATTGTGCCCCGAAGATATCTCAGAAGATTCTTGGCACCAATCAAATGTGTGTGATGAGGCTCAACCATATATTGGCTCAATGTGTTCATTGCAAAACATATATTCAGACGGGAGTTCACCAAGAACATCAATTCTCCTATGAGTTGATGATACTCAGAAGCATTTCCCAATTCAGGTCTGACAACACTACCGCATAACTTCTTAAAGCTAAGATCCATTAGGGTAGTCACAGGCTTTGCAGTCCACCATCCCAAACCTTTCCAATATCTTCACAACATATTTTCCTTGAGATAGGAAAATTTCTCCTGGCTTTTGCTAAACCTCCAACCCTAGGAAGTAGTGCATTAGTCCTAGGTACTTCATCTCAAATTCGGAATCCAATTCCCTCTTACGTTTGTGAATGAGAGGGTCTGCACCTGTCAGAAAGAGGTCATCCATATAAAGTACCAGTATGAGAGGTCTATCATATTCAACTTTAAAGTAAAGGTTCAGATCGGCTTCACTCCTAGTGAATCCTAGCTTCATCAAATAGCTATCAATCCTCTCATACCAAGCCCGGGGTGCTTGCTTCAAACCATAGAGAGATTTCTTCAACCTGCATATATGAGATTCCTGGTCATGAACGTCAAACCCCTCGGGTTGTTCCACATCTGTGGTCTTGCTATTACTTAAGGGGAATGGTCCCCTTGTAAGGTTTCCCTTGCTACATCCCAGACATATACCTTCATGCTCTTCTTTGAACTCGGGCATCCCTGTTACCATCTGTCTCATATCGGGTAGGGCCTTATAATGAAGATGGGCAAACCTCTGGTGCCATAGTTCATATTGGAGAGATGTGTCATAAGACATGGTCCCCAATGGACTTCCTGCAACATGATGCAAAGTGCCAACCCTTAACCCAAGAGTAAAAACATCTTTAAAATTTGTTTTCCAAACATGTACCTTTCCATTGATGAATGCCACCTTGTAACCTTTGTCTTCCATTGCTGAAATGGACACCATGTTATTTTTGAGATCAGGTACATATAGAACTTCTTGTAAATGAATCATGTTACCCTGATTCAATTTAAGGGTGACATTTCCAACACCCTTTACGGGATAAGGGGCATCGTCTCCAATAATAATCTCCAAGTTTGTTTCCTTCTCTATCAGATTAGAGAGAATTTCCTTGTATCCGGTGAAGTTCCTTGAAGCACCACTATCAATAAGACAATTTCCCAAAGTGTCTGGAGGAGAGGTGGTGGAGAGGGCCGATATAAGATAATACTCCTTTTTCTTATTGTTAACAATATTTGATTCTTCATACTTGGAGTTCCTTGCTTTCTTGGACGGTCAACCTTGATGTCCTGCATTCCTTTTTCCTTTGCCATTGTCATTCCTTCGATCATTTTTGTTGAAGTTTCCCCAGGAGTGATTGTGATCATCATCATGTGACGTGTCCCTTATATTTGGACACTCCCTTGCATAGTGGCCAAACTTATTGCAAGGAAAGCATCTTCCCTTCCTTCCACCCTTAGATCCGGGCTTTCCATTGAAATGACCTTTAGACGCTACATTATTTCTCCTTTTGGCATGAGCGAAGAAAGTAGTGGGGTTGCCTCTATTAGAAGGAATTTCTTTCTCCACCATTCTTGTTTCTTCCTGAATGCATCTTGACATCAATTCTTCAAATCCCAGAATTCAATCATTATTGAGAATAATGGTTCTATATATATACCACTTGGGTGGGATTCCTCCAAGGGTAGTGATAGTAAGTTCCCTGTCAGATATGATTTCTCCAATCGATAGAATATCATTCTTGATTTCAGTGATCCTTAAGAAGTAGGATTGAATATCCTCATCCTTGCCCTTCTTAATATTCTTCAACTTCATTATGCTGATCCTTAAAATTATTATCCTCATTATTATTTATTTCCTTCTAATCAGCTCTTCTTTTATCATCATTCATAAGTCCTGATGATGGATCCCAGTTGGGATTTGAAACGTTGACATAAAAATGGTTCATACTGTGGATTCTCCGGTAACTGAGTCAAAACCTTGAACATGCTTATTAGCCTGTCGTAGATCTCCTTGGAGGTGTTTAGATGAGATGTAAGCCACTAGACACTTGTCAATGGAATCTCTGATAATCTTCTTCACTTTGACTTCACCCTTGGTGTACTTGTTCTTTGTAGCAGCCGGTGCATTTGATGGAGGCTCAAGGATTTTACCCTTCATATAGTCCAACACTTCTTGTTCTTCCAATGTCAGATCAAGAGACATCTTCCATCCGTGATAGTTAGACTTTTCATGGAGCTTATCTTCAGCCGAGAAGTGGGATGAGGAACCCATTGAACCTTTTGTCCTTTCCAACTCTCTTCAATGATTTCTCTTTCACTCTTTCTTGGGCTTTGTCTTCACCTCAGCTCTGATACCATGTTAATTTTTGGTATGTTCTATGCTTAAGAGAAATTTAATTCAATTTCTTAATTATCCCAATATCAATATCCAGTTTATAAATCACATTAGCATTACAGTAAAATGAAGATAGAACATAAACATAAATAGTAGAAGACAAGCCAAGACAAGAGGACACAAGGTGTGGCACCAACCAGGGACAAACCCCAATGTGGGGAAACCCTTGATCAAATCTTCTTATAATCTTTCAATAGTTCAGAAAAGAGATAGAGATAGTAGAAATATACAGAAATGATATTTTATGACAACAATAGTAAGTCCATCATTCTGCTAATGATGACTGTTCTAAGATGCAACCCTGAATTCTTATGACCTTCTTTAAACAATCACTAAGAGTGATGAAGCATACCCTTTTAGGAGATCATCAATCTAGAATCCTTCAACATAATACTACTACAACATGTTAGTACAATGGTTAGCTGTCCTATAGCCTTAGATCCACCACACAATCAGGAGATAAGTCCTTTTAGGACTATGGTTTACCTTGGAGACCCTTCTCTTATGCGAGGCTACCTTCCAAAGGTTCTGACCACCCTAGATTGCCCTTAACACAACCTCTAGCTGTACTAGCTATCACTGCTCCAGTCCTTATCCTTCACACAGTCAACAATAGTTTTGTTGCTGTCATCATGATGACTAGTTAGGGAACCAAACACTACTGTAACAATCCTCCAACAGTCATCAAAACAACCTTTAATCTCTGCGGTATTACCTCACAGGACAACTCCTTGGTTATGCTGTTGATCTGGGCATATATAAGCCCTCAAACACCCCTACACAATCCTTGACTGTGATGTTATGCCCTATGGCCTAACACACAGTCTCCCTGTAGCTTCTAGGTGGCATAAACCTTATTCCTTGTCTCTTCAATGATACCTCAACGGATCTTATCCTTAGCTCCTCGAACTCGACCCTCCTAAACAACCTCGCGGTCTTCCTGAAATGGCTTCAAAACAACCTTATTTCACCCACATTGAATGCTCCTTCTTGCTGCGGCTAGGGCATACTCTTGTTGCGGTTTAGGGCCTCCTTCTTGCTACGGATTAGGGCCTCCTTTGCTGCGGATTGGAGCCTTCCTTTTTGCTATGTATTAGGCCTCCTTGATTGCAGCTAGATCTCCCCTTCAACTGCGGCTAGCTGTCTCCCTTGACTGCGGATAGATGTATCCCTTTCCACTATGTCCTCCTTGTGAGAGGACAAACCAAAACGAGTGGAGAAAGAGAGGTCATGAGAGATGTGTGTGACAAATGACTTGAGGTCTCCTCTATTTAAATGCAACGTTGAGGTTGAGCAAGGGGTAATTTGCTTGCTCGCCGACCTTGACAAATTGTCAAATAATATAAATAAATTCATATCTCCATAAATACATGTCGGAATCGAATGATCTTTAGATCAATCCTACACCTCTCTAAGAGAGGAATTCAAGAAAAATATCAACTACTATAAATAAGGTGAACCATATGGAGTTTGGCCCTAGTTTCCAATTTTAGCACGAAGGTGGTCCACATTGAACATTGGGTGCAGACCAAGGAATGGGGGAATGTTGAGCTCAAAAACTTTGTCTTCCACAACCTTGGTGATGGTGTAAGGCCCATATCAGAGTGGTTTGAACTTTTGATGGGCTCTAGTAAGATTTTATTCCTACAAATGCAACCAAACTTTGTTGCCCACCTGAAACTTGTGTGGCACTCCATGTTGATCATGTCGCTGCTTGTACTTGGTATTGGACTTATCCAAGATGTCATGCATTTGTTGGCGGATGTGTTGGATGAGTTCAATAAACTGGGTTGCTTTATCAGCCTCGGACTGTACATGTGTGGTGTTGATTTTTAATGTACCTTGGACAAGTGGTTTCCCATGGGTTAGTCTCTACCTAGGGAAAAGTGTCCAAAATAATTATTTTCCGAAGTGTGACTTTATAAAGTGAAAGTGACTTTATAAGTGGTAAAGTCAATGTTAAATTATAAAGTGAAAAATGACTTCAGACATAAGTACAATGTGGGTACTTTATTTAATGGGTGAGTTAAAAAATAGAAAGTGAGAATTAAATGCACATTTATTCTCATCCCTTGATCTGAGTGAATCTGAGCCATTAGATCTTAGGGTTGCCCAAAATTCATTTAGGGAAACAAAAAGGGCAAAAGAAAGTAGAGATTGCATTCATTCTTCATGAGTAGATTGGAGAAACGAGGCTAAGAGCTAGAGAAAAGTTTTGAAGGAGAAATTTGTTGCAGCAAGCTGAAGGAGTGATTTTTGGGCAAAGCTAGGCATGGAAATCAAGGCATAGAAGACAACAGAAGGTACAATACAAACATCGTTGAATGCTGTGAGTTGCACGCCATTCGAGAGAATTTTTTAAAGCAAAAATATTGAAAAAAAATCAGTGTAGTACAATCAATACATCCATATTCGTACAATACATATTTTCAGCTTTAAGTGGGCATGAAAATCGAGGCAAAGTGGGCACGATTTTCACGTAGTTTTCAGCTGAAGAGATAAGTTGTATTTTGTTGTTTTGTTTTGTCTACAAATATATTTTTCCTAAACTTGAAAGATAAATAAATTTGAAGAGCTCTCTAACAGGTTTTCCCCGAAGAAGATTGAGGGGGTTTTTCCAGGGTCTAAGTTGACCAAATATATGTGTGTATTTTTATGTGTGTTGCTTGTCTGGTTATGTCCATATTTATTTTCATCATGCGTTGACATTCCCATGTGTTTTAATCTAAAAATTTCATTTCCAGAATTCTATATGTTGAATTTATGTTTATGGGAAAGGGCATTTAACTAAATGGGAGTGATAAGGTGAAATTAAAACTGGGTTGGGATTGCATGAATTTTTTTTAAGTCATCAAATTTCAACATGGTATCAGAGCTACAGGCTGAAAATTGCAGTTTGAACAACAGACAGTAGTTTGGGACAACAAATAGTGGTTTGGACAACAAACTGAATTTTTGGACAACAAATTGATATTTTGGGACAACAAGGTGAAATTTCACACAGACTGAACTTTTGGGACAACAAGGTGTGTTGGAAAGTTCATTTCTCCATTTTCTTGGTTTTGTAAATTTTGGACAGTAGTCATGGCCATGTTCTTAAGGATAGAGGACAGACTGGATGGGATATCCAACTATGCCGTTTGGAAGGACATAATTCAGACAATGTTTGAGGAGGCAACAGTTTGGGACATAGTGCGACAAGTGGTTGTACCTCCTACTGCTGCAAATGAACTTGCTGAATTCACAAAAAATAATGCAAAGGCAAAAAGGATTTTGATGGGCAGTCTGAAGGATCATGTGGTTCTTCAGGTGAGAGGAAACACATATGCATATCAGATGTGGACAGCTCTAACCACTCTCTGTCAAAGTACCAATGAGAGCAGGAAGATGGTACTTAAAGAACAATTGAAGAACATTAGGATGATAAAGGCTGAAAGTGTAGTTCATTATCTTAGCAGGGTCAAACAGGTAAGTGATGATTTGACTGCTATTGGTGAGGCAATTTCACCCACAAAGTTAGTCAGGATAGCCGTAGTGGGACTTCCTAAGTCTTGGGAGGTCTTTGGAGATGTTGTTACCTCTAGGGAGAATCTTTCCAATTGGGACAAATTTTGGGATGATTGTGTGCAGCATGAGATATAGAAGACTGGAAGTGGTGGGGTGAAGATAGAAGATGAGGAGGATGTAGCCTTGACAGCTAGGGTTAAGAATAAAGGGAAGGCCAAGAAAGGGGCCACATCAGATGGGGCTAAGGGAAAGTAGAAGAAGAAGAAGAAAGATACAGATATGTCCAAAGTCAAATGTTGGACATGTCAAAAGATGGGACACTATGCTGCTACGTGTTGTTGAGCCTCAAAATTACTCTTTCCTTAGCAACTCTTCTCATTCCTTTTCTTTGTTTTTCCATAAGAAAGATGCATTCTCATCACCAATAACCATATATACTGTCTTGAGGAGGACATTTAGTGATTTACATGTTATGCTTTTATGTTTTGCTGTTTGAATAAATTTTTTCATATTAGCTATGGAAAGCATCCTATTCTGCAGCTAATCGGTTGTTTCGCAGCTACCTTCATGCTCTAACAGGTTCCAAGTGTCAGAAGGAGAAACTAGCCACATGGGTAGCTTGGAAATCATCATGACATGGACCTTGTCCTATTCATTCAGCCCAAGTCGACAAAGAAGATGGCATAAGACTACGGTGAATGGATGAGTCAAACACAAAGAGATCGAAGGTAACAGGACTCTGTTTCGTGGTTAATTAATGCGTTTCAAAGTAATGGGAAGCGTTATTCGGAGCAACTACCTATACCTACGGACTCCAACAACCACCTGTACAAACGAATCCAACAGCAACCATGTCTTGGATTTATGACTCTAGCAGCCAAGGAAGAAATTCCACATATCTGTCTTCTATGTGTTTGGTTGTAGCATGCTTTTCTCCACAAATAGTTATATGATTTTTCTTATAAATACCTGTGTAAAGGACCGAAAAAGTTAATAGTAATAGTTTTATTGTGAAATCAACGTTCTAGACTCTGTAATTTCTGGGCATTTTGTGTCCCTGTTTTAATATGAGAAGACCGCATGTTTTTATGAACATCTAAAGGATTTTTCTTGGAGTTGAATGAGCAAGCGTAGCCTAATCAGTTGCAGAGGACCCCTGCACTGAAGAAGGTTTCATCTCATTTTATTTTTCTTCTTCTTGTTAACTGTAAATTCATCGTTTTCTTTCTAAAACAATGTTTATAATCATTTTCTTACTAACAATGTCTATAATGAAATTTCCATCATTTTCTTATTAACAATGTTTATAATTTAGAGCAGTTTCCATTAGCTTGATCTCTTTTTAGTTTTTATTAGTAGTTTAGAAGATAGAACTCAATGGTGTAATCTTGTTTCTTCAAATAAAAACTAACCTTGTTTCAAGATGAGAGTAGGATTGAAGAATGATAAGGATACATTGTTGGATAGTTTACTTCATTCACTATTTTGCTAGTTTAAATTCTCAATTAAATTGATCAGTGCCATTTACTGTCTTTTCCATTTCATTTTTAGTTTATTGACTCATGGTGTTAATGAATGTTTATGAAAAACCCTTCAAGTTGATAATTCATCCTTAACTGAGTGGTTGAACATTTCATCTATGCAATGAGTTATTTCTACATCTCTGTATTTTCTTTCTCTTAGATTAATGAAGTACATAATTACTCAAATGTCATCCCAAGGAGACTTTCTCCCAAAATTGAGAGGCAGAGTAACCAAGTATTTCATTTAGTTTTATTTCTGTAATTAGTTAGACATCAATTGCAAATTTCACTTTCACTTTTAATTCATGATTTGGAAATAATGGTAAAATAAGAATAGAAACTTTGTTTTCATTTCTTTCTTAGATTTTCTTCCAAATCTTTCTTAGCTTTGTTTTCATTTTTATATTTTGAGCAGTCTTTGTGAAAGTTAGATTTAGTTCTGATAGTTTACATTGTAAATCATTAGGAATGAAAAGACCAAAAACCCCCCAAAACAACATAAAACATAAAAACAACGAAGTAAGAAGGGTTAGCTAGCACAAACAGTGCACTACACTTCATCAGTTTACGATACCCGGATTGATAATTTATGTAGAGCAATTTAGGACACTAAATTGACCAAACATTTTGGCGGCATTTCCAGTGAAGTGTAACTAGGTAGCCTTATCAAAAGATGGGATACGATGCTGCTACGTGTCCTGAGAGGAAGAACAAGGGGAAGAAGGGTACTGCAACTTCAGCAGAGGTGGAGCAACTTGCTTCACAGTTTGACTAGGACTTTGTATTTATTACTTCTACATCTAGTAGGAGTACATCATTCGATGTGTGGTACATAGACAGGGGGGCTTCCCGTCATATGACAGGTGCAAGAGATTTCTTTTTAGAGCTTGCAGAGAGGGCACTTGATATTGAGATTGTACTAGGAGATGACCGCACTGTGAGAGCTGTTGGTGTGAGGACTGTGACCTTTGAAAGGGAGTATTTGCCTCTTTTGAAGGTCATGGATGTTTTGTATGTTCCGAGGATGAAGAATAACTTGATTTCAGTGTCTTCTATGGAGGAGAAGGGGTTTGACACTCTCTCAAGAGGGAAGGTATTGATGCATCCCAGGGGAGCTTCCATCACCTAGACCAAAGTGATTGGAGCTCGCTCTCGGAAACTATATAGGTTCATTTTTCAGTCAGCAGGAGCATTGGTGGGTATCCCATATGGTACCACTCACTCTAGTACCAACAACAATAAAGACTTATGCAAGTTATGGCACCAGAGGATGGCACATATGAATCATGGAGCTTTGAGAGTACTGAGGGAGATCACTACTAGAGTTCCTGATTTCAGTGTCAAGTATTATGAGGTCTGCAGAGGGTGTGCTTTGGGAAAGTACACCAAGTTCCCATTCCCAGTGAGCGACAATAGATCTACAGGTATACTAGACTTGATTCATACTGATGTTAGTGGTCGTATGTCTCATGTGTCTTTGGGTGGTTATGAGTATTATGCTATATTCATTGATGAATACTCTAGGAGGACATGGATATATTTCCTGAAAACCAAGGGTGAGGTCTTCAATCGCTTTAAAGATTTCAAAGCTCTTGTGGAAAAGAAGATAGGTAGGAAGATTTGGGTCTTGAGGTTAGATAATGGTGGTGAGTACACCGATGGTGGGTTTTTTGACTTCTGTGCACAAGAAGGAATTAGGAGAGAGTTCACGGTTCCTTAAAACCCCCAACAGAATGGGGTGTCTAAAAGGAAGAACAAAGCTATTGTTGGGGTTTCTAGAGCGATGATTCATGATTAGGGGTTGCCTTTGTTTTTGTGGGCTGAGGCCTGCAATACTGTTGTTTATCTTCAAAACATGAGTCCTCACAAAGTATTGGGGAATATGACTCCGGAGGAGGCTTTCACTAGGGAGAAGCCTCATGTGAGACATCTTCGTATCTTTGGATGTATTACATATTATTATATCCCTAAGGAGCAGAGGACGAAGCTGGAACCCATGGCAAAGAAGGGTATCTTTATGGGTTACAACGAGACTTCGAAATCCTATCGGATCTTCATTCCTTCTAAACAGAGAGTGGTGATAAGGAGGGATGTGAAGTTCGAGGAGGAGAAGGCCTATCGGAGATCACGAGAGTATGATGAGAGAGAGTCATAGACTTCTCCTCAACATGGAGGTCAAGTACATGGAGTAGGACCTCAGGGATCTGGATTGACTGGTACAGGAGGTACCTCAGTGTCAGTGACATTTGGGGCACCAGTGGCGAGTTCATCAAGCACTTCTTTAGGGAGTACACTGGCACAAAGTTCACATGGAACTTCAGCTAACACAGGCACATGTGCTAGTACAGGTTCTTCGAGGACAGGTGCTGGTACAGGCACACCAGGGTCAGTTGGTAGACCTTCAAGTTCACCAGACTAGGGGGCAGAGGATGAGGTTCCCTATGGGGAAGCTTCTTTAGGGAAGAGGAGGCCCAAGTGGCTTCAAGACGCCTTGAAGGACGCGGAGTCCATTGGTCCTCCGAAGAGGGTGAACAGGGAGAGTGTGCCACCTGAGCGATTTTGTAGTTATGTAGCCAAGGCTACCAGCATTGTTGACTCTGAGCCTATTAGCTATGAGGAGGCTGCCAGCTAGGAGGTATGGAGAGAGGCTATGGTGGAGGAGTATGCCTCTATCATTAAGAATAATGTCTGGGAAGTGGTGCCTAGGCCTGAGGGCAAGTCAGTTGTGACTTCCAGGTGGCTCTACAAGGTCAAGCATGCTGCAGATGGAAGCATTGAGAAGTTCAAGGCAAGGTTTATGGCTAGAGGGTTCTCACAGATAGAGGGAGTTGGCTATGATGAGACCTTCACTTCCGTAGCTCGGTACACTTCTATCCGATCCCTTATTTCTAATGCTGCAGAAAGGGGTTGGCAGATCCATCAGATGGATGTGAAGACCACATTTCTGAATGGAGTTATAGAAGAGGAGGTGTATGTTGAGCAACCACAGGGCTTTGAGGTACTTGGGCGGGAGACCCACGTATGCCGGTTGAGGTGAAAACTCTATGAACTTAAGAAAGCTTTGAGAGCTTGGTATTCGAGGATTGATACTTACTTGCAACAGATGGGTTTCACGAAGAGTGATGTAGATCCGAACCTATACTACATTATTGTAGGGGATGATCCACTCATTCTTGTGTTGTATGTTGATGACTTGTTCATTACTGGGGCAGAGAGACTGATTAGTGGTTGCAAGGAGGATCTTGCTATGGAGTTCGAGATGAAGGACATTGGGCTGATGCATTACTTTTCATGGCTTCAGGTGTGGTAGGGGGAAGGGCATATCTTTATGGGGCAGGGATAGTATGTTGTGGATGTGTTGAGCAGATTTCACATGGTAGACTGTAGACCCATGTCTACACCTATGATCACCAACTAGAAGAAGCTTCATGCTTCAGATTCTAGTTTGGTGGATCCCACATTGTATAGGAAACTTATTGGGTCCTTGATGTATCTGGTCAACACTAGGCCAAATATATGCTTTGCAGTGAACACACTTAGTCAGTTCATGGTTGAGCCTAGGAACGTGCACTGGGTAGCTGCAGTTGCAAAGCACATTCTTCGCTATGTGCAAGGGACTGTTTATTATGGTCTTCCCTATAGGCGGGGAGATGGAGTGACGTTGGTAGGTTACACAGATTCAGATTGGGTAGACTGTGCTTCTGACAGGAAAATCACTTCAGGGTGTTGCTTCAGATTGGGTTCGGCAGTTATGTCGTGGTTCAGTTGAAAGAAAAAGTCAGTTGCTTTGAGCTCTTCTAAGGCTGAGTATATGGATGCTAGCAAGGCTAGTTGTGAGGCCATTTGGATTTGCAAGTTATTGTATGGCCTATTTGATCAGGAGTTGAGACCGATGATTATTCACTGTGATAATCAGATTTGCATTAAACTCACGGAGAATCCAAAGTTTCATGACAGGTTAAAACAAATTGACATCAAATATCATTTCATCGGGGACTATGTTCAGAAGGGGGTACTGAAGTTGGATTATATATCAATAGATGAGCAGGTGGCCGATGTTCTCACGAAGTCCTTGCCAAGAGGAAATCATGTCCATTTTAGGGACAAAATGGGTGTGGTGAGAAACACTTTCCTCGGTAAGAGGGAGTGTTGATTTTTGATGTACCTTGGACAAGTGGTTTCCCATGGGTTAGTCTATACCTAGGGAAAAGTGTCCAAAATAATTCTTTTCCTAAGTGTGACTTTATAAAGTGAAAGTGACTTTATAAGTGGTAAAGTCAATGTTAAATTATAAAGTGAAAAGTGACTTTAGACATAAAGTACAATGTGGGTACTTTATTTAATGGGTGAGTTAAAAAATAGAAAGTGAGAATTAAATGAACATTTATTCTCATCCCTTGATCTAAATGAATCTGAGCCATTAGATCTTAGGGTTGCCCAAAAGTAATTTAGGGAAACAAAAGGGGGAAAAGAAAAGAGAGACTGCATTCATTCTTCATGAGCAGATTGGAGAAAGGAGGCTGAGAGCTGGAGAAAAGTTCTGAAGGAGAAATTTGTTGCAGCAAACTGAGGGAGTGATTTTTGGGAAAAGATGGGCATGGAAATCAAGGCATATAAGACAACAGAAGGTACAATACGAACAACATTGAATGCTGTGAGCTGCACGCCATTCAAGAGAATTTTTTGGAAAAAGAAAAAAAAATTGAAAAAAATCTGTACAGTCCATAAAGTCGTATCCGTACAATACATATTTTCAGCTTCAAATGGGCACAAAAATCGAGGTAAAGTGGGCACAGTTTTCAAGGAGTTTTGGGCTTAAGAGATAAATTGTATTTTGTTGTTTATTTTGTCTGTGAATGTATTTTTCCTGAACTTGAAAGATAAATAAATTGGAAGAGCTCTCTAACAAGTTTTCCCTAGAGAAGATTGAAGGGGTTTTTCCTGGGTCTAATTTGACCAAAAATATGTGTATTTTTATGTGTGTTGCTGATCTGGTTATGTCCATATTTATTTTCAGCATGCATTGACAATCCCATGTGTTTTAATCTGAAAATTTCATTTCCAAAATTCTATATGTTGAATGTATGTTTATGGGAAAGGGAATTTAACTGAATAGGAGTGATACGGTGAAATTAAAACCACGTTGGGATTGCAAGAAACTTTTTTTTAGTCATCAAATTTCAACATGTGGATTCTGTCTATTTAGTTGCATGAGGCATGACAACATCAATTGGACACAATGGTTGAAAACCCAAATCCACTTGAAAAGGATTGTGACCAGTTGAGCTATGGAGAGCTCTGTTATAATAGTGTTGCACATAAGGAAGACTCTCATCCCAGGTTCACATATTCTTGGAGTTGTACATGTGTAGTATGTGCACTATCATCTTGTTGACAACCTATGTTTGGCCATCATTATGGGGATGAAATGTAGTCGACTTGGTGATCTTAGTGTCCAATAATGTCTAGAGGCTCGACCATAATATGCTCAGGAACCTGCTATCCTGATATGATATAATGGCTTGCGAGATTCCGAAATGTACCCATAATCGTTCAAAGAAAAGTTTGGCAGCGTCCTCTACTGTGATACTCTCCTTGCAGACCGACAATATAAGCATCTTAGAAATCTATCCACGACCATAAATACACAGTCATTACCATAATTGGTAGAAGGGAGACCTGATAGATATTACATGGAGATGGATTCTGAGGGCTGGATGAGAGTAGATAGAGGAGTGTACAAGCCTTGCTTCTTGATGGTTGGCTTGGAGATGGCATAGAAAGTGCAAGATATGATATATTTTCCAATGTCTTGTCGGAATTTTGACCAATAAAAATACTTATGTAGTACTGATATGAAAATGGAGGAGGTAGTCAATTTCCTCTTCTCCAAAAACAAAACAAGGACCGCTTTGACGCTTTGCAAGGAAAAATGGGTCTTAACATAAAATAGGTTTTCCAAAAGTTCTCTTCAAGTTATGAGTTAGTCTTCACATGTAAACTTAAACATAAGTAACACAACATCACATAATTCATACAGGTATTCATGAAGAGAATAACAAAAGATTTGGTGATGGAGTTCACCCCTCCTATGCTACATCTCCGAGCCTGCCAACATAGCTAGATCGCTCCATATATTCAATGGAAAAATGAGTACATAAAAGTTTGTTGATAAACATGTGGTTATTTCCCCTTCAAGGAAATTTTATCCTGGAAAAAACTCTCACATAAACAACATGAAAAACTAGAATCATCATGAAAACATCAACAACACAAGGTGTCTCCTACAAAGACCCTATATTCCAACTGAAAATGAGCTTAGATGAGCATGAAAGCACTTCAATTCCATATCAAAGGGAAAAAACAAAGCTTTCATCAACATGAAATAGTGAGAAAGGTAAACTTGAACTGAACCCTGCAAGTAACAGCTACTGCAGTAGACTTATGAAGGTAATAAAACCCCTACAAGGCCTTCTCCATGCTCAAACACCTTCAAGAACTACTCCAAAAACCTGATTGATCCATACACCCTTGGACTTGAACCTACAAAATGTCTCCTTAGATGTGCTCAAATCAACAAATAGAGGTCACCATTAGATCCAAAATGTCCAAAAACCCCTAACTTGACTATTCTTGAGTTCCAAAAGGACAAAAACTCCAAAATATATGGCTCTACAATCTCTCCATGTAGTTTTGTTGTTATATGTCCTACAAATCAGACCAACAGACTAACTGTCCCACAAATTCGCCCTATTTTCCGCTATCAAGGCGATGATTTCACCCTTCCATGATGCAATTTGTTGGACATTTAATTCATCCAATAACCCTTAAGGGTGAAAATTAAGGCCACATGGGCCATGTGGCCGCGGGCTGGGCTTTAACACCCGCCCCCGGCCTAGCCCCTAAAAGCTCAGGCTATGGTTATATTAAGCCACGGGACCGAGGGCCGGGCCAATGACCCACCCTTTCCGCCGAGCCCCCTCTTCCATGGATCTAGGTCACATTGGGTGGAATAGAACTAGGGTTGATCCCCATTCCTAGCTCCCCGCTGGTTGCCCTCGTCATGGTCATGTGCAAGCTCATGTGACCAGAGCCTCATTAGAGAACTTTTGAGGTCTAAAATGGGTCTCCTAAGAAAAATATACAACCAAAAGAAACTTTATAAGAACCAATAGGATTCAAGATGATGATGTAACCATGGGGGATGATTCACCATTTTTGGGGTAAAAAAGTATAAAGATTAAATAATAATAAAATAATAAAACTACTTTTTCAACTTATCTCCCTAAGGTTTTACTCAAATTTCGAAAGGGAGTACTCATTGGATGCATAATTTAATTCCTCATACAAGGAGTACCCATGTTGCATACTTTCGATGGTCCCTGCTATACGAAAAATGAGAAATACATGAAAACATGTGATTGCAACCACGTTTTTCATGTATTTCTCATTTTTCGTGTAAAAGGATCCATCAAAAGTATGCAACATGGGTACTCCTTGTATGAGGAATCAAATTGTGCATCCAACAAGTGTTCCTGCTTGAAATTTGAGTAAACCCATAAGGAAATAAGTTAAAAATACGAGTTGAAAAAGTAGTTTTTTCTTTTTTCCCTCTAAAATTTGATGATGTAATCTAATCTTATTTTATTATTTCCACTATTATTTTATAATTTCCTTAGGAGACCCATTTTTGACCTCAAAATTCCCCTAATGAGGGCTTAACGTCGTGCATTCCGCTAAAACTCTCTGTCACGGTCCCGTGCAGGACTATAGGCCCAGGAGCTAAGCCACACCTTAAGCCCCACACCCGTTGGTGCTCTCCACACTGTGTCGGGGTCATATGGCAGTTAACAGGACTAGAACCTAGGGTTAAAATTAAGCCCCCTCTCCGTCGAGCGCTTGTTATCTCTGTCGGTGGTCATTTGGTACTGTAGGTGACCGAGGGTCAAGGTTGACATCCCGACCCCTCCTCCCATATGCGCCCCTTTGAAACTATATAATAAATTTTTGCCCATGGTATAATAAGAAACACCCATGGATGAGTCGGTAGAGTGCTACGCTGTTAGAGATGAGGTTAGGGGTTCGATCCCTCCCGAACCTCTGGCCAACCATACCAAATTTTATTGCGCTATGGGTTGCCACTTAGCAGCCCATGATTAGGCCACATGGCACCATTTCATTGGTCCACACCCAACCAATAAAAACAACTAAAAATTGACGAACCATAACCTACCACTTGGCGACACCTGGTTGGTCCATACCTGTAAAATCACCCTAGGTGATGTCAACAGTATGAAATCCCAGTCAACTGCCTAGTAAACAACCTGCTCCTTTTTTAGTTGTTGGGATAAATGATCAAAACACAATAACTTATGCATATGATGTTGGATTGAGGTGAAACGAATGTCATTGGATTTAGAATGATGAGCACTTCGACTTGATGCTGATTTCAAGACTTTCAGGGCACTTTCATTTTTGAGATAAAATTTGATCACTTTATCAAGTATGACCACCGTTTTCTCCACACCGAAGTGTCCTACGACCTGACTATAGTGCACTTCCTAAATCATTTTGGCACACTCGCTTGAAGGAACACAAAGGTGGCCAAGGTAGCATAATAACGCGTTCTGGAGTTGGAAATATGGAACTTTCTTTCCATCCACTAGAATCTGGTAAGTGGTGAACTCTAGATCATTCTTATACAATTGCGGTCATCCAAAGGTATCATGGCCACAAGAGTTGAGAATAGTAGTTAGTACTGTAACTTGAGGCTGACTGAGGCAATCTGCAACATGATTGGTGATGTCCTTCTTGTATTTAATTTCAATTGGAATTGTTGTATATATGTAGACCATTTCTGATGGCGATCATTTTGAAACTTTCCTTGTGCTTGTATAAACTGAAAAGGTCGATGATCTATGTAGATTATCGTCTCCTTCCCAAAAATGTAATGTTTCCGTTGTCAAAAAACCTGCATGATAGAATACATCTCATTATCATAGGTGGGGCACTTTTGAATTGTATCAGAAAGTGTCTCACTGTGATAAGCCATTGGATACCCTTGCTAGGTGAGAACTGCACCAATAACATAGTTGGAGGTGTTTGTCTTGATTTCAAATTGTTGTTGCAGGTTTGGAAATGTGAGTACAAGTGTAGAGCATATGCGGTGCATCAGCTCAACGAACACCTTCTGTTGGGACTTCGACCAAGAACTTTGTTTTTGTTCCACCCTTGGTAACCTGACTCAAAGGCTAAGTGATATGGGAGAATCCCAAGACAAACCTTCGATGAAAATTGGCAAGGTCCAAAAAGTTGTGAAGCTCTGTTAGAGTGGTTGACACTGGCCAATCACAAATGACTTGGATCTTAGCCTAATCCGCATACATGCCTTGCTCATCTATGATGTAACTCAGATATTGGACCTGGCTCTTGCCGAAGGTGCATTTCTCCAAGTTGGCACGTAGTTTGTGTTGCTGCAAGGTTTGAAGGATCTGTCGAATGTGTTGCAAGTGTTCTTCCCAACTTTTGTTAAAGATAAGAATCTCGTCCAGATATACAACCACAAACGAGTTAGTGAATGGTAATAAGATATCATCCATTAGCCTCATAAAAGTTGTAGGGGCATTTGTCAATCTGAAATGGATGACCAACCATTCAAAAAGGCCATCCTTGGATTTGAAGGTGGTCTTACATACATTTGTGGGCTCTATTGGAACCTAGTGATAGTAAGACTTCATATAAATCTTGCTGAAATACTTTGCCCCCTTGAGCTGGTCAAGAAGGTTATCAATTCGTGGGGTTGAATACTTGTTCCTAACAATGAATTTGTTCAGTGCTCGATAATTAATGCAAAACCTCCAAGTCCCATCCTTATTCTGTACAAGTACAATCAGGCTCCCATAAGGTGAGGAACTTGGTTAGATGTGCCCTTTTTTGCAGCAACTTCTAGAGCTGCTGCTTGATCTCTTCATTTTCCATAATGGAGTGGTGCTATATCATCCCATTGGGTAGAGGTTCCCCAAGGGTCAATCGATCAAATGCTTGACCTGACAATGTAAGGGCACCCCTATGGGTGAGAAGAAGATGTCCTTGTATTCTTCCACAACCTTAACCACCTACTTCTGCTGCATGGAGTAACCTTTCCTAGGGGCCATGGATGTGGCTACGATCTTCCTCTTACTTTGAGAGTGAATAAAAAAGAAAACAATTTTTTTGGTCTGGGAGATTATCTTACTACATTGCTTAGTAGAGATCAAAGAGATATTGGTAGGTGGGGCTACCTCTGGTATTTTGTATAACTTATTGCCCAAAGTAATAATAACAATGTGATACCTAGACTCATATACAACATGATGCTTCCACAAGTATGGTTGGCCTAATAATACGTCACAAACTTCAAGAGGAGCGACATCACACAGTTCCTCATTCGTGAAGGGCTTGATGTTATAGGGAAGGTAGCACTGCTAGCTGATGTGGAGATATCGTCCTTGGTGAAGCCAACCGATGGTGTACGACTGTAGTTGTGGTGTGGTCAGTAGGCCCAATTGCTTCACGACCTCTGTTGAAATGAGCTTCTTTTGGCTCCTATTGTCGACAATGAACGGTAGAGGAGAACCCTTCACCCACATCTGTGAGTGGAAGATATGTTCCCCCTCCTCAGGATTTTCGAGCTCAATCTTCTGGACCTTGGTGGTGGAACTAAGTGCTATATGAATAATTTTATTCCCCTTGTCGTTCCCCTTGTCGGGTTATGGCTCAAAACCATAACATGCATAGGACTCTAAAGCTTTCAACTCAACCACCAATGACTGCTTGGCACGACACTCATTTGTGTTGTGAGTGGGGCTCTTGTGGAACTCACACCACTTTATTGTGTCCTTCTTCGTCTTCATGCTGCCATTCTTTGCTTGCGGCTTCGATGGGTTGTCTTGGGTCATTCCACCATGGATTTTTCCTTTGTTTTTCTCTTAGGGGGCACTCTTTCCATGCTTCTGATTCACATATCCAAATTTGCGCCTTTTTTTTTTTTTGTTCAATCTTGGAACCATATCAGTATGTTGCACCAAGTGAGGAGATGTCTAGGAACTCCATTTATTCCTAAATGTATTTGTGTAGACAACCATAGTACTTGCACAGCATATGTCACTCAGAGTCTTTAATACCCAACTTTGTGCGTAGAGCATGAAAAACATGTGAGCTCATGCACATCTTGGTCCATTTGTTGTTGTAGTGTGGTCCATTGTATGTATTTGTTCTCATAGCTCTCCATGGGGTAATACTATTCCTAGACAACGTTTCAGAAAGAGTTCCAAGAGGGGGCGGTTCTAAACAGAGAGGGTTACTCAACGTTTTTCTCACAATAAGTTTCCCACTAGTCCTTGACATGGGGGCAACCTTGAGTAGTGAAAAAGTAATCTTCTCTTTATCAGAGAAACTATGGATCGAAAAATAAATTTCTAGCAGATTCAACCATTTATCTACAATATTTGCATCTATTTGACCTTTGAATATAGGGATATCTAAGTTCACTTGTACCTTGAAGGGGGCGGCGCCTCCGAAGTGACTGCTGGATGAAGATGCGTCGTCAGTGGGCATCCCCCGAAGGATCTGGGCAAAGTTGTCCATCATCATGTTCCTTTGTCGCTTGAGGGCTTCTTTGAACAATATTTTGAAAGGATCTCCTTTCTTTTCTTTCTCCATTCGAGGCCGTTAAGGTTGGCGAGGCTGGTCTTGCAAAGGTTCAACGAGTTCGAGCCCTAACTCCTTGTACCCCAACCTCGTTGGGGACATGCACAAGAAAACATAGAAAGAGCATATTGGTGTGATACCAATGATCCAAATTTATAGAGGAATGAAATGAAATACATATATAAATAGAAACACAAAGATACAATGAAAACAAAACTTCAATTCATTAATAACAAAGTATTTAAAACTGTTTACATGCAGTATGGAAATAAACTAGCTCAAGCGATGGTATCTTATCTCTGAGAAGAGGTGTGGGAACTACATGCCTTCTGAATTGTGTTACAATGAGGCTCAAATACCTATTTATTATTGAGTAAAAATGAAAAACCCTAAACATCCAAGAACCTAACCCTAGGAGATGAAGTTCCAAAAGTTTGTGGGCAGTGTTGGGGTAAATTGGTACATCATCTTCCCGGGGTCGTAACTTTGGTATACGATCTTCGTTTGACATGTATGATACCTCGTTAGAAATATCTATCTTAGGACCACAACTTTCAACTACAATCCTTTATTGGAATCAACGAGGTTGCTCATTTTCTAAAAAAAAAAAAAAACGTCATTTAGGGCCTCAAAACGGCTCTGGAAGTTCAGGACCCGAAAAATTTCCAAAAATAGTAAATATGCTACAATTAAGGAAACTGAAAGAAACAATGGTGAAGGTCCAAGTGGAATAGGCAGGTGGTCGTAAATATCCACCTAGATCAAAAATTCTCAAACAATTGTTACATTTCCAATCCATTGTGTCTAATGTCTTTTGCACCCCATGGGAAAATTTGGCCTCTCACATTAGCCAAGTGTTGTTTCACCTTAGGAATGCCTCCCCATTGTTATGTGTTTCTTGGAATAAATATTATCATTAAAAATATCATGGATCCATTTAGGTTTGACTTGTGGAGGCATGGTAAATGCAAACAAATATGAAAACCCTATCTCATATATATATATACAACAAAAAATATAGATTTCAAATATGCATTTTATGAGAGAAAACAAACCTGGGAAAATTTAACATACCTTTGAATGAGATCAATGGGAAGAAGAATCCGACGAACAACTCTTTCAAACATGTAGATGGGTCATAGCCTCCTAATTTATATGACAAATCCATTGCATAAAACCCAAGAGGATCACCAAGGAAGATCTAAGCTAAATTTAAATCACAACTCTTCAATGATACGTCAAAAATTTTAAATGCTCACAAATGATTAATCAAGAGGTGTGAGGCAAATAGAGAGAATGGGTGGAGGAGCAATGGGGTATATAAGGTGATGTTAGGTTTTAAGGTGATAAGATCTAGTGTTTATGTACAATTTGAAAGAAAATAATTCTTGCGATTGGGAACCACTCTGGAGGGTTCTAAATTGGTATTGACTCAACCAAGTTGGACTAGTTTGGTACCAAACTAATTTAAACAAAAAAATACCTTCAAATGGGAACCACTCTGCAGGGTTCTAAATTCATATTGACTCGATGAAGTTGGATCAATTTAGTGTATGAACCATCTAGTTTAGCACTAAACTAGTCCTTGATGTAGTTTGAAGGCCAAGTCTATACCATTTATAATCAACTTAGTCAAGTTCATGGAGTTTGAGTCTGATTCCATTTATTTTTAAAGCACTAGATGTTAAGTGTCATATGATTTGTATCTTGACTTGTTAAGAAAAATCCTTGAATGAGAAAGTTGTCCTTCAACACTTTAATGCCACATGTTTTCATCTACCATACATTTTTGATTACTTGCATTTATCCCTCTATTTCTAAAAAAAATTATATAACATGGCTGCTCCTACATCAATCATGTTATAATTCCCCATCAAAAAAACCAAGCTTCTCATCATTTACTTTGTATGGTTGACTACTTTGTGGTTGGAAAATGTAAGAACACAAGGTGTTGATTATATAACTTCACTTTTCTTCACTTTGCATTTTCTTAAATCCTCTTCACAAACCTCCATTCTTGTAAAGTCTTTGTAGGTATTGATAATAACATCTTGTTGCATCTTCAACATTGCATGGTTGTTCTAGAGCACTAGAAGTAAATCCCTTAAGTTTCAGTCATTGTTGCTTCCAAATGGAGAAATTATGATCTCGATCAATGTATGTGATACACACACAATGTGTATATGTTGAGAGCGATGCGATATTTTTTGGATTGTTGGAGAGTAGATCCATTTCTCATAAATGACAAATGAAACATTAAATTGAATAAATATGTACATTTCAAATGTTTTATTAGATAAATCAAGATGTTTTTATGAATCAAAGTAACAAATTATATATCAAAACACAAATTCATTGGGGTTAAGTAATCTTTGTTTGATTTTTTTGGATATTAGTATCCAAGAATTTTAACTTGATCATTTGTATATTATCATCTGATAATTATATGGTGTTATTGTTTCCGTGTTTATTGTTATAAACATTGAATTTTGTTTTGTTAAGGATTTGAAAGTGTCGTCAATCAGGTCTCGCTTGAGTGGTTGTGGAATGGAGTATTATCCTTCCCACCCAGATTATATTCCCATAAGTGACAAGTTCAGTTCAAATTGAGTAATAGTTGTAACGAATTTGAACCTTGTTATCAAGTTGACCTTGTGTCTTGACAAATTTAAATTTTAGCTTTATATGATCCTCAAAATGAGAATTTAAAGTTTACCCTCTATATGATCCTCCAAATGAGGAGAAGTGCCCTAAAATTCTCCCCAAAATATGTTATATGGAAAAATAGGATTTCAAAATGTTAACTTCACTATCAAACTCGACTCACTAACTATAACAACCCTTGTGAAAATTCCATGTAATAAAAATAAATAAAGGAAAAATAATAACCACAGTTGATGCGACACTTATTCAAAGCTGAATGTTGGGCAAAATCCTAGTGATTGGGATCACTTGTGATTGTTTATGGCTAAGGAAATTGGCAAAGGAAACGACTAAGGCTTTGGAAAGGCAAAATGGCACATTTATTTATGAAAATAATGGAAATTAGGAGAAAAGGGAGGTGACAGGTCACATGTTGCATGTGAGGAGGAAAATGAAGAAAATAGAGGCCTCATTCATAAAAAGGCTTTTGAGGATCAGTTAGTAACCTTTTGTCAGTTTAGTTTTGGATCTCTCTCATTATTCTCTCTCTCTCTCTCTCATACTCTTGGAGACTTATAGTTTTCTTGGAACAATCTTGGTGGGTGTGGCATACTTCGATTCTTGGAGCAAGAAGGAAAAGGAAGAGCCGGAAAGCGTAGGAGGGCATCGAGATCAACAACTACATCAGATTTTCTTGCAGGTACCAAGTTGCATGTATGATTTCTTCACTAGTTTTGGCATGCATGGAATATGCATGTCGATTCTTAGTCATAATCTTTCATTGGCATGGAGGATTGCGTGGACTGACAGTGGATTGCCTAGCCTTTCCATTTCCTTGATAACCATGGTGATTGTGGGTTTACTTTCATTATTTGTTTTTGGTTGGTTCTCATGTTTCCTTAGCTTGGGTTGAGTTATTAGTTCCTGGAAGCCCTGGCTGGGCAAACGCTTTGGAAGCCCTATAATAACTTGGGTTGAGTTACTAGTCCTAGAAGCCTTGGCTCGAAAAATTATTTGAAAGCCCTTGGTGGGTTGATTTACTAGTCCTGGAAGCCTTGGTTGGACAAACTCTCTGGAAGCCCGACGACAACTATGGGTTGAGTTACTAGTCCTGGAAGCCTTGGTTGGAACCAACGCTATGGAATCCCTAGAAGGCTTGGATGGAAACCAATATAATGATGGTTTTGTGATGTCCAACCGTGAGGTGGAATCACTGTTTGATGGCTTGAGGTGGATGGCCTCTAGAAGCCCTGGATGAGTTTTGATTGATGTGTTCTATGAGATCCCACATTCATGCTTAGAATATGGAACAAGGGTGAATGACTGAAGAGACATTTGGCTCAACCATTCTACGATTAGGTGGAACGTGGAAGTCCCATCCCGGGTTTGAATTTTGCATCATTAATGAAAGGTTATTTCTCCTTGTATTCCTAAGAGCATTTTGATGGATTATATGTGTTCTATATGGTTGTACTTTCATGAGTATTTATGCTGCTATTATGATGGTTATGTATGTGTTTTATGACAACATCCATGTATGGCTTTCATCATGCTTTTACTTGTAATTGAATGATCAATGTATTTATGACCTAATGGATGGAATGGCAGTTGATTTATTGAGGCATTAATGGTTCTTAGCGATTATCAGCTAAGTATGAGACCCATATGCTCAAAACTGTTATTTACACTTGTAGATTACATATTCGTGATATGTTTGACGAAATGTTTGTCATGGCTAGTAGGGGTCCATTCAAGGTATTAAACAAGTATTTTCTTTAATACTGTCATTTACATGTTTTATTACTGTTCTTAAGAGATGGTTCAATTCTGGGCAGTGACCTGGGATCTGAGCTTAAAAAAGTGGCTCAAATCCCAGGGTCATTGGCATAACACTGACAAATTTAGTCTCTGGTTGCTAGAAGACAAGCCTGCGAGAGTGACTTTTGATTTCTAGATGCTGTCATGCCTATAGCATGAGAGCGACTGAGGCTTAAGTTGTCCAAAAGTTTAGTGGGACCCAAGGGAAATATGTCTAAAGTATTGGATTGGTTCTTGAGGGTCCAGTAGCTGATGTTGAATGTCTGTATGGTGTGTCTCCATCGGTTCCACTTCCTTAATGTGGCTTAGGAGGTCAAATCATATCATAGTGGCCTCTCGTCGCATGTTTGCCCCTACTGGCCAGTTGCTTGGGTAGACATGGGATGAGGGTGTTATAGAGTGGTATCAGAGCATGGCTCACCCCTCAGACTGGATGTGCTATGTGTTGGTCATGTATGCATGTCAGTTGAATGTGTGTCTCTCACCCTTGCATTACATGTGCTTGTTGCATTTGCATGATGTTGTTCATGATTATAGTGATGTCATCATGTGAAATTTGAGGGTCTTATTGTGGAATGAATCGCTGTGAGTGTATGATTGGTTACATGTCGATTTATGTCACTTACATGTATTGTTGTAGTATTCTTTGTTACATTCTTGCATGTTTGGATACATTCTTGTATGCTTGGTTGCATGTATCATTCTTGCAGGTTTTATTTCAAGTATCGTTCACTCATGCTTGATCATATGTGCTTATGCATATGTGTAGTTGGTTACATATTACTTACGCATGTTCATGTTTGCATGTGGTCAAGAGTATAGTGATGTAGTGGTTTTTTTCATGCATGAGGTTGTGGTGTGTGTTGTTGTTAAGGTCATGGATTTATGACTGGATACTAGCTAGAATGACAGTTCCATGGTCATATGCTTATGTATTAAGTTTCTATATATTGTCATGATTATGTTATACATGTATCACACTGATTTGTTGATCTTGCAGATGTATTCTCCCCAAGCTATGCTAAGGTACGTTGGTTTATTGTGATTTGGTTTAGCTGACATGATATACCTTGCAGGAAGAAATATCAAATGGCTAGAAAGATGGTTGACTACAAAGACTTTCCTTATGAATCCGAAGAGCAGCATGGTGTTGGGAACTCTTTTGATTTGGCAGTTACATTGAGAATCTTAAAGGAAGAAATAAGGAGTTGTAAGGCAAATAATGACGGAATCATGCCGGCACAGGAGAAGCACGCAGAGGTAAATGTAGTGATACTTCAGAGTTTGTCAAATTTGTAGCAACAGGGACCACGTTGGATCAGCTATGAGAAGGAGGATAGAGCTAATGGGGCATAAGGTAGTCAGTCGCATGGTGGTCACAGGGTAGATAGAGATGACACAATTAGATACGACACATTGTTGGACACTCTGAATAAGAGAGGGGATAGACACATGTATTATTCTAGTTCTGATTTAGATAGGCATCATGATCGTCATCGTTATCATCCTTATGGGAGGAGTGACATGGGATATTTTTTGGATGCTTTTAAGAAATCAAAGCCACCAAAATTTGATGCAGAGATGAAGAAACCACGAGATGCAGAGGCATGTTTGCTTGGCATGGGGAAATTCTTCAGGTTTCATGACTATTCATAAAACATGAAAGCTAGTCGTGGCTACATTCAGTCTCAAAGGTAAAGCATACATTTGGTGGGAAGATGTGAAGAATGTCAGATGCATTCATGAGGAGGATTTGACTTGGAGTGAGTTTGAGAGGCTATTCAAGAAGAAGTATTTTTCAGAGAGATACTTTGATGACAGGGTGAAAGAATTTTATGAGCTAAATATGGGTTCCATGACATATGATGAGTACACTAGAAGATTCTTGGATTTGCTGAGGTATGTGCCTTATCTCACAGAGGAAAATGACAAGATTCAGAGGTTCATTAGTGGGTTACCGGTTGCATCTAAAGATAGGTTTGAGTTCGATGATCCTAGATCATTGGAGGAGGACATTCAAAGCTAAGGCATTACTATGAACAGTAAAAGTGCAGAATTGAGACTAAGCTAGTCTGGAGAGGTACTGCAAAGAACAAAGGAAAATAGGACAGAAAGAAAGCAAGGCCTCAGGATACAATTAACAAGGAGAATGTTGCACTACCTAAGAAGTTCAATGCATAGGATAGAGGACATAGATTCCAATAAGGAGAACATAACAAGGAGATAGGATGGAAGCCTATAGAGCGTTGGATTTGTGGAAAGGATCATCCCAGGAGAGATTGTTCGTAGAATTAGGGTGGTAGACCTGAGATATACAGTGCACAAGAGGCACAGATTGTTGGGGATGTTGATAAGAGTATTCCACGTATCTATTCAACATTGGATAAAAAACAGAAAGATCATTAGGCATCTATCATTGAGATGGACAATAAGCTTCATGATCAAGTTATTTCTATTTTGATTGACCCTAGATCTAATTATAGTTATGTTAGTCCTGACTTGGTGGATAAGTTTGGTTTGAGTAAGGAATTGCATGCAGAGTCTTGGTTAGTGGAGTTGGCTATAGGTATGAAGAAGAAAGTTCATCATTGGGTAAGTGATTGTGCATTTGATTTGAATGGTATGCCTACCGCAACACATTTGAATGTATTACCATTGGGATCATATAATATGTTGTTGAGCATGGATTGGTTGTATCTTCATAGAACCAAGGTAGTCTGTTATGACAAATCCATTGAGTGTGTTGATGACAATGGAGAACCAAGAGTCTTATAGGGTAAGAATAAAGCTACATCAATTAGGATGGTGACAACTATGCAAGCAAAGCATAGTCACAGGAAAGGTTGTAAGCTATTTGTTGTGCAAATTTCTAGTGATAAGGGTACGGAAGTTGAAGATGCAGATGTGTTGAGTAGGTACATTGTTTTACAATAGTTTAATGATGTATTTCTAGAGGACATTACAGAGTTGCCACCTCACAGGGAGATAAATTTTTCTATTGAGTTAGTGCTAGGGTGAACTCCAGCATCAAAATCACCTTACAGGATGAGCACACTTGAGTTGGTTGATTTAAATTTGCAATTGAAGGAAATGTTGGACAAGGGGTACATTAGGCCAAGTGTATCACCTTGGGGCGCACCGATATTGTTTGTAAAGAAGAAATATGGTACTCTCAGATTATGCATTGAATACAAACAGTTGAACAAAGTGACCATCAAGAATAGGTATCCATTGCTGAGGATTGATGACTTGTTTGATCAGTTGAAGGGAGCAACAATGTTCTCTAAGATCGACTTGAGATCCGGATATCATCAGGTATGCATCAAAGAGGAGAACATTTACAAGACCTCATTCAAGAATAGGTATGGGCATTATGAGTTTGTTGTTGTTCCATTTGGCTTAACTAATGCTCTAGCTACATTTATGTGCTTGATGAATAGTGTGTTGCGTCCATATTTGGATAAGTTTGTTATTGTGTTCATTGATGATATATTGGTATATTCTAAAAATGAGGAAGAGCATGTCGAACATTTAGCAGCAGTGTTGAGGTTGTTGAGAGAGCATCAGTTGTATGCTAAGCTCAACAAGTGTAGTTTCTTTCATACTAAGGTACACTACTTGGGGCATGTTGTCTCCAAGGAAGGAATTGCAGTAGATCCAGAAAATATAAGATTCATCATGGAGTGGGTAGCTCCTAAGAATGTGGATGAGGTGAGATCCTTCATGGGTTTGGCAGGATACTATAGGAGGTTCATCAGGAACTTCTCACATATTTCTTATCCTATCACATCATTGCAGAGGAAAGGTAAGAAGTTCGAATGGACAAAGGAGTGTGAGGCTAGTTTTGAGCAGCTCAAGCAGTTGTTGACACATGCACTAGTGTTAAAGATTGTAGATCCAGATAAAGAGTTTGTAGTATGCACAAATGCTTGCAAGAGAGGACTTGGTGGAGTCCTTATACAGGATGGACAAGTGGTATGCTATGAGTTGCGAAAACTGAATGAGCAAGCAGAACTATCCCACACATGATTTTGAGTTGGCAACGATTATACATGCATTGAAGATGTGGAGACACTATCTTCTGGGCAAGAGGTTCTCATTGATGAGTGACCACAGTGGTTTGCGATATCTATTTGAACAACCGAATCTAAATGGTCGGCAGGCTGGGTGGTTGGCTACGATCAATGAGTTTGATTTTGAGATAAAGTATATCAAAGGTAAAGAGAACAAAGTGGCAGATGCTCTTAGCAGATGGATACATGTAAATCACTTAGCTGATATGAGCTCCTATGGGGCAGATTTACAGGATAGGATCTTGCGGGTAGGTCAGTAGGATGTCAGATATATGGATATTGTGTACGGGTTACAATAGAGTATAGGTACATGTATAGGTGATGGTATAGATATAGGTAGTGGTATAGGTACATGTACATGTGATGGTACAGGTATAGGTAGTGGTACAGGTGCAAGTGCACAGGATGGGGATTATTACCTTACAACATATGGATTGGTCAGGTTCAGAGATAGGATATATGTGACGGATAGCAGTGAGCTCAAGAAGATGATCTTGAGGGAGTTTCATGGAAATCTTATCCAGGTCACCCAGGTTATTATAAGACATTGATAACAGTGAAGAGATTTTACTATTGGCCGAATTTGAAGAGGGATGTAGCAGCGTTCGTGGCTAGGTGTTTTGATTGTCAGCATGTGAAGGCAAAATGTAAGCATCCAGGTGGACTGCTACATCCGATCACAATCCTAGAGTGGAAATGGGAAGTCATTTCCATGGAATTCATTACAAGTTTGTCGAAGATAGTGAGACAACATGATTCCATCATGGTTATTGTGGACAAGTTGAGAAAGCTTGCATATTTCATTCTGGTGAAGTCTACATTTTCAACTAGCGATGTATCACAGGTATTCATCCAAGATGTGGCCATATTTCATGGTGTTCCAAAGAATATTGTGTCAGACAGGGATGTGAAATTCATTTCCAAATTTTGGAAGGAGTTGTTTACAGGTTTGGGCATAGATTTGGCCTTCAGTATGGCTTATCATTCATAGACAGATGGAAAAACAGAGAGGGTCAACATGATATTGGAGGACATGTTGAGGATATATGTGATGCATCAGCAACGAAAGTGAGAAGAGTACCTTCCATTGATAGAGTTCACATACAATAATGGGTATCAAGAATCTTTGAGAATGAGTCCTTTTGAGACATTGTATGGACGAAGTTGTAACACTCCCATTAGTTGGAGTGATCCAGTTAACAGGGTATTGATTGGACCATATATGTTGGCAGACATGGAACATGAAATGCAAGTTAAAAAGAAAAATCTAAAGGCAACCCAAGATAAGCATAAAAGCTATGCAGATCAGAATTGGTTGTTCAAGGAGTTCCAGGTTGGGGAACATATGTACTTGTGCATCAAACAGAAGAAGAGCTCCTTGTAAATTGGATCATGTGCCAAGCTAGCACCACGGTTTTGTGGACCCTTCAGTATCTTTGAGAGGAATGGGCCAGTAGCCTATCGACTTGCACTGCCTCCAACAATGAAAGTCCATGATTTTCCATATTTCATTGCTTAAGAAGTATGTCAAAGATGTTGATAATGTGATTGAATTGTCTATATTGTCGGTGGAACTAGATGGAGAATTCCAGTCGGAGCATCAGTGTATGTTGTAGAAAAATGTGCTTATGCTTCGGAACCGAGAAATTGAGCAAGTTAAGGTGCAGTGGAAGCACTTTGGGCACGATGACGCTACATGGGAGATGGCGGATCAGATGCGAGCTATGTATCCTTCCTTGTTTGCCGATTGAGGCAAAGAATTTTTGGCTTGGTATTTTAGTGTGGTTTGTGGTATATGTTTTGATGATGATGGTTTATGTACATATGTACATGGATGTAAATACAACCATGAGATATGTTATAAAGATCCAATAAGTGGCATGGGTGTCATATCATGATGATGTTATGTTGTTATGTTTCATTTTGGTTTGCTTCTCAACATGTTGATCATTGTAAATACCGCGTTGAGCTAAGTTATAAAACTCCATTGGAAGTATATTTTTCTTACAACAGTTTTGTGGTTATAGGTGTTTTTGAACACCGAGGATAGTGTTCCTCTCAGGGGGAGAGTTTTATAACAACCCTGGTGAAAATTCCATGTAATAGAAGTAAATAAAGGAAAAATAATAACCACAGTAGATGGGACACTTATTCCAAGCTGAATGTTGGGAAAAATCATAGTGATGGGGATCACTTGTGATTGTTTATGGCTAAGGAAATTGGAAAAGGCAATTGCTAAGGCTTTGGAAAGGTAAAATGGCATTTTTGGCACATTTATTTATGAAAATAATGGAAATTAGAAGAAAAGGGAGGTGAAAGGTCATAGGTTGCATGTGAGGAGGAAAATGAAGAAAATATAGGCCTCATTCATAAAAATGATTTTGAGGATCAGTTGGTAACCTTTTGTCAATTCAATTTTGGAGCTCTCTCATTATTCTCTCTCTCTCTCTCTCACTCTTGGAGACTTAGAGTTTTCTTGGAACACTATTGGTGGGTATGGAATACTTGGATTCTTGGAGCAAGAAGACAAAGGAAGAGCAAGAAAGTGCAAGAGGTCATTGGGATTAGCAACTACATCAGATGTTCTTGCAGGTACCGAGTTGCATGTATGATTTCTTCACTAGTTCTGGCATGCATGGCATATGCATGTGGATTCTTGTTCATGATCTATCATTGGCATGGGGGATTTCCTAGATTGACATTGGATTGCCTAGCGTTGCCATTTACTAGATATCCATGGTGATTGTGGGTTTACTTTCATTATTTTTTTTTTGGTTGGTTCTCATGTTTCCTTAGCTTGGGTTAAGTTATTAATTCCTGGAAGCCCTGGTTGGACAAACTCTCTGGAAGCCCTGTAATAACTTGGGTTGAGTTACTAGTCCTGGAAGACTTCATTGGAAAAATGCTCTGGAATCCCTTGGTGGATTGAGTTACTAGTCCTGGAAGCCTTGGTTGGAAAAATGCTCTGGAAGCTTGGCAATAGATGTGGGTTGAGTTACTAGTCCTGGAATTCTTGGTTGGAACAAACGCTCTGGAAGCCCGGGAAGGCTTGGATGGAGACCAATCTAGTGATGGTTTTTTGATGTCTGATCGTGAGGTGGAATCACTATTTGATGGGTTGAGGTGGATGGACTCTAGAAACCCTGGATGAGTTTTTATTGATGTGTTATATGAGATCCCACATTCATGCTTGGAATATGGCACGGGGGTGAATGGATGAAGAGATATTTGGCTCAGTCATTCTAAAGTCGAGTGGAATGTGGAAGTCCCATCCTGAGTTTGAATTTTGCATCATTAATGAAAGATTATTTCTCCTTGTTATATGAGAATTTTGATGGATTATATGTGGTCTATATGGTTGTACTTTCATGAGTATTTCTCTTGCTATTATGCTGGTTATGTATGTGTTTTATGACAGCAACCATGTATGGCTTTCATCATGCTTTTACTTGTAATTGAATGATCAATGTGTCTATGATCTAATGGATGGAATGGAAGTTGATGTATTGAGGCATCAATGGTTCTTAGTGATTCTCAGTTAAGTATGAGACCCCTATGCTCAGAACTGTTATTTACACCTATAGATTACATATTCGTGATATGTTTGACGAAACACATGTCATGGCTAGTAGGGATCCAATCAAGGTCTTAAACAAGTATTTTCTTTAATACTGTCAGTTCCATGTTGTTTTATTGTTCTGAAGAGATGGTTCAATTCTAGGCAGTGACCTGGGCTCTGGGCCTAAAAATGGCTCAAATCTCGGGTCACTTGCATAGCACTAATAAATTTAGTCTCTGGTCGCTGGCAGACAATCTTGTGAGAGCGACTTTGGGTTTCTGGATGCTGTCATGCCTACAGCATGAGAGCAACCGAGACTTAAGTTGTCCAAAAGTTCAGTGGGACCCAAGGGAAAGTTATCTAAGGTATTATATTGGTTCTTAAGGGTCCAGTAGCTAATGTTGAATGTCTGTATGGTGTGTTTCCATCGGTTCCACTTCATTAATGTGACTTAGGAGGTTGAATCATATGATAGTGGCCTCTCGTTGCATGTTTACCCCGACTGGCCGGTTGCTTGGGTAGATGTGGGAGGAGAGTGTTACACTAATGAGACCTATTAATACAACTTACCATTGAATTACATCACAATTTATGATAACTTTGCACTTTACTTTTTAATATATTGTTGTCAAGAGGAAAAATTCTACCTGGAAATTGTTAGAACTTTGGGTAGCTCGGAAGGTATTCCGAGAGAAGGAAACCCATAAAAGTGAGTTTGTTGGGAAATTTACCAAGTTTGGGGTTTTGGAGCTAAAGAAATGAATTATCATAGCGTCACAAGTGAGATGGACTTCACTTGAGAAAATTTTCTGGCCTAAAGGAGACGCAAATCCAAGATAGGAATCGTAGCCAACATTAGGAGGACGAGTTGAAGTGTCTTTCTAGAGGCCGAGTGTTATATTGCTTTACCACAACAAGAGAGGACTGAACTATGCCCTAGTTTTGGAAGGACAAGATTGGTATGAGGCTTGCTGAGGGATGACGTTAGTGCCAAGGATAGGCCATAACCTCAAGATGGTCTAAACAATGCTAGAAAAGTGGTAGCAATAGTTGAGAAAAGAAGGCTGAGCGTTCTGCAATATTATTTTGTTGTTCATGGTCTATCCAAAAGTGGATCTAAGTGTTGGTCAATTTTAACTCAAGGAGGTCTAGTTCTATTCAATAGATCGAGTTGTGATGCTGCATAAATTTATGTCCAGTTCTATGTGATCTAAGGAGGCCAATGATAGACTTGGTGATTGGATGTGGGATGAAGGTGCCTTGTTTAGGGCCACAAGAGGCGACGTCAGGTAGGCCAAGGCTAGTGGAGGGTTTTGTTAGGGTCGCAAGCCTATATGATAGAGGGAAGATGACAAATATGGGGATGCTAACTCATGGACATAGGATACTAAGGTTTGGACAGTGGTCTGTGACCTTAATATTGGTTGAGCGAATTGTAATGGCTAGTAACAGAGTAGATCAAGATGAAAAAGGGCATATCCAAGGTCTGTTAGGGCCGAGGAAGTAATCTGAGCCCTAGATCTACAACAAGGAGGTTCTAGTCTCTATGTAGGTTTGAGGGAAAAACCACAGTCATGTAAGGTTGAGCAAAGAGAGGCGAGGACATATTGAATGCTGCCAGGAGAAGCTTAGAAGGGTTACTAAGTGTTAGTTACAAAGTCTGTTCATAAAAGGAATTGTGAACAATATGATTTAAAGGGTTGAATATACAATGACTTTAAAGGATCTAAGTGACCGTGAGTAGTTGTTGTTTTGGGGTTTATTATGCAATATATTTGAAGGAGTAAATACATTGTGAGTAGCTGATTGGGCAAAGACATTAAAGGAGAATTTTATCCATAAGTGAAGGAGGCAAAGGACTCCTAGAACAATTGTTAAAGAGGACTGAAAGGGATGAAGAAGAAGGAGCTCTATAGCAAGTAAGTCAAATTGTTTATCTTTGTGTTTTGTGGGAAGATTGAGGATCTGTGGGATCAAACCTCAAGCCCTAACCTAATTTGTATCATATGTATACTAGTTGTACTAGTAATTTGAAGGGCCATGATCCTTGGTACGGGAGCCCCATGATTCTTTTATTGATGGAATAATTAAAAATGGGCTCAGTATCTCTGTTAAAAGTGCTTGTAGTTGTGTATTTAAGTGTGTTTATGATCATGTCTAGAAATATACTAGATTTTGGGTACAATGGAAATTTCAATGGAAACAAGGAAATATCACCCAATGAAGGTCCTAGAGATGGAAACATGCATCTATACTTTTCCATTCTCATGAGTTCTTGTTTATTGAATTACTTCTTGTAACCAACTATTTCTTTTTGTAAATTTGGTAGGACTACATCTTCATGTCCAACTTCTCACCCCGATCGGGGGGGATAGCACAAGATTTGAACCCAAGACTTCTGGTTCGGTGAGACTTCATTTCCACGACCATTGCCAATTGAGCTACCCCAAGCGGACTTCTTGTAACTGAATATTGGAATGCATGTTTCTTTTATTTAAAACAAGATATGCAAATGTTTTATTGATTTATTTAAAGTTTTTAACTTTGTTATGAGCCTTTTAATACATTCATCTTTCAAAATCTAATATTCACCTGTTAGTGTTGAAGCTTTCTCTCTTTTTTGAGATAGTTTAAATTTATACAAATTAGATTAATGATTACACGAAAATATATCCCAAAAATATATATATAAAAAAAAACTTGTTAAGCTCTCTCACTAGAGCACACACTTTTCAAGTAGCTGACTAACCCCACATATCACTCAGAAAGATTACTATCCCAAACAACTACAATTCTCTTACAATTCTACTTTTGGGTAATCTTTTCTTCACCCCTGTTGTTGGATAACAAAAGTCCTACAAACATTATTAGTTGGCATAGATTATTAGGTAATATTTACTTCTAAATATTTTAGGTCATATATTTTCCCTAGTTTAGATTAGTTTTTACCATATTTTAGGTAAGTTTAGTACAAACAACTGAGCATATATTCTAGTGAGTATCACCATACTGAACAAATAAGGTTCTAATTGGGACCCAAATTTGGTGATATCACCCATATTTCCAGGTGGAATTTTTCCGCCCGTCAACAAATACTTTTAATATTTTTTTAAGATTTTGAAGTCCAAAAAAAATACACAAACCACCATAAGGTGTTGAGCCTTTACTGGTCGTGGAGTACGACTTAAAGTTTCTTTTTCTTGGCCAAGGGTTCATCTTCCTTGGACATAAGGAAATAAGTTAATGACCCCCTATAGACTAACATATTATTCTAAGCGATATGATATTTTATGAATATGGTAATGAGTTGGCCTCAATTTAGCAATTAATAATGACTACCTCTACTAATAATTTGACAATTAAATTATAATACATTTTCCGATTGTTTTATAAACCAACCTAGATCCATCTTAACTCTGGATCTACCAAACACAAAGGGATCAAATCTCTTTACACTGTAAAAGAGGTTTGCATCTCAAGAGATTTGATATGTATGGGAGTTTGGTAGATCCAAAGTTAAGATGGATCTAAGTTGGTTTGATTATTAATTATAATTATTAATTTTGTGTTTTAATTTATTTCTATTTTTACTTTTTATTTTTATTATTTTATTTTGACCATGTCAAAATGTTAAACATGACAAGACAACACCTGTTGAACACCAAATTTGCTTCTTTTTGACAACTCTTTTTCACTCCATTCCTCCCTTTTTAACCTTCATAACTCAAATTTGGGTATCATTTTACAAGGTTGATAGCATAACAGGTACATAATCATCTTCTATTTCATAAATATCATTTTTATTTATTATTTAACTCAATATTTACTTGAGCTATTGAATTACAACGATTTTGCAGCTGATGTATGTTTATGCAGCTAAGTCCAAGGTTTGATGGGTTGCGAAGCTTCAGCTGAAGAACATGGAATATGGGAAAATGGAAATTAGTTGGTACAACAATTTGTTCCTACTTTCATAGCCTAGATCGATAAAGAAGACACCCTAGCAGCTTGGTCAAAGCAAAAGTCAACCACCATAGAAGGCGAACCAGGCGAGCGAGATGCATATTTTTAGCCTCATGATTTGTTGCATTGATAGAAAATCATGAGCAGATCACAATATCTTATCTTTCAAAGTTAATTATAGCTAATGTCGATTAAGAATCAGGCGTAATACTCTGAAACATTTAATGCGAGGAGTTTTATAAATATGCCTCTCGACATAGCGAACACAGACTTGGATTTTATTTTGTATACACTCTGTTTTAAATACAAACTCTATTTTTGTTCCATTTCTTTTGCTGTGTGATATCGATGCACGATTAATAATATGGTGAAGGCATTATAGTGATACCTTCTTCTCGTAGGAGGGCCCCCTTGAGAAAATAAGTTTTTCTTTTATTTGTAATTAATATTTTATTATGTGTTTCCTATAGAATTTTGTTAGTTCATTTAATCGCTCAAGCTTTGATTTTTGAATGTAAATTTCAGATTGTTTTGCAGCAGGTTCATCTAATCATTTTATTGTCGACTGAAGAGAGATATCTTGTGTACATTTACAGAGTATAACTTAACATAGATTATAAGCATAACTTTACATTGCAATGATATAAATAGGATTTTCATTTGCATAGTTAATATTTCTTTATGTTATAGTAGATTTACTTATAGTGTGATCTTATTGCAGGTATGATTTCCATTCAAGAAAGTGTGATTTTATTTTTAGGTTTGAAGCAAGTATGAAGTTTATCTCAAGAAGAGTGTGATATTTCTTTTAAGCAAGAGAAATAGAATTGATTCCATTTTTATGAGTGATTTATTTACTTACATAGCTGTAGAGAAACATGTGCATTTTGATATCTCAAATTAACTTAGGAATTGTGTGAGTGACAAAGACTCCTAACACATACAATGCACATACATTTCATCAGTTTACTAGCCCTGGTTGATAATTTATGTAAGTAATTTAACATCAATTAAATTACCAAACATTTTGGTGCCGTTGTTGGGGAAGTGTATATAGGAGTCTTTTTTTTTCATTAATTTTTTTTTTTTTTTAAATAAAAGTGATATGCATAGGGAAAGATATTCTAGAGGTAGATTTGTAAGTAGAGGTAGGAGTTATATTCCAACATCACCACTCACCCCACCACAACTTCGTAGTGCCACACCATCCACCCAAACTCATATTCCATCAATTGTAGGCAGAAATAAACTTCCCGAGTTACTTAGATCTGAAATCCAACCTAAAGATTCGCCAACTTCTTCAAATAAAGTTGTAATAGAAGAAGAATATCCTACATCCCCAGCTGAAGGAGTAATTTTTCTATCCTCAACTAGAGAACAAATTCCAGGAGAGGAACTAGAAATCCCTAGTGAGGAGGAAGAAGAAGAAACCTATTTTAACATTCCATTGATAGAAGAACCAGAAGAGCTAGAGGATGAACTAGAAAATCCGATTTTGGAACCTTACATCAATTATGAGGAGTCTACAATGGCAGGAGAAGGGGAATGGGGAGTACATAATGTGAATGGTGAAAAGCCTAGGATTGGAGGTGGAAGACGAGGAAATAGAGGAGGTGGAAGAGGTGGAGGAAGAGGAAGAGGAGGTGGTAGACGAGGTTTAGAACATTTTGGATTTCCCATCCTCGATGAAGGTACCACAACCACAATGAAAAATATATCACCCTCCACCCTTCCTAATTTTCCTAGATTAAGAAATGAGGATCTTGAAACATTCTCTTTGAGTTTGAAGTTTTATGTATATCTTATGACTACTTGCTTGATACTCAAAAGTTGAAATTGTTTCCAGCCTATTGACGGTGCTAGACCCACCAACATGTGAAGGGATCTCCTCGGTAAGAAGTCCCAACTAGACCTCAGACAGTTTGGAGTAGGAGTCCCAGTAGTGGCTAGTAAGGTAGAGCCCTGATTGCTGTAGCACGCAGAGGTAAGTATGATAACTTTGTTGGAAGCAAGTGTGTGACATTGCAGCAAGACAAGTGAGATGTGTGGGGGTTCTAACATACAGAGGGGAAAATGAAGTGTGTCCCTTAGAAGCCTGTAATAGTACGCAACCAAAAGGAACACACAAGCTAAATGAAATCACAAGCTGGAAGCAGTAGTCCACAATCAAAAGCGACGGGTTAATACAACAACACGTTTTCAACAAGATTCATACAATCACATACAAAATAGTTCATACATAAATGTGTAAGTTAAATAGCATACATTGCTAAAGTAACCAAAATACTCAAACTACAATAACAACATATGCATGAAAATGTGTTGGCTCAGTTTAATTATTAAGTGAAAGTTTCATCCATACATACACCATTGACGACCACTAGCCCCAATAGTGGAACGTTACAATCAACGCTGCCTACTCCTCCAAAGAGAGGTACTCGCTCTATGCTATGGAGAAGTCAAGGCTCATCACAATACTCTCCAAGTCTTCTCTAAGCAATGCCTAGCCAAAAGCCTGGCTCCCAAAATCTTGTACTATGAGTTATGAGGTTCTATATATAACAAAGGGTGGGGTGACCCTTGATATTCCCCTTTGACTCTTTGACTACCCTCATGACTCTTCACATTACATAGTGACTGTTCACATTCCACTAATGACACTTGGAATTTCACTTACAATATATTTACAAATAATAATACAATTTCCACATATACCCATGTGGGACAAAATAGGCTTGAGTCAACCTAACAAGACAAACATCATCACTCAGGGTCTTGGGGAAAGACCAACTCGGAAACATCCTCTTGATGTTCTTTAGTGACAAAATGATACCAATATTGGTACTATGCTATTGTGTCCCCATACTGTTTGGTGATGTCTTTCTCGAAACAGACTCTTTCCTCCATGGCTTCTGGGTATATGGTTCTGGAACCTCTGTCTAGCTCATCTTGAAGCATGCACAACATTGTCCTGAGTGTGTCTAGAGCACAATGTACTTCTGCATGTTTTTTGCGCTCAGCTGCAAGTCATCCCGGGTGGTCTCTCGCATCAACTATTCTATGTACCTGTTGACCTCGAGCAGGAATTGGTTATTCTTCATGGCTTGAGTGAGGGTTCCGATTAAAGGGATCATGTGTTTCCTCACTATGACATCCAGGCTCTTAAATAATTGTGCATAGGAAGCCTCAATGATGGTGATGAGCGGAGGCATTTGTTCATATTTCTAGATTAACATCTGAATCTGTGCTTTTTCTAGCTCTGCACGTGGCTTCATTATCTTCTGCAAGTAAAGCGAGGCTCCTTGTACCTCATTGTCCATTCTTCTACATGCATAATAGAAGCGTGGATGTCTTTAAGAGTTTGGGATACCTTAGCGCACTACTACTGAGAACCATATAGATGGACAACCTCCTTGTGCACGGTGAAAACCTACCATACAATTTTCGCATGGTGGTCTCAAGGGTCGATACTTCAGCAAGCATTGCTTTTCTCATCTCTACCATAAAGGATCCTATGGATTGTTTTGTTTTATTCCTGGCCTCTTGCAAGTCCTTTTCCATCCAATCATTCTTTGCTATCAAGAATTTGATTGTTGAAGTTGTGGCTTCTGCATAAGCCTTAGAATCATTGACCATGATAGTTGGATTTCTTCTAACATCTATAATAACCACCCTTTCCTCTATGTATGCAGGTGATATGTGATCATCCAGGAGATGGTTTCTTCGCGCCTGTACAATCCTTTGTTGTGACTCATCAAATGACAGATTGTACACGTCCATCTCTGGATCATCATCAAGGAGGACAACCTCTCCTTGCTCGCTCGAGACTTGTTCTGATTCTAGAGGTGGCATAGACTGTAGGGCGTGTAACAGCCTTGGTGAAAATTTCATGTAATAAAAGCTAAAAACAATAACCACGATTAATGGGACACGTATTCCAAGCCGAATGTTGGGTAAGACATCCTAGGGGGTGTTCATTTGGTTATTTATGACTAAGGAAATGGCTAAGGCTTTGGAAAGGCAAAATGGCATTTTTGGAACATTTATTTATGAAAATAAAGGAAATTAGGAGAAAAGGGAGGTGAAAGGTAACAGGTTGCATGTGAGGAGGAAAATGAAGGAAAATAATGAAAAATGAAGAAAATAGAGGCCTCATTCATAAAAAGGCTTTTGAGGATCAGTTGGAAACCTTTTGTAAATTGAGTTTTGCAGCTCTCTCATTATTCTCTCTCTCTCATACTCTTGGACACTTGGAGTTTCTTGGAGAAATTTTAGCATTGGAGAAGGAAAGGAAAAGAAGGCAAGAGGAAGCAAAGATTAAGTAGGGAAATGTAGGATCAAGCAACTACAATAGGCTTGATTACATGTATCGACTTGCATTTGTATTTTCCTTGCTAGATTTGGCATGCATGATATTGCATGTGATTCTTATCTATCATGGCATGGGTTTTTCCAGGTATAACAATGTTTTCAGCCTAGCCTTGCCATTTCTGGATAGCCATGGTGTGATGGGGTTCTCTTGTTTTGGTTGAGCTGGATTACCGGATGGATTCAAAGCTGAGTGGGGTGGATCTACAAATGATAGAGCACATGGCGTAGTGGTCTCTGAACTAGACTATGGATCATGATAAATCCATACCCTAGTGACCCCTGATCCAGATAGTTGGTTGCGGTAAAGCCAATATTATGTTGCCTCGATGGGCCTAGGAATCATTTCCTGTGAATGTCAAGATATACGGTAAAGCCAAGAGGTGGATTGCTCTCTGTTGGGCCTAGTAATCCTAGGTTTGGGATATGCGGTAAAGCCTGGAGAGTGTGTCTCAATTTAGGGCTTAATGATCTGGGTTTTGATTGCGGTAAAGCCTGAGAGACTAGGAAACAGGAAAATTCCTCACGGTGTAGGTGGAGAAATCTGGTGGCATCCATGCTTGTTTGGCCTAGTGATCGGGTGGAGATCACGGTAAATCCTGTTATGATGTGTTCATTGTGTTGGTCTAGTGATCCAGGATGGATTACGGTAAAGCTTGGTTTCTGTTGATGAGGGTGAGGTGGTTTAGCCTTGGTATGCACTAGTTGGTTCTTTTGGTTTGAGTCCCACATTCATGCTTGGAATATGTCATGGGGGTGAATGACTGAAGAGAGATTTTTCTCAGTGATTCTAGTGTCGTGTGAAACGTGGTAGTCCCATCTCTGGTTGGTTTATTGCATTCATTAATGAGAATTTCATTCCCTTCATTTCCATGTGTAAATGTATTGATGTATATGTGGATTTTGATGGCTGATATGTTTATGGTAATTATGTTCCTATTATGTTGGTTATATGTATATTTTATGACAACAACTATGTATGGCTCTCAACATGTTTTTACTTGTAAATGAATGGATAGTGTATCTATGGCCTAATATATGATAATGAAACAAATGACATGAGGGAACAATGGTTCATAGCGATTCTTAGATAAGTATGAGATCCCTACACTTAATTTTGTTGTTTACACCTGTAGGTTACATGTTGATGATATGTTTGATGAAATGCCTAGCATGGCTAGTAGGGGTCTGGTTATGGTCTTGTTTAGATTATTTATTTTGCATCATTGTTTCCCTATATCTTTAATTATTTCAAGCTATCACTCCATTCTTGTCAGTGGCTTGGTCTCTGGGCCTGAAAAAGTGGCTTAAATCCTGGGGTTGCTGGCACAGAACTGGAAATTTTGGTCTCTGGGCGCTAGTAGGCAAGCCTGTGAGAGCAAATTTAAGTTTTTCGTCGCTCCCTTGCCCATAGCATGAGAGAAACTATGGCCTAAGAGATACAAATGGGACATAGGGACATGCTGTCTGAGTGGCTGACATGTCACCTGAGGGTTTTGTTTTTGATGTTGGATGACTGTGTTTATGTTATGTCGATTCCGCATCCTTAAGGTCACATAATAGGTTGAATTTGATCATAGTAGCCTCTCATCTCATGTTTACCTCGGTTGGCATGGTTACTTGGCTGGATGTGGGAGGAGGGTGTTACAGGGCGACCTCGGATGCTCTCACCATGAGGTCATTGTCTTGGTCCTGTGGCTCTTGTTCCATGTCTTTTGCTTCATCTATCTACTCAATCTACTGAGAAAGTTCCCAAACCTACACCTGCTCGCCCTCTTCTTCATTTGTTGGCTACTCTGACTCCTCAAACTGTATAGGTGCAATTTTCTCTGTCATTGCGCCTTTCCTTTCCTCATGTTCCTGTTTTTGTTTCTCTTCCCTTTCTCTCCTCCTTACCTCCTGCTCTTCTTTCAACTTATTTTCTGTTTCTTGCAACTTTCTCTCTCCATTCTCCAACCTTTGCTTCTCTCTTCCTCTGTTCTAATCTCCTTTCATGTTGTCACCTTTTCACCTTTATCTCCAAAGCTACCTCCTCAATAAGAGGATCTTCTCTAAACTTGTAGCTTTGTTCAGCCTCCGCGCGCTTGACAATATTCCTCTTGCCTTTGTCTTGCACCGATTTGCTACTCACTGCTACTGTTGTTGCTGCTTCTTGTGATGCTATTTCCTGTAGATCTTCTTTCCATTCTATAGTCATGCTAACCAATTCATTAAGCCTAGAGGAGTTGTAGCAATACCTCCAAGAGTCTTGCTTTGGCCAATGACATGCCCCGTGGATCTATGGATAATACATATTCCCACAGTGGTTCTTGCATATACAGTGGGGATCATACGGATTGAAACTCTTGGTGTTGAACTCAAACTTCTTCAAGTCCTCGGCCTCGACATCCGTATCCTTCAAGCTGCAGATCTCGTACAATCCAATCTACAAAGGAAGAGTAGGCCATGGAGATTTCCTCCTCCTATGCATTCCTGATGTTAACCCTGTGGAGATGTGATATGCAACCTCTTGCATGACCAACTTATCTATGGAAAAACTTGGTAGCACATGCAGAGGCTTCTCTCTGTCAAACATCCTGATGAAGGTGCCACTGGGTGAGGCATACCAATTTGCAATGTTAAGCAATGCCTGCATCACTTCTTAGGACATGAAAGGTGGATCATGTTCGAATATCATCTTGTAAACCGGGGTGATGAAGTGGTCAGATAGCCACGCCATGACTCCTCAGTAGATGCACTCAGAGAGAAACTTGTAATATATGTTCACAACATCATCTGATGGTGTCCATGTCCAATCCATGCTAGGAAACTGCTGCTGGGCATAGATTGCATCAAGCAGGTATGCAGACATATAGAATATCTCTTGCTTGTATTTAGGTGAATTCTAGGCATTAGACACATGCACTTTCATCTAAAAAGCCAACATGTCCGACTAGTTAAATGAACTTCCTTCAATTTCCAATTGATCCAACACAACCACCCAACTCTGCGGAAAGGTCTCTATGCTCTCTTGACCGTACAAGTGGCATGCAAAGATGACCAAGAGTTGGTAGGCCTTCCAAAGTGACCTAATTTTGTAGACCTGATTGGGTTTCGACCTAAACTTCGATGACTCTTTTACCCAACGCTTCATGATATCTCTAGTGTTCACATTGATGTTGGGAGTAAAGAAGAGTGCATCCATGTGGTTCACCGGCTATGGTAAGTGATACATTTGATGGTAGTTTTCAGTCTTGAAGGCAGAAAGTTGTGTTCCACTGGTACTTCTCAATGTCGACATCTCGAGATTGGCATGTGAGGCAATCCAGTGAATGATGTACGCACATGGCAAGGCGAGGTACCTGCATGCAACCCTGTACAAGCCTGACTTGCACATGTTGACATAGACTTGTCGATCTTCTAGATCTTCCTTGAAGTTGCCTGCAAATATGTCCTTTATTTCTAGATCTTCCTTGAAGTTGCCTGCAAATATGTCCTTTATTTCCTGCCATGTAATCTTCATGTCCTTCTCTATGAACAGTTGTGTGTCTGCATAGTCTGGAAAGTTCATTGACACCTGTTCAACTACATCTTCAGTGCTGCTCTCTACAATATCTTTTGATCCAACTCTCTTGGAAGCCATGTTACCTATACTGTTGAGAAGTTGCTCAACAACTACTATATCTGGAGATAGAGAGGACACTAATGGCATGCAAATGCTAACTTAAAATAAAAAATAACTTCAAGGACCGATCATGCAACAAACTAGGCAAGATTGCGTAATTCAGACTTTCATAGGTGAGGGATTGTTAGCTGGATTTGTGCATTGCGCAGTCCCAGCTACCAGTGAGAGGAGATAATGACTGGAACTATGTAATGCACAATCCAGTTAGCTTGTTGATGACTGGAACTGCGCAATGCACAATTCAGTCTAGATTTGATGCTGGCTGGGACTGCGCATTGCGCAATACCAGTGGGTAGGACTCTGGGACTGTCTCCTAGAACTGCGCAGAGAGAAACTGGAGATAATCACTAGCAGCCTCTGTGTAATTCCTGGAGCCAAGGCAGATCCTTGAGGTCTAGAACTGTGTAGTGCATGCCAGGAAGAGTTAGATCCGGGCCAAGGCAACCGAGATCTTCCTAAGGGCGACTTGACAACGAGAAGATTTGAATGTGTGAGCGATGGTGGGTGTAGATATGAGTGAATAGTGATGCATGCAATAAAAAAAATGCAGGAATCAGTCAAATAAAAGAACAATGAAGCTTATGGAGAGAGTCACCACAACGACGACTGTTAGTGCAAAAATTGGGTTATGCATGCGACGCTTAGGAAAGGCAATGCAAAACTTAAAAAAACACTTCTACAAGCTAAAAAAAATCAAAACTCCAGTGGTCATTCAATAAAATAGGTAAAACAACACTCACACAAGCCAAGGAAACAAAAGCAATAGAAAAAGATGCAAATACCTGGAAAATTTTGGCTGAAGGTTCCTATATGCCTCGGGAATTCCAGAGCTCCAAGATCAAATGTGAAAATGAGCTCTGGCAGTGTCCATTAAATAGATTTGATCGGTTTAGTGTTTATGACGCGAAGGCCAAAGATCTATGAAAAAGCGACAAGTGGCTATAGTTTCTAAAATTAACTCAAGTGTAACTCCCACTGCTAAAAATAGATCCCTATTTTTTAGGGCTGCTTTTTCTCTTTTTTCTTTTTTCATTTTTAGGAAGGGTTGCCATGCATGCATGGAGGAATTGCGTAGTTCTGGGGGAAGACATCAACTAAGAGAATCCTTTTGCGCCATTCTTGAGTTGATTGGTTGTGGCTGCCTCTCATGATCTGTGCAGTTTTCAAGTTGAAGACAAGTTGCCAGCTGGGTCTGCGCATTTCTGGAGCCGAAGCTCACTGCTCAGTTGAACTGCACATTTCGTGAGAGCGAGGTTGGTTTCCCTCTAAAACTGCATAGCTTGCCAAGGTAGTGCAAGAATCGGATTGTAACCAAGTAATGAGGAGGTCATATTGTGGTTAGATAACAAATAAATTAAGCAAACACAAGCTGTAAAGTGAAAGATAAAATTCAAATGAAAGCACAAGTACCTGGGCAGTGCAAGACAAGTTGCTGAGATTTTAGTAGGGAGTCTCCAAAACGAAGTGAAGGCAAAATTTTGGAGGGCAATTGTAACTGCTACAACATTGGCTACACACCAGTAAAAATTCAGCTCTCTTTATGGACCTTGTTTCATGTAAAGCGAGTCTGACTCGTTCGGAAGTATTGTCTGATTCTTTGATCGTCATGGCTTCCTCACTAGCTTGGGTTAGAGATATAGTCCCTGCCATTCTCTTGATTGTCCAACACACATATCAAGCCAAGTCAACTAATTTGTTTCGATTGGGGATGAGGGGTATATTGATGCACAAGTAGTATAAACTATCAGAGTTTAAGTTTCATCTCTAGTGTTGCTCCACTGCCAGCAGGCTTGGACAGTACCTCGACAAAGTCACTTCAGGAACACAAGCATCGCTCCGTTGACAACGACCTTGGATAGTACCCTTGAAAAGTTACTTACTTCACCTCTTTGTGCAGGAAGCCTTTCTCTTCTTTTACCTTTGTTTTATTTTTTTCATTTTTCAAAGAACTGTGCATAGGCACTTATTTATTTCATGAGGCGGAAGAGGGATCCTGACTTATTGAGAGAAAAAGAGGTTGTCCCTTCAGAGAAGGATGTTATATATACCTCTGATGTACTTGTTAAGGTTTTCCCCCTCACCTAACTCTACTTGACTGAGTTGATAAGGGTTAACCGAAAATAGAAAACTGATTAGAGTAGGCAGTACTAGTTAAAAGTTCAAGCATTGTGTTTTCGCCAGGACTCCCTCTGAAAGGAACATATTTTCCGTAAGGGTATCATTGATTGAACAACATAATATCTTCATAAGGAGATGGAATAAACAGATAACCAAATGTTGATAGTTGTACAAGTCCTCTTGTATTTCACCCTGCTTGTCTTAAGAAGCCAAACACGATTTCATGGGAAACTAATCCTACAGGTGCATAAACAAACAAACAAGTGAAGGAAAGCAGTAACACGAAAGAAAAACATGAAAGAAAAAGCAAACAAGAAAGCAAACACTACTCCTACTCCTAAGCTAAATAGTGCATGGGCCTTCTCACGTGAAGTGATATTTCCAATGCAACCATTGGTGCATTGGTTGGCCCATGTAGGTGAAGGCATGGTTAACAAGAAATATATTTAGGAAAACCAACAAGCAAGAAAGATAAAACAATGAAAACCAACACGCTCGAAGTTTAAATGCATCCACAGAAAAGAAAAGAGTAAAAGTGCATGACAGACACTCTGTGGACGTACCATGGTGTTGCATCACACTGTGCGTAGATGAAAAACATGCACACTCTTTTGATCTTGAAAAACGAGCAAACATGCAGAAAGAAAAAAACTTTCGCTTAGTAACATGGCTTACTACATATGACTCCTCCAATGCATGAGCGATAGGATTGTGTGATTCTGGTGGAGGATGTGAAATCTGTAGATCAGGTTGATTTTCAATGTGCACAAGAGAGTGATGAGGAGCCTGGGATGATTCAACAGATTTCTGATCAGAATTGGAACTGTCCGCGAGACTGTGAGAACTTGACATAACCATCAGCGCGGGTTGAAGTGCCGCAACAGCTTGAGGGGTTTCCACTTCAACAACAGGTAGATCATGTGGCTTAGATGACAAATTAGGTGGATTCAAAAAGAAATATTGGTCCTCACTGCAATCAAATGAAAGACTGATATCTTGTGTGTCCTTTAAATGATCAGAAGTATAAACATCTAGGAATGAATTTTCATAAGAAAAATAAGAAATGGTAGAACCACAAAAGATGTCAGGAAAAAGCGGATGTGGTGCGGTCAGAAGGAGGTCATCCTTCACCGCGAATTCTTCTTCAAATCCCATACATACTCATAAAAAATGACAACACAGGTTGGTTGCTTAAAACTAACTCCGTTGATAACTTGATCCTCGTGAACACAACACAGTATAATTCGAAGGATCAAAGGAACCAGAGGACGAAGGTTGAGAAGACAAGACCTTGTGACAACCATAAGGGTTACAGCCCAAATCTGCACAGATGTTCAGAGCAGGTGGGGTGGGAGGATTTGAAATTTCAATAGATGGGTTCGCAACTTCTCCCACCTCGTCTTGTGGAGCTAGATCTGTTTGATGAGAGGAGGACAGAGGGTCGCTTGTGACAACAACCTTTTCCATCTTAGATTTGGAAGCTCTAACACCAAGGTATGCTAGGAGGGGTTCGAATGATTCCAACTCATGTGGATTTTCAAATACATGAAGAAGATACTAAAACCTTTCTTTGAGAAATTTACAATCAATTTCATCTTCAGGGATTTGAAAAACGAGATTATAGAAGCGGTCCCAAAATTGTGCAATAGATTTATCAGGCGCTTTCCGTAATTTCAGAATTTTTTTATTAAGTGCTTTATAGTCATAATGATAGAAAGAATAGATTAACTCTCTAATCATGTGATCAAACAAGTGAATAGAGGTTGCGGGCAATGTGCGACACCATTGGTCAACATTCCCTTCAAATGTGTAAGCGAACAATCGACAAGAAACGTCGTCCAAGGGGACTTCATTCCTCTCACAGAAGCCTAAGAAGGAAACTCCGTGTCTTAATAGGGATGCTCCACCTTCACCATTGTACTTTATTTGTGACAAGTCATCGATGACACCCTCTGACGCTCCAAAATCATGAGCATGAGAAAAACATGTCAGACTTGAGATTGTAATGTAAGTCATGAATCATGTGCAGAGATTCAAAACAGACTTTTTATGGCTTAGCTTGTCATCTGGCCCTCCTTATAGCGCCAGAAATGTTGATGGTGTTGGACCCACCAACATGTCAAGGGATCTCCCCAGTAAGAAGTCCCAACTAGACCTCAGACCATTTGGAGTAAGAGTCCCAACAGTGGGTAGTAAAGTAGTGCCTTGACTGTGGTAGCGCGCAGAGGTAAGTATGATAACTTTGTCGAAAGCAAGTGTGTGACCTTGCAGTGAGTCAAGTGAGATGCATGGGGGTTCTAACACACAAAGGGGAAAATGAAGTGTGTCCCTTAGAAGCCTATAATAGTACGCAACCTGAAAGGAACACACGAGTTGAATGACATCACAAGATGGAAGCGGAATAGTCCACAATCCAAAGTGACAGGTTAATACAACAACACGTCTTCAACAAGATTCATACAATCACATACAAAATAGTTCATACACAAATGTGTAAGTTAAATAACATACATTGCCAAAGTAACCAGAATAGTCGAACTAAAATAACAAGATATTCATGAAATCGTGTTGGCTTAGTTATATTATTAAGTGAAAGCTCCATCCATACATACACCATTGACAACCACTAGCCCCAATAGTGGAACATTACAATCAACACCACCTGCTCCTCCAAAAATATGTACACGTTGTACATTGTGGAGAATCCAAGCCTTGTCACAATACTCTTAAACCCTTCTCTAAGTAAGCCCTAACCAAAATCTTGGCTGTGAAAAGCCTGTACTATGAGTTATGAGGTTCTATATATAACAAAGGGTGGGGTGACCCTTAACATTCCCCTTTGACTCTTTGAATACGCTCATGACTCTTCACATTACATAGTGATTGTTCACATTCCAGTAATGACACTTGGAATTTCACTTACAATATATTTACAAATAATAATACAATTTCCACATATACCCATGTAGGTGAAAAATAAGGCTTGAGTCAGCCTAACAAGACAAAAATCATCAGTCGGGGTCTTGGGGAAAGACCAACTCGGAAACATGCTCTTAATGGTCTTCAGTGACAAACTGATACCAAGCTTGGTACTGCACTATTATGTCCCTGTACAATTTGGCGATGTATTTCTCGAAACAGACTCTTGCCTCCATGGCTTCCTAGTATATGGGTTTAGAACCTCTATCCATCTCATCTTGAAGCATGCACAAAATTTTCCTGAGTGTGGCTAGACCACCGATGTACTCTGCATGTTTTCTGTGCTTAGCTGCAATTCATTGCTGGCGGCCTCTCACATCAACTTCTCTATGTACTTGTCAACCTCCAACAAGACTTGGTTCTTCTTCATGGCTTGAGTGAGGGTTCCAATTGAAGGGATCATGTGTGTCCTCACTATGATATCTAGGCTCTTAAACAACCGTGCATAAGAATCCTCAATGCTGGTGATGAGTGGAGGGAGCTTCTCATAATCCGGATCAACACCCGAATCCGTGCTTTGTCTAGGTCTGCCTGCGGCTTCATTATCTTCTACAAGTAAAGCGGGGATCCCTTGTACCTCATTGTCCATTCCTATACATGCATAATAGAAGTGTGGATGTCTTTGAGAGTTTGGGCTATCTTAGCGCACTACTATTGAGAACCACATAGATGGACATCCACCTTGTGCATGGTGACAAACCTGCCATATATTTTCTACATGGTGGTCTCAAGAGTCGATACTTCAGCAAGCATCACTTTTCTCATCTCTACCAGAGTGGATCCTGCGGATTGTTCTGTTCTTTATCTGGCCTCTTGCAAGTCCTTTGCCATCCGATCATTCTCTGCTATCAATAACTTGAGCGTTGAAATTTTGGCTTTTGCATAATCCTTAGAAGCATCGTCCATGGCAGCTGTATGTCTTCTAACATATGTAACAATCACCCTTTCCTCTATGTTTGCAGGTGATGCGTGATCATCCGGGAGTTGCTTTCTTCGCACATGTACAATCCTTTCTTGTGACTCATCAAATGAAAGATTGTGCACGTCCATCTCCGGATCATCATCAAGGAGGACAACCTCTCCTTTATCACTCGGGATTGGTTCTGATTTTGGAGGTGGCAAAGATTGTGGGGCGACCTTGGATTCTCTTGGCATGAGTCTTGTGGCGTCTGTTCCAACTCCATGTCTGTTGCTTCAACCATCTGCTAAATCTGCTGAGCAATTTCCTGAACCTGCACCTACTCACCCTCTTCTTCATCTGCTGGCTACTCTGACTCCTCAACCTGTATAGGCGATGTTTTCTCTGTCATTGCACCTTGCCTTTCCTCTTGTACCTATTTCTGCTTCTTTTCCTCCTTATCTCTTGCTCTTCTTTCAACTTGTTTTCTGTTTCCTACAACTTTCTCTCTGAATCCTCCAACCTTTGCTTCTATCTCTTCCTCTGTTCTACTCTCCTTTCGCATTGTCGCCTCTTTGCCTCTATCTCCAAAATTACTTCATCAATCAAGAGGATCTTCTCTGAACTTGTAAATTTGCTCGGCCTTTGTGCTCTCAATAATCTTCCTCTTGCCTTTGTCCTGCATCGGTTTGCTGCTCACTGCTGCGGTTGTTGCTACTGACTACAAAGATGCTTTCCATTCTATAACCATGATGGTCAGTTCATTAAGCCTAGAGGAGTTGTAGCAATACCTCCAAGGGTCTTCCTCTGGCTAATGACATGCCCCATGGATCAATGGATAATACACCTTCACACAATGGTTCTTTCATGTGCAGTGGGCATCATATCGATTGAAACTATTGGTGTTGAACTCAAAACTCTTCAATTCCTCAACCTTGACATATGCATCCTTCAAGATTCGGATCTCGTACAATCCAATATACAAAGGAAGAGCAGACCATGGTGCCTTCTTCCTCCTATGTAGTCCTATCAATAACCCTGTGGATATGTGATATGAAACCTCTTGCATGAAAAACTTGTCCGTGGAAAACCTTGGTAGCACATGCAGAGGTTTCTCTTCGCCAAACATCCTGATGAAAGTGCCACCGGGTGAGGCATACCAATATGCAATGTTAAGAAATTCATGCATCGCTTCTTGGGACATGCAAGGTGGATCCTATTCAAATATCATCTTGTAAACCAGGGTGATGAAGTGGTCAGATAGCCTCACCATGACTCCTCAGTAGCTACACTCAGAGAGAAACTTGCAATAGATGTTCACAACATCATCTGATGGTGTCCATGTCCAACCCATGCTAGGAAATTGCTTCTGAGCACAGATTGCATCAAGAAGGTATGCAAACATATAGATACATGCAATTTCAGCTAAAGTGCCAACATGTCCGACTAGTTGAAAGACCTTCCTTCAATTGCCAACTGATCCAACAAAACCACCCAACTCTACGGAAAGGTATTCTTGCTCTCTTGACCATACAAGTGGCATGCAAAGATGATCAAGAGTTGGTAGGCCTTCCTGAGTGACTTAGTCTTGTAGGCTTGATTGGGTGTTGACCTGGACTTCGATGGCTCTTTTAACCAATGCTTCATGACGTCTCTAGCATTCACATTGTTGTTGGGAGTAAAGAAGAGTGCATCCATGCAGTTCACCAACTATGGTAAGTGATACATTTGATGGTAGTTTTCCATCCTGAAGGTGACAAGTTTTGTTCCATTGGTACTGCTCAATGTCATCATCTCGGGATTGGTATGTGAGATAATCCAGTGAATGATGTCCGCACATGGGAAGGCGGGGTACCTGCATGCAACCCTGTACAAGCCTGACTTGTGGATGTTGACATAGACCTGTCGATCTTCCAGATCTTCCTTGAAGTTGCCTGCAAATATGTCCTTTATTTCCTGCCATGTAATCTTCATGTCCTTCTCTATGAACAATTGTGTGTTTGCATAGACTGGAAATTTCATTGACACCTGTTCAACTACATCTCTAGTGTTTCTCTCTACAGTATCCTTTGATCCAGCTCTCTTGGAAGCCATGTTACCTATACTGCTGAGAAGCTGCTCAAAAACTACTATACTTGGAGATAGAGAGGACACTCATGGCATGCAAATGTCAGCTTAAAATAAAAAAGAACTTCAAGGACCGATCATGCAACAAACTGGGCAACTGTTGGGCAAGATTGCACAATTCAGACTTTCAGAGGTGAGGGACTATCAGTTGGATCTGCACGTTGTGTAGTCCTAGTTGTCAGTGAGTGATCCAGGTGGATATTGGTGGCCACCCACCAAGTCCACTTGGACCCCCACCAATGTTTCTTTCAGCTTTTCATTTTCCTTAATTGTAGCACAGTTTACTGTTTTTAGCAATTTTTCAGGTCCTGAACTTCTGAAGCCATTTTGAGGCCCTAAATGACGTTTTTTTGGAAAACTGGGAGCAACATGGGTCCATGGATTGATGTTTCTCTTTCCAAAGTTGTAGTTCTCGGATAGATCTTTCTAACGAGATATTGTATGCATCAAACGAAGATCGTATGCCAGAGTTACGACCCCGGGAAGTTGATGTACCAATTTACCCAAACAAGGCCCATAGTTTGGAGTTTCATCTTCTAGGGTTAGGTTTTTGGATGTTTAGGGTTTTTCATTGTTTCTCAAAAATAAATAGGCCTTCGAGCCTCATTGTAACACAGTTCAGAGGATGTAGCCGCCACATCTCTTCCTAGAGATAAGCTACCATCGCCCTAGCTATTTATTTCCATTTTCTGTTTGTAAGAATATATTAGTATTTTACATTAATGAAATGAAGTATTATTTCCGCTGCATCTTTGTGTTTATGGTTATCTATATAATTTGTTGTGTTCCTGTTTAAATCAGGATCAGTGGTATCAAAGCAGTCTACTTTTTCTTCTGTTTTTCTTTACATGTCCCCAACGAGGTCGGGCTATAAGGAGTTAGGGCTTGAACTGGTCAAACCTTTGCAAGACTAGCCTCGCAAATCCTGACGGCCTCCCATGGTGGATGAAAATAAAGATGAGGGGGCAGGAGATCCTATCAAAATCTTGCTCGAAGAAGCCCTCGAGCGACAAAGGAACACGATGATGGACAACTTTGCCCAGATCCTTCAGCAGCTACCCAAGGGCAACGCATTGGCTTCCAACAGCTACTCTGGAAACGCCACACCGTTTAAGGTACAAGTTAATTTTGAAATCCCCATATTCGAGGGTCAGATAGACGCAGATGCCGTTGATAAATGGTTAAATCTGCTAGAGGGTTATTTTTATGTTCATGATTTTTCCAGTTGGGAAAAGATTATTTTTTCTTCAAAGCAGCCCCCCACGTCAAGGACTGGTGGGAAACCTACTGCGAGCAAAAGGATGAAAGTACTGGCTCACTATTTTCAGCCGCACCCACCTGGAATTCATTCCGAGATGCCATCAGGGAGCAGTACTACCCTGTCGGAAGCTATGAGGATCAATACATAAAGTGGACCATGCTGCGGTAGGGACGGGACCAAGACATGCCGGAGTTTACCAATATTTTCCATACCCTTTGCACAAAGTTGGGTATCAAGGATTTAGAGTAGCATTTGATACTCAAATACCGCGGCTGCCTACACAAGTACATCTAGGAAGAAATAGAATTCATGAACATCTCCTTACTCGGCATGGCATACCGATATGCTGTCAAGGTCGAGCAAAAGTTTAAACAGAAGAAGCGAGACTTTGGATCTGCAAATTCGAAGTAAGGGAAAGGTGCCCCCAAACCACAGAACAAAGGACAAAGCCAAGGCGGGGTGGCCCAAGACAACCTGTCAAATCTGCAAGCAAAGAACAACGCTGCGAAGCCAATTAAGGACATGGGAAAATGGTGTGAGTTCCATAAGAGCTCCACTCACAATACAAGTGAGTGTCGGGCCAAGTAGTCACTGGTGGCTGAGCTAAAGGTTTCAGAATCAGATGCATGTTCCGACTCTGAGTCAGAACTCGACAAGGGGAATGACAAAGGGAAGCAGATTATCGATGTGGAGCCCAACGCCACCGTTGCCACCACGAAGATCCAGAAGGAGGAACCCAAAGATCTAGAGGAGGAGGAGCATCTCTTCCACTCCCAGATGTGGGTAAAGGGATCCCCGCTACAGTTCATTGTTGACAGCGGGAGCCAAAAGAACCTCATTTCGGCAGAGGTTGTTAAGTGGCTAGGCTTACTGACCACAACACATCCACAACCGTACACCATCGGGTGGCTTCACCAAGGACGGGATCTTCGCGTGAGCCAGCAATGTCACCTTCCATACAACATCAGGCCCTTCACGAATGAGGTATTGTGTGACATTGCTCCCCTTGAAGTTTGTGATGTATTATTAGGACAGCCATACTTGTGGAAGTGACATGCTATGTATGAATCAAGGCCCAGTGCTGTTATTATTACTTTGGAAAATAAGTTGTACAAGATACTGGAGGTAGCACCGCCTACCTCCATCTCTTTGGTTACTACAAAACAATGCAGTAAGCTCATTTCCAAAACCAGGAAATTTGTTTTCCTGATGAGACGCCCTCAAGGAAAGAAGAAGACATTGGCCACGACCTCGAGACAGGGCCCCTCCAGACGACAACTACAGATGGACAAGGTCGTGGAGGAGTATGAGGACATCTTCACCTCCCCCGCAGGGGTTCCTCTGCACTGTCAGGTCAAGCACTTCATCGATATGACCCCAGGTGCACCACTGCCCAATGGACTAATCTATTGGCACTCCGTTCTGGAGAATGATGAAATCAAGAGGCAGATTCAGCAGCTGCTGCAGAAAGGGCACATCCATCCGAGTTCATTACCATGTGGGAGCTCGATCGTGTTGGTACAGAAGAAGGTTGGGACTTAGAGACTCTGTATTGACTATCGGGCGATGAACAAGATCACTGTCCATAATAGGTACCCGATCCCACGGATTGATGACCTCTTGGACCAACTGAAGGGGGCAAAATATTTCAGCAAGATCGATTTGAAGTCAGAATATCACCATGTACTAATCAAACCCTTTGATGTGTGGAAGACTGCCTTCAAAGCCAAGGAGGGCCTTTTCGAATGGTTGGTTATGGCTTTCGGATTGACGAATGCTCCTGCAATATTCATGAGGCTAATGGATGACATCTTGTGACCATTCACCAACTCATTTGTAGTGGTATATTTGGATGACATCCTGATCTTCAGCCAGAGTTGGGAAGAGCACCTCCACCACATTCGAAAAGTTCTCCAAACACTGTGGCAACACAAGTTATGTGCCAATTTGGAGAAATGCACTTTTGGCATGACCCAGGTTCAGTATCTGGGATACATTATTGATGAATAGGGGGTGCATGTGGATCCAGCCAAGATCCAAGTAATTCGAGATTGGCCCTCTCCAACCACTCTAACATAGCTCTGCAGCTTTCTAGGTCTTGCCAACTTCTACTGCAGGTTTGTGTTGGGATTTTCTCATATCACTTGGCCCTTGAGTCAAGTCACCAAGGGAGGAGCGAAAACAAAATTCTTTTGGTCTGAATCTCAACAGAAGGCATTCACAGAGTTGAAGATCACCTCTGCTTGTCACCAGTTCTCGCACTGCGATACTTGCAACAACCATTTGAGGTCGAGACAGATGTCTCTGACTATGCTATTAGGGCAGTCCTTACTCAACACAGGCATCCAGTGGCATATCACAGTGAGACACTTTCAGACACAGTCCGGAAGTATCCCACTTATAACAAAGAGATGTATTCCATTGTGCAGGCTGTTGGGTGTGGAGCATGATTATTTAGAGGTCTTTGTTTCAGCCGGATGTATACCCGAGGGAGTTGGCACACCCCTCCACGCGTGGGGGACTTGTCCCCCCCGCGGTGGTTCGAGGGGGCCGATCCCCCCCCCGCTGGGGGGCCCGGGGGCCAGCGGTCCCCCGACAGGGGTTTCGGGGGCAACGCCCTTGAAGCTAAAAACAGATGTAAAATTGCCTTGTAAAAGTATAATAATTTCTAGTCAATCTGGGCCGTTCATTAGGCGGATTATCTGACAGTAGAACTTATGTTTAGTTTAGGGTTTTTTTTCCTAGAAGGCAACCCCTATGTCTATATGAGGGCATTGTATTGAGGCTGTGTAATAGATGTGTATTCTCTGAGCGAGAAACAGAGAGGTGAGTCTGTGAGATAAAACAGAGAATATTACAACAGATATGCTGTAGGTTGTGTCTCTTCATTTTGCTGGATAATAGAAAGGAAGGACTGGCTATTTGAGGTGGACGTAGCCCAAACTGGGTGAACCACGTATATTTGTGTCTCTCTGGTTTTATGTGTTTGTGTTTTTCTGCATATTATATGTCTTGCATTTCTCTGTCATATATAATAATTTTCTAACACATGCCTGCCGACAATGGAAACATTACATTTTGGGGAAGGAAACGATCATCCACACAGACCACCGACCCCTCTAGTTCATACAGACCCAAGGGAAATTGTAGAATGATCGCCATCAGAAGTGGTCCACATACCTGCAACAGTTCCATTTGAATATCAAGTATAAGAAGGGCAGCACCAATAATGTTGCAGATTGCCTCAGTCGACCACCGATCATGGCATTAACCACCGTGCTCAACTCTTGTGGGCACGAGACTTCTGATTAGCCACTTCTCTACAAAAGTGACCCAGAATTTGGCCACACATGCCAGACACTCTTGGAGGGTCGACATGTTCCAGATTTTCACCTCCAGGATGCCCTGTTATGCCACTTGGGTCACCTTTGTGTTCCTTCAAGCGAGCGTGCCAAGATGATTTGGGAAGCACACTACAGTCGGGCTGTTGGGCATTTTGGGGTCGAGAAAATGGTGGTAGTACTGCAGAAGTATTTCTATTGGCCGAAACTTCTACAGGATGTTGGGAAATACATCAGATCATGCACTGCCTACGCCATTGCCAAACCGACCGTCAAGAAGCAAGGACTCTATACCCCGCTGCCTACCCCTAGTCGACCTTGGGAATCCATCTCCATGGATTACATGTCAGGCCTTCCTTCCATTAATCATGGAAACGACTGTGTTTTTGTGGTCGTCGACAGGTTCTCAAAGATGGCCATTATGGCGGCCTGCAAGAAGAATATCAGAGCAGAAGCCACTGCTAAACTCTTCTTTGAATGAGTGTGGGTACACTTTGGGATCCCAAAGTCTATCATCTCAAATCGAGACAGCATGTTCCTCAGTACATTTTGGTCCAGTCTCTGGTCGATGTTGGACACCAAACTCACTAAGTCCACAGCCTTCCATCCTCAAACTGATGACTAGACAGAGGTTGTCAACATGATGATTGTACACATTCTGCGCATGTACAACTCAAAGCATCTACACACATGGGACGAGAGCCTCCCTTATGTTCAGCACAGCTAAATCGGGCTCTCCGCAGCTCGACTGGCCACAACCCTTTTCAGGTGGGCTTAGGATTCCAGCCACTATGTCCCATTGATGTGGCCATGCCATTTGTAGCTACTCACATAGATTCGGCTCATGTCCAATCCGAAATAGATAAGGCAAACAGCTTCATTGAGCACATCCAACATATTCGCCAGTAGGTCCATGACATTCTGGAGAAATCAAATGCCAAGTACAAGCAGCAACATGATCAACATCGGGTGCCACACAAGTTTTAGGTGGGCGACAAAGTCTGGTTGCATTTGCAAAAGGAACGCCTTACCGGAGCCTATCGGAAACTCAGACCACTCCAATATGGTCCTTACACCATTACCAAGGCTGTGGGAGACAATGCATTTGAGCTCAACATTCCCCCATTCCTTGGCCTGCACCCAGTGTTCAATGTGGACCGCCTTCGGCCATACTTTCCACCATTACTAGACACATCCGACATTGCAGAACAACTCACACCCACAGAGTTAAATCCAGATTGCATGGAACAAGCTAAAATTGATCGGATCATGGACACACGGATCAAGCACACTTGCCAGCAGAATATCCAAATGTATCGAGTTGTTAAATCAGGCCAACTCCTTCACCAGGGCAAGTGGCTCACCAGGGACCAAGTTCAGCAGAAGTTTCCTCATCTCATGGAGGAACTCAATGCAATGGGGGAGGAATGATCCAGGTGGATATTGGTGGCCACCCACCAAGTCCACTTGGACCCCCACCATTGTTTCTTTCAGCTTTTCAGTTTCCTTAATTGTAGCACAGTTTACTATTTTTAGCATTTTTTCGGGTCTTGAACTTTCGGAGCCGTTTTGAGGCCCTAAACGACGTTTTTTGGGAAATCTGGGAGCAACATTGGTTTATAGACTAATTTTTCTTTTCCCAAAGTTGTAGTTATCGGATAGATCTTTCTAACGAGATATTGTATGCATCAAATGGAGATCATATGCCAAAGTTATGACCCCGGGAAGTTGATGTACCAATTTACCCAAAAAGGGCCCACAATTTGGTGTTTCATCTTCTAGGGTTAGGTTTTTGGATGTTTGGGGTTTTCCATTGTTTCTCAACAATAAATAGGCCTTTGAGCCTCACTGTAACACAGTTCAGAGGCATGTAGCTGCCACATCTCTTCTTAGAGATAAGCTACCATCGCCCTAGCCGTTTATTTCCATTTTCTGTTTGTAAGAATATCTCAGTATTTTACATTAATGAAATGAAGTATTATTTCCGCTGCATCTTTGTGTTTATGGTTATCTCTGTAATTTGTTGTGTTCATGTTTAAATCCAGATCAGTGAGGGGTGATGATGACTGGAACTGCGCAATGCAAAGTCCAGTTAGCTTGTTGATGAATGGAATTGTGAAATGTGCAATTCAGTCTGGCTTTGATTTCGGATGGGACTACGCATTGCGCAATCCCAGTGGGCAGGACTCTGGGATTGTCTCCTGGAAATGTGTAGAGCACAGCTGGAGCCAATCACTTGCAACCTCTGCGCAATTCCTAGATCCAAGGAAGAGCAAAGGCAGAGCCTTGAGGTCTAGATGCGTAGTGCATGCTGGGAAGAGATAGATCCGAGCCAAGGCAACCCAAATATGCCCAAGGGAGACTTGAAAATGAGCATATCTGAATGTGTGAGTGATGGTGGGTGAAGAATTTGATTGAATAATGAAGCATACAATAAAAAAAAACGCAGGAATCAATCAACAGAAGAACAATGAAGCTTATAGAGAGAGTCGCCGCAACAACGATCGTTAGTGCAAAAACTCGGTTATGCATGCGACGCTTAGGAAAGGCAATGAAAAACTAAAAAAAGACACTTCTACAAGCTAAAACAAATCAAAGCACCAGCGGTCTTTCAATAAAACAGACAAAACAACACTCACACAAGCCAAGGAAACAAAAGCGACATAAAAACTGCAAAAGACAAGAAAATCAAGACTTACTCAAAAAAGATGTGTCGACTGTGCTAAAGGTTCCTAGATGCCTCAAGAATGCCAGAGCTCCAAGATCGAATGTTCAAATGAGCTCTAGAGGTGTCCATTAAATAGATTTGATCGATTTAGGGTTTATGACGTGAAGGCCAAAAATCTAGGAAAAAGCGACAAGTGGTGGCAGTTTCTAAAATTAACTCAAGTGTAACTCCCACTGCTAAAAATAGATCCCTATTTTTTAGGAATTCTTTTTTTCTTTTCTATTTTTCGGGAAGGGTTGTCATGCATGCATGGAGAAATTGCGCAGTTCTGAGGGGAACCGAGCAACTTGCTGACACATGCATCAGGTAGCATCTGAGGTAATGCTTCTGCGCAATTCCTGGGCTGAGTGGCTTTGGCTACCTCTCATGCTCTGCACAGTTTCCCAACTGAAGACAAGTTTCCAGCTAGGTCTGCGCATTTCTGGAGCCAAAGCTCACTACTGGGTTGAACTACGCATTTCCTGAGAGCAAGGCTAGTTTCCCTCTAGGACTGCGCAGATTGCCAAGGCAGTGCAAGAACCAGATTGTAACCAAGTCACGGGGAGGTCAACTTGTGGTTAGACAGCGTAATAAAGTAAGCAAACACAAGTTGTAAAGCGAAAGATAAAATTCAAATGAAAGCACAAGTACTTGGGCAGTGCAAGACAAGCTGCTGAGATTTTAGTAGGCAGGCTCCAAAAAGAAGTGAAGGCAAGATTTTGGAGGGTGTTTGTAGCTGCTAAAACACAACCACTCTTAAGGATGCAACATTAAAATGGCTAATGGGCTTAGGAGTACATTCTATAAAACATGGGAAGAAATGAAAACCACATTCTTAGAAAAATACAAAGATTATTGTATGCCTCATAATATTAAAGATGAAGTCTTTAAAATGATGCAAAAAGAAGATGAAAATATTTAAGATTTCGTTGAAAGATTTTCTTATAATGTAAAAAGGGCTAAAATGCATAATCTAGATGAAGAAATTTTAAAATCTCTCTTTCTAAAATCTGTCAGAGATGAGTGGATAGATCTTCTCAATCTGATGGGTAAAGGAGATATTTCTCAATTATCATTTGGAGATATATGTGAGTTATGCATACACATTTCAAGAAGAAAGGCAAGAACTGGGAAAAATCCAAGAGATCTTGTTATATCTAGGTGTAGCTGGAACAGTAAGTAGGGTTGAAATAGGAAATTTTCTTGACAACTTTAAAACTGATATTTTGGGGAGTCTTAGTGAACATATACCCTAAAAGTACAAAACAAGCAAAAAGCTGAAAATTTTGTATTATCTATCTTTTTTCCAAAATGTAGAAAGAAGCATGCCTTGAGAGACTTCCCTCTCGACTTAAAAAGTGTAGAAATGTGTGTCATATGTGCAGAAAATCACGATACAAAGGAATGTCCTTGAATATTAGGTCTTAAAGTTGTCTATCAAGAGGAAGTAATGCCAAATCAAGTAGAACCTCTTTGTTTTATTGCCAAGAGACCATGGAAAAATAAATAATCGAATATGACCCAAGGTTTCAACACTCAAACATATGCACAACCATCACAAAATGATTGGACTGCACCTATGCGTTGGCAACCTTGGCCTCAACCTTGGGCACAAGGATGGAAAAATCCTAATGGAAAGTACCCTCAATATCCTCAACCTTACCCAGTTTTTCCACCACAATATTTTTCTCAACCTCTTCAACCCTCTCAACCACAAAATCCAAATCCAAAACTTTCACTACCATTTCCACAAAAGCCAAATCAATTGCCTATTCAGCCACTTCCAAATCCAAATAATAAAAAATCACAACTTGTTTACAACATGGAAGGACAAAATTTTCAAACTTACATGATAACTCCATTAGATCTAAACAATGTCCAACTTAGATCTGGTAGAGTATTGGAAAAGAAATCACCATCCATTGTTATCCAGGAGTCTGAAAAAGATGACCTCTCTAAGAAAGAGACATCTTCTCATCAAAAGGAAAATTCTAAAAAACAAACCACCCCTATACATTATGATGATATTCCAATAAAATCAACTCCCATTATAGAACAACCTTCAGTTTCTGTTCAAAACCCACCTTTCATGAAAGATTGAAAATTGATAAAGGGGTAGAAAAACATATTTTGTTGTGTGATTATGATATGATAGATGAACTGAAGAATGTTTGTATAAAAATTCCTTTGTTACAAGCTATCAAAGAAATACCAATATTTGCAAAGACAATCAGGGAGTTAAGTATTAAAAAACCAAGAAGAAAAAGGAAAGAAGTTAAAAGAATCTAGTTAGTTGGAAAAATTGCAGATATCATGATGGGAAAGACAACAGTTCAAAAATATCTAGATCCAGGAAGTCCCATTGTGAAAACACACATTAATGGTGTTGAGATTCCCAACACATTGACTGATTTAGGAGCATCTATCAACATCATGAGTAAACAAACTATGGATTAATTTAAACTTCATAATCTTCAATATACACCTACACTATTACAATTAGCAAATAGATCTGTTATTAAACCTGATGGTGTGTTAGAAGATGTATTTGTATAATTAGATTCTTGGGAATATCCTGTTGACTTTAATATCTTGACACATAAGAATAATCTAGGAGGACACCCATTTATTCTAGGAAGACCATGGTTAGCTACAATTGATGCTTTTATAAGTTGTAGATATTGTGATATGTTTATCTCTGATGGAAGTTTGATACATAAATTCACATTATATCCTCCTATAAAAAAATGATAGAAGTATAAAGTGAAGCATGGATAGATGATGATAATGAAAACTTTGATATACGACCAATTTTTTCCACTTCACAAATAGATGAAGAAGATTAAATTTTGAATTTAATAGAAAATAATGAATCTTCCTCATATTGTGAACAAAATCACAATTTCAAGAACAATGTACTATTGAATATCTATCATCTTGTCAAATGGCTTTACATTCTATGGAGAAATTTGGCAATTCTTTAATAGAATTTTTTCTAGGGAAAAATTTGAATATTAATGATAATCTGGAAGAATTTTAAACGAAATAATTAATAAAGATGTTGCAAGAACATTACTTTTCTTATGCAAGGGAATACACTGATACGAAAGGAATTGATCCTAACACTTGTATGCATCATATCTATATTGAAGAAAATGCCAAACCAATTCGACAACCACATAGGAGAATGAATCCAAATCTAAGAGAATTTTATAAAGAGGAATTACAAAAATTGTTAAATGTGAATTTCATTTATCCAATATTAGACAGCCAGTGGGTTTCACCATTGGTAATTGTTCCGAAAAAAAATGGAAAATGGAGAGCATGAATTGATTATATGGAATTGAATAAAGCTACTTTAAAAGATCATTTTCCACTTCCTTTTATACATCAAGTTCTTGACACATTGGCAGGGAAAAAGTACTTTTAATTCTTGGATAGTTTTAGTGGATATGACTAGATCCAAGTAGCTCGAGAAGATCAAGATAAAACAACCTTTACCTGTCCATGGGCAACCTATGCATACTGAGTACTTCCTTTTGGGTTATGTAATGCACCTGCAACATTCCTAAGGGTAGTTCTAGGTATTTTCTCTGATCTAATTCATGATTATGTGGAATTTTACATGGATGGTTTTACTGTCTATGGAAACGCTTTTGAAGAAGCTCTTAAAAATTTGGAAAATTTTCTCATTAGGTGTGAAAAAGAAAATCCCTCATTAAGCCATGAAAAATGTTTTATGATGTTTACTGAGGGAATTGTTTTAGGCCACCATATTTCAGGAGATGGAATCAAAGTAGATGCATCTAAGGTAGAAGTCATTTCTAAATTATCAGTTCCTACATGTCAAAGGGATGTTAGAAGTTTTCTTGGTTTTACTGGCTATTATAGAAGATTTATAGAAAACTTTACAAAGATTGCCTCTCCACTTTTCAATTTTCTTACAAAATATTGTGAATTCATCTGGAATTATGACTACCAAAAAGCTTTTGAAACATTGAAAGAAAATATTTCTGAAGCACCCATTTTAAGAGGACCAAATTGGAAACTACCTTTTCACATTTCGATTGATGCCTCAAATACAACTTTAGGAGTTGTATTAGGACAGAAATATTTAACTCCTTATGCCATTTACTACACAAGAAAAAATCTAATCCTTGTGGAGTTGAATTATATTGTAATAGAAAACGGGTTTTTAGTTGTTGTGCATGCCATCAATAAATTCAGACATTATATCACTGGTTATTAAACCTTCATTCACATAGATCACTATGTAATTAGATATTTAATGAATAAATCAATTAATAATGGAAAAATTACAAGATGGTTATTATTATTACAAAAAATCAATATTACTATTTTGGATAGACCTAGAAAACAAAACATAGTTGTTGATTTTCTATCTAGAATCCAAAAGGATAATAATGATGTTCCTGTAGAAGATGATTTTCCTGATGAATATATTTTTGCAGTATCTATTAAATCTCCTTGGTTATTATTATTACAAAAAATCAATATTACTATTTTGGATAGACCTAGAAAACAAAACATAGTTGTTGATTTTCTATCTAGAATCCAAAAGGATAATAATAATGTTCCTGTAGAAGATGATTTTCCTGATGAGTATATTTTTGCAGTATCTATTAAATCTCCTTGGTTTGTAGATATTTCTAATTATTTGGTTACATGGAAGTTACCATCATAATTGTCTCCTCGAGAGAAAAGAAAGATTATTCAAACTAGTGCATCTTATTCACAAATAAATGAAGAATTGTACAAGACAATACCTGACTTAATCATTCAAAGGTGTGTTAGAGAAGATGAAGTACCAAAGATATCAAAGGCTTGTCATGATGAACCATGTGGAGGACACTTTGCTGATAAAATAACTCCTTATAAAGTCCTTATCTTAGGATATTATTGGCCTTATCTTTTTAAGGATGCCAAGGAATATGTTAAGAGGTGTGACAGTTGTCAAAGAATGGGGAAACATGTTCCTTCAGATGAAATACCTCTACAACCTCAGGAACTTATTGACCCTTTTGAGAATTGGGCTTTAGATTTTGTTGGTCTAATCAATCCATTGTCAAGAAAAAAATGTACATTCTTGTTTGTACAGATTATGTCACAAAATGAGTAGAAGCTAAAGCAATTCCTTTTGCTACTGAAAATACTGTAGTTTCATTTCTTTTTGAGGATATTTTCACTTGTTTTGGTGTCCCAAGGGAAATTTTGACAGATCAAGGCACTCAATTTACATCCAAGTTGGTATAGAAGATAATGAAGGAGTACAAAATCAAACATAGGAAGTCAACTCCATATCATCGACAAGACAATGAACAAGTTGAATCTACCAATAAAGTAATTGAAGCAATTCTTACCAAGACTGTGCATCTTCATAAAAGGGATTGGGTAGAAAAGCTTCCAAAAGCTTTATGGGCATATCGTACCACATGGAGAAATACAACAAGACACATTCCTTATGAACTTGTTTATGGAAAGCAAGTCTTGTTTCCTATTGAGTTCCAGATAAATACTTTTAAAACAACAACCAAATTGGGTCTTGATCTATCAGAAGCCCAAAGACAAAGAATGGAGCAATTGAATGAACTTGATGAGATACAACAAGATTCTATTCATAGAACCAATATAGTCCAACAAAAAAGATCCAGGTGGCATGATAAGTTTATCAAAGAAAGGAAATTTCAACCTCGTGATTGGGCATTGCTTTTTGATTCAAAATTTAAAGATTTTCAAGGAAAATTTCAAACTCATTGGCTTGGTCCTTATGAGATTGAAACTGTCTTTGATAATGGAGTAGTCAAAATCAGAACCATTGATGAAGAAAAAATAACCTTCCTTGTAAATGGTCATAGATTACGAATATATCATAAACCATTAACAAGGGAAGAATTCATAAGAAATCTGCAAGATAATCTTGATTTGAAGTTGGTCAAGGAAGATTCTTCTTCCTCTCCAACTTAGCTTTCTACTTTCTTTTTCAAAATAATAATAATAAAAAAAATGTAAAGAATATATATATATAAAATGAATAAAAAAATATAATTGTATAAACATGAAAACCAACATTGTTGGCATGTTTATACATAAAATATAGGTTGAAAACCAAGATTTCTTGGCATCTTAGATTTTATTTTCCCTACTCTAGCCCCATTTTCTTTTTCACCCTCTTTTCTCTTTTCAAAAATAAAGTAGCTACGGAATTGTCAACAATTTGCAGCTCTAATAGAATTCTGCAGCTGACTTTGCAAATTGGGACCAGTGCAGATGAAGATTATGGAAAAAGCAAATTCAATGAAGATTGCAGCTAGAGCAAACTGACAACCTACAAAAGACAAATCAAAATCAATAAGACAAAGGATCAAAGGTATGTAAATATTAAGTTATATAATAAATGTAGAACATTTTAATTATGAAATAAATGATGAGTAATTGTTGTTATTGCCATACTGAATAATGATTACCCTTAATTATTCTCACACGACTTCAGTTTTAACAAAAATATCTATGTCTTGTCAACCAAGTCGGGAATGAACCTTGATATAATTCGAAATTCACCCTCTCCTCTCCATTCATCATTCCACTTCATGTCGAGACACTTCCATTTCACTCAGGCCTGTTTTATTGTTGAGACCACCCTCACCTAAACTTTGTTTCCTTGATTCAGCCCATACTCGAATTCCTTCCACTCCTTAACCCTATTGAAAGAGAAAATATGGGTTAAGCTTCTCTAACATGGGGGTCATTTTAAGATTAGAGTCGAATGGGGTTAAGTTTCTCGAAGGGTACCCACAGGTCAAACAATTGTTGCAGCAGGCACGGTGGTTAGAATTCGTGGAGAAATTCGATGGGCACGAGAAAGAGGTAACAAAGTCTTTCGCTAGGGAATACGATGGCATTGAAGTAGAAATTGGGGACGTGAAGTTGGTTTTGACAAAGTCTTTCATAGCAGAAGCTACCAAATTACCAAGAATCAGAGACAACTGGTTCAAGAACAGAAAAAATGAAGAGAAAGAATGGAAAATTTTCCTCAAGAATCCAGGTATGGATATTTCTGTGTTTAAAAAGGGAATACTAGTCACAACTTTGAAGAATAAGTGGAGGAATTTGTTATTGATCATTCAAAATTTTATAACTTGTGAAGGAATATTCGGTAACATGTTCTTTTATCATGCACGCTTAATGATGAATTTTCTTGACGGGAATGAAATTAACCTACCATATTTCTTACTTCATAGCTTAAGAAAGATGGTTGGTAATATTCAAAGAAAGGTAAAATATATAGATAATTCCCTATACCATCATGGCCTAATGAAAATCCTGATTGAGGCCCATCTGAGAAACATAGGAGATAATTGGGAAGATTTCTTAATTAGAAATCATTTTAAGGAAGAAGAAGAAGAAGAGCCTAGCAGTAAGACCAGGAAGAGTAGAAGAAAATTGTTCTCAAACCCTAAAGAAAACTCACCAGCACAAGAAACACAACAAGAGCAGTACTCTGATGATGAAATTCCTCTTATAAACATGGTAGAAACTCTAAAGCAGAAGAATGTTAGAAGAAAGGTAGCCAACACTAAGGAAGAAAGTTCATCCAAAAAGAAAACAGAGCAGGGAAAGGTTAAAAAGCAACCCCTTACTACTAAATCACCATCTAAACCATCATCTACCATAAGAAGAAGTGCAAGGCTCAATAAAATAGTGCATGAACAACCTCGACAGTCCCCAGAATTTTTCGATTTAGAGGAAGAAGAAATGGAACCTAGAGTTCCATCACCAACAATTCCATCACCAATTCCATCACCAATCTCCAGTCCAGCTAGGAAAACACCTGAAATAGATCCTGTCTAGTAGGAAATTTATGATTATATAGAGTCTTTGGAAAGAAGAGCTACAAGTAAAGTTGTTGCATCATCCTCAAACCAAGAAAATGAAGGAATTTATTCTAATATTTCAAGAGAACTCCAAGTTGAAGACACCCTCAAGCAAGAAATTTATGAATTGGAAATATTGAATAGACATTTGAAGCAGGAGAATGAAATAGTAAAGGCACAGAATGAAATCCAAAGAACCCAAAATGACAACATCCTGCTACATCTTGGTTTATGGTATAAGAAAAATAAGAAATTGACAGCTAAAAACAAATTTCTTAAGAGGAAGATTATGAGTCTGCAACACAGAATTTTGATGAAGAAACCAAGGATGGAAATCACCACTAAGAAAGCAAGGAGGACTAACTTGGATGTCCTTGCTCAGGCATATGAAGAGGCTTAGTAATAGGAAGGACTCACAAATTTTGAAATTTTCATGAGGACATGCAATGTCTTCCATGTGGGGGAATGTTGAACCCCAAAATTGCTTCTTTTTTACAACTCTTTTTCACTCCATTCCTCCCTTTTTTACCTTCATAACTCCAATTTGGGTATCAGTTTACAAGGTTGATAATATAATAGGTACATAATCATCTTCTATTTCATAAATATCATTTGTCTTTATTATTTAACTCAATATTTACCTAAGCTACTGAATTACAACGATTCTGTAACTGATGTATGTTTCTACAACTAAGTCTAAGGTTTGATGGGTTGCGAAGCTTCAGCCAAAGAACAAGGCATATGGGCAGATGATAATTAGTTGGTACAAAGATTTGTTCCTACTTTCATAGCCTTGATCGATAAAGAAGACACCCTAGCAGCGCAGTAAAAGCGAAAGTCAACCACAGTAGAAGGCCAACTAGGCGAGCGAGATGTAGATTTTTAGCCTCATGATTTATTGTGTTGATAGAAAAATATGAGAAGATCACGATATATTATATTTCAAAATTAGTTATAGCTAATTTCGATTAAGCATTAGGTGTAATACTCTGAAACATTTAATGTGAGGAGTTTTATAAATATGTCTCTTGGCATAACAAACACAAACTTGGATTTTATTTTGTATACACTCTGTTTTAAATACAAACTCTGTTTTCATTCCATTTCTTTTGTTGTGCGATCTCGATGCGTGATTAATCATCTGGTGAAGGAATTATAGTGATACCTGCTTCTCGTAGGAGGGCCCCCTCGAGACAATAAGGTTTTCTTTTATTTGTAATTAATATTTTATTCTATGTTTCCTGTAGAATTTTGTTAGTTCATTTAATCGCTCAAGTTTTGATTTTTGAATGTAAATTTCAGATTGTTTTGCAACAGGTTCATCTAATCATTTTATTGTTGAGTGAAGCGAGATCTCTTGTGCACATGGACAAAGTATAAGTTAACATAGATTAGAAGCATAACTTTACATTGCAGTGATATAAATAGGATTTTCATTTGCAGAGTTAATATATATATATATATTATTTATGTTAAAGTAGATTTATTTATAGTGTGATTTTATTGCAAGTGTGATTTCCATTCAAGCAAGTGTGATTTTATTTATAAGCAAGAGTGATTTCATTTTAAAGCAAGTGTGTGTGTGAGATTTTATTTCAAGCAAAGTGTGAGTGTGATTTTATTTTTAAGTGTGAAGCAAGTGTGAAGTTTATTTCAAGAAGAGTGTGATCTTTCTTTTAAGCAAGAGAAATAGAATTGATTCCATTTTTATGAGTGATTTATTTACTTACATAGTTGTAGAGAAACATGTGCATTTTGATATCTCAAATTAACTTAGGAATTGTGTGAGTGACAAAGACTCCTAGCACATATAGTGCACATACATTTCATCAGTTTACTAGCCCTAGTTGATAATTTATGTAAGTAATTTAACATCAATTAAATTACCAAACAACATCTTTAACATACTAGACTGGAGAGCACCTCTCGGGACAATTATCATTAAACATTTATTTTTACTTTAGAAAAAACATTATATATATATATATAGATAGATATAAGTTTTTCCTTTATACATTTAAAATATTTATTAATTTTTATTTATTGTTTTTTACTTTCATAAAATTTACCTCACACACCCATGATATAAATTTAAGCAATTTATATATGTGAAGCACTTATTAATTTTCACTTGGATAAATGTAACTTCACAAAAAATATTTTAACTATGATACCAATTATACAAGAAATACTTTTTGTTTTCTAACTCGCACCAAAATGTTTTTAACTATAATATAAATTTATTTAATTTATATATCTAAAATGTTAATTATTTTTTTACTTTGATAAATTTTACCTCACAAACAAGTTTTAACTATGATAGAAATTTACTTAACTTTTTTTTTAGCATTTTAGCTTTATAAGTATTCTAATTACATGTAATGTAATTAGAGTTGATCTGTGTTTAATCAATTTTAAGTTTTGGCAAATAATTTTATATGATTTTTTACATTACAAACAAAACCTAATCCAATATTTTGTGTAATGACTTGTGAGGGATCAAAGCAAAACATAATGGGGAATGGGGTGTTGGTAAGTTCTATAGTAGGGTGAGTTTGTTGTCCTAATGTGAAACAAGACGGAATTTACAAACAAATAATTGTGTTTCATTATTATTGATTGATTATATAGTTTAATTTTTGAAAAATAATTATACAATAATTGAAGTTTCCACACCAATACTTCTTATACTCTAATCTTTGTGTTTTTTTGAATTTTGTCCATTCTCAATTTTATTTTGTAATCAATAATATTATTGTTTATATGTGTTTTTTATTAAAGATTTTAATTGAACCCACAGATTCAATATTATTCTTTATTTTTCATTAATTAATCAATATAAAGAATGTAATTTTTTTTTTTATATTTAATAATTCTCTTCATTAATATAAATATATAACCAATATATTAACCTATGAAATATAGTCAAATAAATATATTTGTACTTTGATTGAAAAGCTATTCGGAGTATTCAATGCTCTTTATCCCAAACACCTATATTTCAAAGATACAAGTTTACCCTCCCATTACGGACGTTATCAAATGCCCATGCATGTGGTCGAATAAATAAATATACGTCATTGAAATGCAATTACGTTGGGAGAATCTAACTACGTTAAAGTTATGGTGGTGTTTTGTAAGTTAGTACAAAAATGTTTTTATTAATATATAAACAGTGTTATACGGATATGTTTCTATTAATATATAAACAGTGTTATATGGATAGTAATAGTATGAAAATCGAAGAAGTTAGTTATCAAAATTGGTGTTTCAAAATTAATATCAGTTACATTCATATTTTATGAGTAGAGTTAAAAGAACTATAACCAGTAGATGATAATGAAAGACCATGGCAACACCAGTGCCATGAAGAGATTGTGCCACTAGAAATAGAGCAGGGAGACTATCTTATACTAGATATAACAAAATTACAAAAAAACATAGTATGTGCTTGTTATATAACAAAAAACAACCGACACTTATTCAATACATAGTTGACAAACTACCTCCACCAACCACCTTGAAACTTACAACTTGAACCATTACAAGAACCTATAACCACCACCTACAGATAAATAGAACAGGAATGAAGACCATCACCATCCCTCGCAATTTTAGAGAGGGAGAAAATCACTTCTCTTGAAAGAAATCTCGTACCAACTTGCCGCACTTTCGTTTAGGACCTTTAGCCAAATCTTTCACTAACAATTGTTTCCCTTTTTCTTTCAACTTGTGAACAATTCAAATCGCATTATTGTCCAAAGAAGACTATCGTTTTTTTGTGCGCCATTCGAAATAAGCCTTCACATAAATTTCCTTCTATTCTTTCGGTAATTCTGCCAAGCCTTGCGCAACCCATTCATTTAAAAGCCCCACTAGGGATTGTTCTTCAACAAAAAGGGACTGGGAATTCAACTTTGTTAATTGTAGAACATCTGCAATTCCAGCTAAATCAAAGTAAAACTCAGTAGTAGTGCCTTCTCTAATTGCGCCTTCCGGGGTCTTCCTCTTTTGGGGTTGTTTCTCCAAGGTAGAAGCAAGGGGTTGTTCAACCATAAGAGTGTCATTTGGCACACTTTGCCCCAAATCTTCATCCATTTCTTCAATCACAACAAAAGAGTTTGTTTCCTCAAGTTCGCATATGGGTTGTACATTCATATCTTTGGTAGTCCTTTGAGAAACTACTTTGGTAAAACCCTCATTATATGGTAAACCATTTTTAATTGGACAATCACGAAATAAATGGTCGTGTTCATGACAATGTCTACAATGAAATGGAACATGTTCATAGTATAGGCTTTGAGTCTAGATTTGGCCCTGGTAATCAAGGGTCAATCAATTCCAGTAGTAGTTGGGATACATTCATATATACCATAATATAACATAAGACATATTATGACCCTTCTTAGTTACTTTCAAAACCTTAACAAAAGAACCCAAAACATTTCCAATACCTTCTAAAATCTCAGGAATCCAAAAATCAACAGGAAGGGGATAGAGTCTCACCCAAACCAAAGCTGCTAGAAACTCTTCCTTGCAAGATTAAAGTACTCCTCCCAGTGACGCATATACAAATCCATATTGTTAAAGAAACAAGGACCCCCATCAAAAATACGCTTCTTATCTTCCAAATCTGCAAAAATTACAGTAAAAAAACCCTTAGGGCCAAGTCACAAGTCAACCTCACCTCGTCGATGTCATTGTTGTTGGATCGACCTTTGCAGCTCTTTTTCAGTATGCCAACCACCCACAAATTTACAGATGAAGGCATCGCTCTTCAGGTGCCATCGATGTTCATCCAGACATTTAGGAGGAATAACAAATTTTGGATTCTGAGGAGCCTTCGAAATGCATTTACCTCCTTTTAACTGAGCTTGCCACTGTGCGCCCATGATCAACATGTCATCTTGAGAACCACTCCCACTCACTGGGGTTCCAGACTGTCTTGATAATTTAGACTTTCCAGAGACCACAACATTCAGAAAAGAGGGGGCGGGGGGGCGCCCCCCCAGTTGGGATGCTCATCCCCCAACTCTCACCATAGGAAAAAAGCATTGAACCAAACCCTAACTACTCAAAAAGGAATCCACCGAATTCAATCGCTAAACCTCTGTGAGAAATTATCAAGTCATTTGATATTTGACATTTTATTTCCTTAGGGATCTAAGGATTTACATTATAGTTGATAATTGTTTCAAGACATAGTCCAAAAAAATAATTAAGGTTGATTTTTGTGCTTGGGTGTCAAGTAGTTTAAAATTGAGTGATTGATTAAGGTTCATTGTATTAGAGATTGATATTAGCTACATCCACAAAAAACCCACTTATGTTTAGGCGAGTAAGTTATCTTTCATGTAGAAATGACTCCCAAGGAACAAGCATGTCAATCTCGGTGGGACTATAACCCATGTAGGAGGACAATAGTGACTCCTCGCTACAACCCCAGCTACACCCACTTTACAGTAGTGATTTTTTTAATTGTTTATTGTTTGAATTTTTATTAGGTTATATTTAAAAAAAATGAAAATTGAATATTGTGTTTTAAAATTTATAGTAAATTTTTTTGTTACAAGAACTAAAATATATATTTTATATTATTATAGGTTAATTTCGTTTATTGAAATTGTATAATTTTTTAACCAGAAGAATTGGTAATTAGGTCAATTTTGTACTAGGGTGATATAGGTTCGATTTTGACCTCTACCACTATAATCCCTAAGAGTCTATGTACGCCTCTTCTGTAGACACAGATAAGTTGAGGGGATCTGAATCTCAGAACTATCTAAACTCACAGGAGAGAAGAGTTCTTGGTTTGAGTGGGAGCAATGGCAGAAGATAGTAGGTTTAGGGTCAAGAAATTTAACGAAAAAACTACTAGTTGTGGAAGATGTAGATGAAAGATTATTTGTATCAGAAAGATCTGTACCTACCATTGAGCTAAAAATCAAAGAATTTGATGAGTATAATGGACACAGAATGGGAGATTCTCGATAGAAAGGCACTAGGAATAATATAGTTGTGTCTGGAAGCGTCAGTGGCATTCAAAATTTCAAAGGAAATCATAACAAAAGGTTTAATGATGACACTAGACAAAGTATATGAAAAATCCTTAGCCTCAAATAAGGTATTTCGTATGAAGTGTCTATTTAATATGAAGATGTCAAAATGTGGATCTATTGTTGATCATTTAAATGAATTTAACACAGTTACCAATCAGTTAAGTTCTGTAAGGGTAAATTTTGATGATGAAGTTAGGGTTATGTTATTTCTGTGCTCATTGCCAGAAAGTTGGAATGGCTATTAGTAACTTTGTCTCTGGATCTAGTACTTTAAAGTTTGATGATGTTGTTGGTGTCATCCTTAACAAGGAAATGTGATGGAAAAGCTTTGATGAGACATCAAGTAATGCTTTGATTGCAGAGACTAAGGGAAGAAAAATGGAAAGAGGAAGGAGCCCAGTAAATCACAATAAGTCAATAAAAGGCATATCAAAATCCAGATAAGGGATAGTGTGCTCGAAATGTGGAAAGAAAGGACACCTGAAGAAAGACTGTAAATCTTGGAAGGGAAAAGAAGGAGATGGACAAGAATAGAACAATCATGAAGTGAATGTGATAAGTGATGTGTTGCAAAATGCTTTTATTCTTTCATTAGAGAATATTATTATGCTTAGGTGGTGGATTCAAGGGCCTCATTCCATGCCACACCTAATAGGAAACATTTTCATGACTATGTTAAAGGAGATTTTGGACAGGTTCGTTTGGATGATGATAAACCCTGCAAAAACATTGGAATGGGTAAAGTTTTTATAAAGCAAAAAAATGGAAACCAATGGCTATTGAATGAGGTAAGGCATGTTCCAGATCTGCGAAAAAAAAAAGTAAATAAATAAATAAATAAAATAAAATAATAATAATAATAATAAAAATAATAAAAATTCAATAGGGAAGTTAGGTGGTGAAGGTTGTGTAACTACATTCACAGAGAAAACATGGAAGGTCACTAAAGGAGCCCTGGAAATAGCAAAAGAAGAAAAGGTTGGTACACTGTATTTATGCAAAAATATTTCTAATTATGTTAATGTTTTAACCTCCAGAGGAGCATACACAACATTGTGGCATCATAGGCTCAGGCACATGAGTAAGAAAGGGATGAAGATTATTCACTTAAGGTCACTAAAGGAGCCCTGGAAATAGCAAAAGGAGAAAAGGTTGGTACATTGTATTTATGCAAAAATATTTCTAATTATGTTAATGTTTTAACCTCCAGAGGAGCATACACAACATTGTGGCATCATAGGCTCAGGCACATGAGTAAGAAAGGGATGAAGATTATTCACTTAAGAAATATTTTGCCAAGTTTGAAGCATGTTAATTTGGATTTCTGTAAAAAAATGTGTTTATGGAAAACAAAAGAGAGTCAAATTCTTAGAGTTGAGAAGGAAAAGAAGAGCGAAAAATTAGAGCTTATGCATATAGATGTATGGGGACTTGCTCAGGTATCATCTCTAAGTGGCTCTCACTATTATTTTACTTGTATAGATGATGCAACTAGGAAAACCTGTATTTATTGTATTCGAAATAAATCTGATGTATTTGATACTTTCAAGAAATGGAAAGCTTTGGTTGAGAATGAGACAAGAAAGAAGTTGAAGTGTCTGAGATCAGACAATGGAGGTGAATATTGCAGCAAAGAGTTTGATAACTGTTGTTCAGAGCATGGAATTTGCAGAGAGAAGACAGTTCTAGAAACACCACAAGAAAATTGTGTGTCAGAATGGATGAATATGACAATCATGGAGCGTGCAATGTGCACGAGATTGCATGCAAGATTGCCCTTCCAATTTTAGGCAGATGTTGTAGATACGATTGTTTATCTAATAAATAGAGGGCCTTCAATTTCTTTGGATAATGGTATTTTAGAGGAGGCATGGACAGGTAAAAAGGTAAACTACTCATTTTTAAAGACTTTTGGTTGTGAAACCTTTGTCCACATCAATAAAGAAAATAGAACAAAGCTCGAGGAAAAATCAAAGAAATGTAACTTTATTGGATATGGTGTAAATGATTTTGGATATCGCTTATATGATTATGAAAATCACAAAATCATTAAGAGCAGAGATGTCATATTCAATGAAAATGCCTTGTATAAATATCAGATGCAGGGAAATAAATGGGAAAAGGAAAACAAATAATACAAATGCTTGATGAGATCACGAAAAAAGTAAAGGTGGCTGAAAAATCGCAATGATCAGTAACCACAACAACAATAACAACCACAATAGCAATAGGCACCTCAAACACTTGAAAGTGGTGTTAGAAGATCTACCAAGCTAAGTAGACCCTCTGAATGATACTCTCCTTCATTATATTATGTATTTTTTATTGATTCTAGTGAACTAGAAAGATATGAATAAGAAATGTAGGTAGAAACTAGGAAGAAGTGGGAGCAAGCCATGGAAGAAGAGATGGAATCCTTGATGCATAACCAGACTTGGGACATAGTCAAGTTGCCTACAGGTAAAACAACATTGCAGAATAAATGGGTTTAGAGGTTGGAGGAAGAAGATGGAGGTAAACACAAGTATAAGACTAGACTTTTGGTGAAGGGATTTGCACAAAATAAAGTTATAGAATTTGATGAAATTTTTTCTCCTATTGTTAAAATGACTTCAATCAAAACTATTTTAACTCTAGTGGAAACAGAAGATTTGCATCTTGAGCAATTAGATGTAAAGAAAACCTTTCTCCATGGGGATTTGGAGGAAGAAATATGTATGTAGTAGCGAAAAGGGTATGAGGTCAAAGGGAAGGAGAAATTAGTGTGCAGGTTGAAGAAGAACTTGTATGGCCTAAAACAGGCTCCAAGGCAATGGTATCTAAAATTTGATAGGTTTATGTCTGAACAAGGTTATACTAGATGTCATTCTGATCACTATGTTTATCTTAAGAAATAAAATGATGGTAGATATATTATATTCCTATTGTATGTAGATGACATGCTTATTGCAGGGTTTACATGCAGGAAATAAATGTGGTCAAAGAAAAATTGGCAAATTCATTTGGAATGAAATATTTGGGTGCTACAAAACAAATCCTTGGTATGAGAATAACTAGAGACTCGAAAAATAAAAATTTTAAATCATCTCAGGGTCAGTACATAGAAAAGGTGTTAGAAATATTTAATATGAAGAATGCAAAACCAGTTAGCACACCTTTGGCTAGTCATTTAAAACTAAGTAAGGAAATGTGTCCCTAGACTCAGGAAGATATGGATTATATGTGTAAAGTTCCATATGCATCAGAAGTTGGAAGCTTAATGTATGCAATGGTCTACACAAGGCCTGATATTGCACATGCAGTTGGAGTTGTAAGCAAGTATATGAACAATCTAGGAAAAGAGCATTTAATGGCAGCGAAGTGGATTCTCAGGTATTTGAGAGGTAACAGAAATCAAGCATTATGCTTTGGTGGTTCAAACATTGTTCTACAGGGATATGTTGATGCAGATATGGCAGGTGATAGAGATAACAAGAGGAGAACCACAGGGTATGTATTTACTGTAGGTGGAACAACTATTAGTTGGGTTTCAAAATTGCAAAACATCTTTGTGCTTTCAACAATAGAATAATAGTATGTTGCTGCTACAGAGGCTAGTAAAGAAATGATTTGGTTACAAAGGTTTGTGGATGAGTTGGGCAAGAAGAAGGAGATGGACAGGTTATACAGTGACAGCTAGAGTGTCATTCATATTTTAAAGAACTCAACATTTCATTCCAAGACTAAACATATATAGCTCAAGTACCATTTCATATGGTCAGTGTTGGAAGATGGACAATTGAAGGTGGAAAAGATACACACCAACTAGAATCCTGCAGATATGTTAACAAAAGTTGTAACTAGGGAAAAAAATGAGATTATGCTTAGTTTCAATTGGTATTCAAGTATGATGATGAAGATGAGAAAAAACCAAGTCCAAAGTGGAAGCATTGTCCAACAAGTGAAGCAACGATGGAGTTACTATAATCAGTATCGAAGTGGGATATTGTTTGTTGTGGATCCTGATTATCTTCTTGATTTAGATGTCTTGTTTTAGCCAGGTGTATACCCCAGGAATATTGCACACCCTTCCATGAAGGGGAAACTTGTCCCCCGCACAAGGGTCCGGCGGGGGAGGGGGTTGTCCCCCCCATATAGGGGGTCTGGGGGCTAGCAAGCCCATGGCGAGGGTTAGGGGGTAGTTCCCCTGAAGCTAAAAGTAGATGAAAAATTAACTTATAAAATATTGTAATTTCGTAGTCAATCTGAGCCATTCATTAAGCAGATGATCTGACCATAGAAGTTATGTTAATTTAGGGTATTTTCCCCTAAAAGGAAACCCTCGGTATATATGAGGGAATTGTATTATGGTTGTGTATTATTATTCCGAGTGAGAAAGAGAGAGTGAGAGCGAACAGTAAATTACAACGGATCTGTTGTAGGTTGTATCTCTTCATTTTGCTATATAATATAAAAGGAAGGGCTGGTTATTTCTTTGTGCATGTAGCCCAAATTGGGTGAACCACATATATTTGTGTCTCTATTGTTTTATGTGTTTCTATATTTGTGTTTCCACAATTTTTTGTTTATTTCTTTGCTACATTAATTAATCTATAACAACTTGCAAGTGGGAAATACTCTCCACTACCATGCATGATGAACCTAGACTCCAAGGTGCTCTTCACATACTTTAAAATTGTTTTAGTCGCAATCTAATGATAAACCTTTGGATCTATCATTAATATGAGAATATAATAGGGTGCAAAGCTCAAATCCACACTTGGGGGTGTGAGTTAAATCAAACTACTGATGAGCTACTGATAAATAGGCTCATTTTGCACTTTAGAGCAAGATGTAGGAAAAATTCAACCCAACCTGTAGTGAAAGGATTGTTCTCTTCAAAAAATTCATTTCATCCTTACCCCCTTGTTTAAGATGGAAAATAATGGCCTAACATAGACCTTTGATGAATTTCACACTTAGTGCAATTATGTATGTGAGAAAGATGATATGTAATGTAGTGGTAGGGCATTCATCTTGGAAGTTCATAGTGGTAAATAAGTTTATGTAGAAGTTGCATGGGTGCATGTCATGCCATTAAAGAATGCAACCCAAGTTTGGAAGAAACAAGCACTTTAACCAAATATTTGGAGGTTGAAGGTTAATTATAACTATAGCTTGTGGTGTTGTGCCTTGTTGGGTGGAACATTCAACATGTGTGATTGTTGGATTTTTGGCATAAATGTTTAACACCCTTGTTACCAACTAGTAGCTCTTTTATAGAGGCCACAAAAATATTAACGAAACTTTGGATTGTTGGATAAGTTATGAGATGACCTTGGAAGGAATATCATTCTAATAAATTGAAGTGTTCCCAAAGAAAACTTGGGTCTACAAGGCTTAATAATTGGTTAGGAAGTTGGTACCGAAGACATTATTTTGTAAGGTTGTATTGGGGGTGTGCATGCATACCTTAAGGATGTAGTTGGAAACTTAAAGGTGGATGGATCCATGGGCCTACTAAGGAAAGCATGGAGTAGAAAGGACCATATTAGTTCAAGAAAGTGATTAGGCCTTCCTCCATATAAATATTGAGTTGATGGAATTTAAGGATTGAATGGTGGCAATACTTAGTTTCACTTTGGTAGCCAAGTCTAAGAAGTAAGACTTAGAGAGAAGGGTTTTTAAGCCAAGAGAACTAAGTCGTATACCACTGAGTCTAGATTAAGATGATATTTTCACTTAGTGTCTAATGAAGTTCAATGGTTCAAAGAAAATTCTATAATAGGCATAGTTGGAACATTGGGTTTCAAGGAAAATTTGTAGTTGATGTAAGACTTGATGTTTGGTAGTTTTGAGTCATGGAAGTCTACAATAGCCTTGGAAAACCAAGGAAGTTTGTCACATTGTAGAATAGAGGTTCCAAAGCATAAGTGGAAGATGTATAGAAAGGGATGAAGGCTTCATGGTTGGAGTTCTGCTTGGAGAAAGACAAAGGTTATAGGTAGTAGTCTTCTAGATTGCTCTTGAGTAGTTCTACTTGTAGTGCGACAATGAGTCTAGAAGAGACTTGGACTATTTGTTGAATGTAGAGTATCAATTCATAGGAGAAATTTTGAGCTCTAAAATGGGCCTCCTAATGAAAATAATAAAATAATAGTTAAAAAACTAAATTAAGAGATGATTTTTCAAAGGGAAGAAAGAAAACTACTTCAAAAAAATAATATTTTTGACATATTTTTATATGATTAAATTTCTAGTGTAAGAACTTGTTGGATGCATAATTTAATTACACCTCCAATGAGTGCCTACACTTGAAATTTGAATAAAGACTATAATGAGATAAGTCAAAAGTATAATAAAAAGGTGGATTTTAATTGCCCTCCAAAACTACTTGAGCTTATAGTTGACATCATCATCCTTAATCCTATTGGTTCATTTAAAGTTGATTTTGATAGGATATTTTTTTATTTGAGGCTCCTTTTTTTACCTCAAAATTACTCCAATGGTTGGTTGGACCCACTCTTGTAAACTTATATGGTTGTTTCTTCCCCCAATAAAGTTAGAGGTGCCTAGTGTGGGCTCACATATCTTGTGTTGTCGATGTTGCATTTTTTTTCAATTGAGTTAAGTGTTGAAGTTGTTAACTTGATATGATTTTTAAGGTTGTGGTTGGATGTTAAACCTTTATGCTAATGAACTTGTTAAAATTTTGATCTTTTAACTTAGAAAGAAGGTATGGGAATTTTCTAAGTGAATATATCTAGCATGCTTCCAAGTAAGCTTAGGGTGGTTGAGCCACTTAGTCTAAAGCAAGGAAATGTTGTATGCGTTAGAGTGCCTAAAGTGAAAAATTGGGTGGAAATATCTATAGCTAACAAATAGTGACTAATCCAAAATCACCCATTAGAGCGATAATAAAGATAAGACACAACTCCATAAAATTCTATTCTACTACTATTTTAGCCTACTTAATTAAGTTGTTAAGTGAGGGAATGAGTGAAAGTACAAGACACATGTATCTTGATAAGTCCATGGAGATCCTATAATGGCACTAATGAAGTTTTTTAATGGCCCTTGGAATTATTTTAAAGACCCATATTTGATAAGTCTTCTGATATCCTTTATGTCGATGAATATTGTAGTTTAAATGTCCCTTACATTCTAAATGAGAGAGCCTCCCATAATTATCCAATAAAGCGTAAAAAAAACTCTTAATAATTCTTAAAATACACATGTAAGATATACATATACCTTAATTTTCCAACTATTGACCTAACAAATTAATTAAGCTTGTTAGCATAGCGGGATAGAAAAAGATATATATCTTGTCACATATTGACTTATATCATGTCAGTAATTAGAGATGGAATAAATCAAAGGAAAATGTGTTAGCATCATTAGACACTATCATGTCCATAAAGCTCAAATAACCATCATATTTATCATCTATTGTGTTTTCTCATCCTATAACATGTATAAATATCACTTTTTGTAGTCCACATGTTTTTTGAAGAAGATTCAGCTACTCATGAAGAAAATAATGGGGTAGCAGAAGGATTTACCTACCCTCTCATTAAGGCAGAGAAGAAGGAATAATTACCCTCTCATTCATTCAAGAAGAAGGAGGGTAGGGAAGACAGACTCTACTACTCATCTTCTACCTAGTCAAGCAAGAAGGTAAGAAGGGTTTACTCTCTCATTCAGAAGCTAGAGAAGGTATTAGGAGGAAGAAGATTCAGCTTATCCCTCATCCTAGTTCACAAAAGGAACATGTACACACCCTTCCTCTTCACAAAAGGTTCATGTACCTTAAAAAGTGGATAAATGCTTGAAAATAAATGGATAAATGGATAAAAAATTAATAAATGCTTGAAAATAACTTATTAGGGGAATTTTGAGGTCTAAAACGGGCCTCCTAAGAAAAATGTACAACCAAAACAAACTTTATAAGAACCAATAGGATTCAAGATGATGATGTCAACCATGGGGGATGATTCACCTTTTTTGGAGTAAAAAAATAAAAATATTAAAAAATTAATAAAATAATAAAACTACTTTTTCAACTCGTATTTTCAACTTATTTCCCTAAGGTTTTACTCAAATTTCAAGCAGGATTACTTCTTGGATGAAAATTTTAATTTCTCATCCAGGGAGTACCCATGTTGCATACTTTCGATGGACCATGCTACACAAAAAATGAGAAATACATGAAAAACGTGATTGCAATCACGTTTTTCATGTATTTCTCATTTTTCGTGTGGTAGGTTCCATTGAAAGTATGCAACATGGGTATTCCTTGGATGAGGAATCAAATTTTTCATCCAACAAGTGTTGTCGCTCAAAATTTGAGTAAACCCATAGGGAGATAAGTTGAAAATATGAGTTGAAAAATAGTTTTTGTTTTTTCCCTCTAAACTTTGATGATGTAATCTAATCATATTTTATTATTTCCACTATTATTTTATAATTTCCTTAGAAGGCCCATTTTAGACCTCAAAATTCCCCTAATGCATGTTCCTTAATGGCGTTTATAGAACTCACACACCTATACCTTTTTAAAACCCACTACCAACTACATCAATCAACTTATAAGAGTATAAAAGGAGGTCTAATATTAGATAAAATTTAGTAAATGCTTGAAAATAACATGTTCCTGAGTGGGGTTTATAGAACTCACACACCTATAATTTTTTAAAACCCACTACCAACTACATCTATCAACTTATAAGAGTATAAAAGGAGGTCTAATATTGCATGACAGGCTAACTAGCATAGCTACCGCATTGGCACCCTTATGCTAAAGCAATTAGAGGTGATTGTTATTGTAAGTTTTCATGACCTTTCCCCATGAAACCTTTGTTTTCTAAGATATCTTATTTCCTTACATTTGAGGCCTAAATATCCTTAGTTTTCCTCAATATTTTCCTTGGTCAAGAGTTGGAGTCTAGAAATTATCTTAAATGGAACAAGATCGCAGTATGGTTATGAAAGGTGCTAGAAGCAAGATATCAAGTGTATCTATATTTTGTCAGTATCATTAATAAAATGAATCTATCTATTCTTCCCCCTTGTAAATGAAATTGTTCTTTCTTGTTGATTTATATTCAATTCATATTTAGATGTATGCATTGACTTTCTTGATTAGTTAGTTAGACTTAGTTATATTTTATACTTGAATTTTTAAAACGGATTGCAATGAGAAAAATTGTTGTCTCTCTGTGAGCAGATTTTTTGGGCTTGGATTGAACTGGTGACAAGCATAGCTTGATATCACACATAATTCATCTCAAGGCATCCATCACGATGATGTATATAGTTTCTATAATAGAAAGTTAGTTATGGCAAGTAGTTGAAGTTTAACTTTGGGAAAAAAAGTATGTTACTCTTCAAACCACTCTATGATAATTTAACCCTAGCTATTAGGATAATTTTTTCCACAAAAAAATTGGTGACTCCACTAAGGAGCACTCATTGATTTCTTCTCATCGAGTTTTCCTTTGTTGTTTTTTGGCTTATTTTAGGGTACTTTGGTACTTCTAATTGTGTTTAACTTGCTTTCTTTTCCATAGGCCAATTTTTAGGGAATTTGCAAGGTTTTTGTGAATTTTTCTACTCTATGTAGACCTAGTAGATGCCTTTCCTTTATATATAATGCATGCACATGCTTTTTATACTAATAATAAATGTGTGTACACACTCTTTTCCTTCATAGAAGGAGATTCTACCTCCTATAACACTAACATTTACAATTTCAACCTATTTTTGTCCTTTCTTAGTTTTTTTTGGCTAGTCTAAAGGGTGAGGATCTACAATGAGTAGGGAATATTTGTTTTTTGTGCTTGATTAATTACATTAGGTTTCATTTATAAGAAAATAGCAAAAAACATTGCTTTTTTTTTCCTTTTTTTCTTCCTTTTCATGTTTTTAGAAGCTCCTTTAATTGCATTTGTCCTTAAAGTTGTTCAATGACTGGTAGAATTTTATTTTTAACAATTTCAAAAGAGCAAAGAATACAATTAGGATTTACATTGCATAGTGTTTTTTATTTTGAAAAAATCATTCATCTTTAAAGCTTGATGGAGGCCTAGTTTCATTGAAGGATAAGTGTAAATTGAATAATTCACCTATGTTCTTATGTTTCCAGTTATTTTAGGTGTATCTAAACATCATTAATTGTATCTATATCTCCCTAAGTAATACACCACCCTTTAAAATATATGATTAATCATATACATCAACTAAAAATTTTCTTTTTAGAAAAACCAATATATTATAGAAATTAGAGCCTTGGTGTAGGATTGAGTAAACTCTCCAATATTGCATAATTCAACTGAGAATTAAGTAAAGATGACAAATTCAATTAGTGGTGACTCATAATTTCCAATATAACACCTCTAACATAGGTTTCAATCACTAGGTCAAGTTGGTTCAAGTGGTCAGATTATGCCTAATCATTTCAATTATTGGTTTATGCATGTACACGAGTTTTAGCTAAATTTGCAAGTCCTTAAAGTGACATTATTTCTTCTAAAGCTTTAGGTCTAGGACTTAGTCCTCTGATTCCCTACCCATATGTATAAGCTTAACTAACAACTTTTCTATCTTGTTATCGATTGTGAAGTGGTGTCCTTAGTTTCTTTTCCAAGGGAACTGTGCTTGGGTGAATACAAATAAGAAATGTTTGTGGTACCAAAGAAGAACTCATAATCTCTATATTATCTCCCTTGGAGGGTGCTCATCTTCATGAGGGTATTTGCACCTTGGGTGATTGTTGCACAGAGGTTACTACAATTGTCTTCCTAACCTTTGTTAGTTCATATCAGGCCCTAATAATTCTAGACCAACTTCTAGAAGGCTCTCTAATCATCTCTTAATTGATTTAGATCTAGGTCCTAACCATCCTAAACTACAAGATATAAATCACTTAAGGCCCTATAATTCCAGACTTACTTTCAAAAGACTCTCTAATCATCTCTTCACTAATTTAGATATGGGTCCTAAGCATCCTAGACTAATGTTTGGACTAGTGGGTTTGCTTTTTGTTTGATATGATAGGAACTATATAGTTGAGTGCTTTGTGATTTTTTATTAGATGGCCTTAGGTGATTTTTGTCTTGTCAACTTTTTATTTTTTGTTTCATAGTGGCTAAATAACCACTTTGTTGATTTAGAATACTCATGGGTCTTTCTCTTGACAATGTGGATCCTCCTTCTCATAGGAAAATGGTCGATAATCCTAACTCTCCTCCATTACAAGTATTCAAGGAGACCTAAGCGACAAATAAATAATCTTGCATGGGAAGAGACAATGTAGGAACATTGTAGCTCATAAGAGTTATCCATTGAAGGGTACCTTAGATATTTGGATGGTCATGTTCCTATACTTAATAGGGCTCCATCTCCTTCTTGACATGATGATATTGATCTATCAAGATCAAATATCTTACTAGTCCAGCTTTAGCAAATTTTAATCTACTCAATAATTCTCAAATCCCATATCTTTTAAATGCTCAAAACGTTTATAATTAGAGTCACATTGTATATACAAATATTTTATACCAGTGGGAAATCATGAATAATTTCAATGGTTCTCTAGGAGTTAGGGTCATTCATACCCCCATAATTGGTGTTTTTTTATGGAGGATTTAATCCTCCCATTCCAAGTATCTCTATAATAAGCAAATTCCCATCCACATCTAGAACTTCATGTTGATCTAAAGATGATCTGAGGTTGTCATTGATGTCAACCCAAGCAGCACCAGAGGCTACCCTAATCTTGCAATGGAATTTTGACTTGACAAATTACTCTATTTTGAGTCAAGGATCTTCTAGATAGATTCTACTCATCAAGATGTTTCCGTTGATATATGGCATGCCAAGTAATTCTTCACAGTTTGAGAGATATTCATGTTTGAAGTTAGTAACCCCAGTTAGTGGGATAAAACCCTATGGGGTTGTGGCATGGCAATCATAATTGGTTTTGGTCATTGAATAGTCATTAATAAATAATTTTTCAAGCTCCTAAAATCCCTCCAACATTCTCTATAGAAGCCCCTCTCAACTCTATAAAAAGAAATCTCATATATCCTCCAAAGGTAGTGATCGTGGAATTTTCGTTATAACTTCATTTCTGCGAAGTCTTAGATTCTGAAATTAAAACCCATTTGATTTGAAATCCTGATGAATGTCGTGACCAAATTTCAGATCTTGGTTCGCTATATTTTCATAGATATGATCTATGGAAGTTAGGGTTTGTGCAGTTTGCCGAATTTCATCTCAAAGAAGCGACCTTGGGAAAATCGTCATAAATCTCTCTCTGAGAAGAGGATTGGAATTATGTAAAAAGTGGCGGATAGTGCATGTATTTTAGTTTTCTGTATATCAATTTCAGAGCCGAAGGAGGAAACAGTGACACATGGCACGTCGTACAAGTTCACTCTACTGAACTAGTCCATAATTATGTCATTGTGAGAGATTGGGCATAACTTTTTCTTGAAGAGTCCAAATCGGGTCAGACCTATGGCATTAGAAAGAAGACTCAGAGGGATTCTGCAGGACCGAATATCACATGTTTGGGATCTGAAATCACATAGATACATCAGATTAAATAGCGTGCTCCTAGAAGGCAAGAAAAACTAGATTAAGTGTTGTCAAGGGGTGCAAAGGACCAGACTTTCTAGGGCAGCAAAGAGAAAGGTGTAGCAAAATGATGCAACATATGTAAGCTACAGGTAAGTATCTTCTGTATATGCATGTTCATCTCTTAATTGCATTAGGTTCTTTGTATTCTAATTTGTTGTTTTTGTTTAGCACTGACATATGCTCTGTAGGATGAGGTAAGTTTTTCTATTATCATGTCATGGGTATTTCCTTGAAGACTTTTTGCATGTATTATATATTCATCAAGAGAAGACTCAATGCATAATTTAATGTTCTGAAGAATGAGAAAGGGTAGCAGGACAAGAGCAGCAATCAAGGTGCAGAACAACAGCAATAAGTTCACCACATGAAGTCTTCAAGTGGGCAACACTGCATACAGACATTGTAAAAGTATCATTGTACAGAGTCATTGTAAAAGCATCTTTGTAAAAGTTGTACAAGTGTCTATCTGCCAAGAGTTGAAGAGGAAATTTTGGGAGTTCTAGGATCATAATTAGGTGGTTTTGTCATAGTTGGGGTTATGGTCTAGTGTGTCATCTTCTTCTACATCATTCTATATCATTATAAAGTGGACCATTTTCCCTGGAACAGGAGTCCATTCTTCTTTTATTCTTCTATAGGGTGGTAGGGTGGTGTTAGGCTAGTGCATGAAGTCACCAACAGGTTCAATCCTATGAAAACTTCAGGGTGGTAGGGTGGTGCTAGGGTGAGTTGTAGTTCATTAGGTGTTGGGGCATCCATTCAGTTGACTACTGAAGAATCTCGGTCGTTGGAGCGTCCATCCAGTGGGAGCTGGAGAATAATGCTTTTCTAGATTTTAGGAAGTTGGAGCTTTCTTTTCAATTGGAGTTGAAGATTAAAGAATTATTAGAAAAGTGTTTGGTGGTTTTTGACCCAGAGGGGGTTTTCCACCTAAAATTTGTGTGCCTCCTGTGTTCTTTTATTCACTGATGTTACTGCATAAACATTAATGATAATTGAAGATTACCTAATGCTCTAAAAATATTTAAAAGTGATAATTGCTAAGAAATACTAATTCACCCCCCCACCCCCTCTCAGTATTTTCCAACAATTGGTATCAGAGCTTGGTTCCTTCAATAGTAGTTTAACAATTGGAAGGAGATCATGGAGCATACCAAGAATGGTGTACCTCTATTTAATGAAAATAATTATGCACTCTAGAAAGGAAGAATGGAGGTCTATCTCTTGGCACAAGGTTACGAAGTATGGGACACTGTTCAAAATGGCTTTACACCAACTGCGGATGAACAAGGTAAGAAGAATTTGGTAAATGATGCAAAAGCAAAGAATATTATTATCAGTGGACTTATTGAATCTGCTTATCATAAGGTGTTGGGTTGTAAAACCACCAAAAATTTATGGGACAGGCTTGAGAATATATATGCAGGTGACTCAAATGTCAAAGAAGCAAAGCTTCAAATCTACAGAGCAAAATTTGAGCAACTCAGAATGAAAGAAGATGACAACATTGTTGCATACTTCCAACACATTGATGAAATAACCAACACTCTGGAAGGATTGGGAGACCCTGTTGACGAGAATACTATTATACGAAAGATTCTTAGAACGTTGCAGGAAGATTCAACCCAAAGGTATCGGTCTTAGAATACAGTGCAAATCTGGACAAACTCAGGAAAGAGGAATTACATGGAGTTCTCATAGCATATGAAATGAGACTTGATGAAGAAGAGGGTACTTCGCATCTAGGAACTGCATTCGTTGCATCTAAGAAAACTAATAAGGACAAACAACCTTCAAAGGCAAAGACCTGCACCTACAAGTGTGAAGAAAAGGAAGATGATGAAGGTGGTTTTTCAGATGGAGAATATTCTTACTTTACGAGAAAACTAAAAATTGGTAAGGGAAAATTCAAAGGTAAACTTCCGTTGATATGTTTCGGTTGTGGTGAGGTTGGGCATTTTGCAGCAAAATGTTTGAATAGAAGTGATGGTAACTCAAAAGGAAAGAAAGGCTTTAAGAAATTCAACAAGCAAGGGAAGAAGAAAGGATTCAAAAGGAAATTTCTCTCTAAAGAAGATAGCTCATCATCTGATGAAGACAGTGACAGTGAAGAAGAAGCCAATGAGAGAGTATTGTTTATGGCCAATCACAATAAACAAGAGGTATCAAACAACGAAGAAGAAAGGTTGACCATAGAAGAATTTTCTAAGGAGGCAATCAAGCTTATAAAAGATCTCAAGGTTGAGAAGATCTGTTCCAATACTCTTGAACAACAAGTTCAAGGTCTCAAAATTCAAGTTAAAGAACACAAATGTATTAAACAGTCACTTCAAAAGAAGTTGGAAGAAAGCAACCAAGAAATGGAAGCATTAGAAGCCGAAGTAGTCTCGCTGCGTAAAGAAGTGAAGAAGGGAAAAATTGTCCAAAAATATGCCAACAGCTCAAGGGTGTTGGAAGAACTCATCAACAATCAACGATCTTACAACGAAAGATCTGGCCTCGGTTACAAAGAAGAAGAAGTAGGACCTTCTACAACAAAATAAAATGAACCTATGAGATCTAACAGGCATGTAGACTTCATTGAACAAGATTTGCAAGAACAACCTTGGAAGCCAATTCCCTGATGAAGATTTCCATCCATGTGCCAACATATTTTTCATGGCTATTATTATTCATGTGGAAAATTTGGTCATAAAGTTGTAGAATGTCGCAGGTATCCTAGGAACCAATACAATTCCAAGAGATCTGTCAAATATGAACCTCCCAGGGCTCAATGAAACATCAATATATTTGAACATTTAAGAAGTAATATTGAATGTTACAAATGTCGAAACTTTGGACACATAGCCAGAGACTGCAGACTTGAAAATCCTCCAGAAGAATATTCGAAGCCATAAAACGAACGAACATGGAAGAAGAAGAACATCGATAATTGTGCTCTCGCTCTCAAGGCTCAAAACAACAATGATGTGTTGAATGTTGATAGTGGTTGCTCAATGCATATGACTGGAGATAGAAAGAAATTTGTATCTCTGAAAGAGAAGAAGGATGGAACCGTGTCCTTTGGAAATGATGGATCTTCAAATGTTATAGGATCAGGTACTGTCAGTCTTGGAAGCAAAGATGCTCTAGCCAAGAATGTTCTATTGGTTGAAAACATGAATCAAAATCTGCTCAGTGTTGGACAAATGTGTGATCAAGGACACACAATGCTATTCAACTCCATAAAATGTGAAATCAGGAAAGGCATGTATGGTAAAATTGTGGCTATAACAAGTCAAGCTCCAAACGACATATATGTTCTGGATGAAGCAACTAAAGCATGTCTACTAGCTAAAGAAGATGAAAGTTGGTTATGGCACAAATGAATGGGTCACATAAACTTTGACAATCTTGTCAGGATAAGAAAAAAGGAAGCAGTACGAGAAATGCTAAAAATCTCAAAACCTTCCAACACACTATGTGAGGCCTGTCAACACGGTAAGCAGAAAAAATGTGGATTTAAAACAAAAGAACACTTTGCATCACATCCATTGGAATTGATACATACTGATCTATGTGGTCCTATGGGAACAAAAGGCTTAGATGGAGAATTATATTTCATGTTAATGATAGATGACTATACCAGGATGACAGCCGTCAGTTTCCTAGAGAAAAAATATAAAGCATTTGAGTGTTTTAAGATCTAAAAGGAGTTGGTCGAAAATGAAACTGATTTAAAAATAAAGTGTCTAAGACCAGATAATGGCAGAGAATTCACTTCCAAATTATTTCAGCAATACTGTGACAAAAATGGAACAAAAAGACAATTTTTAACAGCACGAACACCTTAGCAAAATGGAGTTGCTGAAAGAAAGAACATAACCATACAGGGAATGGGTAGAACAATGCTGAAGGACTCAAAATTGGATGAAAAATTCTGGGTTCAAGCAATTGATACAACAGTCTTCATTATCAACAGAAGTCTTCTAAGAAATAATTGCAATAAGACCCCATATGAATTATGGAAAGGAAAACCGGCTAATGTAAAATATTTCAGAATCTTCGAAAGCAAATGTTATATCAAAAGAGAAGATTAAAAGTTGGGTAAGTTTGAATCGCGTGTTGAGGAAGGTATCTTTGTTGGTTTCTCACGCAAAAGAAAGGCCTATAAATGCTATAATCTAAGATGAAAACAGATAGTAGAGAGCATAAATGTTACATTTGACAAAGATAGTATTCTAACGAATAATGATGAGCATCTAGAATCTTTGAAACTTGAGACAGAGGCTGAAAAAGGTACAGAGAATATTCTAGAACAAGAAGCAATTGTCAACCAAGAAGAAGTAAATAATGATCAACAAGATAAACAGGAACAACAAAAAGAAGCTCATCCAAAGAGAACAAAATAATGGATTCAAAAGAACCATCCATTAAATCAAATCATTGGTGACATAAATGAAGGAATTGGAACAAGAAAAGGTTGACATCTTCGTTCATCACAACAAGCTCACATTGCTTTTCTAGAAACCTTTGAGCCTAGTAGTTTTGAGGAATCCAGCCAGAATGAACATTGGGTAGTAGCTATGAATGAAGAATTGGATCAAATCAAGAAGAATAACACATGGGAATTAGTTCCACGGCCAAAAGATAAAAATGTCATTGGGACTAAATGGGTGTTCAGGAACAAATTGAATGAAGATGGACAAGTTACCAAAAACAAAGAAAGATTGGTTTGCAAAGGCTATGCACAAGTGGAAGGAATTGATTTCGACAACACATTTGCACCAGTTTCCAGAATGGAAGCAATCTGAATGTTTCTCGCCTATGCATGTTCAAGAAAAATAAAAGTCTACCAAATGGATGTTAAGTCAACATTTCTAAATGGAGAATTAGAAGAAGAAGTTTACATCGAACAACCTGAAGGTTTTCTACTATCAGAAAAAAGAAGACTATGTTTGCAGGTTAAAGAAGGCTATGTATGGTCTCAAGCAGGCTCCCAGAGCATTGTATGCTTGTCTTGACAGATATCTACGTCAACAAGGGTTCAAGAAAGGTACTATTGATAGCAATATTTACGTACAAATAGATAAGGATAATTTAACAATCGTTGAGGTATATGTGGATGATATAATCTTTGGTAGCAATGATGATTGACTAAGTAAGAAATTTTCTACAAAGATGCAAATTGAGTTCGAGATGTCTTTACTTGGTGAGTTGACATACTTCTTAGGGCTTCAAATATATCAGCAAGAGAAAGGAATATTTATATGTCAAGCCAAGTACATCAAGGAAATGCTCAAGAAATTCAAAATGGAAGATTGCAAACCCATCCTTACTCCGATGGTAACAGGTTGCAAATTGAGCATAAACGACTCATCTAAGGATGTGGATCAAATTTTGTACATATCTATGATTGGTAGTCTTCTATATGTAATAGCCTCCCGACCAGATGTTATGCAAGAAGTTGGACAAGTAGTAAGATTCTAAGCAACACCAAAAGAATCATATAATATTGTCGTCAAAAGAATTCTTCGATATCTAAAGGGCACAACAGAATATGGCTTGTGGTATCCCAAGGGTAACAATCTCATTATTCAAGCCTTTACAGATGCATATTGGGTAGTAATCATTGATGATCGTAAGAGTACTAGTGGAGCAACATTCTATGTAGGTGGTTGTCTCATATCATGGTTGAGCAAAAAGCAAACCTCAATCTCGTTATCTACAGCCGAAGCAGAATACATTGTAGCAGCAGCTTGTTGTACTCAAGTCCTTTGGATAAAACAAACTTTGCAAGATCTTCAAGTAAAATTCAGTGAGCCTATTTCCATGTTATGTGATAACACCAGTGCCATCAGCATCTCCAAGAATCTTCTCATGCATTAAAAAACAAAACACATTCCAATAAAATATCATTTTGTTAGAGAACAAGTCACTGAAAAGAATATCAAACTTGAATATGTTGGTACAAAAGAAAAAATCGTTGATATCTTCACTAAACCTTTACCTCGTGAAGCATTTGAATATCTTCGCCAGAAGTTTGGGATTCTCTCAAGTTCTCATTAGATTTTCCTTATTCAGAAAATAAAGGGGGAGTGGAAGTGTGTACAGGTCCGCAGGATGGTTGTGTGTCAAGGGGAGTTAACCTTTGCCATTGATGTCAAAGGGGGAGAGAAGGCAGTAGGAAGAGGTGCCCTGGTCGTAGGGGGAGTACCTGTGTTTCCATCAATGCCAACGGGGGAGACTGTTGATATAAAGATGATTTGAGATTGTCATTGATGTCAACCCAAGCAGCACCAAGGGCTACCCTGATCTTGCAAGGGAATTTTGACTTGATAAATTACTCTATTTTGAGTCAAGGATCTTCTAGATAGATTCTACTCGTCGAGATGTTTCCGTTGATATACGGCATGCCAAGTAATTCTTCACGGTTTGAGAAATATTCATGTTTGAAGTTAGTAACGCCAGTTAGTGGGCTAAAACCATATGGGGTTGTGGCATGGCACTCATAATTGGTTTTGGTCATTGAATAGTCATTACTTAATAATTTTTTAAGCTCCTAAAATCTCTCCAACATTCTTTATAGAAGCCCCTCTCAACTCTATAAAAAGAAATCTCATATATGCTTCAAAGGTAGTGATCGTGGCATTTTTGCTATAACTTCATTTCCTCGAAGTCTTAGATTTTGAAATTAAAACTTATTTGATTTACAATCCTGATGAATGTCGTGACCAAATTTCATATCTTGGTTCACTATATTTTCGGAGATATGATTTATGGAAGTTAGGGTTTGTGCAAGTTGCGGAATTTCATCTCAAAGATGTGACCTTGGCAAAATCATCATAACTCTCTCTTTGAGAAGAGGAGTGGAATTATGTAAAAAGTGGCAGATAGTGCAAAGACTGTACTTTTCTGTATATCAATTTCAGAGCTGAAGGAGGAAATAATGACACGTGGCACGTCGTACAAGTTCGCTCTATTGAACAAGTTCATAATTAGGTCATTGTGAGAGATTGGGCATAACTTTGCCTTGAAGAGTCCAAATCGGGTCAGACCTATGGCATTGGAAAGAAGACTCAAAGGGCGTCTACAGGACCGAATATCACATGTTGGATATCGGAAATCGTAGAGATACATCAGATTAAATATCGTGCTCCTAGAAGGCAAGAAAAACTAGATCAAGTGTTGTTAAGGGGTGCAAAGGACCAGACTTTCTAGGGCAACAAAGAGCAAGGTGCAACAGAGATAAGCTACAGGTAAGTATCTTCTATATATGCATGTTCATCTCTTAATTGAATTAGGTTCTTTGTATTCTAATTTGTTGTTTTTGTTTAGCACTGACATACGCTCTGCAGGATGAGGTAAGTTTTGCTATTATCAAGTCATGGGTATTTCCTTGAAGACTTTTTGCAGGTATTATATATTCATCAAGAGAAGACTCAATGCATAATCTAATGTTCTAAAGAATGAGAAAGGGTAGCATGAAAAGAGCAGCAATCAAGGTGTAGAACAATATTAAGAAGTTCACCACATGAAGTCTTCAAGTGGGCAGCACGGCGTACAGACATTGTAAAAGTATCATTGTACAGAGTCATTGTAAAGGAATCTTTGTAAAATTTGTACAAGTGTCTATATGCCAAGAGTTGAAGAGGCAATGTCGGGAGGTGTAGGATCATCATTAGGTGGTTGTGTCATAGTTGGGGTTATGGTCTAGTGTGTCATCTTCTTCTGCATCATTCTATATCATTGTAAAGTGGACCATTTTCCCTGGTACGTGAGTCCATTCTTCTTTTATTCTTCTGTAGTGTGGTAGGATGGTGCTAGGCTGGTGCATGAAGTCACCAACAGGTTCAAGCCTGTGAAAACTTCAGGGTGGTAGGGTGGTGCTAGGGTGAGTTGTAGCCCATTGGGTGTTGGGGCATTCGTTCAGTTGACTACTGAAGAATCTCGGGTGTTGGAGTGTTCATCCAGTGGGAGCTGGAGAAGAATGCTTTTCTAGATTCTAGGATGTTGGAGCTTTCTTTTCAATTGGAGTTGAAGATCAAAGAATTATTAGAAAATCATTCGGTGGTTTTTTACCCGGAGGGCGTTTTCCACCTAAACTTTTTGTGCCTCCTGTGTTCTTTTATTCACTGTTGTTACTGCATAAACATTAATGATAATTGAAGATTAACTAATGCTCTGAAAAAGATTTAAAAGTGCTAATTGCTAAGAAATATTGATTCAACACACCCCCCAGTATTTTCCAACACTTCAAGTGGAGGTAATTTATTTCTTGCGATAAATCCCAATAGTGATATTGGGACCCAATCCTCTAATTCTTATGGTAAGAGTGTTTTCTCTTTTGAAATCAAAGTCGAATCAAGAGGTGGTTCAACAAGAAATCCATAGGTAACAAAGAATTTTATGCAAGTGACATTTTCCTGAAATGGGATAAATCCCATGAGGACAAAGGTAAGCACACAAAGTTTCAAGCCCTGTGGATCAGTCCATACCAAGTTAAAGAAAAATTTGGCCATCATAATTACCAAATTCAAACTTTAGACAGGAATACCGAACCTCTTCCCATAAATGGACAAGATCTCAAATTTTACTTCACTTAGCAACTCTTGTAGTTGCTCACTCATCTTTGTACATATTTACTTTCCTATCATTTCCTTTCATGTTTCCAATTTCCTATCTTGTTTTAGTTGCATGCATTTCCTTTATGGTTTGCTTTTAGCCCCTTAAAGGCCTCTTGTCCATAAATAAAGGCATTTTCATATGAATAAAGAATTTTGGAACATCATCAATAATCCAAATATGTTGTGGTAGTTTTTAATTCATTGGCTAATTGTTGAACTTTTTTTCCTTGCCTAATATTGACCACCTTACACGTCACATGATCCCCAAATAAAATATGGAGTAGACCCTATGGGGAACCCTAATAAGATGGAATACCCTTTTTTTATCTAAACAAGATCTTCATTACTCAAGTTGGATTTAATAGTCATATTTTTTTTCAATGACTTGACCTGATGGATAGAGAAGGGAGAAGGAGAAACTTGTAATGAGAAAACTATTTTCGGAAGATTAAATAAAGTCTCTGAAAAACAAGAAACAACCTATATTTCTTGTAAAATAAGTTGGGATCCCTCATATACTCTAGAAAAATGAACTCCTAATAAATGATGCCATTATGCACATACAAATAAATAAGTAATTAAAATGGTAAAGTATTGAGAAAGCCTTCTTACACAGAGAGGTGATACAAATGACTTTGTCGGGGTACTGAACAAGTCCACCGGAAACGAAGTAACATTTGTGATTTCTTGAAGTGACTCTATTGAGGCACTGAAGAGGTCTGTTGGTAACGATGCAACACCAAATACCCACTTCAATTATGAACATTCTTAGCTCATGCATTATTATCTAGGTCCCCTATTTAAGTCATTGGTGTCATTTATTAACTGATGAAGTGGGAGCCTCCGGGACTGCAACGGCGATGGCGGAACCCTAGTGCGGGAACTACAGGCCTCTTTCAGCTGGCGCGCTAGTCGACAATGGATGCGGTCAGCTGGGCCCTCCAAGGTTTTACAGATGGGGCCACTGCCATAGGGCAGGGCTGACCACCTGCCGCTCGTCAGTTTACTTTTACTTGTGCTTTGCGGTTTGGTTTCTTGGCGTCTGCCTTCTCCCCCGTGGTTTCCTCCCTGCTCGCCAACACCTGACGCCGACCTCCGTTATCTGTTGCCGCCGTCCCGGTTTCGAACCACCCAGCGCTGACCTCCGTTTCCCGCATCCGACGGATCCGGGCTCGAACCCTTCTGTGCTCCCACCGACAGTTAACATGGTTGAGGAGGACCTGTTAGATTATGGGGAGGACCCCATACCCAACCAAGAAATTTGGGCTCACACCACCAGACCGTTGATGATTCCGCGTAGCGTTGCTCTTGGGGTAACGGCTGGCACTTCCTCACGGCCTCAGCACCAGCTGCCTACTGGGAAAGGCAAAAGGCCGGAATATCCTACCCCGGGCGCCGCACTTGATAGCCCACCCCTCTCTCCGGCGACTCTTCAGCTCTTGGGTTCATGTTTCCCTGCGTCGCCATCTCTGGACGCTCCTCTCCATCAACCATTGCGACCTCCCCTCCCTCCGCCCCCGTCCCCTCCCCCTCCATCTAGCTCTCACTCCCTCTCGGTCTCATTTATGCCGCTGAATCAACGTATACCCCCCCTTACTTCCGGCCCGAACCTGCTGGGTACCGTTTCCTCGGCCCCTCGCTCCCCTATTCGTTCTGGATGCTTTACCCCGCCATTCCTTGTTCAGTCGGTACATTCTGCTCAACAAAGCTCCTCGGATCCGTGTCGCAAGTTACTCAGAGAATCCCTCTTGGGTAAACGCTCGGAGAAGGTTACTAAAGGAAGATGCCTTAAAGCTAATTATTCTGGTTTCAAAGTAAATTTTGGGCCTGAAGCTCCGCTGCCGGACATTATGGATGCCGCGGGTAAGGTTCTTGTTGGTCGTGTTCGAGGACGAAATTATACGGCGGAGAGACTTAAGGCGTGGGTGGAGGAGATATGGGGACCGCTGCTTAAAGAATTACCCGAGGTGATGGTTCTTACCAGAGGATGGTTCGCCCTGCACTTCTGCCACCATCAATTCGCTGAATGGATTCTGGGCAAATATTGGCACATTGAGCTTATGCCGGTATTCCTTAAACGCTGGGATCCCTTATTTGATCCTGAGCGCGAACAACTTGGGGCTGGCCCTATCTGGGTGCGCTTACCAGGCTTGCCATGGCAATTCTGGTGTCCATACGCTTTCAAGAAAATTGGTGACGCCCTAGGCACCTACCTGGAGCATGATCGCTCATACGAGAAGTCTGGTAAACGCTCCATGGCTCGCATTTTGGTTCATATGGATACTAGACCGGGTCTGGAGGAGATTATAGAAATCTATCATAACCATGTCACCAGGAAGCAGATACTGGACTACGAAGGTGTTCCCTTCCGTTGCCGCAGATGCCACAAGACTGGTCATCTCTATAAGGACTGCCCATTGGTTACAGGGGGGGTCAAGGAGAGCATGCATGGTCCCAGAAAACAACCTCCTGTTACTCCAATGGCAGATGTCAATAATGCGGAGGGTGATCCGAGACAGCAGGAGACGACAACCAAGGGGCCGAGCGAAGGGGGGAAAAAGAGATCATCCAGGAAATTTGTTGTGCCTTCAACTGAGCCGCCGCGTACCAGATCCAAGACTGCTGAAGCCGCAGCAAAGCCGATGGAGACGGCATCTTCACATTCAGGTGATAACTCCATTCCTACTTGTCAACCTTCTATTTCGAATGAATTGCAATCCATTATGCACCATGCATTCAGAACTTCCTTTTCTGAGAGTGTCTCCTTACCATCCATCCATTGCCCCATCGATCCCCCCCTCCCTACTTTCTCAACTACCCCCCCTTCCTATATCCCGGAGACTGGTCTCCCGGATTCCCCTCCCTCCCCGATGGTATCTGGTGGGCACCATTATCTTTTGAGATCCAGAACTCGGCCTAAAATTTTAGGACTGGGATCCTCCCCAGGTCGGCATCGGAAACAAAAGCGAGGCCGGCCATCCCAAATTTCTTCTGCAAAATTATCTGCGGTGGCTGATGTGGCTTCGGGTCGACAGATCACTATTGAAAGGGCACTTAGAGCGAATGAGCCCCAGAACTGGGTGACCCCATGATTTGTCTCTCCTTCAACTGCAGGGGTTTAGCCAGCCCTAAAAAACGATTGGCTCTCAAGAGACTGGTACTTGAATCCAGATGTGATATCATTTTTCTTCAGGAAACACTATGCTCCTCTGAACTTGCAGTTCGTTGTCTACACTCTTTTCTCCCTGGATGGTTCCTGCATGGGTTGGATGCCTGTGGTAGATCTGGTGGACTACTCATTGGTATCAATCCTAAAATACACAGACCTCTTTCGGTATGGGGAGGGAGAGGTTTCCTTGGTATGGACATCACTTTGGGTGAATTGGGCCTTCCCATCAGAATTCTCAACATCTATGGACCCAATCAAAACAGGCTCGACTTTTGGCAAAATTTTCTATCTGAAGGACATATTACACAGAGCACCATTATCGGGGGTGATTTTAATTTCTCGTTGGGATCTGGGGAGACATGGGGGATATCTTCACAAGGGGATCCTATCGCGGAACAAATGTCCATGCTCCTCGATGGCCAGCATCTTGTGGACATCCCCATGAATAAAAAACTTCCTACTTGGCACAATCAGCGTACAGGAGAGGCTGCTCTTGGAAGGAGGCTGGACAGGTACATGATGCATGAGGCGCTGATACAGAAATTCCCATTATATAGACAGTGGGTCAGCAACGGGGGTCTGTCTGATCATCACCCTATCCTTCTTCAGATCAGTGGCAACTCGCCAAAGCCGCGCTCCCCCTACAAATTTTTTGCTGGCCATCTTCAAGACCCAGAATACATCAAGTTGGTATCGGATTTCTGGGCCTCACAGCCCCAGTTGAGAGAAGGGAGGAAAGCTTCGGACTTCTGTGACAGGCTTAAAAAGCTCAACAAAATGTCAGAAACCTGGGCTCGTCTGAAGCGAAGCAGAGAGGAACAGAACCTGAAGGATAAGGAAGATAGAATAGGCCAATTAACAGACGAATGGGGAACAGGTTATCAATCGGATGAAACAAAAGCTGAACTCTGCCAACTGATTGAGGAAAAATCGAAGATCTTAATGGAAAGGGAAGAACTCTGGCGCCTGAAGAGCCGAGCCATCTGGCTTAAAGCAGGGGACAACAATACAAATTTTTTTCATAATATTGCCAATGGCAGAAAGGCCGCTAACACTATATGGCAGCTTCCAATGGAGCCTGATGGTTGGGCAACCACTCATCAACAGCTGGCTAGATTGGGGATCACTCATTTCAAGGGACTCTATACGGCCCCAAATTCTGTAAACCTTCCAGAGATTATCAGACTTGCTGGTAAGTTTCCAAGGTTCGTGGCACAGGAGGACATTGAGGATCTCTGCCAACCAGTCAGTGAACAAGAGCTTGAAAGCACGCTTAAGTGGTTCAAAAAGGACAAGAGCCCGGGACCAGACGGATGGCCTGTGGAATTCTACCTGGCCTTCTATGAGATGATGAAGGAGGACCTATTGGCGGTGGTGGAGGAGAGCAGGATCACGGGTCACATTCACCCACCCATGAACCAGACCTTTATAGCCTTGATCCCCAAATCTGACGAGCCCACATCCTTCAATGACTTTCGGCCCATATCCCTCTGCAACTGTCTCTATAAAATCATAGCCAAAATCATTGCCAACCGTATAAAGCCAATCCTATCCTCGCATATCTCGGCAGAGCAATTTGCCTTCCTCAGGAACCGACATATTCAAGAGGCTATTGGCACTGCCCAAGAAGCTTTACACTCTATCAAGCTAAAGAACCTGAAAGGCATCTCCCTAAAAATTGACCTTGCCAAGGCATTTGACAAAGTAAATTGGTTATATTTGAAGATGATACTTACTCATCTAGGTTTCCCTCATATTCTCATCAATTGGATCATGGGCTGTGTTACTTCGGTATCATTTGCTATACTCATCAATGGTGCGGCTTCGGAACGATTTCATATCTCCAGGGGGATAAGGCAAGGCTGCCCTCTATCCCCATTACTTTTTCTCATTGTTATGGAAGGATTGAGCAGGCTTATAGCTGAAGCTAGAAGGACGGGAGACATAAGTGGTCTCAAAATTACGGAGCAGTTTGTCCTAACCCACCTATTGTTTGTGGATGATATATTAATCTTCCTGAATGGCAGTATCAGGGACACCGTCGCCCTTAATGACATTCTACTCCTCTTTTGTAAAGCCACGGGCATGGAAATAAACGAGCAGAAATCCACCAGGTCCATGATGCATTGCTCACAGCAGGAAGCTCTACTAGCTGGACAGTTTTTCCCTTTCATAGAATGCCAGTTGATGGATGGAATCAAATATCTGGGATTTAGACTGAAGCCGGATGGGTATAAAATTACTCACTGGTATTGGCTTATAAACAAAATTGAAAGGAGGATAACAGGTTGGCAGCATCGGCTATTGTCTAAAGCAGGCAGACTCCTACTGATCAAGACAGTCCTGGAGGCCACCCCTGTTTATTGGATGTCTCTGACATGGATCCCTAAAGGCATTTTGAACAGGATTCAACAAATCTGCTCCCGTTTTCTCTGGAATGGAAACAAAAAAGGAAGGATTTTTGCTTGGACCAGATGGACCACAATTGCACTGCCAAAGAAATGGGGTGGATGGGGTATCAAGTCCCTACAGGAATTTGCACTTGCTCTCACGGCCAAACAGGGCTGGGCCCTCACCAAGATGGACAGTCTATGGGCTAAGATTATTCATCACAAATACATATGGCCATCCTGCTTCACGGAATGGCTTCGCAGACCTTCTTGGAATCAACAAGGTATTTCAGCGATCTGGCGTGCCACTCTCAAGGCGATGCCCCTTATTAGAGATAATCTACTCTGGAGGGTGGGTAATGGGGCTCAGATTCGTATTGGACTTGACCCTTGGCCTGGTTCGGGGAATGCTCACATACTGCCCAGAGATCTGATCCATCACCTCAATCACAGGGGCATCAAATATTTAGCACAGATCGGCGATCGGGAGCGCTCCACTATATTTTCACAAGCTTGGATTAATGTTGGGCTCGGACAGTTCCCGGAGGCTTGGACAGAACAGTGGAATGGATACATACGAGCTCTTATTGAAACTCATATCAAACTTCGGGAGGATGAAGATCAGCTTATATGGGCCCCTGCTAAATCTGGGACATACTCACCCAATCTGGGTTATATCAGGCTTATGGAAGACAGAAAACCTGCAAACCTGCTAGGCTGGTGGAAAGTTGTGTGGAAGCTCCAAGTGCAGCCCAGAAACAGGCTTCTCCTGTGGAACATAATCGCAAATAAATTACCTACAGGGGATGCCCTCAAGAAGCGGGCCATAGCAGGACCATCTTGGTGCGTACTTTGCCAAAGAAATGAAGAATCGTCGATCCACCTGTTCCTCCACTGCGAGACAACAAAAGAAATCTGGCAACAGGTCACACAGGCACTGAATATCAGAAAGAATTGGCAGGGCGAGGACATACCGACTGCCTGGACAAATTGGTGGGAAGCGGTTGCCACAGAAAAGGCCTTAAATCTCCCAGCAGTGATATCGAGTTTCATTTGGCGGAGCAGGAACGCTTACATTTTTGAGAACTGTAGAATCAACAAACAGTTACTCTCGGCATCCATTTGTGCTGCCTACAATGAAATACCTTTTGAGAGCAAACCTACCCGACCTAGAATTATTCAGCCTGAAAACATAAATAAGGATATGCCTTGGGCATATTTTGACGGGGCAGCGCCGCCACAAGGATGTGGTGGGGGGATTGTTTTTTTCCTATCGGATACTCATTTTTTTCACCTAAGACTGGGTCTGGGTTCGGGCTCAAATAATTTTGCGGAACTTATCACTTTGAGACACCTTCTTTATTTTGCCCATACTAAACATTGCAGACAAATTCAAATTTTTGGGGACTCAAAGATTGTGATTGATTGGACAAACAATAAAACTATCTGTCATGCATATTCTTTGAAACATATCTTGGAAGAAATTGTTTTTCTAAAAACACATTTTGACCAGATCACTGTTTCTCATATCTACAGGGAAAGAAATGCGATTGCTGACCAGCTTTCGAAAGAGGCGGCGGATCGGCCTCTAGGAGACTGGCTGATCGAAGAACACACACCAGCTGGGATCCACAGGTTCTATCATCGTCCCTACATCGACGGCCTGCTGATGGGGGGTCCTCCCCCTTATTAGTTTTTTTGCAACTGCTACTTGGGAGCTTCTTTTTGTATAGCAGCAACTAGTTAATCGGGTATATATTTTGTATGGACATATGGATGTACATATTCCTGTATGGCCTTGGGCTTTATATTTTGAGAATTTTGGGGTTTCTGTATCTTCTGGTGACTTACAGCTTCATGTATTCACCTGGTCACTCTCTGGATATTTATATCTTGCTTACTTCTTTGTAACGTGGCTCTGGCCACTCTACAGCATATGCCTCGGCATCTACAACATGTAATATCTATTAACAACTTTTTAATAGAAATTACGAACTCTATTTTCCCCGGAAAAAAAAAAAAAAAAAAAAAACTGATGAAGTGTTTTAGAGCAAGCCATTTAGAGTAATGAAGAGTCTACCATCTTTAACGAAGGGTTGTACAATAAATTCATGGGGACTCATGAGTCTAGAACAATACTTCTAAGGGTAAGAATTCAGCGTCAATAAAGGACAAACAGAGATTCTGAGATCCTACCAATGTATCATCAATTGTTGTAGCCGCTACAACAACCCAAAAATTTCGACTCTTTCAAAATTTTGGAGACCCCCCTTACTGAACTCTCCATCATCCTTTGCCTATGGTCTCTTAAGGTTATGATTCTTCTTAACCTATATAGGGTTTTTTCCCTCATACTTAGAAAACCTAGGGTTAGCAACCTAAAACTTTGGAAATTCAATTTTTCCTCACATAGTCGCAAGTATCAACCATAGTTTCTAATGATGGTTTCACTAATTATTAAAATCGCAACTTGTGACTGTTGCCTCTGGTCGCTAGTTGCATCCATAATTTGTAGAGGCTATTGTACTGAGCGTAAGAGTTGTGATTTGCGACCTTATTCAAACACTCTTTCTCCATGTCGCAAGGTCACATCCTTAACGCTTGGCCAAGTCTTACTATGATTAGGATTGTGATTTTTGACCCCCTTAGAGGTCAGTAATCGCATGTGATAGAAATACCTTGTAACTCTCAATTCTGACCCCTCTCCTGGATGTAATTTTTTTTATCTGCAACCCCACTCGTTTTATCGCACGCAACCAAATAATCACGCATATTCAACTTGCAACCCCCTGTAGGTCACAAATCGCATTCACACTCCAAGTTGGCTCTTCACTGATATTTCCCTAGGAAACTTGCGACATACACACTAGGATTGTCATACATGATAGAAGCATCGCGCAGGTCAAGAATGCAACCCACCTCCACACTTGCTACCTCTTTATAAAACTTCGATTCCCCTCATAATCTTCACTTGTGTTTCTCTACACTTGTATAAGCGACTCCTCTCCAGTGACTAGAAGCTACGCATGACATCTCCCAACAAGTAAGTAACACATACCGAAGATAACAATCATTACTCTTTGTTGCATATCGACAAGTGTTTACACCCTGTTGTCCTTTGAGATAACCTAAGGTCAATTAGTTATGCCAAAGAATCTATAATGTTTTGTTGTTTTAAATGATTAGATGACCAGTGAACTGTTTATAAACAAGTGCTTTAAACTTAGATAGATTCTTAATAAAATAAAAGGTTGTTCTTTACATGCACATGGTTATTTTTATTTTAGTGGAATGAGTAAGTAGAATATGGAGAAGTATATTTGATTTACTATTCAGACTGAGTATTTAACCATATATAAGTAGAAATTAAGAAAATCGTGTTTTCTTAATCAACAAGATATAAACAGACTATCACATAGATCTAGTGCAATTTATACTCAAAGAGGAATTTACAGTAACAAATAGTTTTGTAAATTTATCTCTTATTTGAATTACAACTTCACAGAGGATCTAAAATGAAAATGAAATTCAATTAAATTTTAAATCAGATAACTGCAAAAGACATGATTTATATGAAGAAGACATAATGAATAAAAAAGATGAAATACAACTCACTGAGAGACAGACCATATGAGGCAAATCAAGAATCTTTTATTATCTCAAAAATGCTCCAGCTTAGTACAAAACTGCTTGATAACTTGTTCAAGGGTTCAACCCTGAATACTGCGACAGAATGAAGTATTTAAACAAAATTTACAAAAATATTACAATTAGTTCCTGAGTGGCACGAAATTCTGTTATTAACTTAGAACTAACAGAAAATAAATAATGCGATCAAAAGGAATGCATCTGTTGAAGTGATATGAACATTTGGCCCTGCTTTGGAGGAGAAAAGTTGTTGAGTGGTCACTATTCAGGTGTTGCGTTGGTCAAGCTAACCTGTCTTTTTAATCTTGGAATTCACACAACATTTCCCACCGCTCTTCTTCTAGAATAGTAATCTTTGTCACCTTGTAGTAGATCTCATCTACCTCAGTATACCAAGCAAAAGTGGGTTTTACTACAAAAATGTGTTTTATCTCGTGTTGGATAAAACTTATATTGCTGATAGGTTCGTAAAAAGCTCTCCCTGTCATAGAACCTTTGATGTTGGAAGACTTAGTTGTATCCTTGGAAATGTCCTGAAGTTTCTTCATGTAGTCTTCCCTAGTCATTAATTTGTCATTGATTACAAATAAGGAAGGCAGACCTTTCTTGTTCAATGCATCTATTCTAGTGAAAAAACTATTAACTGCTACCTCCAGAGTGTGACACTTCTCTGTTAGCTGTACAACCAAGTTCTTCTTTGTTAGATATTTCTTTACTTCTAGGATGGTTTCTGTTCTGTCATCTACTCCCAGATCATCCAACTCATATCTTTTTTTGGAATTGAGGAATTTTATTATGTTGTTGGCTGTAGCAAGAATTTCTACCAATTGAGCATTGATAGTGGAAATAGTTTGCTTAACTTTCTCCATCTATTCCTTCTGCTCGAAACTAATCTGTATACATGGCCAGATTGCATCTATTTCTTCAATGATATTGTTCCAGATGATTTCTTTAACATGGGTCAACGTGTAGCCAATAGAAGACTTAGCTACTAACTTCTTCCATGCCTCTATCTGATTTTGAGCTCTCTGTAGCTATGCTGCATGAAAATTTTCAATCTTTCTTTGATGATCTTGTAGAAGTTTGACTTGATCCTGCAACTTTTTTATCTCTTCAGTCTGGAGAGAGATGTTTTGTATTGCATTTTCCAACTGATCTGCAACATCTCCTCTACTTGTTGTAGAAGATATGGTTGTAGGAATGGTTGTGATAGGGAGTGCTTCCAAAGGGACAACAGCCATTTTGGCAGTTTTCTCCTTTTCTTTAATCAACTTTTCCATTTCTGTCTCCATTTTCTTCAACTGTGAACTCTGCTCCATGATGAGCTTCATCATATCTGCCTTTTGTGTCTTTGTTTCTTCAATATCCTTGGCCAGAGGATCTTCTATAGCTGGAAATTTTAACTGCTTCCTTAATGCTGCTATGTCTAAATTCTTTTTCTTTATAATATCTTCTGCAAAATTGATGTTTGAAGGGTCATAACCCACCTTGATCACTAAGTCCTCCATATTTTTGATCTTGGTGTCTTTGGCAAGTGCAGAGACCTTCTCCATCTTCAGTTGTGATTGGAAATTTGCTAATGTAACTTGTAGTTTAGACAAACTCATAGCAATGTTGCTGGCAGTGGAAAAGATCATTTCTCTAGTATGCTTGTGCATCTCCATTTGGCCAATGGGATGTATATCTTTTACATCAAAATCAAATGTTGTCTTCTTGTAGTCTGATGTTGCTTTGGGTTGGGGAACCTGTGCCTGGAGGAATTTCATTTGCATTTTACCTTGTTTTGAATCAAAGGCTAACAACAGCCTGCTTTGAGAACCTGAAGTCTGCTTCTAGAACTGATTATAGGTATTAATATTCAAGGCTTCATTCCTTACTTTTATCTCCTTGAAAATTGTCCATTATACTTTTCTTTGTCTCCCCTCTAGTAGATGTGTTGGACTACATAATTTGTTGTTGCTCTTGTGAAGCCGTGGAGGTAGTGGGAGACAATGTGGTCTGATCACCCACTAATGAGGAAACAAGTGTCTCACTAGTGGTGATAATGTTATCTTGCTCTGAATCTTTGTTGAGGCTTAGTTTGGAACTAAGCTTGGCCTTCTTTCTATACATAATCTTGAATCCTTCACTGAAAATGTCAATCCCTGAAGGGGACTCTTCTTCTCTGGTTCTCTTAGATGTTTTCTCCTGCATGGTAGGAGTCTATACTGTAGAGGATGATACCAGCTTCTCTTCTGCTTCTTGTAGGGTATTCTCAACCCATTCCAGTTGGTTTTGGTACTTCTCTATCTCTGGTCTAGCTGTGTGAAAATAAGTAGTAGATTTGGTTTCTACTCTTAATTTAGGAATGATCCCTAATGGATCATATGACCAGGTGAAGCTAAGGTTGAACTGCATTACCTTTAATATCTTATCTGCTTCTTCCCCTACTGCCCTATTGTTGCAAATGGAAGGCCCAATCTGTGTTGTAATTTTGAACTGGGACTTCTTCTTGGCAGCTACAAAGTGGATTTCATCCATATTGAGCATCTCCCTTATGTACTCTGGTGAAAAAATCCTCATTGGGAGGAATTTAGGCAGCTTATAAGGTGCAAGCTAACACCCAATATTCTCAATTCTGTATGGTTTTGGTAAAGGTACCAATCCCCTGTCTGAACTTGGTCTGATGGCTGCAACACCTTTCTAATTTCCTCACTAATCCTTGGTTCTATTCTGCTACTTAGGAGACTGATTGTAGGATGCACAAACATCTCTATGACATGTTTATATGTGTATTCCTTATGTTCCTTCATCACCAGAGTAGTCCAAAAGATGATTAACTATTGGTTTCCTTTTTTATCCAGCTTTTGTAAAGCAAGGTTGATGTTGTCTCCCTAAAAGTATAAGAACATATAAACTAACATAGAGGCATACTTGAATACCTCCTTAGTTGGGAATTTGATAAGCTGCTGATGAATTGAATCTGCAAGAAATTGGCTAAAGTTAAACATGATGGAGGGCTTAGAATCAGCAGAGAAAATGGACAGAAATCCTATGATGGCCTCATCTACCCACTAATCTGAGTAGTAGCCAAGGAGGTAAGAGATAACTGTGATAATCTGCTTGGCTCTCTCAGGGAAAATGGAGGAGGGATAGGGAGGATTTTTATTTGGTGATGAGGCATCTTCTATCAAGAAAATTTCCAAGGTTTTGGCCCTTTTAACAAAGTCTAATTTCTGGTACAGTTCAACAAGTGCTTCATAGGAAAAGGAGGTGACATTCTCTATTGTGGGGGCTTGAATCATCTGGTCTATGGCTTGAGGAGTAATAGTAAACATAATTTCTCCAGTGGGGGTAATGATGGTCCTTTGACTTGGAAAATAAGATGCATGACACTTCCTAACAATTTCTGGGGTGTTGTGGGTACGAGGAAAAATATTGTGGGTAAATTGGACTCCCACAACTGAATGTCATCGGATTTTTCAATGTATTTGTATTCGAGCCAGAAATACATCTCAAAAAGGTCAAATTCACAGAGAGTTTCATGGATTTTAAGGTCTTTGTCAGCCAAAGGGATGTGGTGAAAATCAATGGGAGGATAGATTAGAGGATTGATAGGTTCTTTTGGTCCTTTGTACTTTGGAGGCATCTTTGGATAAAGCTAAGGATAGGAGTGAAAACTAGATTGGAGGCTTCAATACACAGAGAGGAGTTAGGTTTTGGGGGCAAAAACAGAGGTAATAGGTTGAAAACAAGTGAGCAGACAATGTCACTGGTAGGTGAAAACGTCGGAGTTTAGCCCAACAAACCTATAACAAAGCAATACAGTGACAATGCATGAATTCAGTAACTTGTTAACAAGTGAAAGGGAGGTTTATATAATAGTGTGGATTTTTCGTTGAAGGTGGCACAGGTCCATTGGATTAACAGCTAAACCATTTACTGCTTAATCATTTAATTGTGGAGGAAGCGAATGTAATTGGCAGAATTCACGGGCGAATGACATGGCAAAATATGAGTGGTGGGAACGCAGTGGGAAGAAGAGTGGTATCAGGAGTGAGGGAAACTTCTTTTCGGGGGGGGACAGCGGTTAGCGGTTTCGCCCAAGGGGGGTCTGAAAAGCTATGGTGTTGACACGTAGGGGTGGGCGTGGTTTTGTATACCGCCCATTTCGGACCACCCACCCAACGGTAAAGTTCGAATGGTGAGGGGGGGTGAAATACAACATGGTATGTCATATCTTGGGATATGGGCGGAGATGGAGTGAGAGGTGGCAGAAAGTTATTGTGATGTGACAGGACACCTGGTGGGGCCGGTGGGGTCGGCAGCAGTTAATTTACTGCATAGTGGGGAATATTTGCAATATATGAGGGGGATAATAAACTTACGAATAGGTGATTAATACACCAATGTATGAGGGAAGGGGGAACTTTGGGGTTTTTTAAAACTTAGTGATAGGGAATTATTATACCAAAATTAATTGATATATAACTCTTTAGAGTAAAACATTTGCTCCTTTGCCTTTTTCTTCTGCACATGAAAACAATACTTGACTTTTTCCAATGTGGTACATTTTGACTAGCAGCCTGTGCATTTATAAAAATATGAAATGAAGCCATTCTTTTCGTTTTGCTTTCCTAACATTTTATTTCTCTTTTGCCTTCTTTGTTTAGGGAAACTAACACCTAACATTTTATTGATATGGATGCCTATAAAACATTAAATTGGCCTAGCATTTTAACTTTTCTTTTTTTTGCATCCATATCGTAACTTAACATTTTAAATTTTTTTTTGGCTAATATACTAACTTATCAAAACCAAATAATGTTACAACATCGGATCCAGCTGGGGACTGCTTCCCCCTGTGGGATACAAAGAACAAGAAGGTCCAAGTGCCTTCTCCTCGGGCTATGGAATCTTTGCTAAAACAAATACTCTCTTGCAAATTTTTCAAAAATAAAATAAACTCTTTTGATATTTATAGATGATGAATGAATGGATGAAAAATTAATACTGAATGTAATGTTTCGAGTATTCCACATTGACTGGCAATGAGGAATACTCTCCTTCCATATTCTGTAGGATGAATGTATTGTTTCCTTTGACTTCTGCAATGCTAAAAGGACCAAACCAGAGGTTGTCAAAATTTGCATGCTTGCCTTTATCTTCTCTCCTTGTATCCCATCTAAGCACTAGGTCACCTTTCTTGAAATTTCTTTCTCTAGCCTTTCTGTCAAACAACTCTTTCATCTTATTTTGGTATTTCCTTAGCTTGTACTGAATTTCATCCCTGTCTTCATTCAACTCAATAATTTGATTAATCCTTCTTGATAAATCATCTTTTTCTTCATAGGATTCTTGAAGGAATCTCATAACATGTAAAGCTAAATGAGTAGGAAAAATTGCTTCCTTGCCATAAACTAATTAAAAGGGAGACTTGCATGTTGATCTCTTAGGAGAAACTCTGTTTTCCCAAATTATATGGATTAGATGGCTATCCAAACTCTTTTTATGGTCTTCAAGAGTCTTCTTAATGACCTTAACTAAGCTCTTGTTGGAAGACTCTGCTAGCCCATTACCCTGTGGATAGTATGGTGTAGAATGGTGTAATAGGATTGAATACTTTTGACATAACTCAATCATTTTAACACTGTTGAAAGTTGTTGCATTATCTATAACAATCTGTTGAGGACATCCAAATATTGATAGGATGTTTTCTTCAAGAAATTTAATCACAACAGTATCAGTTTCATTTTTAACAGGTATGGATTCTACCCACTTGGTAAAATAGTCTGTAGCAATTAAAATCCATTTGTGTTGATTACTTGATTGTGGATGAATTTCCCCTATAAAGTCCAACCCCCATTGTAGAAAAGGAGCATGAACCAATACTAGAACCAAAGGAAGTGCTGACAGTTTCTGTTTTCCTACAAATAATTGGCATGGTGTGCAACTTCTTACTCTTGCTCCAACTTCTTTAAAAAGTGTGGGCCAATAGAAACCTGCTTTTAAAATTTTGTAGGTTGTTGCTCTCTAGGCATAGTGTCCACCACAAAACCCTGCATGAAACTGATCTATAATTCCCTCTGTTTCATTTTCAATTAAACAAAGAAGAAGGATATTAAGAGGGTATTTCCAGTATAGATTAGCATTGATAATGAAGTATTTTACTGCTTTAAGCTTCAGGGCTTTGCACTGCTTCAAGTTAAGATCAGTTGGACATTGAAAATCCCTAAGAAACTGCACAATATCAGAGTACCAATCAGAGAGTAGATATTTTTTATCTATGTGAACAAGAATGGCTTGATCTGAAGAAAGAGGTTCTTATGGATTCTCCCCTTCTATAAGAGGAGGAGGTTCTTGTGGATTCTCCTCAGATATTAAGGAAGGTTCTTGTGGATTCTCCCCTGATATTAAGGAAGGTTCTTGTGGATTCTCCCCTGATGAAATTTCAGAAACCATATTTATCCCCAATACTTTGCAGTTGGATTCAGCTAACAATTTGGCCAGGCCTTGGCCTTTTACTAGCTTTGTGGTCTTAATTTCAAGGTCAAATTCAAGGATTTTAGCAATCCATCTCCCTCTTCTTCCATCAGTATCAGGCTGGGTCAAAACAACTTTAACATCACGATTAGAGAAATAAGCTGTAATGTGTGAATGCAAGACATAGGTTTTAAAGGATTTGAGGGCTTGAATTAAGGCATAAGTTTTTTTTTCAATAATATCATACCTAAGTTCAGCATCCCTCATAACTTTGGAAAAAAGGGCTATAGGCTGGTCATCACCATTTGTGTTCTTCTATAAAAGTACAACAGCTAAGGTTGTCTCGGATGCAAAATAAAATATGATAAAAGGTGAAGAATAATCAAGGCTAGCTAATGTAGGGGCCTCAAATATAGCCTTTTTGATCTGATCAAAAGCATATCTAGCAAAAACTGTCCATTTCACTTCATTGTTTTTCTTTAGCATATCAATTATATCCTTAACTATCTCTGCATAATTAGGGATGAACCTTCTAAGAAAATTAATCTTTCCAAGGAAGGTTTGTATCTCTTTCTTATTCTTTGGTAGAGATAAGGTCTGAATAGCTGAAACTCTCTTTGGGTCAATTATAACTCCCTCCTTGGAGATTATATACCCTAGTAATTTCCCTTCCTTTACAACAAAGAAAGATTTCTTCGGATTGATGGATATGCCAAATTTCCTGCACCTATCAAAATCCTTTCTCAAGTGTTTTAAATGATTTTCATCAGACTTAGAGAAAAAAGTTAAATCATCTAAATAAATGATAGTAAATTCATATGTTTTACCTGCAAATGCTAGATCCATGGCTCTCTGGAAAGTAGCTCCAGAATTGGTTAACCCAATTGGCATTCTAGCATACATAAATGTACCCCAAGGTGTGGTGAAAGCAGTTTTGTCTTGGTCAGCTTGACTTACCATGATCTGGTTGTAACCAGAAAATTCATCTAGCATAAAGATCCTATTTGCACCTAAAACTTTCTGAAGTAGATAATCCATTTTGGGCAATGGATAGTTATTCTTTAAACATGATTTGTTCAGATTTCGGAAGTCTACACATAGCCTAATATCACCATTTTTCTTTCTAACGGGAACTAGGTTGGCTACCCAATTAGAATACCTTAAAGGTACTATGATATGAGCGTCAAGTAGCTTTTTAAGTTCTTTCTCAATGGTTGGAAGTAGTATGGGATTGATTCTTCTTAGTTTTTGTTGAAAGGGTTTTGCCTCTGGTTTCAAAGCAATTTTATGCTCAATCAAAGATGTATCATAAGTTTTTAACTCATTATAAGACTAGGCAAAAACATCTTTGTAATTTTTAAGGAGATTCAAGTATTTGATTTTTACATCCAAAGGCAAGGTTGATGACAATTTAATATTTCTCACATCATCCAAAGTCCCAATATTGCATTCTTCGATTTCTTCTTCAGGTGAGTTAAACAAGGGGTTTTTAGAGACATCATTATTATCAAATAGTTTTTCCAATGGAACTAATCCTTTAGGAATAAAATTATTAGATAATTGGATGATATCATGATCAAGAATTTTAGGACTGAATGAAGTTTCTGGATTTAGATGATTTGATTCTTGAACATCATTTTGATCTTCTTCAATTTTCATATTTGAGAATTCATCAATGACTTAAAGGAAAGATTTTAATTGTTCGTCATCTTCAAAAATCTGCTAGTGTTTAAGGTTATTAGGAATTGATGGTCTATACTTGACTTGAATTTGGTATTCTAAAAGCACTGGCTCATGGATTTTAAAAGAGCTTTCCAAGACAGCTAGTGAGTCAGCATGCATATTTTCATCTCTAGGAATAGTAGTTATGTTAAATCCTTGGAAGAAATTTTCAATTGTGTCCCAAGCTTCATTTCTATAGGACCTAAGCCTTGGGTGTTTCGTTTGACACAAATTTCTAACATGGTTCACTATAAGCTCATAATCGGAAAAGACACTCAAGTTTTGAACCTTTAAACTCCTGGTTCACTATAAGCTCATAATCATAAAAGGCACTCAAGTTTTGAACCTTTAAACTCCTAGCTTGCTCAAGACCAAGAAGAAAAGCCTCATACTCATCGACATTATTAGTGACCTCAAATTCAAGTTTACATGACTGAGTTATGTTTTCTTTATTTGGTGAAATTAAAACAATTACTGCTCCTACTCCTTTTGAGCGAGTGTCATCAAAATAAAGTTTTCAGATATCTGATTCTACAACTTTAGGTTCGGAAACTATATTTTCAATGGCAAGTTGAGTGTTTGATGAATTCTTTGAAGATAAATGAAAGAATCCAAAATCCTAATCTACTGCATAGATAAGGTGGTTTTTTGCTTGATCAGACCTACAAACAGTATGAAGGAATCTAACTTCCCTATATAACCTTAAATTTTCACCTCCATAGACTAGAATAGTAGCAAAAGACATGTCCATCTGAAGTGATCCTCCAAGTTTAGCACAACATGATCTAGATAGAAGCATGCCAAACTTGGTAGGAATATCAGTGACAACTATGTCTAAAATTATACTCTTGACAGGTATTTGAGCTAAGGTCACAACTAGGTCTTTGATAATCTTAGGCATGGTACATTCTTTGAATCAAATGTATAAATATCATGATAAGAATGAGTAACTTGTAGCTGAAGCTGGTCCATAATTACCTTTGGCATAAGGTTATGAGAAGCTCCAGAATACACCATGCAGTATATACAAAAGAAATTCATGAGCTTTTAAAGTTACATAAAATGGTGGAACAATTTCATCAATCATATCATAACCTGGGCCAAACACTACTGAGGGATTTTCATCTTGGAAACTTATAACATCTCCCTCGTCTACACTAGAGGACTGTATCCATTTAGACACTTGATTTTTATAAACAGGTTTTTTGAAAAGTTTAGCTAAAGGTATAGGAATCTTCACCCTTTCCAATTCCTTTTCAATATTAAAAGCTGTCAAAATGGTCTTGTCAGATGAAAAGGTTTCAGTGGATGACTTTGTAGTCTGAGGTGTTGGAGTTTGTGTTTGAATGGATTTTATTGCAGGTTCAATTATAGTGGTAGATTTTTAAGGTCTATCAGGACCTGATCTTGGTCTTAGATCATACCTCTTATTCAATTCTGCAATCAAAAATTCAGAGAATCCTAGGTATTTTGAAAGTTGAGAATCTCCTTGTTCTTGTTCAAAACACTAAGGTGAAGATGAAGGAACTATTTCCATTTGTATTGTTGAAGAATCAATATTATTGATATCTTTAGTAATTAAAGGGCATATATCCTGTGGATGTTGATCATCCATCAACAAAGGTGGTTGAATGTTTTGATCAAAACCTGGTCTCTGAATAATTTTCATTTGAGGAGTTCTTCATAATTGAGTTTGAGCTTGAGGTCTAACAACAATTTGTTGAGCATTTCAAGGTTGTGTTTCAATTTTAGAAATCCTATTAGAAAGGTTTCTACGTAAATATGTAATTTCATCAATCTTCTGATCTTCAAGTTTATATTTGGAAGAAGATGAGTCATCAACCCTAGCTTTTAGCTTTCTTTCTTCTTTTTCTGCTTTAGCTTTAAGTTTGATAGAAGCTAACCTATTAGATTCTACCTCTATAGAATTTTATGCATGTCTTCTAATGTATTAGAAACCCTTTCCCTTAGCATGACTGCAAAGTCATCTTCAAATGCTTTGGAAAATTTGACCTTTGCAGCTGCTACTGGTGGTTTACAATTAGAAGGCATTTTATGATAGTGATTATTAAATCTTTTGATGAATTCAGCAACTGGTTCACTAGGGTTTCTCTTCAATTCTTCAAATTAAGTGAGAAAGTAAACAAGATCTTTCTTTACCCCCCATCGGTTTTTGAAGATAGTTATGAGCCCATTCCATGTTTTAATAGAGTCAGCTCTAAGTTGTCTAAACCAGATCCTAACATTTCTTTCTAAATATTATACAAATTGTTGGGTGTGGAGCCTGATTATCTTTTGTATTCAAAGGTATCGCCGCATTGGACCCCAGTTTTCCGCCCGTAAAATATTCGCTGTAGGGGGGGTCCAGGGGGGGCGGCTATGACCTTTGGGGAGCCCCCCCCCTGCGGGGGTTTTCGGGGGCAACACCCCCGAAGCTAAGAATAGATGTAAAATTGCCTTGTAAAAGTACAGTAATTTCTAGTCAATCTAGGTCGTTCATTAAGCGGAGATCTGACGGTAGAAGTTATGTTTAGTTTAGGGCTTTTTACCCTAGAAGGCAACCTCTCACTATGTATGAGGGAATTGTATTGCATCTATGTAGTTATGTATTCTGAGTGAGAAATAGAGAGGAGATTGAGAGCAAAGAGAGTGTTACAGCGGATCTGTTGTAGGTTGTATCTCTTCATTTTGCTGGATAATAGAAAGGAAGGACTGGTTGTTCGAGGTGGACGTAGCCCAAACTGGGTGAACCACGTATATCTGTGTCTCTCTGGTTTTATGTGTTTTCTGTGTTTATATTTATGAAATATTCTATGTGTTCCATTGCTCTGTAATATATAATTTTCTAACACAAATAATCTTATATAAACATCTTCCTGCTCTATGTTCATATTGTCAGCAAAATCTAGGAAAGATAATACATGATCCTGTGTTGAGGGACCTATTTCTCCATTAAATCTTGGTAGATGTTTTAGATATCCATCAGGAAAATTTCCCAAGTTTGCAAAGAGAACTAGAGCAACATACCTTGCTTGCACAATAGGTCGAAAGGCCATAACAATAGGAGGAGTACGGGGTGACTAAGTGGATGATGATGAGGAAGAGGAGGATGATGAAGATGAAGATGAAGGAGATGAAGATGAATCGATAGGGGTATTAGTATGTGGAGGAGAGAAAGAGGGAGGAGACCTCTTTGAGGATTTCAAAGGGGTTTTAATAACCAACTTCTGAAATCCTGGTGGAAAGTCTTCCTTATTATCAAACAAAGGATTTGAATAGACAGAAAATGTCTCTTCAAGATTAGTAGAGGTTGATGGAATAGAATAAGGAGTTGGAGTAATGAAATCTTGAGGCTTGAATTCAGGTAAATGTAAACCCAATTCTTCCTCAGATGAAGGTGATTTGATAAGAATGGATGGGACTTGATATGACTTAAGCGACTGTTTTAAAAAGGCTGATGGAAGATCTACTCCTCTAGAATGGAGCTAAGAAACCCTAGGAGGTAGTTCAGTCCAATCAGGATGGGATGGTTCAGATGAAAAAGGATCTACAAATGAGATGTCTTCAGGGTGTAAGGTTTAAGAAGAAGAAGGGTTTCTATGTCTTCTCCTTGAAGATACTTCCCTAATAAGTCTTTATGGGTTTGGTAGAGGGTTAACAATCTCATAATCATAATGTGATCTAGTATTCTTAAAAGGAGCCAGCTTGAACCAGTGGAAAATTTAGCTTTCAATCCTTCGCTCCCTGGCAACGGCGCCAACCTGATGTTGTCCTTTGAGATAACCTAAGGTAAATTAGTTATGCCAAAGCATCTATAATGTTTTTTTGTTTTAAATGATTGGATAACCAGTGAACTGTTTATAAACATGTGCTTTAAACTTAGATGGATTCTTACTAAAATAAAAGGTTGTTCTTTACATCCACCTGGTTATTTTGATTTTAGTGGAACGAATAAGTAGAATATGGAGAAGTATATTTGATTTAATATTCAGACTGAGTAATTAACCATATATAAGCAGAAAATAAGAAAACAGTGTTTTCTTAATCAACAAAATATAAACAGACTATCACAGAGATCTAGTGCAATTTATACTCAAAGAGGAATTTACAGTAACAAATAGTTTTGTAAATTTATCTCTTATTTAAATTACAATTTCACTGAGGATCTAAAATGAAACTAAAATTCAATTAAATTTTAAATCGGATAACTACAAAAGACATGATTTATATGAAGAATACATAATGAATAAATAAGATGAAATACAACTCACTGAGAGACATACCATATGAGGCAAATCCAGAATATTTTGTTATCTCAAAAATGCTCAAGCTTAGTACAAATCTGCTTAATAACTTGTTCAAGGGTTCAACCTTGAATACTTCGACAGAATGAAGTATTTAAACAAAATTTACAAAAATATTACAATTAATGCCTGAGTGACACATAATTCTATTATTAACTTAGAACTAATAGAAAAGAAATAATGCGATCAGAGGGAATGCATTTGTTGAAGTGATCTGAACATCTGGCCCTGCTTTGGAGGAGAACAGTTGCTAAGTGGCCACTATTTGGGTGTTGCGCTGGTGAAGCTGACATGTCTTTTTAATCCTATAATTTAAACAACTTTTCCCACCGCTCTTCTTCTAGAATAGTAATCTTTGTCACCTTGCGGTAGATCTCATCTACCTCAGTATACCAAGAAAAAGTGGGTTTTACTACAAAAATGTGTTTTATCTCGTGTTGGATAAAACTTATGTTGCTGATAGCTTCGTAAAACGCTCTCCCTGTCATAGAACCTTTGATGTTGGAAGACTTAGTTGTATCCTTGGCAATGTCCTGAAGCTTCTTCATGTAGTCTTCCCTGGTCATTAATTTTTCATTGATTACAAATAAGGAAGGCAAACCTTTCTTGTTCAATGCATCTATTCTAGTGAAAAACATGTTAACTGCTACCTCCAAAGTGTGACACTTCTCTGTCAATTGTACAACCAAGTTATTCTTTGTTAGAACTTTCTTTACTTCCAGGATGGTTTCTGTTCTGTCATCTACTCCCAAATCATCCAGCTCATATCTATTTTTGGAATTGAGGAACTTTATTATGTTGTTGGATGTAGCAGACATTTCTCCCAATTGAGCATTGATAGTGGAAATAGTTTGCTTAGATTTCTCCATCAATTCCTTCTGCTCGAAAATAATATGTATACATGGCCATATTTCATCTATTTCTTCAATGATATTGTTCCATGTGATTTCTTTAACATGGGCCAGTGTGTAGCCAATAGAAGACTCAGCTGCTAACTTCTTCCATGCCTCTATCTAATTTTGAGCTCTCTATAGCTCTGCTGCATGAAAAGTTTCAGTCTTCGTTTGATGATCCTGTAGAAGTTTGACTTGATCTTGCAACTTTTTGATCTCTTCAGTCTGGAGAGACATGTTTTGTATTGCATTTGCCAACTGATATACAACATATCCTGTACTTGTTGTAGAAGATATGGTTGTAGGAATGGTTGTGATAGGGAGTGCTTCCAAAGGGACAACAACCATTTTGGCAGTTTTCTCCTTTTCTTTAATCAACTTTTCCATTTATGTCTCCATTTGCTTCAACTGTGCACTCTGCTCCATGATGAGCTTCATCATATTTGCCTTTTGTGTCTTTGTTTCTTCAATATCCTTGGCCAGAGGATCTTTGTTATGAAACCAGCTCAAGAAAAAGATAGGAAAGATAGATCAACGCCTTAGAATTCAGCCTCTTCGAGGGGGCAACCTCCTTTACATTACATAAATGAACAATTCTTGGATGATTCAAATGAAAAAACCTCCTTTCTATATATAGGAGTATAAGGAGTCACAATATAACCCAGCCGACCTAACAATAATAATATAAAGCCACAAAAATAACAATAGAGGGATTCTATGGGGCACAGTAATAACGATATGGGGATAATAGGGGCACAACAATATTAATAAGGGGTACAACTACAATAGTAATGGGGTAATCACTAGTATTATAGGGACCCAACATGCCCATCTCCTTCAAAAAAGTGTTGTCCTCAACACTTGAGAAGTTCTAGATGCTTCTGTATAAAATTCTCATCCTCCCATGTGGAATCTTCAGCGGATAAGTTCTTCCACTTGATAAGATACTCCGAAATTGATCGATTTCATAGTTGTCGAGTTCTTGTTTCTGTGACTACTTCCGGTTCCAATATAATTTTTCCTTCCTCGTCAAGTTCTGGCAATATTGTTTGAACTGGGAGCTTGTTGCCTATAACCTTATTTAAACATGAAACATGGAAAACTGGGTGCAATCGAGAAGCTGCAAGAAGCTCCAATTTGTATGCCATAGTACCAATATTTTGCAACACCTTGTATGGACCATAATACTTTGGTGATAATTCATTATCCTTCTTAGCTTGCTTGCGGGACATTTGCTTATATGGTTGTAGCCGTAGGAATACCCAATCACCTACATCAAAACTTCTTTCGCTACGATGTTGATCTGCCTGTTGTTTCATTCTATTCTGTGCCAACACGAGGTTATCCTTTAAGAGTTGGAGGACTTGTTGTTGATGTTCGATGTGATGTTCCACTGCTTGAACCTTAGAATTTTCTCTTAAATATGATGTGATGGATGGTGGCTGATACCCATAAAGTGCCATAAATGGGGTCATTTTTGTTGTTGTATGGAAGGAAGTGTTATACCACCATTCAGCCAGAGGCAACCATTTGACCCATTGTGTCTGTTTATCAGATACAAAGCAACGAAGATATCCTTCCAAACATTTGTTTACTATCTCAGTTTGCCCATCAGATTGAGGATGATAAGATGAGCTATGAGCTAACTGAGTACCAAGACAAGAAAATAATTTTGTCCAAAAATTTCTAGTGAAAATGGGATCTCTGTCACTTACAATAATCTTTGGTTTTCCATGTAGTTTTTGAATTGTTTCCATAAATGCAGTAGAAACTGTACTGGTTTTAAATGGATGTGATAATGCACAAAAGTGTGCATACTTGGTAAGTCTGTCAACTACCACCATGATGACACTTTTTCCCTCAGACTTGGGTAAACCTGTGATAAAATCCATTGAAACCTCCTCCCAACGTTGGCTTGGAATGGATAAAGGTTGTAATAGACCCGATGTCTTAATTGTTTCAACTTTATTTTGTTGGCAAACCAAACATTCTGCCACAAAATTTTGAATATCCGATTTAAGGCCATCCCAAAAAAATTCCTTCTTAACCCTGTGGTAAGTTTTTAAAAATCCTGAGTGCCCTCCTAGGGGAGAAGTGTGCAATTCCATAAGAATATTTTGTTTTAGCTGGGAATTCTTACAGAGGTATAAGCGATCTTTGTACCATAACGAATCATTTTTCCAGCTAAATGTATCAGACATACTGGAATCTTGTTGTAACTTTCGAATAAGTGCCCACACTTCTTCGTCATTCTTCCATTCCTCCCTTGCTTCGTTTATCCAATCTGGTTGGATAATAGAAATGGCACACAACAATGCTTCCACATCCTCATCCTTTCTTGAGAGTGCATCTGCCACCACATTTTGCTTCCCTTTTTTGTAGATGATTTCAAAGTCATAACCCAACATCTTTGTGACCCACTTTTGTTGCTCTTCAGAGGATAATCTTTGTTCTAAAAAGTATTTAAGGCTATCATGATCCGTTTTTACCTTGAAGTGTCTTCCCATTAGGTAGGGTCGCCATTTCTTAAGTGCATGGAGTATTGCCAACATTTCCTTCTCATAAATAGCTTTGTGCAAAAACTTTCCCTTGATTGGACGACTTTCAAAAGCAATGGGTCTTTCATCTTGCATTAAAACAGCACCAATTCCATTTCCTGAAGCATCACATTCCACAATAAAGGTTTTTGTGAAGTCCAGTGTAGCTAAGACCGGTGCTTGGCACATTGCCTCTTTAAGATGTTCGAAGGCCTTTGTTGCTTCTAGAGTCCATGAAAATGCATCTTTCTTCAATAATGTTGTTAGAGGTGCTGCTATTCTCCCATAATTCTTAACAAACTTGCGATAATACCCTGTCAACCCAAGAAATCCTCGCAGATGCTTTATGGATGTGGGAATTTTCCATTCCTTAATGGCTTTAATTTTGCTAGGGTCTACCTTAACTCCTTCATGAGATACAATATGACCCAGATATTCCACCTCTTGTACTCCAAAGAAACATTTGGATCTTTTTGCATATAATTGTTTCTCCTCCAATAGTTGTAGCACCCTGTCAACATGTTCAACATGATCCTTCCAAGACTTGCTGTAGATTAGTATATCATCAAAAAATACTAACACAAATTTTCTAAGGAATGGTTTGAAAATTGAATTCATCAAACCTTGAAATGTTGAAGGTGCATTGGTAAGGCCAAAAGGCATGACCAAAAATTCATAATGACCCTCATGAGTTCTAAATGATGTTTTCGAAATGTCTTTAGTCTTCATTCTGATTTGATGATATCCTGAACGAAGATCCAACTTGGTGAAGTAAATTGATCCATGCAATTCATCCAGTAATTCATCAATGACAGGAATGGGGAACTTATCTTTAATAGTGAGCTTGTTGAGCTCCCTATAATCTGGACACATGCGCCATGATCCATCCTTCTTGTGCACCAATACTACTGGAGCAGAGAAAGAACTTTGACTCGGTTGAATTATACCAGCCTCTAGCATTTCTGCAACCATATGTTCAATTTCACTCTTTTGGGCATAGGGATATCTGTACGGCCTGATGTTTGGAGGAACACTTCCTGGAATCAGATGAATAGCATGATCATGATCACGAATAGGTGGGAGACCTTTGGGAGTCTCAAATACCTTGGAATGATTGTCCAAGACTTTTTGGAGATCTGGAGAAATAGATGATTCCAATGTGGAAACATCTAGTGAACATAATTGTGCAATTACACCTCTTTGTTCCTTTTTAGAAGCTTTGTCATACCATTAGAGCTGATTATCTTTCCCGGTTTCCCTGCAATACCCCTTAATTCAACTTCCTTTCCTTCCACAGAAAATTTCATGAAAAGTTCTTGAAAATTAAAAGCTATTGTACCCAAGGATTGTAGCCATTGGACTCCTAGTACAACATCAACACCTCCCATTGGAATGGAAAGCATTGGGCTAGTCAATACATATTCTCCCATGGATAGCTTGATATTATGGCACTTTCTCGAGAAATTTATTGTTCCTCCATTTGCAACCATCACTTGACACTCTGGTGCTGGATATAAGAATCAATTCAATTCTTTTGCTACCTTACAATGAATAAAATTGTGGGTACTTCCTAAATCAATCAACACTATTACCTTTTTCTTCTTGATTTGTCCTTCTATCTTGATGGTTTGAGGAGTGGTAATTCCCGCCAATGCATTACAAGATATGGTTGGATTCATTTCTTCTTTATCTAGGCTTTGTTCCTAGAGTATATCCTCTTCTTTTGACCTTTCTTGCTCCTTTTCTTCTTCCTCTTCACAATCTATGTAGAATAATTTCTTCTCAGCACACTTATGACCTTTAGTGTATTTGCTATCACAACTGTAACAAAGCCCTTTTGCTCTTTTTTCTTCCAATTGTTGTGGTGTCAACCTTATAGGTTGTGGAAGACTAGGGGCAACAACACTTCCATCTTTATAGTTGTGAGTGGTATGCTTCCTGGTTGCCATAATTTTGCTTTCCATTTTTCTTGCTAACCTGAATGCCTTCTCTAATGAATCAGGTTCCCAAAGGCGAACATCATGTTGGATATTATCCTTTAAATTCCCTATGAACACATCAATCCTATGCTACTCTGGAATATTTTTTACCCTTATGTTCAATTTTTGGAACTCCTCAATGTGCTCCATTACTGAACCCTTTTGTTTGAGACTTATCAATTGGCTAAAAAAAATGTTGCTTTTTGTATCCTCATAATGTGCTGTCAATTCTTCCGTAAAAATTGCCCAAGTGATAATTTGTTTACGAGAGCAAATCCATTGATACCATACAAATTGATTTGGTTCCAAATATAAAGTTTCAATACTTACCTTTTGTGTGTTTTGCACATTATTGAGATCAAAAAATTGCTCCATCTGTAATATCCATGTTGCGGGATCCTTGCCATCAAACTTCCTCATATCGATTTTTGGAATATGGTGGGTCTTCGATCCAACATTAGGGTCTATGGAATCATGATTAACATTTCTTTTGTTCTCATCATGAGTTTCCTTTACTACCCTTTCACCATTAGTGACCATTTCTTGTAGCAACTTATTCATATTTATCTTCAATTCTTCCATGTCTGTCTTCAAATCTGTCTTCCAATCATCCATCTTAGCTTCCATGCCATTCATCTTAGCTTCCACGCCATTTATCTTAGATTCCATGCCATTTATCTTAGCTTCTGTTAGCTTTTGTGAGACTAACATTTGTTGCACTTGGTCTTGTAATTTTGATATATCATGTAGCATTTCTTCCTCTTCTTCATGAGTCATGCTACTGCTTTCAGGTTGCTTACTAGGTGTTTGCATTTTCTTTCCTCTGGGCATCAGTTACCAATAACAATGCTCTACTATGCCCTTTGAATTCCTTCAAAATAATTTTTCAAACCAAGCTTAAGCAAAAATTTTAAAAAATCTACACACCTTTTTTCACTTTGTAGGAGCTCGATATTGCCTCTGATGTATCTTTGTAATTTCTGAACATCCAATTCTAAAATTACGACCTATAGTAGCCCTATGTTTCCTCTTTCCAATGCCACCTGTCTGATCCCAATTGGATTCTCCAAGGAAGAGTTATGTCAAATCTCCCACAGTGACCTGATTATAGACTAGTTCAGTAGAGCGAAATTGTACGACGTGCCACGTATCCCTGTTTCAACCTTTGGCTCTGAAAAAGATATACAAGAAACTATAGTCCGTCCTCTTTCTACAGCTTCTTACGAAATTTCAATCCGATGCTCAGAGAGAAAGTTATGACTATTTCCCCCAGGTCACCTGTTTGGAATGTAATTCAGGAGTCTGCAAAAAGACCAACTTCCTCAGATCATATCTCTGCAAATATAGCGCGAAAAGCTCTAAAATTCGGACCCAAGATTGAGCGCGATGTCTTCTCAAATGGGTTTTTTTTTAGCTTTTGAAACATCACAGAAAAAAGTTTCTAGCGAAAATTCCACGATGACCTAATTGGAGCAGTGAAACCCTAGAATCCAAAGCTCTGATACCAAATGTTATGAAACCAGCTCAAGAAAAAGATAGGAAAGATAGATCAACACCTTAGAATTCAGTATCTTCGAGGGGGAAACATCCTTTACATTACATAAATGAACAATTCTTGGATGATTCAAATGAAAAAACCTCCTTTCTATATATAGGAGTATAAGGAGTCACAATATAACCCAGCCGACCTAACAATAATAATATAGAGCCACAAAAATAACAATAGAGGGATTCTATGGGGCACAGTAATAACAATATGGGGATAATAGGGGCACAGCAATAGTAATAAGGGGTACAACTACAATAGTAATGGGGTAATCACTAGTATTATAGGGACCCAAAAATCTTCTGTAGCTGGTAATTTTAACTGCTTCCTTACTGCTTCTATGTCTAAATTCTTTTTCTTTATAATCTCTTTTGCACCATTGATGTTTGAAGGGTCATAACTCACTTTGATCACCATGTCCTCCAGATTTTTTATCCTAGTGCCTTTGGCAAGTGCAGAGACCTTCTCCATCTTCAGCTACGACTAGAAATTTGCTAATGTAACCTGCAGTTTAGACAAACTCGTAGTAGTGTTAGTGACAGTGGAAAAGATCATTTCTCCAGTCCTCTTGTGCATCTCCGTTTGGTCAATGGGATGTATATCTTTTACATCAAACTCAAATGTTGTCTTCTTGTAGTCTAATGCTGCCTTGGGCTTGGGAACCTGTGCCTGGAGGAATTCCATTTGCATTTTACTTTTTTCTTAATCAAAGGCTAACAGTAGCCTACTTTGAGAACCGGAAGTCTGCTTCTAGAACTGGTTATAGGTATTAATCTTCAAGGCTTCATTCCTTACTTTTATCTCCTTGAAAATGTCCATTATACTTTTCTCTGTCTCCCCTGTAGTAGATGTGATGTTCTGCATAATTTTTTGTTGCTCTTGTGAATTCATGGAGGTAGTGGGAGACAATGTGCTCTGAACACCCACTAATGAAGAAACAAGTGGCTCATTAGTGGTGATAATTTTCTCCTGCTCTGAATCTTTGTTGAGGCTTAGTTTGGAACTAAGCTTGGCCTTCTTTCTATACATAATCTTGAATCCTTCACTGAAAATTTTAGTCCCTGAAGGGGACTCTTCTTCTCTGGTTCTCTTAGTTGTTTTCTCCTGCATGGTAGGAGTCTGTACTGTAGAGGATGATACCAACTACTCTTCTGCCTCTTGTAGGGTATTCTCAACCCATTCTAGTTGGTTTTTGTACTTCTCTATCTCTGGTCTGGTTGTGTGAAAATAAGCAGTAGATTTGGTTTCTACTCTTAATTTAGAAATGATCCCTAATGGATCATATGACCAGGTGAAGCTAAGGCTGAACTGCATTTCCTTTAATAGCTTATCTGCTTCTTCCCCTGTTGCCCTGTTGTTGCAAATGAAAGGCCCAATCTGTGTTTTAATTTTGAACTGGGACTTCTTCTTGGCAGCTACAAAGTGGATTTCATCCATATTGAGCATATGCCTTATGTACTCTAGAGAAAAAAATCCTCATTGGGAGGAATTTAGGCAACTTATAAGGTGCAAGATCACACCCAAATATTCTCAATTCTATATAGATTTGGTAGAGGTACCAATCCCCTCTTTGAACTTGGTTTGATAGCTGCAACACCTTTCTAATTTCCTCATTGATCCTCGATTCTATTCTGTTGCTTAGGAGACTGATTGTTGGATGCACAAACATCTCTATGAACTGTTTATATGTGTATTCCTTTTGTTCCTTCATCACCAGAGTAGTCCAAAAGATGACTGATTGTTGGTTTCCTTTTTCATCCAACTTTTGTAAAGCAAGGTTGATGTTGTCTCCCTAAAAGTATAAGAACATATAAACTAACATAGAGGCATACTTGAATACCTCCTCAATTGGGAATTTGATAAGCTACTGATGAATTGAATCTGCAAGAAATTGGCTAAAGTTAAACATGATGGAGGGCTTAGAATCAGCAGAGAAAATGGACAGAAATCCTATGATGGCCTCATCTACCCACTGATCTGAGTAGTATCCAAGGAGGTAAGACATAAATGTGATAATCTGCTAGTCTCTCTCAGGGAAAATGGAGGAGGGATAGGGAGGATTTTTCTTTGGCAATGAAGCATCTTCTATCAAGAAGAGTTCCAAGGTTTTGGCCCTTTTAGCAAAGTCTAATTTTTGATAAAGTTCAACAAGTGCTTCATAGGAAAAGGGGGTGGAATTCTCTACTGTGGGGGCTTGCATCATCTGGTCTATAGCTTGAGGGGTAATAGTAAACAGAATTTCTCCAGCGGGGGTAATGATGGCCCTTTGCCTTGGCAAATAAGATGCATGACACTTCCTAACAAATTCTGGGGTTTTGTGGGTACAAGGAAAAATATAGTGGGGTAAATTGGACTCCCACAATTGAATGTCATCGGATTTGTCAATGTATTTGTCTTCGAGCCAGCAATACATCTCAAAAAGGTCAAATTCGCAGAGATTTTCATGGATTTTAAGGCCTCTGTCACCGAAAGGGATGTGGTGAAAATCAATGGGAGGATAGATAAGAGAATTGAAAGGTTCTTCTAGTCCTTTTTCCTTTGGAGGCATATTTGGATAGAGCTAAGGACATGAGTGAAAACTGGATTGGAGGCTTCAATACACAAAGAAGAGTCAGGTTTTGGGGGCAAAAACAGAGGTAATAGGTTGGAAACAAGTGATCAGACAGTGTCGCTGGTGGGTGGAAACGTCGGATTTTAGCCCAGCAAACCTGTAACAAAGCAATACAGTGACAGTGCATGAATTCAGTAACCTGTTAACAAGTGAAAGGGAGGTTTATATAACAGTGTGGCTTTTCCGTTGAAGGTGGCGCAGGTCCGTTGGATTAATGGCTAAACCATTTACTGCTTAATGACTTAATTATGGAGGGAGCGGATGTAATTGGTGGAGTTAATGGGCAAATGACGTGGCAGAAGATGAGTGGCGGGAGCGCAATGGGTAGAAGAGTGGTATCAGGAGTGAGGGAAAATTCTTTTCAGAGGGAGCGAGAGCGGTTAGTGGGTTCGCCCGAGGGGGGTCCAAAAAGATATGGTGTTGACACGTAGGGGCGGGCGTGGTTTCGTATACGCCCATTTCGGACCCCCCCCCCGACAGTAAAGTTCGGATGGTGAGGGGGGGCCAAAATACAATGTGGGCAGTCAGATCTTGGGAGATGGACGAATACGGAGTGAGAGGTGGCAGAAAGTTATCGTGATGTGACGGGACACCTGGTGGGGCTGGTGAGAGTTAATTTACCGCATAGTGGGGAATATTTTCAATATATGAGGGGGGTAATAAACTTAGGAATAGGTGATTAATACATCAATGTATGAGTAGAGGGGGGACTTTGGGATTTTTTAAAACTTAGGGATAGGGAATTAATATACCAAAATTAATTGATATATAACTCTTTACAGTAAAACCTTTGCTCCTTTTCCTTTTTCTTCTGCACATGAAAACAATACTTGACTTTTCCCAATGTGGCGCATTTTGACAACCAGCCCGTGCATTTGTAAAAATATGAAATGAAGCCATTCTTTTCTTTTTTCTTCCCTAACATTTTATTTCTCTTTTGCCTTCTTTGTTTACGGTAGCTAACACCAAACATTTTATTGATATGGATGCCTATAAAACATTAAATTGGCCTAACATTTTAACTTTTCTTTCTTTTGCATCCATATCCTAACTTAACATTTTAAAATTATTTTTTGCTAATATACTAACTTATCAAAATCAAATAATGTTACAACACACCCTTGGTGTCCCGAACCTGCATATTCTCATTCATATGTTCGCTTCCCTACACATACCCATTATACATAGGTCTCCTCCCTTGGCATCTAAATATGATTAATAGGTTCACACTCTTCTACCTAATCCTACCAAACCATTTTCCACTAGATCCCTATCATTACTTGTCATCAAACCTTTATTTTTTTATGGCGTCAAACTGCCCAAATTAAACCTCGCTTTTCCTGTGATGTCATATGGAAAATGCTCAATCAATCCCATTTTAAATTAATGTGTTACAAGTCATTTTGTCGCATTCACCCAAATGACCTAGAAACTGGATCAGTCAACATCCTTGACACCTTTTCATTATCCCTCTGCAAAGCCTCAACAATTGATTCTCCAAAAGGTCCAATAATTATGGGTTTATCAGCTTAAAAACTCATTTTTGACCCTAGTGCATCCTGCCTTTGAGTCCACCTGTGATAGTCACATGTTTCATAACTTAGCAATTGTGATGACCAACGCATGTTTCTTTAATTTGTTGGTGCGATGGTTCTAGAATTTCAGGAAAAAAAATATTTACGAAACTTCTCCTTCCAAAATATTCTAAGGTGGTTTTAACCATATACCATGGATAGAGATCTCAAATTCCCATCCTATCCTACTCTAGTGGTCTTATCTCTTATCCCTAAAGCTTATCCTCCCTCATATGTGGATCTCAAGCCGAGATTGGTAAATCCTAAACTACCACTTTTACCCTATAAATTCACTGCCTCCCATAGAGTTTGGGTTGGATTTTGGAGACTTTTACCTATGCCCTGATGTTGGTTCTTTTTCCTAAGGATCCATTACCATACTTGAGTCGTGATTGAAGGCTTGCCTTGTGGCTAAGGAAGGACAAGTTTGGTGGGAGATCATACATTGTCAAGAACTTTAAAAAGGGTTGTAACCTTCTCCTACATTTCATTAATACAAGAAGCTTTGCTTTCCTATGCTTTGTGTCTATTTTATGCATATTTATTTCAATGCCCACTTGACTCATTGAATAGAGATATTATTTTATGCAATGGATGTCTTGTAGCTCTCTTATTTGTTCTGATTGTCTTGCAAGTTCCATTAATAGTAATTGGAGTTGGACCCAAAGTCTACAAACGAAGAGTTGAGGAGTACTAGCTTTGGACTTCAGGTAGGATTTTCCTCCATTTATTAATTTCTCTAAGGAAAACATTTCCCTTTTTGTTTTTATTTGTTTCTAGGTTAGACACTAGATCTAGGGGATTCACTTCTATCCATAAAACAACTTAGTGACTCTGCTAGGGAACGATATGTTCCTTTAGTGGCTTCCTTAGTTTATCCATTTTTAGACATTTGAATCTTACTTAAATTCACTTGTTTACAGAGTAATTAGTCTTGGGAAAGCATTAGTCTAATCTTGGTAGGATTTTTGTTTTTCCTTTTGAACAAAAGTAGCCCGAACACACTTTTTGGTCTAAGACAAAGTGACCCAGCGCACCTGTCTCTCTCTGCAAGTGTGATGCATCACATTGGTGTCTATTTCTAGCCTATGATGGTTCCTATAGGATGCAAAAATTTCATTTCTATGCCTTGCTCTCAGTTTTGATTTTGTCCACTAAATTTTTCTGAGCCTCTGTAATAGTCATTGTCTTTGCAAAAGCCATCAATGTGTTTACATTTGTGTTGATTACCTTTTGATAAGGATTTGTTTGGTTTTTCTTCCTTCTTGTCAATTAGGGTTTGTAAGCACTTAGCTTGATTATTGATTGAATGAAAAGGATTTTCATATTATAGTTATATTTTGTGTGGGTTATTTTGGTCAATGATCTAGCTTCATTTTTGTTTTCATTGCATTTGGAAATTGAAAAGAAAAGAAAAGAAAATCTCCTTTTTGCATTGCATATAGGGTTTTTTTGATAGAATTGGAATAGTATAATGAAAGATCTGATTAGGGATTTTTCACTTGCTACATCTTTGAGTGATGCACTATTGTTTGTTTCTTCTTTTCCGTAGATAGATCTTCATTGAAATGAAAGATTTATTTTCATCATGCTAGTTGCATCCTCGGAAGTTCAAGTGAATTCATACCATGAGCCTTGAAATTTAAACTTAATTAAAGATCAAATTTAATTTTTTTCTCAATTATACTAAGGAGCATTTGTAACATTAATGACACACATAGAGGTCTTGGTTGGAGATGTGTTCTAGTGTCGTAAAACGTAGTAGTTGTTGTTATTTGTCTGCAATACATTATGGGGGTATTTTGTATTCCACGTATGTAAGTATATTGGATCGTTCTTCACGTACCTTCGGGTATATCGTATAGCATTCCCCATATGAAAAGTATATCATAATACTTCCTATCGTATAGGACAAATTAGACAACACTACCATGAAATGCACTTCCACGTACCTCCGGGTATATTTTGGAAGTCCCCTATAGGTTTTTATCTTGCCATAGGTAACCGAGTTGACTGTCTTTCTCACTATGATACATTGAACACAACATTCGGGGAGATTGCTTGTATGTACTGTAAATGGTATTCCACAATTCATAGTTGCTTGGTAAACCCTTTTTCCTAGTTACCCATGTTTTATTTTATTTGTGTTGTTAGTTTCTAAAATTGATTAACCCATCGTGGAAGAACACCCTCAACAACATCGACGTTCGCATAGAATGAAAATATTACCTCCAAAGGCAACACTTGGTCATCGTAAGAATAATAAAATACAAACTACCAAAACTGGTACTTCAGAAGCTATCCCTTCTTGCGCTACGTCCGAAATTAACCAACTAGAGTCATCACTTTCCATAAGTACTGAACCTAAAATTACATCCTTACTAGTTGGTGAGTTTGACGCAGTAAAAAATGTAGCCCCTGAAACATTAGAAACTAAGGTCATTGAACCTGAATTCCCGAATTTAGATATTTTACAATCTGAGGAACCTTAGATAACTCAACCAACTACTTTATGAGTATCTTCTTCTCTTCCTTTTACTTTGTCTACACCACAACCTGTATATTTTGGTCCTAACAAAGAACAACTTCCACCTAGTCTTTTGAGTATTGAGGAAATTAGTGAAGAAGAGTCTTGACCTTCAACTCATGTCCATTTAAGAGGGACTCCTCTTTATCAAGACCATCCTTTTCTTACTCCTCCTGCTCAAACACAAGCTCCTTCCTATCATACTCCTCATTTTAATTCACCTTTGAACCTCCCTCGACAAACTCCTTTGAGAAGTTCAACCATGAATGAGTCAACGACAATCTCTCAACCCATGTCTACTATCATGAGTGAGTCAACTGAAGTTACAACCTCTTTTATGTTTGTGACTTCACCGGAAACCCATTTTTATGGTGGTCCATCAGTACCACCTAGCTACCAGTCATTGTCTAGAACCTTTTCTGGTGCGTCGACTAGTCCATGGACTTCTCCCTTATTAGCTTCATTAGGAATATTATCTGGTCCTTATTTGACGAGAACCCCACCATCTATTCCTCCTATTGCACCTCAGTATCCCTTGGAGCAGCAATATGGTGCATTTCTTAGTGGATTGGGACATCTACAACAACCTACTCCATCCTATATTGGGTACCCTCCTCTAGGGGGTCAGTTGCCTCCATATACTCCTTATCCTTTAGTGATGGGGGCAACCTGTTTTTGGAATGTTCCCTTATGTTGATCAAACACTACAAGTTGGTGCTCCGTCCTATTCAAGTCCTCTTCCTACAGGTCCTCCATTTCCAGGGATGGTTGCTAATCCTTGGCATCCTACGTTGCCCGTTCAACTTGGTTTGGTTTTAAATCAAATCTCGATCTTTCAACCTATTATGGTTACGCCCCAACTTCCTAATTGTGAATATGTCCAATCTATACCTCAACCTACCCAAGTTGCACCTCAAGTGAGTCAACCTATTTAGGTTGTATCTCAAATACAACCTACTCCAATGGTATCTAGAATTTCTCAAATTCCATCTACTGAGCCTCTTTAGGGGGCATTAACACTCCACTTCTTGGTCATTCTATACCTCAGATGCAACTAAACCAACTTGTGCATGGCATGAAATAGGTACCAACCAGTCAACCCAATGTTGGAATGATGCAAAATCCATCTAGGCAACCCTTCCAAGGCATTCCACAAATACTTGTTGGTAAATTTACCATTCCGCAAATGCCTTATCAAGGCCAAAATATCCAAACATAGTTTTTCCAACCTTATCAAGGTTTTCATGGAATTAGGCAACCTGGTTATGGTTACCCTCGTTATCAAAATACTCCTCATCCTAGAATGCAAATACCTATTGATAAACCCATTTTGTCATACCCAGGATACCCTCTGTTATCACAAAATCAAGCACTGAAAGGCTGCTGATCAGTTAGACTCTGTGTAACTATTTCAAACCAGACTTTTGACTAAGGCTTAGCCTCCTTAGCCTGAGAGGGCTCTCTCAAAGGGTTATTGATTTTAAATATTGATGAGATGGCTAACTCTTGCAAAGTAAATTTAACACATATGTTGGCTGGACAGACATTACAAGGACTTCCATTGGGCTCATGGAGTTAATCATCATTTCAGCAAACTATAAAACTACTCATTCATAGAAGTCAGGGCATGTAATGTTTAAACACTCAAAACACATCTCATAGAAAACCTCAGCTTACAAATTTCTTGTCAGAGCAGCAAAGTGAATTCTGAGTGATTGTGTATTTATACAACTGTAAAAAACATTAAGGATAAAGCAAAACCACATATCTTGAGCATTAAAACACTGTATGAATCCTGAGAAGACAAGCAGCCAATTGTATTACTGAAACTATTCTTTTCACAAGCCAAAATAGACTATATTTTCTCAAATATCCAACCTCCATTACATCAAAGTTTGATCTATATATAGAGATACACCCTTAACTAATTTTAGCTTCCTCCTCCAGCATGAGGGGAGCTCGATGACTGCTACTAATTACCCCTATCTACCATTTAACTAACTCATTAAATACATTAAGTGTTGAGCTGTAATTACAAAGAGTCCCAACTAAACTAAAACTCTAATTCTATCTTCCTCGTAACATGATTCCTCCTTGCAGCTTTGACACCTGGCTTTCTCTTCGTTCAGCTGAGATGGCATGAGATGGAATAAGATGGGCAATTAATGTCCCATGCTGGCTTTGAATACCGAAGGCTTTGATCTGTTCTGTATTGGCTGAAAATATCCCTAAATTTTCGGTTCTGGTCCCCCATCACCGAGTATGCAGCAGTGGATACTTTAATTCTTTAATAACCCAAGAGAATAGGGTAACACCATGCTCCTGATATGCTGGAGGCTTCCTTGGTAGACAGGTGTGCCAACCAAAACTTTTCGTATGCAGCTCTTCTCCAAACCCTAATCACCGAGAATAAAGTGGCTTTATAACCAAAAATCTTAAACTTAGGTTAAAAGATTTCACCTTTTGTTAAAGGTACACCTGGCAAATGTTGAATGGCTGTAGCAGCTTCCTTTGATCCCTTTCATGTCACTGAGGTGTTCACTTTGCAAATTTCTGATTCTCCCATTAAACTGTTTGCCTGCGTTTTAAAAACAACACCTACAGCAGTTTCGCAGTTTCGTAGCGCACTGCGAAACTGTTTTAAACAATTTCAATTTCCCCTGAGATTTTAACTGCTCTGCCACCTTGCTCACAAATAACTTATCAATGCTCATAACATTCATGCTTGAAATTCTTGCAAATCCTGGAGCGGATGACATTACAGTTAAATGAAATTCATCAGCAGAAAAATCTCTAAACTAATGCATTTCATTCATTGTGCGGACGAGAGAGCTTTCCTAGGAGAAACCTTTTGTCAAATACTACCAGCTATTCAACATTCGATTCTGTGCATTGCCTGCAGATTGGAGGGCAGTAGTCGGTCAACTAAAGTTACACTCGAAACCCTTTAACTTGCTACTTTTAGCAACTGCATTAAGTTCATTCAAAATGTATTCTTTTGCCTTGGGATTTTGGCACAATGCAGTAAAATCTCCAGTTTGTCCATTATCTGTGGCCCAACTTTCAAGTGCTCTTTGATTAGGTATAACAACAGCAACCAGACAAGATTCGAAGCTATTTCCGTAAACCCAAATCGAATCAATAGCAGAACACTGGCCATACACATTCTCGAGATTTTCCACTGCAACATATTCTCCTTGTGAAAGCTTAAATATATTTTTTTTTCTATCAATGATTTTTAGTGCTCCATTCGCCTGCCACTCCCCAATGTCACCTCTCCACGCGGTACTTCTGAAAGTGCATCATATCCCATTTCAGGGACAGACTCAAGGCAGACATCAATATTCGGAACAGGTGGACCAACAGTCCCGATCATTGACATTACATTTTGTAGGGAAACAAAACTTCCTGCACAAGTTTCTGTCAAACCATAGCCCTGTACAACATGGCAACAAGTGACTACTCGTAGAAACTCTGCCACATGTTTTGCAAGTGGAGCTGCTCCTGATATCATTACACGGACACGTCCTCCCAGACCTTGTTTAATCTTGCTGAAGACAACTTTATCAAAAAGTGGAGATGCTTTTTCATGTTTCAACCCTTTGCGCATATTATTAAGCTTGTATTTGTATGCAAATTCAAACACTTTTCTATTCAAAAATCCTCCAGCAGCGATCTTCTGGTTTAAACCTGAATATATGCGATCAAAGACACGTGGGACACCACAGAAGACCGTTGGCTTTAGTTCTGCAATATCCTCCACCAAAAGCTACTCGCTTCTTCTGCATCATTCATGGAAACCTTTATCACACAAATTTCGATTGATCTAATTCGGGAGAATTATCATCCAAAAACATCAAATGAGGAATGGCAGGATGCCAGGTGGATAATGTTTTGAAGTCGAGGGTGAAAATGTAGATCAGTACAAAATGTCGAGGATATAGAAGAAATGTGCTCGGGATCAATAACATTAGTTGAGGCAGGGATAATGTTTGAGTACATAGGACTAGAGTTCAGTTTCTTACTTAAAGATGGTAATGAAAATCGAGAAAAGGGATTTTCTTGGTTAGAATCCACTGGTTCAGGGGAATTGGATGATATTGACTATGGCACGAGACGTTGAAAAGATGAGTTATCCTTAGCAAAGGTTGGACCCTCGGATTTACTGGTATTAGAAGTTTGAAAGGCAATAGTGGTAGAAATAGCTTGGACGCCATGATGAACCAACTTTAGTGCTTCCTTCAGCAGTGAACCGAGCAATCTCGTTCCTCCATTGAATAACAGCTACCATGAGACAAACAACAAGGGTGCCTTTAACCTGAGGTAGTACCTTGCAATCACTAAAACTGTCACCTTCAGATTCAGAACTGATGACAAGCATACACGCAGGAACTTGAGAGCATGCCTCCTGTAAAGTGCATCCACCCCAGAGCTATTTTGCATGACAGCTGCTATGGATTCGAACAAATCCCCAATTTCGTAGCGCAGCCAGTGCAAATTATGAATTATGCGCTACGAAACCACCTAAACATTTTGCGCTGCGAAACTGCTTTGTCCTTAAGCTAGTCTGAGCAATTTTTGCAAACAGAATTTTCAGTGATAACACCCTCCACTGCAGGTTAACCTTTATTCGCAAGGTAAACCTTCCAAAATGGACTTTATCCCGACTCACGAATGACCCTATTTGGCATTCTCCTTGGTCGTCGATTATTCCTACAAAAATTCCGAGTGACATTCTGAAATTCAACGAGATTCCTGGAGAAGATTTGTCCATTCAAGTTAGGACCTATCATTTATGGTGTTCATCCAACTCCTTGAATGATGACTCCATCAGTTTATAGCATTTCCAGAGAACTCTTACTGGTACGACAACTAGCGGTATGTTGAATTTCCACAAGCTTATTTTAACAACTCCAATGCCTTGGCGACCATGTTTCTAGCCCATTTCCAATTACACATCCATTATAAAACTGGAACTGAGATTTTTACCTCCTTGAAACAGTCATATGTTAGTCACATATATGATCATATTCATGACTGGAGACATCGACGTCGATTGGACAAAACTTACATTCCCGATCAGTTATTGGCTGAACGGTTTATCAAATCCCTCTTTCCATCTATAACTGAAGACATTTCCAAAGGCGTATTTGTTACTAAAGAGAAATTCATTTCTCTTGCTCAATGTTTGGATTTGGTATATACACAATTTTGCATGCTCTATAACAATATACCCAATGCTCGGAGACCCCAGTGTATTATTCCACCTGCTCTTCCTCCAAAGGAATCACACGTTGTTGATGTCGAGAATTGGTTCCATTGGTCAGTAGTCAACAAGAAAATATTCTAATCTGCCTAATTTTAAATATGCTCCTGCTACAACCACTCAAATCCCTTCCAATATTTCTCCTATGAGTGCTTCCAAGATAAAAGTTGTTCAATGTGATAAATCAAAATATCAGCAACTCAGAAGTAATAAAAAGGGTAAAGGAAAGAATAAGCAACATAAACCTCCATAGAAAAAGCAAAAGAATCAGTTTCCTGACGAGAAGCGAAAGCCTTGTTATCCATGTCTTATCTATAATGATGAAAATTTCATGAAAGACTGTCCATATCGTGCATAGGTCAATAGGTTTTTGACAGCTACATCTACCTACCCCTTCCATTTTTACAGACCCCTTTCCAAACTAGGAGACAAATACGGTTATTAAAAATTCATATTCCTCTTCCTAGGTAATGATGGTATATGTTGTTAACCATAAGAATGGTGTCATGGTCGCTCCAAGGAATAAGGATTATGGAAACCCAAATCCTTCAACTGGAAATTATGATGATCAACTTTCTAACTCTACTCAACCTACTTCTGGTCCTCTCCATATAAAGAAACCAAAGAAGCTAGTTGTTGAATTGACTATCAAACTGCCTAAAGGGATGACTCATAAGTCAAGATTTAATCCTTGGGTGAGATCTGATCAAAATTACAACATAGTTGAGGATTTAGCTCAAACTCTTTTAGCTATGTCGACACTTAAGGTGTTGCATAGTTTTCATACCCAAAAGAAGTCTTTACTAGTAGGGATCAGAGGATTAGGTCCTTCGAATTCAAATATTGTGGTATTTAATCACGAGAAAGATACTCCAAAACTCCTCCCCAGGCTGACTTTGATGATTCAAGTTTTTATAAATAAAACTATTCACGACACAATTTTAGATGAAGGTGCTTCAACTTGCATCATGTCACTTTCATGTTGGAAATCCATTGGTTCTCCATAGCTTAATCAATCACCATCCACCCTCAAAGATTTTGATGGGAGAGGATTTAAACCTTACGGGATCTTGAATTCATTATAAGTTGAATTAGCTAGCAAAACAACCTTCATAGAGGTCGAAGTCATTGACGGACCTTTAGATTATAACCTCTTATTGGGATAAAAATGGGTGTATACCATGCCAGTCATGGTCTCAACCTATTTTAGGATGATTTTTTCCCTCACTAGGGGGGCATCGTGGCCACCTATCAACTTACCTTTTCTTCCATTGATTCCTAGGTCACTAGTAATATTCCACTTGTAGTTGAATCCTTATAGCCTTATCAACATGCCAGGATAGGATTACTTAAAGATTCATCCTTGATGGGAACTTTTACACTCCCTCATCCTGACATTACAAATCTGGCTTCCTCTATTAATATGATTTCTTCTTCTACTATTCAAATTGATCCATGGATAATACTTGACAGCTCTAATATTGAATATTTTTGTGATAGAATGTCACTCAATCCCATTGAGCTAGGGTATGAAGCCATTTAATCGACCCGTTCGACAAATCCTGATACTGATGCCTTAGTAAATTGGGTTGATCATTCCCAAGATTCAAGTTCTAACCCTTTCAATGGTACATTTTCTACTGATGAGATAACTATGTAGATCATCATGCCAGATGAATCATCACCAGCAGTCTTCATTCCCTGAAATTCTTACAAATAATATAGAAGATTCTCATTCACCCAACATTACTAAGTCATTTCAAGGTTCTTTCTCTATTCACGAGGTGAATTTCAAGAATAATTTAGTTAATATTGAGGAGATTGTACCCCTCGATATTTCTATCAAGCATAGAGTTGTTGAAATGTCCACACTGGTGGATCTTGTTCTCCATATGAGATCAAGATTTTTAAGGACATTTTTCAAGAATTTCATGACATTTTCGCTTGAACATAGAAATATATTTCATGCATAGATCCAAGCATTGTTGTACATGAGATTAAAACTTATCTAGATGCTAAGCCTATTCGTCAATGTTTACGTCTGGTTCACTTGAAGAAAGTTGTTGCCATAAAAGTAGAAGTTGAAAATCTTTTGCATGTTGGTTTTATCTATCTTGTTCCTCTTACTGATTGGGTTTTGAATATTGTTCTCGTTATGAAGAAGCAAGGTAAAATTAAAATATGCGTTGATTATAGGGATATCAGTCGAGCTTGTCTGAAGGATAACTATCTGGCCCCTTTCATCAACCAAATCGTTGACGATTATGCTAGAAGTGAAATCCGTTTGTTTATGAATGGTTTTCCCGACTATAATCAGATCAACATTCTGCTGTCAAACCAGCACAAAAATTCCTTCATTTGTCTGTGGGGGACGTTTCCCTATTGTAAAATTCCTTTTGGTTTAAATAATGATGGCGTAACCTTTCAAAGGGCGATGAATTATCCTTTCCATGATATAAAGCACATAGTACAACCCTATTTGGATGATTTTTCTGCCCACTTCAAACACCATGAGGATCATCCATTGCATCTCAAAGTTATCTTCCTACATTGTCAGCATTATAACATACGACTAAATTTGCACAAGTGTGTGTTTTGTGTCCAATCTGGTCGACTTTTAGGATTTGTAGTGTCCAAGAATGGGATATACATCAATCCTATGAAAGTCCAGGAAATCATTGATTTGACCACTCCCTCTTCACTTGTTCAGTTACAATGCCTTCAAGGGAAGGCTAACTTTCTATGGAGATTCATCCCTAACTACACGAAACTTATGAAAGGATTTACTTGCCTACTAAAAAAGGGGTTCCCTTCCATTGGGATCACATTGCCCAAAAATATTTTGATGCTTTGAAAGATGTGTTAGCTAGAGCATCTTTGCTCTATCCCCCTGACTATCAACGAGATTATTTCCTCTATTTAGTTGCGACAGCTACCACAATTGAAATGGTTTTGGTATATGATCCAAGTCCGGGTGTGACAAAGGACCCTTCCAAGACCTTTTACTTACGTGAGGTATTAAATTGCATTTTTAAAAGAACATGAATGAATACATATGCATGTTGTAAAGGAGAGGAACATGACAATCATCAGCAACATAAAATAATAAGACGTTGATAACGAAGTTCGTCCAAGAGGGACTACGTCTCCGGGCCCCGGTGTCAAGGTGGTGTAGGTTGTTGCATTAAGTGTTGCCAATAGCGATGATGTACATAAGAGGTGATGTCGCTATCATACAAGGAAAATTCCCTCACGCAGGAGTGGCTCCAAGAGATGTTCTGCTATAGGAACTCTCAGTCAAAAAAGACTCCTATCAGTATGACATAAACTCATGCATGATGAGCATCCTGCCAACATGGCATAAAAAGGATCTCAATGCAAACATGCATGACGACAACATGAGTATCCCATCAACATACAACAAAGGGATCTCAAAACACAACATGACGAATCATGACAAAAAGTACATCACACAGATGATTCCGCATCACATCAAGCAGGAATCATGAACATGAGTAAGAAACAAGATCCCACATCAAGCATCAAATAGGGATCTTTGTAGCACAATGCATAGCAAAAGAAGTACATGAACACACTGCATATACCTCACATCCAGGGGCCATTTGAAGAAGTGGATGTCAAACTGCTGAAGTTGTTCGGACCATCGATCTCACGGCATCGAATCACATGAAAATGGTTGCTCGCACATGAATGCTGACACATGCACTCCACTTAGAAAAGTGGTCGAAAGATAGAATAAGCAAATGGAAAATATGAACACACCATCATATTTGTGGTGTCCAATAGTGCAAAATCAACTATCAAATTTCTGAATTCTGAGAAAGTGAGAATCTGGGGCTCAAGGAATCTTTTAGATTCCCCCTAGATTCCTCCTAGATTCCCTCCTCCGAGTCCTCTGCAAATCGGTTGCTCAGATCAGGAAATTGACTGCGCCATTGGTTTCGTGTCGCCGAGAGGTGTAAGATCGACATAAAGTTTGTCCAATTTGGACACTGCGAAAATTTCACCCTCCTGGAAATTATGCTCAGTCATGGTTCCACCTGCATAAAATTAATAAAAAAATATTCTACCTTGTTTTCCGTGTCTACTCTTGGTTCCTCCATCTTCCTTGGGTGCACTGGTGAAATGAAAGTTTATATAAGCTTTGAGGGTGGATAAACCAAGGAAGGTCGTTGGAAGTTTGGTAAGGTAAACGAATTATGAGGAGGAGGTCGGGTGGTCAAACCTCAACCCCTCCATATTAACCTCCAAACAGTGTTAATAAACCGTGTACATTATTTTGTTTGGGGTCGGGTCCGCATTGGGCGGCATGCCACTTAACTCCCACATCACCTCATATTAACTGGCGTATAATGTATTTGGGCGCATATTTTGTTTTGCATGGTACCGTGGTGTGACATGGGCGCATTAAAGTTTGGTTACGGGGGTGTGGGTCGGGTCCACTAGAGGTGGCCCATGCCCACCCCAATTTTAAATGTAATATGGTTATTACGTGAGGTTGGAGGAGAGGCATGGGGTGGTGGGGGTGGTGGCCCACCACACCCCTTTTTATCTATTTTTTTTTTTAATTTTTGTTAAATATAAGGCCACTTTTTAAAATTCAGATTTTAGTCCAAAGGAGTCGTTTTAACCAGGCGACAATTTCTCCTGGAATCTAGCCAGATTTGGACAAATTCCATCCACCAAAAAAGTCAAAATTGCGGCCTCCTTAAGCCTGCCCAGTTAGCCAAATTCAACCCAACTTTGACTGCCTCTATATTCCTCATCCGAACTCGGATTGACAAACCATTCACACCACCGCGATCATGACGACGAGATCTTTAACATGAACCTGGTTTGAGCATAATCCAAACACTTTGATTTCTGAGTTTTCATAAGCCCTCTTTGTCCTGTGTGTGTCCCTGGAGCCACCTGAATCAATCCTCCCCACTGAGGAGCTTTTGGTCCTTCAAAAGCATGAAAAACAATTAGTAACTTTTATGTACCTTGTTTTCATCACAAGGGTCTTGAAAAGACTTGCTTCCATCTCCTTCACCTTTGTTCTTCGGAGCCTTAAGCGATGAGCCGACACATGCAACCTATGCAACCTATATTACATTGTTTTGCAAATTACAAGCTTGACTTACATGACCAACTAATAGCCCAAGCGTCCCACACTTGCCACGAGTTTATAACACATACTCGGTGGTCAAGTTTACATCAAGATGGACACAATACCCCAGCTATGAAAACAAGGCCAAAATATCATTGTCGCTTCAACAAGTGATGGAAAACACATCATCACTGCAACACATGATTTACAACAATAAGGCCAAACACTATTTGCTTTGACAAGTGATGGAAACATGACATCACTTTCACGGTTTATCATGCAACTCAAATAAGACCAGACATCATTGTCGTTGAGCAAGTGATGGAAAACACATCATCACTTTTACATTTTAAAATGCAACAAATGATTTACAAAAGCATGACCATGACAAGCTAACATATCTAAAAACCATTTTTCACTTATCAATGTGAATGGGTCGCCTCCTTGTGGTAGTTTTTCTTTTCGAACAATCATTTCACCTGGTTCATGCACCGACGTTTTGTTTTTAAGGCGCTACTCTGGATGGAGCCTCCAACAAGTGGCTCTTTGATGGCCACTTCTATCGCAATGACTGCACTAGGTTTTCTTCCTCCAGATCTGCTTAACATGTTTCTTTACCTATTGTTGAGAGGGTCTTTCACGCCTCTTCTTTGTTTGTGCTACTATTCTTTTCCAACACTTAGAAAATGTATGGTTATGTAATCCACAAAAATACATGTTTTTCGATACCATGTTTGACGTTCATCATTAACATGATTATAATCGAAATGAACATTCGAATGTCAAGACTGGTTATACCTTTCCTTGTCGTCTCTGGTGTGAGTATGGCGATGAGAGCTTGCCTCGGCTCTTTCCCTGCAATGGAAACTTCCATGGGATTATGGGGATGTGTTCCCATCATTCTCTTTCCTCGATAAGTTCAACGATGTCTCGGAAGAATCTAACACCTTCGAGCATTCTCCTTTGGTGTATCTCAAGCCTACAAATTGAGGTTTCTGCACAACCTCTAATGGTTGAGTTATGCCTTGGTTATTAACAGCAAGTTCTTCTTCCACCTTGTACCTCATCCTGGTAAGGAGCCTCATTTTTGTCCCTGTAATTGGGATCTCCAAATCTCCAATAGAAAGAATACTATGTGAAGACGAAACCGAAAGGAAATCAACATCTTTTACCTCCTCTGTCGATTTGGAAAGAACTGATGAGGGCTGCTCATCATCTGTTGTTGGTGGTTTTCTAATTGTCGTGGCGCATTCCCCAAATTCCTTTCTGACATATCCAAGTCCTGTTCGACACGATAATTCCTCTACTTTGATGGGGTTGATAATGCCTTAGCCATTGACGCCCAATCCCTTTCCTTCATACCCCATTTTCTTCAATAGTTTGGAGCAAGTTCCTGTGGTATGATTTTAGAAAACAGAAAAATCATCATCAGGAAACATACATGAATTCAGAGAACTAATTTTTACCTCACATAGGTCTCACTACAGCTTTTCCAAGGCCTCATCCTTTGCTTGCAGCTGTCGTAGCAAACTATGTTTTTCCTCCTTCTCTTCTTGTAGACGCATCTTCAATTCAACGTTCTATGTTTGAAGGTTTTGGTTGTTGCGCTTCAGTTATTCCAGAGCCTCTTCTGTGGCTTGCAACTGAAGCTCCAATTGCTCCTTTTCCTCTGTCTCTTTTTGTAGAGTTTCATAGATTATTTCCACCCTTTTGGAAATTTTGAGCATGGTCTCGTACATCGCTTTTCATCCTCTGTCGCTGCATGTTCCATTGTTCACGCTTGCAATTCAAATCACACAAAGACCGCTCCAATACCACTTGATCCAGGTGCGGGTGTGATGAAGGACCCTTCCAAGACCTTTTACTTTCGTGAGGTGTTAAATTTCATTTTTAAAAGAACATGAATGAATACATCTGCATGTTGTAAAGGAGAGGAACATGACAATCATCAACGACATAAAATAACAAAACGTTGATAACGGAGTTCGTCCAGGAGGGACTACATCTCCGGGCCCCGGTGTCAAGATGGTGTAGGCTACTGCATTAAGTGTTGTCAATAGTGATGATGTACATAAGAGGTGATGTCACTATCATACAAGGAAAATGCCCTCACGCAGGAGTGGCTCCAAGAGATGTTCTGCTACAGGAACTCTCAGTCAAAAAAGACTCCTATCAGTATGACATAAACTCATGCATGATGAGCATCCCGCCAACATGGCATAAAAGGGATCTCAATGCAAACATGCATGACGACAACATGAGTATCCCATCAACATACAACAAAGGGATCTCAAAACACAACATGACGAATCATGACAACAAGTACATCACACAGATGATTCCGCATCACATCAAGCAGGAATCATGAAAACGAGTAAGAAACAAGATCCCACATCAAGCATTAAACATGGATCTGTGCAGCACAATGCATAGCAAAAGAAGTACATGAACACACTGCATATACCTCACATCCAGGGGCCATCTGAAGAAGTGGATGTCAAACTGCTGAAGTTGTTCAGACCATCAATCTCACGGCATCGAATCGCATGAAAATGGTTGCTCGCACATGAATGCTGACACCTGCACTCCACTTAGAAAAGTGGCTAAAAAATAGAATGAGAAAATGGAAAATATGAACACACCATCAGATTTGTGGCATTGAATAGTGTAAAATTGACTGTCAAATTTATGAATTCTGAGAAAGTGAGAATCTGGGGCTCAAGGAATCTTTTAGATTCCCCCTAGATTCCCCAAAGATTCCCTCCTTCGGGTCCTCTGAAAATTGGCTGCTCAAATCAGGAAATTGACTGCGTCATTGGATTCGTGTTGCCGAGAGGTGTAAGATCGACATAAATTTTGTCCAATTTGGACACTGCAAAAATTTCACCCTCCTGGAAATTATGCTCAATCATGGTTCCACTTGCATAAAATTAATAAAAAAATATTCTACCTCATTTTCCGTGCCCACTCCCGGTTCCTGCATCTACCCTAGGTGCACTGGTGAAATGAAGTTTTTATATAAGCTTTGAGAGTGGATAAACCAAGGAAGGTCGTTGGAAGTTTGGTAAGGTAAACAAATTATGAGGAGGAGGTCGGGTGGTCAAACCCGACCCCTCCATATTAACCTCCAAACAGTTTTAATAAACTGCGTACATGTTTTTGTTGGGGGTCGGGTCCGCATTGGGTAGCCCGCCCCTTAACTCCCACATCACCTCATATTAACTGGCGTATAATGTATTTGGGCGTATATTTTGCTTTGCATGGTACCATGGTCTGACATGGGCGCATTAAAGTTTGGTTACGAGGGTGTGGGGCTGGGTCTACCGAAGGTGGCTCGTGCCCACCCCAATTTTAAATGTAATATGGTTATTACATGAGGTTGGAGGAGAGGCTGGGGTGGTGGGGGTGGTGGCCCACCAACCCCCATTTTATATATATATATATATATTTAATTTTTATTAAATATAAGGCCGTTTTTAAAAATTTGGATTTTAGGCCGAAGGAGTCATTTTAACCAGGAGATAATTTCGCCAGGAATCTGGCCAGAGTTGGCTGTATTCCATCCACCAGAAAAGTTGAAATTGCAGCCTCCTTAACCCTGCCTAGTTAGCAAAAGTCAACCCAACTTTGACTGCCTCTATCTTCCTCATCCAAACTCGGATTGATGAACCATTCACACTACCATGATCACAATGATGAGACCTTTAACATGAACCTAGTTCGAGCATAATCCAAACACTTTGAGTTTTGAGCTTTCATAAGCCCTCTTTGTCCTGTGTGTGTCCCTGGAGCCACCTGGATCAGTACAAGAATATGGTATAGGAGACAAACACCCTATCTAATACTTGCCCTGAAACTTCATCAACACTAAACTCAAGTATTCACACGTCCAAAAGTTAGCTTTGGCAGTTGTCCAAGTTGTCCAAAGGTTTCACCATTATATATTGCTTCAAAAGAATATTGTAGTTTTTGATTGACACCCAATGACTTACATTTTGTCATGAAAACTACTGGGGGGGGGAATTAATTCAAATGGATTGCAATCCTTCAAGAGTTTCATTTGGAATTCATCAAGTCCAAATCAAAGAAATATCTAGTACTCGTTGAACTGATTTGCGAACTTCTCTCGTTTGAATCAGAATTGACCACTGATGATTTTATTCCAAACGAAACATTGTTTTTGATTTATTCTACCGACCCTTAGTATGGAGATATTATCATTTATCTCCAAACCCAAACTTTTTGGCCTTATACTACTCGATCTGATCAACGTCGAATCTGATACCAGTATTTCCAATACATCATCATTGATGACACGTTGTGCCACCGTGGTGTTGTTTCAATTTTTTGACGTTGTATGACTCATTAGGAGGTCAAGAAAGCCTTGAATGACTATCATGCTGGAGCATGTGAAGGACACATGTATGGTTATGTGACCACCTAAAATATTTTTCGTTTTTGTTATTTCTAGCTGACCATGTTTCGATATTATATTCTAAAAGTCCAGAAATGTCATACATGTCAAATTTGTAATAAGAAAGCCCATGCTTCACCCACCCCCATGCATCCAGTTATTGTCATTGGCCTATTTTCCAAATGGGGCATTGACTTTATGACCTATAACCCTCGTTTGGCTGGGGGGCATGGCTACATTATTTTTTTTGTAGACTACTTTACCAAATGGGCTGAAGCGATGCCTACATATGATAACACCGACAAAATTGTTGCATTATTCCTTTTTAACCATGTCATTTCTAGATTTGGTGTGCCTCAAGCTATTGTTACAGACCATGGTAAACATTTTTGAAATTACATGATGTCTGAACTTACTACCAAGTTGGGCCTTGAACATGATAGCTCAACTCCCTATTACCCACAAGCTAATGGGAAAGTAGAATCCATTAACAAGGTTTTGAAAACAATGCTGCAATGCATGGTAGGGATTCATAAGACAAATTGGCTAACCATTATTTTTTCCACTTTATGGGCATATTGAACATCTATCCAAACAACGACTAGATTCACACCCTTTCAATTGGTGTATGGTCTAGAATCAGTTCTCCCAATTGAGTGTGAGATTCTATCTTTGAAATTAGCCATTGGGCTTCTTCCCACAACTTCCACAAAAAAAGAATGTTTCTTACATATATCTCACCTGGATGAGACTCAACGTGACGTCGCAATGGCCAACGAGGCTCACAAAAAATGTTTCAAAGCACACTTTGACCAAAATGTTAAACCTCGTGCCTTCTCAGAAGGTGACCTAGTCCTTTTATATGACCAAGAAGCTAACACATTAGGATTTGGGAGGATCGAACCATTATGGTGAGGTCCATATATAGTCAAACATATACTGGCAAAAGGGGTCTATGCACTGGTTGACTTTGATGGAATCCCTTTGGCGCAACCCAAAAATGGGTTGTACCTGAAAAAACACTAAGCTTGGTTTACCTTTGCATAGTCATTGTGTACATATTGTATATGTTGGGTTGTGTTATATTCTTTCCACAACTAGCTCCCCTAGTTAACCGGGGCGTTATAGAGGGGGTGGAGCCCCCACTTCATTGTGTCGATTGTGCAACGGGGGGGTCATAGGGGGTTTGAGGGGGGTAGTTAGCCCCCCTCTATGGGGTTCGAGGCAGGGCCCCGAGGAAAAATTATTTTGGACCCTATATTAGGTGGGGAAAACCTACCTATGGTTTTGTGCATAGTTTTCACACATGGTTTTGGGCGCGATGGTTTTCGGTCCATGGTATTGGATGCTTCGGCATGTATATATATGTATTGTAACATTGAAAGGAACATAATGAAAAATCAAGCGAGTAGTCCCGGTTTTGTAGGGGAAAATCTCTGTGTATATGTGTTTTATGTGTTATGCTCTTGCATTGTTTATTTCTTGTGTTTTAGAATTTGTATGCAGGTAATTTCTATACGGGGTTAAAACCTATAGTATAGGTGTGTTAAGTGCATTTGCAATGTTTTTCCTTCGAAATTTCCTACCGTCTCTGTTAATCTTGATAAAATTTGATTTGCAGATGTCGGCATTCCCTTAGCTATACATTGGTTATGCTAATGGTTCTATTTGTAGTAATCAGAACCTTTCTTCCGTAGCATGGGAAATCTATACTCCTGATGACGAGTTAGTGATTCTATAAGGAAGTTGCATCGGTCGCTAACCTAATAATATCATATAATATAGTGTAGTGATCGAATTCTTAGAATTCGATCACTGCGCTACAATTCTAAACACATTACCCGGTGCATTAGCCAATTATGTTTTAGACAGAACTTTGCAAAATATGTAAATAATTTAGTCAACATCACACATTGAACAAGAAGAATAGAGCAAATAAGAAATATCGATAGATAATTGTATATAGAGTTTGGTTTTACAAAAAAAGGTGTCTGAGACACATATGACCACATGGCTTATGATATCAAAATACATGTAGACAAAAAATGTCTCAAAGACCTCTTAGTTGACTAATCCTAATGATTATCATGATAACAAACAACCATATGGGCAACTTTGCATAATAGTCGACCGATGCACTTTGGAACTCCAATAGTGTACTGCTGCAGTCACATAGGGATCTCGTTGATCCTAGTCTCTAGCACACTAAGGGTAAAACCCCTAACATGATGCTCAAACTCGGCAAGAGTCTCAACTATGTTAGGATCCTCCATCTCTCCCTTTCTCCTTGTGGCAACTCCAATCTGTGCAAGTTGTGGTTATCCCTGTCGTTGAATATGCGACAAGCCCACTGGTCGAATAGGTCCAATATATGCATGTGAAACCAATAGTTAGTCTCTAATACATTAAAAACATAAAAATATGGTAAAATCCAAAAAAACAAAAAACATTCAAAATGACATTGTTTTACCTATATCACCCCATTGCTCGCCTTCAGGTAAAACAAGCTTTGGGTCTCCTTGGAAATCAACTCCAACATATGGATAGTCATCGATCATGATAATTTGTACCCACATCCATCGAAAGAAAGTAGGGGTAAAGCTCATCGTAAGTGCACCCCCATGATGAGACATGAGATCTACCCATTGCCTCATCCGTGGAACCCTAGGTCCCGGAAGCTCACAAGAAATCCGTTGAGGTCGGAGCAATGGTATCCTCTCTAGAGAAAAATAAAGGAGAATAGAACCATACCCAAACTTCTTAATGTGCCCATTCTTTGCTCCAATACCCCTTCACTCCATTTGAAGATGGTAAGTTCTATGCAATCCAATGCATATTGCATTTGGGACTTGATAGCGAAATGCAAAGCGACACTGCCATCTAGCCAAGCGATAGTGAAGAGGATCGTCTTGAGAGGAAGTCAAATGACATCTTTGATCTCTATCTTCCCATCTTTTGTTTCCTCAGAACAAGGCCTATAATGCGAGGCTATGTAGTCATTCACAGTTTCACCACCTCTTCTCTTGCAAGATAATGAGATAGGAGCTCTTATTCGGAAAAAAAAACCTATCAAGAAATAGATATCCTCTACCTCTATTGTGATAGTATGTGCTCTGATCCTGAAACATTGTCCCTGAATATCCCATGCCCTGACCAAATATTCTAGTAAATCAAGTTGAGCTCTCATGCTTGGAATCCAGAAAAACTTAAGGAGCCCAAAGTTCCTTAAGGCTTATATTGTTGTCGGGTCATTTGTGGCATCCAAATATTGAGATTCATGTTCTATTTCTCTCCATCTTAAAACCATTTTTGCTTTAGTGAATAACTACAAAATCACAAGAAAAAGACTTAGAATTAGTCTTGTGAAAAAATTTGAGAGAAATCTAACTCAAAATCATAAATATTTTTCTCCAACTGTGTCCACCACACCTTCCCTTTAGTGGATGGAGAAATTCAGTGCACTTTGCCTTCTTGGTAGGTGCGCTGGTATGCTCTTCTCAGTGTAAATCAGGTAGACCCAACACACCTTTCAATACATAGAGGGTGTGATGGGCCTAAGGCGAAAATTTAGACCCTAAAATGTTGAGAACTCTCAAAATTTTGCATCAAATGAAAAATAGAAACCGTGAAAAAGGAGAGAAAGGATAGATCTTCTACCTAGAACTGATGGCACTGGAAATGGTCCACCAGATTAACTGCAATCACCTACTGAATTGTTAGGGTAAAATTCACTCAGAGATCACTTGCAAGAGGTAAAATGAAATGGCTAAAGAAATGTTTTTACTTTTCACTATTTATGGTCAAATTAATTATTATTTTTATATATTTTTATATTTTGACCTAATTTTTACCATAAGTTATCCTTTTGTGGTTTTCTCAGCAGGTTAATATTTAACTGAAAGATGTAATGCAAATTTTAAGTTGAATACAGGTCATTTTGATGAAATATCACACATTTATCATTTTTTTGGGCTCTATAAAACTACGAAAAAGGAACCCCTTGGAGTACTCTTTCAATTCTTTTTAGACTCCCAAAATATGAAAAGATTGTTGAGGACTTGTCTTTTCAAACATGTTAAAGTAAATGAAAAGACGTCTACCCATTATAAGTTTAACCCTTTTCTAGACTGGGATAGACCATTTACGAAAAAAGAATACTTTAGTCGGACATGACTAAAACATTCTATTGAATATTGTTTTATGCCTTTTCGGACTCAAGAGACTAATTTTACGAAGAGGAACCTTTGGAGTTTTCTTTTTCACCTCTTTTTTAAACACTCTAAACATGAAAAATAAGTCGAGTTACACCTTCATTGGACTTGCAAAATCATCAAACAATGTTGGGCTCGTCAAGCATGATGGGGCCAAACCACTCCTTCTCAAGGTTCATTAAAAATACTCATAAGGATTCATCTGAAGGATGGAATTATACATCAAGCACATTTTATCCTCCTTAAGCTTGTCAAAAATAAAGAGGTATTGACCAGAAATGGTTGGTAAAATGGGAAAATATGGTATTTTACCTATTAATGGCTCTTGAACATGACACTCTTTCACTTCATCTCCATGATTGTTGGGTTGGTAAATATGCTTGCCTCTTTGGTTAATATGATATAAAAATCCTTCGTAATTGGTTTTGGGTCAATGCTGCCAACTCCATTCATTGTTGTTGTTATGTTCAAGAGAAATTCCACCCTCAGTTGACATGTGCTATAATACCTTAAGACTTATTTCATGTTTGTCGCTCCTGAACCATCTCTGCATCACTATATTTTGTCTCAAAATATTGATACCCATTTCGTGTCATTGATGGGAGATACATCAAGGCCTTCCTGCGACAAGTTACTTCCTATCGAATTCAACTCATTATCTAGAAAGTTGACTTAAAAACCCCCTTCAGTGCCTTGGAACTTGCATACCTCAATGGAAAGTTTCCTCACCTCCGGTGACAGGTCCTCATCATTGGCCTTCGACCGAAATATTTTGTGTGGTGCTCGACTTTAGCTCATTCATTCACACCACATAGATTATATTGTAGTACCCTGAGAGCCATTATCATTATTGGTGATTTCTCTCACATCTGTTAACGACTTACATCATTGGATGGTAATCAGGTGGTGTCTACCATGTTCAAATCCAGCTCATTTATTCGCATGGTTAGACTAGTACTATCGAGTGAACGAGGTAGAATACCCCAAATCTAGTTTCATCCATTCAAGCTGCAATTTTAGGATTCATACTAGATCATAGAGTATGATGGCTATAATCATTTCAAAAATTCATCCAAGCATGGCTCCCCTTTTTGTCATTAGTGTACATGAATTTTATTATTGTACATGTAATATTGGCTTATAGGCTAAGTATGGGTATGCCTAACTCAACAGTAATATCACGATGACTATGTATTGCAACAGATGATCTTGACCAACCATTGCTTGATCCAGACTTGTCACAAGGTAAAGTACTTCAATCCTTAGCCATTTCTTCTGACTTTGTACTTTAGGGGGCAATCTGTTACAGGTCATTTTGTCGCAAATGGCCTGGAAACTGGATCAATCAACATCCTTGACACCTTGTCATTATCCCTTTGCAAATCCTCAAGCATTGATTCTCCAAAAATTCCAAGAATTATGGGTTTATCAACTTAAAAACTCATTTTTGGCCCTAGCGCATCATGCCTTTGAGTCCACCTGTGATAGTCGCATGTTTCATAACTGATCAATTGCACTAACCAACGCATGTTTCTCTACTTTGCAGGTGTGATGGTTCTATAATTTTAGGAAAAATAAAAATATTTACGAAACTTCTTCTTTCAAAAGCTTATAAGGTGGTTTTAACCATTTACCATGGATAGAGATCTCAAATTCCTATCCTATCCTATTCTAGTGGTCTTATCTCTTATCCCTATATCTTATCCTCCCTCATATGTGGATCTCAAGCCTAGATTGGTAAATCCTAAACTACCACTTTTACCCTATAAATTCACTGCCTCCCATAGAGTCTGGGTTGGCTTTTGGAGACTCTTAGCTATGCCCTAATGTTGCTGCTTTTTCCTAAGGATCCATTACCATCCTTGAGTTGTGATTGAAGGCTTGCCTTGTGGCTAAGGAAGGACAAGTTTGGTGGGAGATTCTACATTGTCAAGAACTGTAAAAAGGGTTGTAATCTTCTCCTACATTTCATTAATACAAGAAGATTTGTTTTCCTATGCTTTGTGTCTATTTGATGCATATGTATTTCAATTCCCACTTGACTCATTGAATAGAGATATTAGTTTATGCTATGGATGTTTTGTAGTTCTCTTGTTTGTTGTGATTGTCTTGCAGGTTCCATTTATAGTAATTGGAGCTAGACCCAAAGTCTACAAACCAAGAGAAGAGGAGGACTAGCATTGGACTTCAGGTGGGCCTTTCATCCATTTATTATTTTCTATAAGGAAAACATTGTGCTTTTTTTTCTATTGTTTCTAGGTCAGCCACTAGATCTAGGGGATTCACTTATGTCCTCATAACATATTTTTCCATAAAACAGTGTGGTAAACCAATTTGTATGCATCTAGGTTCGAAATCTCAGCTCTACATATGAAATATGATTCCCTTAATTTGGATTTTTTTTGTGGCTCGTAGGGTTTCAATGTTTTTAACATGCCCCACTTCTAATATCTCAGTGACCCTAACCCTTTGTCATTTCCTCAAGCTAAAACATTAAGGCACATTCACATTTGAGAGCCTTAGTGGTGTGGAAGCTCATAAATATCACCCTTGTGATTTGTGACCTGAACATTACTCCTTGGAATCGCTCTTCGCATGCCATCTATCACTTCGAATAGTAACTTGTACTTGGTTTGCGATTTGCGACCAATATAAGGTTGTGAATCACATATCCAATCTCCAATGACTACTTCCCAAATAGAAATCTGACTTGCTGTTAATCACGACTTACAGTGCTCATTAGGGTCGCTAATTGCATATATAGTCCACATTATCTATGCTCATGAAGTGTGACTTGCCCTGAGATGTGAATATTGCAACCTGCCCTACTTTTAAAATTTGTGACCTGTTATAAATTGAAATTGCAACCTAAGAAAACCTTTCTTCCATCCAGAACCTAATTGCCTCGGTCCTAGCATTTTGCGGCTTCATTATATAACTCTTATTTTCTTGTATATTTGGTATTTTCTATTGTTTATGCTAACATCAATGTCTTTGGTGAACATTTTTAACATGCCAGGTACAATAGACCTTGATTGCATTAGCCTTCCATTGTCTTCTGGAGAAATTGTTCTACCATTGATTAGAGGATCCAATAAGAATTCCACCAGGGTTGAAAGCAGTATAGAAGGAGTGGTTGACAGTCCTATGAACCAACCCATTTATGGGGACACTTCTTGTCAAATTGATAAGACAACACCATTCACTTGGGAAGAAATGTTTTATGAATTTTCAAAGAAATACATCCCAAGAGAACAAGAATATTTTCAAGTTTATATCAATGTCAAGAGGTCATGGTTACATAAAGTGGAAGCACATCCTCTGGTATTCCTGTGTGCTGAAACAATAGAATGGATCCTCCATCATACTAATGAAGTACAATGGATTGTCAAGAAACATGATGGGGAAGTCATAGCTTCTTTCACTGCTGAAAACATTGAAAAATGCTATAAGCTTCCAAAGCACCAAGAGGTGATTAACACCAAGTGGTTATCTGAATTAAATTAGTCCACTAAGGACATATTGAAGAATTGGTAGCAATATCCCAGTAAGTTCAGATTCAGGGAAGATGGCATCTACAAGATAAAATCCCTCAATAAGGTCTATTAGTTAATGGCTGCTATGATGAACAAATTATATGGAAAATAGAACATTGGGACCTTCCAAGGAACTTGGGTCCCTGTCATGCACACAATAGCCGCCAAAGGAATGATTTTCAACCGAGCTAGCATACTTACCAATGCCATCAAAACAAATGTCTAGATAGAAAAGAACCCAACTGAGGGTGAAAAATCATAATTCTACATGGCCTCATACCTTCTGGATGTAGTTTGTGCAAAGTGTGATTTTGAAGGCTTAGGTTTGAAGTGGACTCCAACAGAACAAGAACCAATGCACATTTATTACAAGAGTTTGTGGAACTCGGGATACAAGTGCTCATTCGAGAAGATCTCATATTATTTCATTTCTCCACTTTACAGTGAGTTGTTTGGTGATGATCCTCCATGTATGTTGGAGAGGTGTAAGAATTCCCTTCATGATATTGCAGATTGGTTTCCAATAAGAGAAGCTACCTACATAATATTTTTCAACGCTTACAAGCCTCCCCATGCTCTCCCTACACTAGCCACAGACAAAATAGTATTACAAGAAGTTGCATATCAATTAACTACAGGATTTTCCAAGACATTGGTGAAAGGTAAGAAAGGACCTTGGCCTATCTTCCCACTGCATAATGGAGCATATACAATCCCAAATTTCGAAGAGGCCTAAGCAGAAGCTGAGGATTTGTTACACTTTCATTTTGTTGATTTAAGATTTCTCAAATATGACCCAAGAGGTGTCACGCACAAGTGCATTGTAAAGAAATCTACTTCAAGTGTCTTACTCTCAATTTAAAGAAGATGAGGAAGAATCGATAAAAAAAACTTATATAATGCTACTAGAGCACAGGAGTCAAAAAAATCAAATAGTGATACTTAAGAAAGCTTGAGTCTTGAAGAAAAAGTAGCCATCCTCACAAGGAAATAGGGACAAAAGGCCAATAAAGAAAAGAGGAAGAAGAAAAAAACTCTAAAGCAAGAAGCCCAACAAAATAAAAAAGAAGAGGAGGAAACCCTAACGAGATGAGAAGAGGAGAAAAGGAGGAAATAAGCCTTGAAAAAGAAGAATGCAAAAATAGATAAGAAGAAGAAGGAAGATTAAATGAGAAAGAAAAGACAAGAGGAAGAAGAAATCAAAAGAAAAGTGGAAGAAGAATAGTGCAGAAAAGAAGAAGAATAAAAGTTTGAGGAATAATAGAGAAAGAGGAGAGAAGAAGAAGAAAGGAAGAGGAAATAAGAAGGGGAAGCCAAAAAACAACAAGATGATCTAGCCAAGGAAATTAAACAAGAATTGCTCAAAGAACAAGAGAGAAAATCAACAGAGGATCAACAGTCAAAAGCTTCGGAGATGTAATTAGATATGCCTCCTTTGTACATCCCTCCATCTACTTCAATTACTAGTGAAAATTTTCCATTGCAAGAGTTAGGTATTCCACAGGAAGAAGAAGAAGAGGTATTGGATCTCACCAGGCTCACTTTTGATTAGGTTCAATGTAAAATCATGTAGGAAAGGCACAAGTGGTATGCCAAGAATCTAGCTAAACCCATATCATTGGCTATGGAAAATGAAATTTTCATGAATACCAACATGAACTTGGAGATTATAGCTTCATTAGGAACAACTTTCGTGACTGCGACAGAATTGAACATGAGCCTACTAATAAAGCAAAATGTAGAATTAAAGGAAAATATTGTTGCCTCTAAACAAAGGGTTGTAGAAGTGCAAGGTGAGAACCAAGCCTTGCTTTCACCCCACTCCCAAGGTAGGGGCTTACATGCATCCATATCATATGAATTACAGATACTATTAGAAGCAAATGACTTAGTTTATGATTAAATGATGACCCTACATCAAGCCATGGCCCCACTCCCTAACATGCACAAGGAATAAAAAAAAGGGGGAATTATTATCAAAGTAGCCATAGCAATAGTTGTACATATACATGAATGGTCTAATCAATACCCTAATGCACCTGAAGAACTTCCAAAGAAAGATTGGATCACAGTAGAAAATTACAACGTGGTTGTGTGCATCAAGATGTAATCACATAACAAATTGGCTAGAGATATGGAAAAAGTGATAGCATCATACTGCCACTTACTTGGCCCACTAGAGTCTCTTGTAGAATTACACAAGATTACTTCTATTGGCACATTAGGTGAAACAAGAAAAAAAATGGAATTTAAACAAGAGCTTCAAGCATTGTTAGAGCCCATCAAACAAGTCGTTGCAAGGGATGACCTGGAAGTTACAAAGGAGATGGTCACTCAGTATGTGGTTGAGCCTGTGAGGCTATACACTAAGCTTGTGACTCTCTCAAACCAAATACAGGAAAGAAGCCCACCCTGGTACCATATACGCTTGAGTGCCTATAGAGACACGAGGACGAGTTACAACACTGAATTCTGACTCTTACAGGAGAGTACAAGCTCTGGCAGAGTTATTTGGTTAAAGAATTGCAACTTGATGTTCCAGACCTTTCTATTACTATATTAGTTGATTAGCATTATTTACTTTCTTAATATTGATGTAAATAGTATTTTTTTGAGAATACACTAGATCATAGAATAGGAAAAGTCATGTGGAATATGAAAAGTCATTGAGGGTAGGTGAAAGGTCACGGAAGGTGAGAGGTCACCTTATCTTCTATAAATATACCCTCATGGCTCAATGTAATGGACTTTTAGTTTTGGACTGAATTGGTGCATATTGTTTGAGAGCTAATAGACCTTTGTGAATGCAAGTGGTGATTTTGCACTTATGGATGTCATGGACTTTTCATGTGATGATGTTATGAGTATTTCATCTTTTGAAGCTCTTTGAGCCTAAGTGTGCAATTCTTTCATGTGCCATCAATCATTGTAAGATTCATCCTACGGTGATCAGATGGTATGTGTTGTGATTATCTTATGTTTATGTTGGTAAAATGCTTTATTGATTTAGGCATATATATTATGTATGGGATTGTGCACTTTTACATGCTTTCATGAGGTTGTTGATTATGAACTTGTTTATGATCAATGAACTAATTTCTACCAAATACATGGGTTTTATTTGAATTTTTGCTAACACTTCTTCTCTTAAGATTCATGTCAATGCTACTTAGTCGTTGTTATATGCATAACATTCCACATGTTTAAATTCCATAAGTCGCTCATTTGCATTTTTTGAAGGTTTTATTTTGTTCTCTAACGATTGTTGTTTGTTTTGTCCAAAGCAAACTATAAGAAATATGAAATGTTTGTTAGGCCTACATACTAGATGGGACTCCTAAACCAAAGGGTGTAGAGTATAGTTTGGATTCTACACCGGGGAGATCCCCTTGTTTCTGGCGGTACATTTTAGCACGTCAACAAGATGCCATCTATTGGAATGCCCCGTCTGGTTACTAGTAGAGTACCTATTTTTGCAAATTTCAATATGTCAACAAGGATCTCATTTACCCCCTTCCATGCCTTTCCAAATGGGAGGGGGGCATACCCCTAGAGTCAATTCCATATTTGAGAAGTAGATATTTTCTAACTTCCAACATACTTATGTGAAGCATACATTCCCTGGGAATGTGAAACATTGATGAGTGGGGCATTTCCTCTATATGTTTAGGTACTAGTAGGATTCCCTCAAAACTGTAGTATACAAATGAAATATTAATTCATGTCTGGTAGTGGCTATATGTTAGGTAATTCTTTTATGAGTACCAACCAAATAATGGGACAAGCTTCTTTGGCTTAAAAGAAACCACCTTTTCTGGTGATATTGAATCTCCCGTATTCAACAAATCTTACTACTGACTTAGTGTAGTATGATCCAAGTTGGCTTCTAGTTTTTGAATTCTTTGTTGTCGTATATTGCTAAGGGTGTCACTCTTTCAAGGGTTACAAATTAAAAGAGAAAGCCGTATTTAAAGCCCAACAATTGGATTTGGTTTATTTTCAATGCAAGGTTCTTTATGAAATTTTGCGAAATGCATTGAGGGCATAAACTAATGCCACCAATTAGGAAATTATACTACATGTTCATGGTGTGATAAGTTCCATGGAAACTATCACAACTAACTAGGACTTGAACAAATAAGAAAAATGACTTAATTTTAATGTTCCCATGGTGATGCAAGGTACTCTTGGTACCTTTGGTACCTCTAGTCACATTCAACCTCTAATATCCTAACTATTCAAGCATCAACTTATGGGAAACTGACGACTTGGAGGGAAGAAGAAAGCAAAAAATAATAAAGGGATTGGTGAGAACAATTTGAACAATAACAACACCTTAGTGGGGGTGCTCAAAAAGGGGGCGGGGGGGTGTGGTGTGGTGTGAGGGAGAGTAAGAAAGGGAAGAAAAAAGTGAAATTTTTTTGCAAGCTTTGAATAAAAAATCACCTAACCCATATTTTCCCCAATATTGAGGAAGATAAATGATTGTTGGTGTAGAAAGATCCTCATCAATATCTTGTTGTATTAATAATTCTTTTTCATCCTTAAGGCTAACAAATCATTATTGGACTTCCAAATAACTCTGCACCTCCATAAGGGTGTAATAAGGGCACCCCATCATAATGAGGCTACCCATCAAACATGTTTACGTAAAATCATGATGCAAATTTTCATAATAAGGCTCATAATTATGATGCCCTTCAAATTGGCTCTAATGGGAAATATGTGTCCATGTTTGATCTGAAAAATCCTTTTCACACTAAGAAACAAATAGGTTATTCCATGCCATCCATTCCAAAAGGTGTGTTGAAAAGGCCAATGCATTATCCTACTGCTCATGCTACTCATAACTATAACATCATTGAAGATCTAGCCTTGACTGCATGATTTTTTCTTCCTTGGAGGTTCTTGAAAGATTCTCTATGTAGGGAAAATAATTGACATCAATAATTGCCATTTTCTATCCCATTTAAACTCAAATTATAACTTTGAACTCAACCCCAACAATTTGAAGTCATGACTACCCCACAGTGTCACTTTCTCTATTCAAGTTTCATCCCATGAAATGAATATCTTTAGGACTATATTGGATTAAGGAGCTTCTACTTGTAGGTGTCCTTGCCATGTTGGGAAGCTCTTGGATCCCCTCAAATAAAATTTTCAAACTATGCTAAAATATTTTGGTGGTCACTCATTTAGACCTCATGGCATTATTACATCATTTCTTGTGGAACTAGGGGGAAAGAACATAATTGTAGAGGTTGTGGTTATTGGGTATGTGTTATATTCTTTGCACAACTAGATTCATGTTCCATACATTACACTGGGTGTGGCAGTAGCCCTAGTGCAACACCTCGAAATAAATAAATAAATAAAGGGGGCAAGCCCATGGTTTTGTAGATCCGATCAAAGGAACTACAATTATGTTTTAATCTAAGGTTAATGGATTGGGGGTTTATATATGTTTTGGCATGTATATAATGTACTATAAAATTGAAAGGAATAAAATTAAAATCAGTCTGGTTTTCCCATTTTTTGGTTCCAAGAGAAAAATATCTATGTATATTTTTTGTTGTCGCCATTGTATATTTTTTTGTTTGTTTTTTAAGAATACATTTGTGAGTATTATCTGTATATGGCTAAAACCTTCAGTGGTTATAAATGTTAAATTAGATTACAATATGGCCTTAGGTTGTAGCTATAGTTATGTTATGATAGCTACGGTATCTATGGTTTTCCATGTAATTTTTTTCCTCACTAGGGAAATATCATTAATATAGATTAGTTATATTTTTGTAGACTTGATCTAACTAATTTTCCAAAACCAAGTGTCCCAATGGTGGAAAATTCCATGAGGACCTATGAGCATGCGGGTGTTAGGATGTACCACTTAAGGGAAATTTTAAAACCCTGCCTCCAATATCATAAACCAAATCTTCCCCTATGATTTTTGTTTCATCAATTACACAAAGTCCAACATAGAATGTTTTTTCAAAACCTCATATTTTGGAGATCCAGGGTAGTACCAGATCCTTCTATTTCAATAGGATAAAACATATATACATGGATGTATATACCTTTTTATGTGACAAATATTTCTAATCGAGGTATCCAAATAACTGATGTAGACACTAAACACACTTCTTCATCCTTTTTCTATGATAGATATTTCTTATCAAGCCTTCCAAATGACCTATGTAGACATTGATCATACTTCTCATCAATGGATAAGTATGAGTAGTGTACTTTTCTCATGTGGGCCTTAGACTCTCCCCCTACTTGGGATTCCTTGGATATGGTTTTACCTTCAAATGAATCCATTTTAGAAGTCTCAACTCACACTGATAATCCTTGGAAAGACATGCATCATAGGTCCTATTTTCATCCTAAGTTTTCCAAAATGGAGGTTGGAGATATGGGTATTATCTTGCCTATGGATTCTGATAGGTATCCAAAACCCTTGTGATATATGATGTGTACATTGAGGGAAACATGGAAAACATTTTCACGATAATGCCAATTAATATCCCTATAAACCATGATGTTATTGAAAATGTTTTGATTGGGGAAAATTTTTCTCCTAAGGAAATTCACACATATAGTGGCATTTATAAAGAATTTTGTGATATGTTTTCTTGGGAATATGAAGAGATGTCAATAATTGATCGTAGGATTATTTATAATGCTAAGGCTATTAGACAGAAAGTGTAACTGGAAATTCCTTATAAGGAAGCTATCATTAAGGTAGAGGTGGAAAAGTTGTTTTAGACTGGATAATCTACCTAGTTCCCTTGACTAAATGGGTGTCTAACCTATTATTCGTTAACAAGAAACAAGGGACCATTTGTAAGTGTATGGAATTTAGGAATTTTAATAAAGATTGTATGAAGGACAACTACCCTACAATATTCATTGATCAAATAATCAATGAATGCACCATAAGTGAAATAATATTTTTTTATGGATGGTTTTTTCAATTATAATTAGTTTCAAATATGCCTTGAGGACCAACACAAGACATCATTCATCTATCCCCGGGGCATGTTTATTTATCAAAAAATGACATTTAGCCTTAAAAATGCTAGAGCCACTTTCCAATGGGTATGTTGTATTCTTTGCATGACTTCAAACATATTATTGAAGCTTATCTCAATGATCTAGCCACTTAGTTTCGGATGAGAGAAAATAATCTTACCCATCTTCATGTAATATCCCATAAATGTTGAAACTATCAAATTTGAATTGATAAACATACAAATATTTTATGACCATCAAATTCATATTTTTATCTAGATGGATATCGATGGCCACCCACCTATTTCACTGACTCAGAGCACAATTCTCCATCTTGGTAGTGTTTCTACAATTTTTTCGGGCCATAAATTTTTTAGGTTGTTTTCAGGACATACATGAAATTTTTTTGACATGGTGGAGCCCAGGAAATAGCCACAGCCTTTAGCCTAGGCCTAGTCAAAATGTGTACTTCTCTACTAGACCATTCCAACGAGCTACCGAGTGCACCAAACAGAGATCGTATGCAAAAGTTACAACCCCAAGGTCTTAATATACCTAATAACCCCATCGGGGCCCACAAAACTTTTGGTGCTTCACCTCCTAGGGCTAGGTTTTTTTATGTTTAGGGTTTCCTCATTACTGCTTTATGTTAAAAAGGGCTTTTTGGTGTCATTTCAATGCGCTATAATGAATATGAGTAGTCGTCACATCTATTCTTAGAGACATGCTACCACTATTCGAGCAAGTTTGCTTCCTTCCAACATTTATAATTTCAACACATCTCATTTATTAATAGAAGTGAAGTTTTACTGTATCTCTGCATTTTGTTATAAATATGTATTTCATTTTGTTCCCTTCATAAATTTGGATTAGTGGTATCAAAGCGTCTTATTATTTATTTGTTTCTTTGTGCATGTCCCCAACGAGGTCAGGGTATATGGAGTTGGGACTTGAACTACTTAAGCCTTTGCAATACCATCATCACCAATCCTAGTGTCCTCCCATGGAAAAATAAAAGAAATATGATGGAGAAGGAGATCATATTAAATTGTTTCTCAAGGAAGCCCTCACACGACAAAGGAACGAGAAGATGGATATTTTTTCCCAAATCATTCAACAAATTCCAACAATTGATACATTCTCATCAAGAAACCACTTTATAGGCACCATCCCCTTCAAGGTACAAGTTAGTTTTGATATTCCTATATTTGAAGGAAAAATAGATGTGAATGCTCTAGATAAATGGTTAAATGTACTAGAAGGATATTTTTCTATCCACAGTTTTTTTGATAGAAAAAAATCAATGTTCTCCTTAATGCTTTCCCCGTGTCAAGGATTGGTGGGAGACTTATTATGAGCAAAAGGCCGCGAAGGAATTTGTAATGTTTGTGTTTATATCCACGTGGGGCTCTTTTAAGGATGTTATTAAGGAACAATATTACCATGTTGGAAGCTACAATGACTAGTGCACAAGATGGACCCCACTGCGAAAGGAGAGGGACCAAATAGTGCTAGAGTTCACAAATATCTTCCATAACTTGCACACTAGGCTCGGTATCAAAGACTCTAAGTGGCATATATTTCTTAAGTATTGTGTTGGTCTACATAGATACATCCAGAAATAAATGGAATTTCTAGACATATCCTCACTCGACACGATGTACTGCTATGCTGTCAAAATCAAGCAAAAATTTAAAGAGAAGAAGTGAGAGTTTGTATCGATGAATTCCTCTTCATAGAAGTAGGGAAAAGGAAACCCAAAACCATAGAGAAAGGGACAGATCTAGGATGGACCACACTAGGACAACCCATCTAAGCTAAAAACAAAGAAGGGTAATGAGAATATGAAGAAAGACACAAGAAAGTGATGTTAGTTCCATAAGATCCCTTGGCGTAACATCAATGAATATCACTCAAAGTAGTCATTTTTGGTCGGGTTGAAATTCTTAGAGTCAGATGCAATTTCTGACTCTCGATAATATCTAGATAAGGGGAAGCAGATCATTGATGTAGAACCTAATGCCACTATTACTACCACCAAACTCTATCCAAGTGAACCCAAATAACAAGAGGAAGGAAAGTGTTTTTTCACTCATAGATGCGGGTGAAGGGTGCTCCTTTACACTTCATTGTCAATAGCGAAATCCAAAAGAACCTCATCTCAATAGAGGTTTTCAAGCAGTTGGACCTATTGACAACATCACATATGCATCCATACACTATTGAGTAGCTCCACCTCTCTATTTTAGCCAACAAGGACACCTACCCTACAACATCAAGCCCTTCAAGGATGGGGTATTGTGTGATATTTCCCCCCTTGAAGTTTGTGATGTTATTTTATGCCAACCATACTTATGGAAGTGTCATGGTGTATATGAGTCTAGACATTATAATGTTATTATTTTTTTGGGAAACAACTATATAGGATACTAGAGACATCTTTGCCTACAACCATTTCTTTTATATCTACTAAGAAATGTAGGAAGGTCATCTCCCAGACTAGGAAATTTTTCTTCTTCCTAATTCGCTCTCAAATTGAGCAGAAGGTCACTACCACATCCATGGCCTTCACACAAGACCTCTCCACACAGTAGAAGCAAGTGGAAAAGGTCATGGAAGAATACAAATACATATTTTCCTCACCCACTAGGGTACCTCTACACTGTCAGGTCAAGCATTCAATTGATCTAACACTCGACACACCTCTACCAAATGGGCCAAACTATCACTACTATCTTCCTGAAAATGAGGAAATCGAGCACCAAATACAAGAGCTACTCCAATAATGGGACATCTGACTGAACTCCTCACCCTATGGAAGCCTAATTGTACTTGACTAGAAGAAAGGCAGAAACTGACGACTTTTCATTGTGTAACACCCCCCTCCCACATCTACCCAAGCAACTGGCCAACCAGGGTAAACATGTGACAAGAGGCTACTATGATAAGATTCAACCTCCTATGTGACCTTAAGGAAGTGGAATCGACGGAAACACAACATAAAGACCTTCCACATCATCTTCAGGACCCCTAAGAACCATCCCAACACTTCAGGTAGCTAGCCCCTGGGTCCCACTGAAGTTTTGACCACTTGACCTCTAGATGCTCTCATGCTATAGGCCTGCTAGTGTCCAGGAGGCTCTGGAAGCTCTCATGAAAAGGCATCCCAATGTCCAGGGGCTATTTTTCTTAGTGTTGTGCCAGTGTCCCCGGGATTTGAGCCGCTTTTCCAAGCCCAGAGCCCAGGTCACTGCCCAAAATTGAATGACATCTCCAGAACAGTAAGATTATAAGGAAACAATGATGCAAAAGCAAATACTTGAACAAGCCCTTAACCGGACCCCTATTAGTCATGATAGGCATTTCGTCAAACATATCACAAATATGTAATCTATAGGTGTAAACAACCTATTTAAGAATAGGCATCTCATACTTATCTGAGAATCGCTAAGAAACATTGTTCCCTCATATCATTTGTTGCATTATCATCTATTAGGTCATAGATACATTGTCCATTCATTTACAAGTAAAAACATGAGGAGAGCCATACATATCCATTGTCATAAAACACATACATAACCAACATAGTAGAAGCAGAAATACCAATGAAATCACATCCATATGATCCACATATAAACTGGTATAACACTCATAGAAATACAAGGAGAATTAACCTCATATTGATGATTCAAAATCCAAACTCGGGATTGGACTACCACGTTCCACCTGACTATAGAACGATTGAGCCAAATCTCTCTTCATCCATTCACCCTCGTGCCATATTCCAAGCATGAATGTGGGACTCAAACCAAAGAACCAACCAGGGCATCTTGAGGCTAAACCACCTCACCCTCATCAATAGAAACTAGGCTTTACCGTGATCCATCCCGGATCACTAGGCCAACACAATAAACATGTCATAGCAGGATTTACCATGATCTCCACCTGATCACTAGGTAGAACAAGTATGGATGCCATTGGATTTCTCCACCTAAACCGTGAGGAATTTTCCTATCTCCTAGTCTCTCAAGCTTTACCGCAATCCAATCCCAGATCACTAGGCCCTAAACCGAGATCCACTCTCTAGGCTTTATCGCATATCCCAACCCGAGATTACTAGGCCTAATGGAGAGCAAACCACCTCTTGGATTTACCATATATCTTGCCATTCATCGACAAGGATTCCTAGGCCCACCGAGGCAACACAAAATCTGGCTTTATCGCAACCCATAGTCTGGTTCAGGGGTTACTAGGCCATGTGTTCTATCATTCGGAGATCCACATCACTCAGCTTTGAATACCTCCAGAAATCCCGCTCAACCAAATCATGAGAACACCATCACACCATGGTTATTCTAAAATGGCAAGGCTAGGTTGAAAACACTATCACACCTGGAAAAACCCACGCCATAACAACAAAAGAATCACATTCAATACCATGCATAGCAAATATAGCAAGGGAAATACACATGCAAGTCGATACCTGCAAAGAATCATGTTGTAGTTGCTTGATCCTTCTCTTCCCCGCTTGATATTTTCTTCCTCTTTCCTTCTTTTCCTTTCTTGATCCAATGCCAAAATGCTCCAAGAAAACTCTAAGTGTCCAATATTGAGAGAGAGAGAGAGGGTATAATGAGAGAGCTCCAAATATGAACTGAAAAAAGTTTACCAATTGATCCTCATAAGCCTTTTTATTAATGAGTTCTTTATTTTTCTTCGTTTTCCATTATTTTCATTCATTTTCCTCCTTGCATGCAACCTATGACCTTTCACCTCCCTTTTTCTCCTAATTTCCAATATTTTCATAAATAAATATGCCACAAATGCCTTTTTTCCTTTTAATGCCTTTGCCATTTTCCTTAGCCATAATAAATTGATGAATACCCACACTAGGATGTATTGCCCAACATTCAGATTGGAATAAGTGTCCCATAAACCGTGGTTATTGTTTTTCCTTTATTAACTTTTATTACATGGAATTTTCATCAGGGTTGTTACAAAACCCTCCCCCTTGGGGGACACCGTCTTCAGTGTTCAACCAAACCTATACCTTAGCAAAACTGTTGAAACATAAACATACTTCCCATGGAGCTTTATAAAATAGCTCGATGCAGTATTTACAATGATCACCCTGCTGAAAAGCAAACCAACATGACAACATAATGTCATGATACCCATACCTCTTATTGGAGCTTTATAACTTAGCTCATGGCATTTACATCCATATACATATGTACATATACCAAAACATCACCAAACATGTACCAAAGACATATACCAAAACATCTTACCAAAACTACTTTGCCTCAACTGGAAAACAAAGAAGAATACATAGCCTGCATCTGATCCACCATCTCCCATGTAGATTCATCAGGCCCAAAGTTCTTCCACTACACTTTAACCTGCTCAATGCTTAGTTTCGGAGCATGAGCACCTTATCTGCAATATCCACTGAGTCTCTAGCTGAAATTCTCCATCTGGTTCCACTTGCAATACAGACCAGTCAATCACATGATCAACATCTTTAACATACTTCTTAAGTAATGACACATGGAAAACATCATTGACTTTCACTGTCGAAGGGAGTGCAATTCGATAGGCTACTGGCCCAATCCTCTCACTAATACTGAAGGGTCCACAAAATTGTGGTGTCAGTTTGGCACATGATCCAATCCACAAGGATATTTTCTTCAATTTGATGCACATGTACACTTGTTCCCCAACCTGGAACTCCTTGAAAAACCTTTTTTGATTTTCATAGCTCTTCTTTCTATCCTGTGTTGCCATTAGATTTTTCTTGATTACCTACATTCCCTGTTCCATGTCTGCCAACATGTCCGGTCCAATCAATACCATGTTGACTGGATCACTCCAACTGATGGGAGTATTGCAGCTCTGCCCATACAATGCCTCAAACAGACTCATGTTCAAATATTCATGATACCCATTGTTGTAAGCGAATTCTACCAGTGGAAGATACTCTTCCCACTTTTGCTATTGATGCATCACGTACATCCTGAACATGTCCTCCGATATATGGTTGACACTCTCTGTCTGTCCATCCGTCTGCGGATGATAAGTTGTATTGAAGGCCAAATTTGTGCCCAAACCTGCAAATAATCCCTTCAAAAACTTGGAAGTGAACTTTGCATCCCTTTCTGACACAATCTTCTTTGGAACACCATGTAATCTGACCACATCTTTGATGAATACCTATGCTACATCACTAGCTAAGAATGTATACTTCAATGGAATGAAATGTGTGACCTTTGTCAACCTGTCCACAATAACCATGATGGAATCATGTTTTCTGACTGTCCTTGACAAACATGTGATGAAGTCCATGGAAATGATCTCCCATTTCCATTAAGGAATCGCAATCGACTATAGCAGTCCCGCTGGATGTTTACAGTCTGCTTTCACATGGTGACAATTGAAATATCTAGCCACATATTCTGCTACATCCATTTTTAGATTCGGTGAATAATAAAATTTCTTCACTATGGTCAATGTCTTCTGGTAGACTGGGTGACCCGAATATGGTTTCGCATGAAACTCCCTCAATGTCACCTTCTTCATCTCACTGCTATCTGGCACATATATCTTGTCTCTGAATCTGACCAATCCATCTATTACAAGACAATAATCCACATCTTGTTTACCTGCACCTATACCTGTACCTATACTACTACCTGTACTCTATTGCAGCCTATGCATAATCTCCATATACTTGACATCCTGCTGACCTGCCTGCTAGATCTTATCTTGTAAGTCAGTCCCATAGGAGCTCATAGATGCTAAATGATTTACCTATATCCATCTTCTAATAGCATCTGCCACCATGTTCTCTTTACCTTTGATGTACTTGATCTCGAAGTTGAACTCACTAATCGCGACCAACCATCTAACCTATTGGGAATTCAGATTCGGGTGATCAAACAAATACCTCAACCCAATATGATCACTCATCAGTACAAACCCCCTGCCAAGAAGATAGTGTCTCCACATCTTCAATGCATATATGATTGATGCTAACTCAATATCATGTGTCGAGTAGTTCTGCTCATGCTCGTTTAGTTTTCGTGACTCATAGCATACCACCTCTCCATCCTGCATAAGGAATCCTCCAAGCCCTCTCTTGCAAGCATCTATGCACACTACAAACTCTGTCCTGATCTGAAATCTATAGCACTGGTGCATGTGTCAACAACTGCTTAAGTTGCTCAAAACTGGCCTCACACTCCTTTTTCCATTTGTACTTCTTACCTTTCCTCTACAATGATGTAATAGGATAAGAACTTTGTGAGAAGTTCTTGATGAACCACCTATAATAGCCTACCAACCCCATGAAAGACCTCACCTCATTTACATTCCTGGGGGCTACCCACTCCATGATAGCCCTTATCTTTTCTGGATCTACTGCAATGCCCTCCTTGGAGACAACATGTCCAAAGTAGTGTACCTCAGTCTGAAAGAAACTACACTTGTTGAGCTTAGCATACATCTGACGCTCTCTTAACAACCTCAACACTGCTGCTAAATGCTCGGCATTCTCTTCCTCATTTTAGAATATACCAATATTCTATCAATGAACACAATAACAAACTTATCCAAATACAGACGCAACATATTATTCATCAAACACATAAATGTAGCTGGAGCATTAGTAAAACCAAATGGAACTACAACAAACTCATAATTCCCATACCTGGTCCGGAAATATGTCATGTAAATTTCCTCCTCTTTGATGTGTACCTGGTGGTATCCAGATCTCAAGTCGATCTTAGAGAACACTAATGCTCCATTCAGCTGATCAAACAAATCATCAATCCTCGGTAATGGGTACATTTTCTTAATAGTCACTCTGTTCAATTTCCTGTAATCAATGCATAATCTGAGAGTTCCATCTTTCTTCTTCACAAACAATATCGGTGCACCCCAAGGTGATACACTTGGTCTAATGTATCATTTGTCCAACATTTCCTTCAACTGCAAATTCAACTCAACCAACTGAGGTGTGCTCATCATGTAAGGTGATTTTGATGTTGAAGCTTCACCTAGCACTAACTTAATAGAAAAGTCTACCTCCCTATGAGATGGAAACTCTAAAATGTCCTCAGGAAATACATCCTGAAACTATTGTAGAACTCAGTACCTGCTCAAAACATTTGCATCCTCAACTTCCTTAGCTTTGTCACTAGAAATGTGCACTGCAAATAACATACACCCTTTCCTATGACTATGCTTTGCCTGCATAGTTGTCACCATCCTAACTGATGTGGCCTTCTTCTTTCCCTGTAAGACACTTGGTTCCCCAATTTCATCAACACACTCAATGGGTTTGTCATAACAATCCACCTTGGTTCTATGAAGATGCAACCAATCCATGCCCAACAACATGTTGTATGATCCCAACGGTAATACAGTCAAATGTGTTGCGGTAGGCATACCATTCAAATCAAATGCATAAGCTCTTACCCAATGATGAACTCGTTTCTTTGTACCTATATCCAACTACACTAACCAAGATTCTGTATGCAATTTCTTACTCAAACCACACTTATCCACCAAGTCAGGACTAAGATAGCTCTAGTTATATCCAGGGTCAATTAAAATAGAAATAATTTGATCACAAAGCTTACCGCCCATCTCAATGATATATGCCTGATGGTCTGCCTGTTTGTTATCCAATGTTGCATAAATACAAGGAATGCTCTGACCAACATCCCCAACAGTTTGTGCCTCCTACACACTATATATCTTAGGCCTACCACCCTGATTTTATGGGCAATCTCTCCTAAGGTGCTCCTTACCGCATGTCCAACACTCCAATTGACCGTATCCTCACCTCTATGTTGCTTTTCTGACCCATGTCCCTGTTTAGCTGCATTGAACCTCTTTTGTGGTGCCACATTTTCTTTCTCATTTTCATTTTGAGACCTTATTCTTTTCAGCTGCCATTTACCTTTACCTATGTCTTTCCCTTTTCATCATTGTTGAGATCCATTCTTACGCTTTGACTGTTCATAGAAATGCTTCAATTTCTCAATAACTTCCTTAAGTGACTAAGTCTCATCATACTCAATCTGATCTCTAAATGCTAATGGTAATACACTGACAACTCACTAAACTTTAGCCTTCTCATCTTTAAGATACAATACATACCTCAATAGCTCCAGAAAATTGGTTGTGTACTCTTCATCTGTCGTTGATCCCATATTTAGCTCATAAAATTCTTTGGCCTTACTGTCATAGTACCTTTCAGAAAAGTGTTTCTTCCTGAAAATCCTCTTGAACTCATGCCAACTCAAGTCATCTATCCTTATGTCCCTGATTCGCTTCACATATTCCCACTAGATGTCTTATTTACCTCTCAGACTGAAGATAACAAAACTGGCCTTCATGTTATCTGTATAATTATGCGACTCAAAGAACTTCTTTATCCCAAGTATCCAAGCCTCTGCATCTTCCGACTTCTTCACATCTCCATCAAAAGTAGGTGACTTTGCTTTCTTAAACTCATTTGGCAAGTATCCCCTATCACTCCTCCTATAAGGATAATAACAATGACGATCATGATGTCTATCAGAACCAGAACTAGAATAATATTTGTATCCATCACCTCTCCTATCCAGAGTATCCAACAACATGTCATCTCTAATAGTGTCATATCTATCTGAAATGTAACCACCATGAGACCTACTGCCATATGCCCCATTAGTTCTATCCTCCCATCCATGGTTTATTTGAAGTGGCCATTGTCGTTGCAATTCTAACAAACTTTGAAGAAGTATAGCATTAACCTCTTCTTGTTTCTCTTGTGCCTACATGATTTTGTCATTGTCCGCCTTACAACTCCTTATTTCTTCCTTCAAGCTTCTCAATGTGTCTTCCAAATCAGAAGAGTGCCCAACACCACGATGCTCATCTGATTCATAGGGAAAGTATTTGTAGTCTACCATCTTGCTAGCGATTTGATCTCTTTCCTGCAATGCATACTATGTCAGCTAAACCAAATCACAATAAACCAATGTACCTTAGCATAATTCGGGGAGGATATATCATCTGCAAGATCATCAAATCAGTGTGATACATGTATAACAAAATCATAACAACATATAGACATATGATACATAAGCGCATAACCATGTAACCATCAATCTAGCTAGAGTCCAGTCATCAATGCATGACCTCGTCAACAACACATACCATGACCTCATGCATGACAACAACCATTACGCCATTGTACACTTGACCACATGCAAACATTAACATGCATAAGAAATATGTAATCAACCACACACACGCATGAACACATATAATCAAGCATAAACGAACAATACTTGAAACCAAGCTTACAAGAATGATACATGTAAACAAACATACAAGAATGATGCTCGTAAGTGACATATAATGACATGTAACCAGTCATACACTCATGATGATGCATCTCACAACAACACCATCCACTTCCACATGGAAACATCACTACAACCATGATCAACACCATGCAAATGCAACAAACACATGGAATACAAGCATAAGAGACACACATGCAACCGACATGAACGCATGAACAACATACACAGCCCATCCAGTCTGAGGGGTGAACCATGCTCTAATACGACTCTATAACACCCCCCTCCCACATCTACCCAAGCAACTGGCCAACTGAGGTAAACATGTGACGAGAGGCTACTATGATTAGATTCAACCTCCTATGTGACCTTAAGGAAGTGGAATTGATGGAAACACAACATACAGACCTTCCACATCAGCTACAGGACCCATGAGAACCATCCCAACACTTCAGATAGCTAGCCCCTGGGTCCCATTGAAGTTTTTTACCACTTGACCTTTGGACGCTCTCATACTCTAGGCCTACCAGTGTCTAGGAGGCTCTGGAAGCTCTCATATAAATGCATGTCAACATCTAGGGACTATTTTTCTCAGTGTTGTGCTAGCGTCCCTAGGATTTTAGCCACTTTTTCAGGCCCAGAACCCAATTCACTTTCCATAATTTAATGACATCTCCAGAATGGAAAGATAATAGGGAAACAATGATGCAAAAGAAAATACTTGAACAAACCCTTAACTGGAACCCTACTAGCCATGACAGACATTTCGTCAAACATATCACAAATATGTAATCTACAGGTGTAAACAACATATTTAAGCATAGGGATACCATACTTTTTTTTCCTGAATTAAGACTAAATCTATTAAGAAAAGACATATGGTACAATCAGCTTGCAAAGAAGCGAAGCAAAAGAGCAGGGGAGCCAGAAATGATATGAAATCAACATCGGTCCCAAAAACCACGGCACAAGCAGAAGAAAGTAGAGAGGACAAAAAGAACGAGCAGGTCTAGGGAGTCTACCCAGCATGAGTAGAATTTTCCAATCTACATTTTTTTCCTTTCTTTTTGCTGACTTTGACCCAACCATTTTGGTCTGGCTGGACCGGAACTACTTGCAGACTGATCTGAGCTAAAGGAGGAGACTCCTTGTCTGAATCAGAGGGCGAAGACTCATGAGTACGCTTCTGCGAGAATAGAGGCGCAGAAGGATCCAAATCGCGGTCTAAGGGCGAGTCCTTCGGGCGCTCCAAGTTCTCCTCGTCCACTTCGATGTCCTCCTCATCAGAGCTGGAGGACTCTATGTCATCCATAGGGGGTCTGTCACAAGGTTTCCAACTCTTGGATTTGGATTTGCGAGTGATATTCTTCTTTTTGTTGAGGAACGCTGCACATGAGTTCTGGAGATGCCCTGTCTGATGGCAATGACGGCATCTGAAGGCTGTATTCTCATAGTCCAAAGTTTGCGTCCAATGGAAGTCCCCGACTTTGAGGATGATCTGATCTGGCAGCCCTTTACTGATGTCTATTTCTGCACAAATTCTGCCATAGGTGTATATTCCTTTCTCCCCCCTCGAGGTATCTGTTGTCAGGAAGCGGCCAAGGGTATCTCCTATTCCTTGAAAGACAGCAAAATGCCATAGATGCGCGGGGAGATTTGGAAGCCTGACCCAGATAGGAAGCTTGGAGATGACTGCAGAGGAGGGGTCAAAATCTGGGAACCAAGGAGAGAGGAAAAGTCCAGCTGATCCCCAGAACCAGGGGCCCCCCTCTAAGGCTCTCTGGTAGTCTTCGTTGTAGGCAAAGACAACAATAAAGAAGCCTTTCGAACAGAAAAAGAGTTTGCAGTTGTTGGTCCAATTAGAATGGATCCACTGGTATAGATCAGCAGTGCGGGGCCATAGGCCATTAAATCTGCAAATGAGGGTTGTTTCTGCAAATGTCTGGTATTGATCATCCAAAGATGGATGAGAGATTTCAATGGCAGGGGTTTCCTCCATTTTGTCCACCAAGAAAGGTTTGGGAGTCTCAGCGGATTGGGCAGACTTCTTGGCCGGCTGTGCATGTACGGCATCTTTGTAGGAAAAACCTTTGGAGGCAGAGGATTGCCCCACTGCACCTCCCCTTAGACGCAGAGATAGGATCACTGTGGCATTTCTTTCTATATTATAAAAGGAAAGAGGCCGATTGTGGTCAAGCTGCTTACCAACAAAGAGGAGCCGCAGAAGGGAGGAAGGGATCCCCAACCTCTGTTCGAGAATCTTTGAGAGATGGCGCACTGTGAAGGACGGCTGGACCTCAAGTAGCAGGGTTTTTCCTGTTAGAAGAATTATTTGGATCTGAAAACTTGCTTGCTGGGGATGAGTAAAATCTTGGCTGCCTGAATGAGGGCTTGAGGTTGAAATATCATGAATGCGTGCCTGCGGGGCCATCCCCAGATCCTGGCTATACTGCTGCTACATATGGACGAGAGCGGTAGTTGTCGAAGAAGGGAGTCTGCAGGCAGGGACGTGGAGTAAGAAGAGCCGACTGCCCAAAATGGAAAAGGCCAGAGCGAAACGTTTTGCCATGGCGTAGTTTGACGGCCAAATAGCAATGGCGTCCAGAGTGGTCTCAAGCTGAGGGTCCAAAGCGCCGAGGGACTCAGTTCTTTTTCTCCACGTCGCCCTCCCTTTCTGCCATGGCACACAGGCTAAAGGGTAACATCTCGCACCATTCTTGCTCCTGGCATTTCTGCAGGGGTTCCAGGTGGTAACCGCCATGGGTAATCGGTCCTGCGTCGTGGGTATGGTCCCATCGTTCTCGATGTTGTGAGATAGCAGAGATTCATGGCCGCACCTCCAGGACGGCGCGAACCAGCAAGCGGCGGCAGCTTCCGAGACCATAAACCCTAGGGCGGGAGAAAAATCGCCTGCACACTCCATCTCGTCCGTTCCCCATAGGGATATCATACTTATCTGAGAATCGCTAAGAACCATTTTTCCCTCGTATCATTTGTTGCATTATCATCTATTAGGTCATAGGTACATTGTTCATTCATTTACAATTAAAAAACATGAGGAGAGCCATACATAGCCAATGTCATAAAACACATACATAACCAACATAATAGTAGCAGAAATACCAATGAAATCTCATCCATATGATCCACATATAAACCAGTCTAATACTCATAGAAATACAAGGATAATTAACCTCATATTGATGATACAAAATCCAAACCCGGGATGGGACTACCACGTTTCACCCGACCGTAGAATGGTTGAGCCAAATATCTCTTCAACCATTCACCCCTGTGCCATGTTCCAAGCATGAATGTGAGACTCAAACTAGAGAACTAACCAGAGCATTCTAAGGCTAAACCACCTCACCCTCATCAATAGAAACCAGGGTTTACCATTATCCATCTCGGATCACTAGGCCAACATAATAAACATGTCATAACATGATTTACAATGATCTCCACCTGATCACTAGGCCAAACAAGCATGGATGCCACCAGATTTCTCCACCTACACCGTGAGGAATTTTCCTATCTCCTAGTCTCTCAATATTTATCGCAATCCAATCTAGATCACTAGGCCCTAAACTGAGACCCACTCTCCAGGCTTTACCGCATATCCCCCCTAGATTACTAGGGCCCAACGGAGAGAAAACCACCTCTTGGCTTTACAGTATATCTTGTCATTCACCGGCAAGGATTCCTAGCCCCACCGAGGCAACACAAAATATGTCTTTACCGCAACCCACAGTATGGTTCAGGGCATACTAGGCCATGTGTTCTATCATTCAAAGATCCACCTCACTCAAATTTGAATCCCTTCGGCAATCCCGCTCAACCAAAACATGAGAACCTGATCACACCATGGCTATCTGGAAATGGCAAGGCTATGTTTAAAACACTATCAAACCTGGAAAAACCCATGCCATAACAGCAAAAGAACCACATGCAATACCATGCATGCCAAATCTAGCAAGGAAAATACACATGCAAGTTGAAACCTGCAAAGAATCTTATTATAGTTGGTTGATCCTACTCTTCCCTTATTGATATTTGCTTCATCTTACCTTCTTTTCCTTTCTTGATTTAATGCCAAAATGATCTAAGGAAACTCTAAGTGTGCAAGAGTGAGAGAGAGAGAGAGAAAAATGAGAGATCTCCAAAACTAAACTGACAAAAGGTTACCAACTGATCCTTAGAAGCTTTTTTATTAATGAGGCCTCTATTTTCTTCATTTTCCATTATTTTCCTTCATTTTCCTCCTCACATGCAACTTGTGACCTTTCACCTCCATTTTCTCCTAATTTCCATTATTTTCATAAATACATGTGCCACAAATGTATTTTTTCCTTTTAATTCCTTAGCCATTGTCTTTGCCAATTTCCTTGGCCATAATAAACTGATGAACACCCACACTAGGATGTCTTGTCCAACATTCACCTTGGAGTAAGTGTCCCATCAACCGTGGTTATTATTTTGTCTTTATTAACTTTTATTACATAGAATTTTCACCAGGGTTATTACACATTGATTATAGGGTCTTGAACAAAATCATAGTCAAGAAATGATATCTAATTCCTTCAATTAATGACCTTCTTGAACAACTCAAGGGGGGCCAAGTACTTCAATAAGATTGATCTGAAGTCTAGCTACCATCAAGTCCTAATATAACAAACTGATGTATGTAATACTACTTTGAAGTCCAAAGAAGGTATTTTTGAATGGTTGGTCATGCCCTTTAGTTTGATGAATGCCTTGGCAACTTTCTTAAGGATAATGGATGTTATCTTATGGAATTTCACCAATTCTTTTGTGGTGGTATATCTAGATGATATTCTCATATTTAGCAAGAGTTGGTAAAAACACTTACATCGTATTCAATAATTCCTTCACACTCTACAACAACACAAGTTATATGCTAACTTGGAAAATGCTCCTTCAACATGAACAGGGTCCAACACCTAGGCTACATTATTGATGAGCATGGTGTGCATGCCGATATAGCCAAGATTTAGGTCATTCATGACTGGATAGCCTCGCCAAAACTTAGCTTCGGAGTTTCTTAGGCCTTTCCAACTTCTATCACAGGTTAATGTTAGGATTATCCCATATTGCATGGGCCCTCATCGAAGTGACCAAGGGTAGTGGAAAATCAAAATTCATGTGGGGAAGTCACAACAGAAATATTTTGATGATCTAAAATACCGCATGTGCTCAACCCTAACCAATCTACAACAACCTTCTGCGATTGAGACAAATGGTTCATACTATGTTGTGGATGCAATTCTCACTCAACATGTTCATTTAGAGGCCTGCATAGTGAGACACTATCACATGTCATCCATAACTACCCCACCTAAACAAATAAATGTATTCCAATGTACAAGTACGTCACTAATGGAAGCATTACATTCTCTAGAAGGAGATAGACACCCACACTAATCACAGGCCTCTACAATTCACGCAAACACCAGGAAAATTGCAAAATGGCTACCATTAAAAGTGGTCCACATACTTGTAGTAGTTTCATCTACAAATAAATATAAGACAGGGAGCACCAATCACATCGTTGACTACCTCAATCAGCCTCCAGTTGCAGCACTAACCATGGTGCTCCCTCTAGGTGGGCCCAACTCTATGAGAGCGATCCTAACTTCGCTACCACCTACTAGATGCTAATCACTTGCATGATCGTCACTAAATTTCATCTTTAGGACAAACTGTTATGCCATATGATCCATCTCTTTGTTCCTTTAAGCGAGCATGCAAAGTTAATTTGGGAATCTTACTATGTTGTATGGCAGGACACTTTGTCATGGAAAAGATAGTGGCAGCGCTACAAAAGTATTTCTATTGGAAAAAAAATTACAGGATGTCAGCAAGTATATCAGGTCCTACGATTCCTGCACCATTCCCAAACCATTCATTAAGAATCAAGGTTTGTACACCCCTCTACCTATTCCCGACAAGCCCTGTGAATCCATCTCAATGGAGTACATGTTTGATCTTTCAACCAAGTAGGCCAATGATTATGTCTTCGTGGTTGTTGATCGATTTTCTAAGATGGCCATTCTAACAATATGCGAGAAGAATATCACAACAAAGGCCACTGCCAAGCTCTTCTTCACATAGGTGTAGGTACATTTTTGGGTACCACAAACCATCATATCTGATCGATATAGTAGGTTTCTAAACACATTCTAGTCAAACCTTTAGTCATTGTTGGACACCAAGCTCACCAAGTCCACTGCCTTCCACCCCCAAATTAATGGCTAGACAAAGGTTGTCAATAGGATGATCGTGCATATCCCGCACATGTACAAATCCAAGCATCCACACACTTGGGATAAAAGTTTCCCTTATGTTCAACACAACTACAACAAAAGCTTCCATAGCTCGACCAGCCACAACCCTTTTCAAGGGGGGCTAGGATTTCAACCTTTGGGTCTAATTGATGCAGCACTACCCCTTTCGTCCACAGAAGCATAATATTCCCATGCTCACTCTGAGGCCAACAAAACCACCAAATTAATTGAATGGATTCAAAACATCCATCAACAGGCCCATGATATTTTATAGAGAACCAATAATAAGTACAAGCAACACCATGATCAACACTGGGTGCCACACAATTTTCAAGTGGGAGACAAGGTTTGGTTGCATTTGTAGAAAGAGCACCTTACAAGACTCCATCAAAAGTTTCATCCACTTCACTACAGAACTTGCACCATCACCAAGGATGTGTGTGATAATGCTTTTGAGCTAAGTATTCTCGCCTTCCATCCTTCCATGCCTTACACCTAATGTTCAATGTGAAATTCTTTAGGCCATACCTTCCACCATTATTGGACACATCAAAGATAGCAGAGCAATTGAACTCTACAAAGCTTAACCAAAACTACATGGAACAAGAAACCAT